>CM057457.1:68925714-70127142 GCA_016271365.2 Neoceratodus forsteri
AGTGGGAGGGTTTGAGGGGTGTGGGGTGGTGGCTGCACAGTGGGAGGTTGTGTGTGGGTGGGGGATGCACATCACCAGTGGATGATTTTTGGTGGACAGATGTAAAAAAAATAAAATAAAAGACACTGTGGGAACATTTGCTTATTTTCAGAATGTGAAGGACCTGGGGGGGACCAGTAGATACAGAGCAGCTACCACTGCAAATTCACAGTGCTTTTAGGCTATAAGGTGTAATTGCTTAAGTGAGGATAGCATCCCTCAGTTTCAGCCCAGAGTTATTTCATTTCAGTCCTGTCACCTCTTCCCAGCCCTGCAGTTCACTCACAACCACATTATAATAAAAAGTCTGGAAAGGATCATCATATGTGTTTTATTGCCAGGGCTCAGACTTTTTTAACACATTTCGGAGGTGCCTTACTCTGATTTAATGAGCTGCCTGCTATTACATTAGGCCTTTGTTAAACATTACTCTCCCCAGACGTACAAACAGACTGCATTTCTACCTTGACATTGATTATGAAATGTCACTACTCCCAATACAGCCTCACAGAGTTATTTTGACAGTCATCCGGTCTTCCTACAGTGTGATCCTCATGGCTTGCCTCAAAACATATACTCCTCATAATGGACACATACCTGGGTGCAGACCTTCATAGCTGGTCGGAGCTGGTGATTTAGAGCAATCTGATGTCTCTGGCTCACTACCTAGATTTTTGATCTGCCTGGGCAGTGAGGACTCTCAAATTGTTCTGATTTTGGGACTGGGTGTTGGATGGAGCTGGCTGCTTGAAAAGTACCAGAAATGGACTAGGGATAACCCTAAATGCTGCCAATAGCAGAAAATGGACTTGGAGGGAACTTTTCTCTATACCACATTCCACGTCTGTCCGGTAATTCAACATGGATGGGAGCAACCAGAGATCACCCCTGTAGCTGCTGAATTTTGGATTTCCTGGCAGAGGGGTTTTGTGGAAGAGCATAAAACTGACTTCCTATGGTGAACAATTTACTGTGGTAGCTGAGAATCCCAGGGGGAGCCCTGTAAAAATCCCCCCAGAATTTGCTTCCCCGTGCTGAATGGTGGTTGAAGGAGCAGTGGGATGTGTGCCATGGTGGAATTTCAGCCTTCCCTCTGAGTGAGTATTTGCCTCAGATAACACCCTACTGAATAGTCCAGTCTCCAGTAATTTGATCCCTGATACTTTGGTTGCTTTGAGCATTGTTTTGTAGACCCTCCTCCCCCCCTTCCGCCTTTACCACATTGAAAGTTTACTGGGAGGTCATCGTTTGCTTGGTAAGGAGTCTTCTAGTAACCAGAATAAGAGAGTGTTCATATGGGCAGAATATGTAAGCCCCAGATGTGCATTACACTGCGGTACTCCAAACACCCCCCACCACCACCACACACACACACACACGCTCATCGGCTGCAATAAATCTGCTGTGAAAAGACACAGAGAACCTTAGACCCGGTACATACTCTCCCCTGACATTTTTATTTTGGCCTGGATGCTAAATCTTCTGGACAGGAATCCCAGTCGGCAGGCATCTGAATCTTCTAACAAGGTAAGCAATATCATACCTCTGATACCCTTTTACTAGTTCTTAATTTTTTTTTTACATCTAAGTTTAAGTAAGTACAAGCCAACCTAGTTTGGCAAGGAGCAAGATTATAAGAACCATGTTTACCAACTTCAGGTTTCATCTCTTCCCTCCATGACACCTTATATGACTCCTCCCCTTAACTTACATTACCATTACCCATCATCGTTACTGTACTTTTACTGGTTTTGGACTGGGGTCTCATCCTCCTCCACCCCCCTCTTATTTCAGTATGGGGCATTGCATCAGTATAATCCTCCTTTCATTTCACCCTAGGGGAAGTAACTCAATGGTAGAGAACCCCTTGCAGTCTGGTTTCTGTCCCTTGCACAATATTGAAACAGCCCTCTGCAGAATCATTATTGACATCATTTTGCCCACATTTAATTGGTCCTTTTACATCCTCTCATCTACCTTGACATAAGGGCTGCTAATCCCCAGTTATCATGGTTCCACTCATACATTACCGCTCAGAATATGCCTACTTTGTCTCTACAGGTGATTTTTTTTCTCTTCACCCCATCCACATCTCTATGGTGTACCACAGGGTTCTTTGCTTTGTCCTTGTTTCTTTACAATCTGTCTCCTTCTACATAGACACCTCATTTAACATTATAATCTGGTCTATCAGTTCTATGCAATGCAGATGATGCACAGCAATGCTTCTTTTTGACTCCTGTAAATGTTATCCCTCCTCCAACCCCTCATCCTCAGTCAAATAAGGATACAATTATGTATCTCAAAAAGTAATAAAATTAATCGCAAAAATGTGTTAATGCACTAGTAAGGGTTAAAGCAACAAAAGTAGGGAAATGTAGCATTAGGGTTTCCAACTCTAACATCCCCCCAGAGGCAGCACAGCAGGTGGGGGGGGTGTCTTGTGATTCTGAAGCCTAATGCTCACTCCATTCTCATACATTCTCACACAGTCCACACATCCCAGCATAGTAACTGATAGAATGGGGTGAGAGTTAGGCTTGAGAATCCCAAAGCACACCCCATAGCTGCTGTGCTGCCTCCGGGTGGGGTGGGGTGTTAGAGTTGGAAAACCTAATACCAGATTTCTCTACTTTTGTTGCTTTAACCCAAACTAGTGTATTTAATGAAGTGTTGTGTGTGTGTATGTTTGTGTGTGTGTGTGTATCTATCTATACATATATATATATACACACACACACACGTTTTGTATGTTTTTATGGTCTGATTGTTATCACTAACGGCGCATACATTTAGACTGTGTAATTAATTATGCATGCACATTGATTATGTTAATAGCTTCTCTTTAGTATGTTGGGATTGCTGTATTTGAATCACAGCAGTATGAATATTAATGATTCTGTATATTTAACTGCATGAGTCCTTATCCTGTCGCTGCCCCCTGATGAAGTCGTTTTGTGTTATGTAGGGGCATCTGGAGTGTTGAAGGCAATTGTATGAATAAATCAGTTTGCTTTATATTCTATTTGGTGTGTGTACCATTTGTTATTTTTTGTTGATTTCTTTTACACCTAATAAATGATTAGTAAGGGTAATGGGGTAGTCCTTTTTCCACAGCCATTTCAACTAGGTTGGGAGTATCTTGAGGTAATCTTTTAGGCAACAGCATGGGACATTCTGAACTAGGAGGGTAGGAGTATAAAAGAAGGGGGCAGCTAACATTTTAGGATGAAGAGTGGTGGTTTGTTTCCATGGGTCTTAGTAATGGGGATTCCTCCTGGGGGATCACAAGGCCATGTTCGAGAGAGATGAGTGTTGTGCCCTTACAGTTAGGCCTCAGAAAAGGCAGCAATCAGAGAAGACTGAATAGAAGCTGAAGTTCAACACCAAAGTGGTATCAAATTGATAGGAATATGGGGTTCTTGTTTGATCATCCAGACCTTTGTATACAGGGAAACAGATGCAGGACAGAAGTGAAATCCAAGAGGTTCCTGCCTGCCCTTATGGAGGAGCATACATCCAACATTTTGGGATGGGAAAGGGTAACTTCTGTGTGGGAGATTGAAGTGTGATGTGACTGCCTTTCAAGACCTGATAGTGAGACAGGTGTTGTAGTACCATGGAATCAACCACTGTACCAGTTATGAAATAGGTGACATAATGCCACATAGTAAAATGTTTGATTTGTGTACTGAGACAGGTGCCATCACAACACAAAACAATTAATGTAAAGTTATGTAAGTGAGCATATTTGAGGGTAAAATTATGCTTTGTACATCTCAGCTATTACTCCAGCCTCATGTGTGATATTGTCACAGGGTGTGGGAAATAATTCAGACAAGGCAATATTTCAAGATTAAAAACACACAGGAATGTAACATTTATTTACAAAATGTCAGAAAACCAAAAACAATCAAAAATAAAGAAAAGTAAGTTGCAATGTCATGACCACTTTTTCTCTCAGTGGTTTCTTGCAATTCCCAATACACAGCCAAAGATCACAGAATAGCTATGGTCTGCTTACCTCTGTGTTTACATTACTCTCACTGAAGACCTCCCTGTCTCACTTCCAAGGCTCATCTGCCTAAAGAACAGATTTGGGAGGTATTTATACTCCCTGGACAAGGTCACCTGACTAGACCCTTAACACACTTAACACAAATACAATGCTTTTGAATAGGTTAGGTATCTAAATGTGACCTAAAACCATTACTTAGATATATACCATTCTCTTACTGTTCCCATATATACAGCAGGCTGATAAACAAAACTTGTATTCCTATTTCAGGGTTAATTAGACTGTTAATTACCTAGCAACCCAAAGGTAATATGCTTAGTAACCATCTGAGTGACAGGGGCTTATTAGGTGAACATATAAAAAGGGGACAGTAGAGGGCACTGATCCCTTAGGAAAACCCATTCAAAGATCAGCAGCTTTGAAAAGGAGGAGGTCTTCTATTTTTCTAAGTGACCAGGTAAGCATTTCTACCTGATCAAACCTTAGTTTTCAAAGCATTATTTTGCTCAGAAATGATTGCTGCTTCACTACAAGGTACACAGTAATACAGGGGTCTAAATAATCTAGTTTTATTATTTTCCCCTCCTTTCTGCAAGTCCTTGTAATTTTTAAAGAACTAAATTAAACTTGCTTTTACTTCTGTTTAATGTTTGCACGCTGCTTTAAGACAGGGGTGCCTCTAACATGCCTCCAGGATCCTGCTTTATTTAACCAGAAGATGTTTATGCATTAGTTTTCTTTAACTCATAAACCAGAAGACTTTTATTTGGTAGTCTTCATTACTTTATTATGTCTGAGGACATAATCCTCTTTTCTTACTGTACAGCATCTGTTTTACTAACTCCTTGCACCTAGGAGTTGGGGGCTGTATGAACCAAAAGTAAAAGTTTTAGACAGAGCTAGAGAATAGAAATGAAGTACAGAACAGATAGTACAGTTTCATCCTAGGTGGCCTACCTAGGATAATAGAAAAAAAGTATTAAAAAGTAGAAGAGATAAGAGGGTACTGTTGCAACAGAAGTTTAAAAGTGGAAGAAAAAGAAGACAGGACAGGGTTCAACAGTCCATTTTTATGGAGTTTAGCCTAGATCTGCCACAGATGTGCTAACCCAGTTTACTCCCAAATGGGTGAGGAAGTCAAGCGGGAGGCTGTAGAAGTTGAGGATCATTGAGGACCATATGGATGCCAGGCATACCCTGTAATATGACATCAGGATCCAGAGAGGAGACAGCAATGGCTCAACACTCAGTAAATGCCCTCACTTTTAGACCCATTGATACTGAAATATAAATTATTTTTGTTTATTCATTTAGCTTTTGTTTACCAGGTAGGCACTCTAGGCAGTCAAATGCCTATTTTCAGATACGACCCGGGACAGTACGACTACCAAAACACAGACAATGAAGACTACACTATGGTTAGAACATACATAATGAGAAAATATAGCAAAGTATACCTTGGCAAGAAGGTACTAAGCAAGAGAATGCAAAGCATGAGGATACAGTATAACAGTACATACAGTGCAAGATTGTACAAGACATATAGTACATCAAATTTCAATGTCAGCAAATACTGACATATGTATTTCACGTTTAGTTTGGGTGGAAGAGAGAAAGGAGGAAGGTCAGTTATGAGCCAAAGGGGTCCATAATGCAAGCCATAATTATGGCACAGCTAGCATATACAAATAGTAAAGTCTTCAGGGGAATGGGAGAGAGAGGTGTCTTTACAGTAATTTAGATCAGAGATGTGTAGATTGAGGCTGCTGATTTAACAGTGGGTTCACTTGGAACATACTTACAGGGAGGATATTCAAGTGCTGAGGCAGGAGAAGACATTGGTAGTGTGTGCCCTCCTTGAGAGGCATGCAGCATCCTTGCAAATCCCCTAGACTAAAGAGACAGGTACACATACACTCACACATATATTGTACACTACATTTTGACTCAATAAACATATCACTGTGACCATTAAATCCAACACACTGTGTAGACCCTGCCTCCAGGGAATGGGCAGATGGTTCTCTGGCTGCTCATATAAAGACACATTGTTTCACTGGGATTACAATGAGCTTGCATCTGGAGTAGAAAGATCCAAAGATTGAGGATATGAGGAGGAATAATGTGCAGTGTTGCTAGGGACATTTTTGGTGTCGGGGTAGTCCCTGCCAGAAATGCAAGAAAATAGGAGATGAGCCAATAGCAATCTACAAAGGCAAACCATACAATACCCTCTGTAGGATCATTACCTTGGACACAAATAGAGACAGTAGTGGCTCCATAATTTACAGCACTCAAGTTTTCTTTTTGGCTCATTAAAATTAATTTTGTGTGACTGTTAATTGAACAAAATGAGACACACGTATTTCAACTACTGTAAAATACTTTATTTTCTTTTAGCAATATTGAATGGTGTTGTTATTGTAGTCTCCCAGCATGTCATCATTAAGAGTGATAGTATTTCATTTTGTGCACATTTTGATGTTAGCACTATTCTATCTTGCCCTGAAGCTGTGTGTTCATCTGGAATCCTCTGTACCAGTAATTGTGTTTCTCGAGCAAAGAAGATTATTCATGAAACTAATGAAAGTAATATGTACATTCCCAATTAGGTAGATAAATAATCAGTGCAATACTTTTATATAGCATTAACTAAACAAAAAAGCTAAATGCAGTTAAATTGCCACATTGCAACAACATGTGTTGTATACATAAGGTCATACTCTCTTTGTTTCAGCTAAACACCACTCTTATAAAAAATCTGTTGAATAACTTATTAAGTCCTTTAATAGAAATTGCTTATTGTTTACAGCAGAGCCCCATGAAAACGTTTGTTTATTATGGAATCAGAGCTGACTGACAATTATCAAAATTCATTAGAAAGAACAATGCTGTGTTATGCATTGCAAATGAGTACACCACTTCAGAATAAAAGCTGCTCTAAATCTGATGTTATAATTTGCAGTGTTAAATATAGAATACTTTCATTCTCATGTAAATGGTTTTAGCTAATGTTCATTTATCGTATGTATTATAAAAGTTATAAAAAGAATACTTAGCAAAACAACACGAGATGCCCATCACACTGAACATATAGTGTTACCTTTTGAACGGAAAGCAAATGAGTATTCACTTGTTATGATGTATAGAACCTTCACTATGAAAAAATAGTTATTACATTGCAGAAAAAAATTACAGTGGCATCCCCAATAACACAGAAAGTCAGCACAAAATAGGCCCTTGTGATCCAGTCCACTTCTAAATGTGGACCTTGTCTGTACCAAGTAGTGTATTACTAACGTTCCTATTATAATGTAAGTAATACACTACAAAAAATGTTAAAGCATCAGTTAGGTTGACTATTAATGACAGAGAAGGAAGGAAATGCAACTTTAGGCTAAGAAAAATTATCTGCACCTTCAATCACTTCACTACCAGTCTAGCATTGCTTGTAAAGTGCTTTGTGATACAATGTGTTTGAAAAGTGCTATATAAATGCTGATTCTTCTTCTTCTTCTTCTTCTTCTTAATGAATTTGTAATCTGTAACATGGTGTTTTGTGGGGTTTGAAAAACTGTGCAGCGCCATAACCCCTACCCCCACCCCCAGCACTGGTCTGTAAGCATTTCTCTGTGATTGAAAAGACAGAGCTTACAGTATGGTAGGGGAAGGACAATGCCAATGCTGTTTCACACGATCATTCAAACTCTGAGAAACACCATGCCAGAGATCCACCATGATTCGGGGGACTTTATTACCCTAATGTCATGTTTCATCTTTTTTGTTGCATTACAATTCTGCCCTAACAAATCCTTTAGCACTGTTTTTTTTATTTTTTTTTTAATTTTGCAAAGAACAAACAAATGGTTAGGAATATATTTCTGCTTTATCTGTATCTAGATAGATATATAAACAGTAGATGCCACTTATCCTGCCCATGTTTAAGACAGATGACCACTTAGAATGGATCCAGAAGTAAATGATTTGATACCTTTTAATGGACCAACATAGATGTAACAACAAGAACAAAATGTTCTAGCTTTTGGACCAACCAGTCCTGCATCAGAAGCTTAATGACAGTTATTTAGAAAAAAACAATACTTTTAACAACTCAAATCAAATCAAATCAACTTTATTTTTATAGTGCCTTTCAAAACCAAGGCGCAGAACAAAAAAAGAGATACATCAAATATAAATAAGGTTAAATAAGCATTTAAAACAGAACATCATATCACCCATAACTAGGGAAGGCTTGGTCAAATAAATATGTCTTTAATTCAATTTTAAATCTACCGAAGGTTGAGCATTCTTTCAGCCGATGAGGTAGAGAGTTCCACAGGGTTGAAGCTGAAAAAGAGAAAGCACGACAACCAGATGTCTTTAAATGTACCCTGGGAATCTCCAGCAATCCCTCGTCGGTGGATCAGAGAGGACAGAGAGGGTGGTAAGGTATCAGAAGATCTTGCAGGTAACCGGGTCCCTGATCATGTAGGGCTTTAAAGGTTAGCAAGCCAAACTTAAAGGTGATCCACCACTGAACCAGCAGCCAGTGCAGTTCACGGAGTACAGGCATAATATGACTGGTTCTAGAAGTCTCAGTCAGTAGCCTGGCTGCACCAGCTGCAAGTGGCAGATATCAACCCCTGATAGCCCTAGGTAAAGGGAATTGCAGTAATCAAGATGGGAAGTGACAAAGGCATGGACCAAGGTTGAAAGATTATCCTGAGGGACCAGGTGTTTCACCCGGGCAATATTCCTCAGATGATAAAAAGAGGATTTGACGACAGCTGACACCTGAGATTTTAGAGTCAGACCATCATCAAATTTAACACCCAGGTTACACACCCAATCTGAGGTAGTGAGTGACATACCATCAAGTAATAAACCTGATGGTTGTCCAACCCCCACCCCCAACCCCGGATGACCTGAGTCCACTACCAACACTTCGGTCTTATCTGGATTCAGTCTCAGCCAGCTGGAACTCATCCAAGAACTGATCTCAGCAAGGCAATTATTTAGCATGGAGAGTGCATCATTTTGTCCAGGCAGAAAGGACATATGCAGCTAGTATCATCTGCATAGCAGTGAAAACTCAGACTGTATCACCTGATGATATCTCCCAAAGGCAGCATGTACACTGTAAACAACATGGGGGCCAAAATGAAGCCCTGCGGCACCCCCACAAGGCCGGGAGTGAGCACCAAAGGAATAAATTCCAGTGGAAAGTCTCTGAAATCTGCCTGTGAGGTATGAATGAAACCATTTAAGGACTGTACCAGACAGCCCACAAAAAATCCACAGGCGCTCCAATAGCACACCATGGTCCACAGTGTCAAATGCTGCAGAGAGATCAAGAAGGACCAGAATGGTACATGCCTTTTGATCTCTAGTCATTAGGAGGTCATTCAATACCTGAATAAAAGCAGTCTCTGTGCTATGCTTCTTTCTGAAACAAGACTGGAGAATATCATAGACATTGTGAGCTGTAAGATGATCATCCAACTGCAGAGCAACCACCTTTTCAATAACCTTACCAACAAATGGCAGGTTAGAGATTGGCCAGTAGTTAGCTAGACAGTCTGGATCCAAAGAGGATTTTTTAAGGAGTGGTCAAACAACCACCTCCTTGAGGGAGTCAGGAAAGACACCCCTCTCCCAGGATTTCCAGACAATGTCAGCAAGGGTCAGACAGATAACATCTACACATCCAACTAGGAGAGGTGTAGGGCCCGAATCCAAACTACAACTGGTTGGAACACAATGTCTGGACAATCTTCACAATGTCAGTGAACTCCAGCCGGTGGAAATCTGACCAGACAGACCGAGTGCACGCCACTTCCTGTCAATCACTGCAGTCCCTCATAGGGGAGGTCGCACCGATGTCAGACCTGATGCTAGCAACTTTATCTGCAAAGAACTGAGTGAACTCCTTGCATCTAATCTGAGAAAAAACTCCTCTGGGCTGGAGACAGATTGGATTGCACAATCTGCCAACAGTCCGGAAGAGCTGAGCTGGTCGATTCTGTGCAGCAGAAATCTCCCTGGACAGGAATTCTGTCTTCTTACAGGTGATTACTGATTGATAGCCTTCATAATGTGCCATCAACCTAAGCCAGTCAGCATCAAGGCCGGACGTCTGCCAGACTCTCTCCATCTTTTGGCCAACTCGCCTCAACTTCTTCAAGGAACCATCAAACCAAGGACTCCTTGGGCTAAGGGTGAGAGGCCAAACACGAACAGGAGCAATCTTGTCCAGAGCATCTCCCACAGCCTTATTACAGGCTATTACAAGATCATCTGGACTCATGCATTCATCTGACAAACCCGATAGGTCCAGCACCGCCAATAGATCACTGGGACTAACATCCCTTAAAGGGCGGTACTGAACCATCTCCGTAGGGACAGACCTATTGGGGGGGACCCTGAGGCTGAACCTTATGGTGTGATGGTCAGACCAACTGACTGGTTCCACCCCCAAATCAGCAATCTCCATACCCATAAGAAATACCAGATCCAACAAATGACCCCATATATGGGTTGAGGAGGTAACTACCTGTGTAAGGCCCAGCATCATCATCAGCTGGAGGAGATTTTGACCAAAATGCAAGAGTTCATTGTCAACCCAGGCATTTAAGTCCCCCAGAACTATCCATCTTGGGGACCTCAACACCATGTCGATGATGAAGTTTGCTATCTCCCACAGGAATTCTCCACTGTCTCCTGTTGGATGATATATGAGGAGAATCCCACAGCCTACACCCTCTTCCAGGATATATTTGAAGGATCTGGTGTCTCCCAATGGCACATCCACAAGGCCAAGCTCAGTTTTAAACATAATGGCCACACACCCTCCCCTACGATCCAACCTTGGACAGTGTATCACCAAGAACCTGGCTGGAGTTGCCAAGGCCAATATAGGGTCTGCATTTTCATCCAGCCAGGTCTCAGTGATGCAAGTCAGATCAGTTGTTCCAACAAGATCAGCTATAATAGCTGTCTTGTTTTGATAGATCTGGCATTGCATAACACCGCCAAGGTGGGATGAGTTGTCGGAGAAGACCATGGCACCTGCCGCTCATGTCGGAACCCTTGGGTATTGGAAGAAGACAGGGATAACCTCTGCCCTGACTCCATTTTGCCCCAGGGTGTCTCCTGGACTACACAACTCCAATCTTCCCTTCCCTTTCCTGTCCCCAACCAGGCCCAGCTTCCCTCCTTTTTTTACACTTTCTAAGAATGCCCAAAGCACGGCATCTAAAATAAGTGTTAGATGACAATGGGGGTCATATAAAAGGATGTAATTCCCTGAACCTGGTAGGAGAATAATGCCCAACCATCATTAAACCTCCCCAACACATTTTAATAAAACCAATTAAACCACAATCAAACCTGCCCCAAATAAAATAATAAATCTAATCTTAATAACAATATTAAATTAAACACGTTCCACTCTCTCTCTCTCTCTCACAGAGTGTGGAAAGAAAAGTAATAAAAACAAAACAAAATAATAATCAAAATAAATAAACAAGAAAAAGCAAAGCCCTACCCACCCTCAAACAGCTTGAAAATTCACTCTTCCACTCTCTCTCACAGAATGGGGGGGGGAGAAAGAGGGGAGGTCAACAAAAATTCCCACACAATATCTCTCAGACAATGGGGGGAACCAAATAAACAAACAATTCTAAATCCAAATAACAAAAATAAAATACTAAAACCTCATAAATCATTTGGTTTCTTAACTGTTTATAAGTCCAGATTAGTCCAGCACTTCTCGGTTATAGGCAGATGAATATACCCAGCAACTCACTCCTCAAGGAGACCATAAAGTACTGTTTAGTTACTTTTGTGGGCTCTCACCTCCATGCAAGAACCAACAGAGCCACACTATATTACAAATAAACAAAGTCCCAGGAAGCAATCCAAAAGTCAATACTGTAGTTAAGAACCATAGTGACTCACTGCAAAAACCAGGACCAGTCCATGATCTGTATGCCCCATCTGATGCACTTCTCACCCTGACGAGGCTCACATAAGATGAAAGGAGTAAGAACCAGGTGACTATAAGGCCACAATCCCGCTTCACCGTATCACGAAATCTTCACCCCGACAATTATCGGGGCAGGGCTGCAATCAAAACTCCAGATGCCAAATCATGGTCACTAGGTCACAGCCACTAGGAGAGTCCCTCTCAGCCCTCATGCCTCTCCCCAGACCTGCTAGACAACACGGCTTCCCACTGGCTACAGCACAGCCAAACAGAAGTGCTACAGAGATAGCCACTCAACAGCAGCAGCTCTACAGCACACCACTAGATTGAGGCCAGAACTGAAGAGGAACTCCTCCAAACAAATTCACTGGTATTCGCTGCAAGACTAGGTCACTACCAGCTCTACTCCTTCTTCCTCGTCAGCACAGTTTTTCCTCCAGTGTAGCCCAGCTAGCATAAGCAGGACAACCTTCACTCCCACCACTGGAATTCCACAGCCTGCATACAGCTCTCTCCACCGCAGTTGAACTCCCAGACACTCCAGGTAGTGATTAGTTCAAATGCAAATGTCAATAGAAGAGTCCACAACTTGTTTTTTGCAGAATGGTTTATCCACACTGGACCAGCCAGAATAAACAAAAAACAATACCAAAAATGTATAATTTAAAACAGGCAGTTTAAAACAAAACAAGGAGCAATAACAATTTAAAATATTCCCATTCCCCACTCCTGCTTATAGCATGCCCAATGCAGTGGCCATTATTCATTTTCTTTCTTGTGGTCTCAATGTCCCTGTCCCTAGATCATGCAGAAAAAAAACCCAGAAAAATCCCTATTGGTTTAAAATACTAATTTAAAAAAAAAACAGAAGATGATGTCAGAGAAGCTTAACAGTACCATGTCACATTAAACTGGGAGAGTCTTGGGGTAAAAGGTGCTTAGTGCAAAACACATACAAAGAACTCTACTGAATATGAATTAGATTGACATGAGATAATAATTATTTGAGCAGATAGCTCTTAAGTCAAACTATGAGTGTCACAATGTGTATACGTCAAATGGGAAGAATACCTCTCCCCCCTCAACTAGTGGTCAAACAGGAGTTCAGCATGTTTGTAGTTCATTTGCATCACCATGTAAGGAAAAAGGTCTGGCTCCCCATATGATGCACAGGGGAAATGCCAGACTTCACCCAACAACTAACACCAAAATCTGGCCAATGGAAAATCATGTACACAAATGCTCGCAGTCTGGAAAACAAGATCCCAGACCTGCAGGCAATAATGACAAAGGCTAAACTGGACATAGTAGCCTGTCAGGAGGTCTAAACCTCACTCTCAGGTTCTTGGCAATAATGGGCATGCAAGGAATCACAGACATGTTGCATAAGAGTAATAAAGCTTGTTTATTACTACCAAAAGGATTATCACAGTTGCCCTAAGCACTTCTTACCAATAGGAACTGGGAACCAATGCTAAGCATTCCCTATACCTCAAGGAATCTCTGTGTCTCCTGGGGTCTCCGAGGTAGAAGATGTAATGTCTTACATTATATACCTAAGATAATTACCATGGTTAATGTAAGATAGAAACATTTCTAGTTACACAGATGAGCCCTAGTGGCTAAATTAGAGGTGGCTCCTCAGTCCAAGATAACATTATACAATTTTGTTATAGTCATCACTTTGTAGAAACAAAGAGGTACAGTTTGTACATAGCCATGTAGTAATACAAATCTTCAATAGATGGCAATGCCGACTCATATATCATAATCATACAAGGACACAACTATCCTAATATCTTGTAAGCAAGAAATGCATGTGTATATTGGAAAGTAAAGTATATAGCAATAATGTGCATACCTATCCTGACATCTACTCTTATATGGTAGATGTCCATAGCGCTATATGTTAGTATAACATATACCTAAATGCTAGCTCTCTGTGGTGTACCTGTAGGGGTATCAATTAGGGTGCAGGGACCTCATGTAACATTCCCCCCCTTGTTGCCTCAAAAGGGGTCAACACAAGCAAGAGTAAGGAAATGGAGAGGGAGCAGGGGTCATTTACAGACCTGATGCACAAGACTTGTAAAGGAACTCCAGCTGCTCATGGTGTTGGTATAATGTGCGCCGTAGGCAACAAAGCATAATAATAAGAAAAAATATAAAAAATGCTTGTATAATAACAACACCTTTAAAGGTAATCTCTAACCAACTGTTAGTAAGTGCACTATTCAGATCACCATCATTAATAAGGGCAAGTACGGCCTCATCTGCTTTGGAGATATTATTGCTGATGTGGATGAGATGGGTGTCTTTTCTGTCTAAAAGCGATTTTAAAATCAAAGTTAAAGGATCAATGCATACATTAAAGGATAGTAAATAATCTGAAAGAGTAAGCAGATAATCAGGATTACCATCAGTGATGTTGGGGTTCATAATGGGGACAGGAGTAATAACTGTATGCCCAATAACAGTTTTCTGATGCAGGGTGTACCATACATAAAACTCTGGTAATTAGTTACCACACAGTATTCACCATCTAAATTATATTGCATTTTCACAGTAGGCGGTCTCCATTTTTGCAACTGTACTGGACAAATACAAGTCTGTTTGGAAATCTGTGTTGACAGGGAGTGAACCTGCTCCTGATAAGACTAGTAGATCTTGGAAGCGTCTGGAGCAGATGTTGAGTCCCGGCATTCTGTGCCATTAGTGGTGATGTCATCATCGATGGAAAAGGACCAGTCGATACTGTTTGGGGAATAGACACATACAGGTTTAACAACATCAAATACGTTACAGTGACACAAATAAATATACCCTCTCTTTGCACAACAGTCCATGTACGGTGATATCTATGTGTCCAGAAGAGGATGGAAAACCAGTAGAGGAGGCAAATCGAGGCATTCTCTGTAGATGTCTTCGTCAAGGTGCCCAATGGAGTGTACAGATGCTAGTTTATCAAATATTGCAGTAGTAGGATCAAAACATGGTAAAGAAACAGTGAAAGACACAAACATAGTATCCTTAACTGAACATTTCTTAGAAGTAAAACAAGGACCAGTATTAGGGTGCCTGGTCACAAAACCCAAATTCCTAGCAGTAGAAATAGGAATGGTTAAAGACTGTAGCATACACATGGCAACAAAGTTAGGGGATTTGCAATGAGGACAATACCATTTAGAGATACGTCTATCAAGTATGATATCAGGGATTCTTCTGGATTCTGGATCATGGAAGAGATTGTTGATGGTAGCGATAATGGAGTTTGCCCTTTAAGGGGCAGACCAGATTGTCCTGGTGCACCCCTTCCCTCCCTTAGGGAATGGTTGTGCTCAGAAGGGGAAGGAAAAGGAAGGGGAGGAGCCAGGAGTCAGAACAATAGGCAGGTAGCAGGAAGGGGAGGGGAGAATGGAGGTACATAAGGGCCAGCACAAGGAGGTCTCAGCCACTTTTTGCTGGAGTTTTTGATTACACCAGAACTGCAGCATGTCAGATTGGCATTAATTTTTGAGGTTTGGTTATGGGAAAAAGAAGGTAAGGTCATGGAACTGACTTTAAAGCAAACAAATGGAGAAGGACTTATGCCGCTGTTTTAGTGAAAAATGAGAGGATGGAAGACAGAGAGAGACAGTATGTTGGTTTTTGTTTTTGATTGTGGGGAAGGAAGAAAGCAGGGCAGGCTTGAGAGATGTTTTAGCAATGCAGGGTAAAGGGGGGGTTGGAAGACTGCAATAGGTTGGATACCAGCAGGCTCTGCTTATGTGGGAGCATTGTTGCTTTAAAGGACAAGGGAAGGAAGTGGAGTAGGGGGAAAAAATGTTATGTGTGGGCTCTGGGGCATATAGGACAGGCCTGGAAGAGGCCTGGAAGGAGGCACGCAAGTTTTGGTGAACTGAAGCCACGCGGCGTGACATCACACGCCACGTGGTGCAAGAGAGGATGGTGCCCAGTTGCCTGGGCCATGGTGACTGCCTCACAGGGTTATTGGAGGCCTGGCTGGTGCTGGTGGAAGGAGGTACGCAAGGTTTGTGAACCGAAGCCATGCGGCGTGACGTCACACGCTGCGTGGTGAGGGAGAGAATGGCACCCCATTGCCTGGGCCGTGGTGACTGCCTTACAGGTTTGTTGGGGCCTGGGGATGCTGGTGGAAGGAGGCACGTGAGGTTCTTGTGAACCAAAGCCATGCGGTGTGATGTCACACGCCATGTGGTGAGGGAGAGGACGGCGCCCCAGTGCCTGGGCCGTGGTGACTGCCTTACAGGTTTGTTGGGAGCCTGGCTGGTTCTGGTGGAAGGGGGCATGCATGTTTTTGGAACCGAAGCCACGCGGCATGACATCACACACCACGTGGTGTGGGTGAGGACGGCACCCCATTGCCTGGGGCTATGGCAACTGCCTTGCAGGTTTTGTTCAGGGCTTGGCTGGTGCAGTTGGGGTCGGCAGCCAGTGGGTTTTTTGAGGACTGCCACTGGGGGGGGGCCTGCTCCAGTGGTTGGGATCGCATGGACGGGGGTTGTGTGTGATATGGGTGAATGGAGGGTTTGTATGGCTTATCTAATAGGGCATTGGCCTCTGGTGTGAGGGGTACAGAGTTCTAAGCCCATGTGTGGAATTATTTTATATCTGAGGGAGGCCCAGTTGGAAGGAGCATGAACTCGGGTGTGCAACCACATGGAGTGGCAGGATAGGCCGGATGGGCGGGGAGTACTTCTACCTTGCCATTTCCTGGCCAGAGGCAGTCATTACAGTTTTTCTGGTTTCAGCTGCAGGCAGCAGGAGGCTCAGTCGGGTGATTTTAAAAGGAATGTGGAGATGTCACCACACGGCTGAAGTCACACACACACCGGGGAGGGGCAAGAGGTGGAAAGGCTTAGAGCAAGAAATGAGACTGGTATGACTGAGGGGTGGGGGTTTCACAGCGTGGGAGGTTTCATTCAAACCGGAGATGATGATTTACTAAGAAACTGCAAAAAAACAAAAAACAACAATAAGTAAAATATATGGTATAAAGAGGGGGAAGTACGATAATGACTAATAATGAATCATGGCAAGCAGACAGGAGGTAGGCGAGCCTCGGAGTAGGGGTGGGACATTGGACATGGGATCTCTAGAAGGGAGCCACACGCTGCAAGTACCACGTGAGGGAGGGGGTTGCAGGAAGATGGACCCAAAAAAAAAGGGGTGGATGGTGTCCTGCCAGGCTGGTAGGGGGTCTGGCATAGGCAGCTCTGGACTTGGGGACATGGGCGGGGTGTTCAGTGGATGGATCTGAAATACAGATATTTAAATAACTTTGTTTTCTTTCCCATAGTTGTTTTCACAGACGAGCATGGCACCCAAGAAAAGCAGGCCATCGAAGGAGGACGCCTACAAGGCGATAATCGACTTGGCTGAGAAAGTGAACAAAATGTGGGAATTGGTGGAAGGGGAGGAACCGGGGAGGTCTGGTGAGAAGTGAAAAGCGGGTGCTGGAAAAGGTGGAAAAGGGAAAAGGCCAGCTGGGGGGGTACACAGCCCCACTAAGGTGACACCGGGGACACAGGGGCCCGCCAAGGCAGGCGACCAGTACCCATGAGGCCTGTGGACCCGGTGACGCCAGTACCCACACCAGCCAAAAGGGGAGTCTCCCTGGTGGAACCGGGACATGAAGCCCAGAACAAGAAGTCCGGCCCACAGGCCCCGGTAACTCACCCTCCACCTCCACCTCAATCACAGGAAGAAGCAAGGGGACCTTTCGAGGATTCCAGGCAACTCGGCCAGGAAAAAGTTGCAGGTAACACATCTGATGCAGTGGGTGATAGCATAAAAGAATATATAGGGCAAATTGTGGCAGCACTGGGGACAGGAGGGCTGGGGCAGATGGAATCGGCTCTGGTGGAAATTAGGACAGGAAAAGAGGCACCAGGAGACACGGTAAAAGGAGCTGAGAAGGAAGGAAGGGGTACAAGAGAGGTAGGCATGCCTGGGATGAGAATATGTGAGCATGTGCCACTAGCCATGAAAGAAAGGATATGGAGGGGGGAATATGTGGATATCTTTGCGTTGGTGAGCCGGGAGGCAATGGCAAGGTATGAGGAAGCTGAGAGCATAGCTAAGAGTGAGATGGCAGCTGCCATAGTGCTCTAAGGAAGAAAAGAGGACAACAAATTTACTAAAGGGAAGACTTGGGATGGGTGGTTTCTAGGTTTTGCCATTTTTTAGCCATTGTGCTGGAAAAGAAGCCGGAGCTAGGCATCCCGCTCATTACCTATTCATTGATAATAAGGAGAGCAAAAGCAAAAGGTGGGGTAGGTTGGATATACTATGATGAATGTTTTCGTCAAAGGATGGCATCATTTGGGGATGTAAGGTGGAACACCAAGCAAATAGACTTATGGATGGATTATGTAACAGATCAGTCCACACCAGAGGGTGTGTGGGGCAGAAAGGATTTTACGCCGCAGAGGAGCTGCTGGGCTTATAACAGGGCTATCTGCTCGTGGTTTCAGTGTCGTTTTCGACATACCTGTTCAAGATGTGGAGGGGGGCACCTGGCTAGCAAGTGCAGAGCGGCAGAGGTGCTGGGAGCACAAGGGCAAGGAGGACAAGGATATGGACAACAGTTTTTTGAGATGACCTGGGATTTAAGTGGCAAACATGAAGCAGGGAGGGGCCGGGGAATGGGAATAGAGGGGGTCAAAATCGATAAAAACAGGAAGGTCTGGCAGACAGGGATGGAGGCGGCAGTAAAGGGCAATGGGTGGCACAACAAGGAGCAATTTGGTATGGCCAGGAGCCCCATCAACCTGGCAGCATGGACAGTTTGCCTGGATAAATATCCGGACGCGAGCATACAGGAGATGATTTTAAGTGGCTTTAACGCAGGGTTTTCCTTGCAGTTTAGGTGGCCCAGACAAGCAAGGGAGGCAAGCAACCTGGGGTCTGTAAAAGGGAAAGAGGAAATGTTGAGGAAAAAGATTGAGAAGGAAAAGGCAGTAGGCAGGGTTGAGGGCCCATTCGAGACCCCCCCACTGGAAAACCTGTGGATATCACCTTTGGGCTTGGTACCCAAGAAACAAGAAGGTGAATTCAGGATGATCCACCACCTGTCTTATCCGGAAGGGGAGTCAGTGAATGACTTTATCAGTGAGGAGGATATTAGGGTAACATACGCAACCCTAGAGGATGCAGTTTGGATAATCCGGGCCACAAAGGATGCATGGATGGCAAAAACAGACATTGAATCCTCCTTCAGACTGCTTCCAGTCAGGAGGGAAGACTGGGACCTATTGGGTTTTAAAAATGAGGGACAGTATTATTTCGACAAAGCGTTGCCAATGGGGTGTTCCGCAGCATGTGCAACATTTGAGGTGTTCAGCACATGTTTGCAGTGGATATTCCAGGAAAAAACGGGTTATAGGTCAGTCATCCATTACCTGGATGATTTTCTCCTCATTGGGGAGGGGAAGGAGGAGACACAAAGGATGCTGGGTAAATTTCAGGAATTATGCCGGGAGTTGGGAGTCCCATTGGCACCAGAAAAACAGAAGGGCCCAGCAAGATTATGGAATTTCTGGGGATAGAGATAGATGCCACAAGGGAAGTTTTTAGGTTGCCAGACAAAAAAGTAAGGAAGCAGAAGGAGCTAATTCAGGTACATGCCAACAGGAGACAGGTACAGCTAAGACTGGTTCAGCAGGTACTAGGACACCTGAACTTTGCATGCAGGGCCATAGGACCAGGAAGGGCATTCACAAGGAGACTAGCCAGAGCGACAGCAGGGGTCACCAGGCCACATCACTGGGTTGATCTGAATCAAGGTGTCAGGGATGATTTTGGTATATGGGAGGAATTTTTAAAGGACTACAATGGGTGTTCGTTTTGGCAGAAGGAGTGGCTGTACAACACAGACCTTGACCTCTACATGGATGCAGTGGGAGGGTCAGGCATGGGAGGTTACCTAAGGGGCAGATGGTTTGCTGAACCATGGCTGGTCGGTTGGCTAGAGGATGGGAAAGTGAGAGATATAACACTACTGGAGATCATGCCTATATGGGCATGTACCTTGGTGTGGGGAGGAATTGCAGGATCAGAAGGTGACATTTTGGTGACAATAGAGCGGTGGCATGCGCTAAACAACAGGGGAGCCAAGTCGGATACAGTCACACAGGTAGTACGACAGCTAGTTTTAGGGCCTTGCAGGTGAACATGTCTTTCAGAGCAAAACACATAGAAGGGGTACGCAATACCCTGGCTGACAGCCTTTCCCGTCTGCAGCTGGACCATTTCCGGAAGCTGGCACCAGCAGCGGAAGAACGCAAAACGCCCATTCCAACGAACATCTGGGACGTTGGCAGGAAGGAGCAGAAATGCTGTTTCGCAGCTCATGGGCCCCCCAGACTCTGAGGGCCTACGATGAGGCCTGGAGGGTTTTTCAAACATTCAGGGCAGAACACCAGATGGAGGTAAGTGGGCCACTCTCTGAGGAGCAGTTGGGAATGTTCACGGTGGAAAAATGACAGAAAGGGACTGCTCACACCACAATGGGGGTTTATCTGGCAGGGATCAGTGTGATCTGCAGCCTAAAAGACTGGGATGACCCAACAAAATCGATGCCCATCAGGAGAATGATGCAGGGATGGGGTAGGTTGAAGTGAGGACCAGGGAATAATAGAAGGCCATTAGGTGAGCAGTGGCTAATAAAGTTAAAGGAGGTATTGCCGGTGATATGCAGATCAAGGGGGGAGACAGCTATTTCACACAATTTATGTGGTAATGTTGGTAGGGGCTATGAGAATAAGTGAAGTGGTAGGCCATGGAAAAGATGACATGGAAGGAGGTGTAAAATGGGAAGATGTGATTTGGGGGACAAGTGAGATAAAAATCAGGCTAAAGAGGTCAAAGATGGATCAAAAAGGGCAAGGGTGCATCATAACACTAAAAGGGCGGTCAGAGATGGCCATATGCCCAGTACAGGCCCTGTGGGTTTTCGCCGCAGAGCAGAGGACCACGACCGGGAAGTTATTTGTACATGGGGACGGAAAACCGGTCACCACCTATCAAATTACAGCGGTGCTGAAAAAGGGCATGAGTTTTCTGGGGGAGAACCCAGCTAATTATTCTTCCCATTCCCTTCGGATTGGGGTGGCCTCCCAGTGGGCAGCAACAGGTGAGCCTGTGAAGGACATTTTGGAAAAAGGGCGCTGGCGGTCAGCCAGTTATAAAAGATACATCAGAGATCTAAGTTAAAAAAAAAGGGGGAAAAGGGAGGTGGGGGTGGGATAATACGATGAGGGCACTGAGATTGTATGTAAATTAATTAATGTTCTTTGCACCCCATAGGTAGAGGGAGGAGCACAGAAGTCTGGATCTGCAGCCATTCCTATATTTACTGGGCTGGTAAGAGAGCTGAGACAAAAGCTGGGGGAAAACAATTGTACCAGGACGTAAGGCAGTGTAGGTTGGTATGGCACGGCCTACGAGGGATGAGATGGGCACAGCTTCTGCCCCTCGTTGAAGGAGCTCAATAGACGATGGCCCAGTCCAGACCTAATTATTTTACACCTGGGGGAAACGACCTGGCAGATAGACCTTGAGTGCACACATATTTACAGACAAGGAAGGATCTAGTGGCAATAAGACTGTAGTGGCCTCAAGTATGCCTTGCCTGGTCAGATATGATACCACGAAGGGTATGGAGACAGGAACACAGCCACAGGGCAGTGGAGAGGACCAGGAGAAAAATGAATAGATTGGTGGGGACGTTGATAAGGCAGATGGGGGGACATGTGATACTGCGGGGAGTAGAAGAATGGGTGGATGACTTCTACAGGTCAGATGGAGTACACTTGTCAGATATAGCAATAGACATGTTCAATGCGGAAACAATGAGTTTCATAGAGGAATGGAGGAAACAGATGGAAGCTGGTAGATAAAAAAAAGGGGGGGAGGAAGTTTTTTTCACTCCTGAAGTAGGGAGAGGAGTCCCCTAAGTTGGGGGAAGCCAGTCATCCAACGCAAGCTGGAGACTGGCTAGTGGGAAAAGGGGGGGACGGGAGGGGGAAGAAAAGGAATAAGACAAGAGGAGGAAGAAGATGAAGGAGAAAGCAGTCCGGTTTTCACCGTTACTTAACAGAAAAGGAGAAGAAGAAGGCACCCAGGTTTTCGCCTGGGGGATGGATAATCAGAGAGAGATATATGGATGGAAATAAATGGACATTATGGCAATATGATAATAAAGAAATGGAAAATGGAATATGGATTTTTGAATATAAATAAATTAATTGCCAATCTGAGCACAACAACAAACAATGGTCTCTGTGTTTTCGTGAGGGAAAAGGGGGGAATCCAGGACAATGGAGTTTGCCCTTTAAGGGGCAGACCATGTTGTCCTGGTGCACCCCTTCCCTCCCTTAGGGAATGGTTGTGCTCAGAAGGGGAGGGAAAAGGAAGGGGAGGAGCCAGGAGTAGGAACAATAGGCAGGTAGCAGGAAGGGGAAGGGAGAAGGGAGGTACATAAGGGCCAGCACAAGGAGGTCTCAGCCACTTTTTGCTGGAGTTTTTGATTCCTCCCACCCACCCTACTAGATGGAGTACGAGGGAGAGATGGTCAATTTGGGGCCGTATTATGGGTCTGTCATGGTGGAGGACAGACGCATCCGGTAGGACGATGGACTGCCAAAGGTGGATGGCAGGTAATAATAGGGTATGGATTGCCAAAGGTGGAGGGCAGGTGATGAATGCTTGGGACTGCCAAAAAAGTGGAGGGCAGTGGATAATAGGACTATGGACTGCCAAGGTGGATGGCAGAGGGAAAAAGGTGGGGACAGGGGGGAGAAAAAAGGAATAACTCAAGAGGAGGAGGAAGAAGAAGAAGGAGAAGCGGTCTCGGTTTTCACCATTACCTAACAGAAAAGGAGAAGAAGAAGGCACCTAGATTTTCGCCTTGGGGATGGATAATCAGAGAGACATATATGGATGGAAATAAATGGACATTATGGCAATATGATAATAAAGAAATGGAAAATGGAATATGGATTTATGAATATAAATAAATTATTTGCCAATCTGAGCACAACAACAAACAATGGTCTCTGTGTTTTTGTGAGGGAAAAGGGGGGAATCCGGAACAATGTAAGATCCATAGGCTGAGCATAAAATCTCATGGGCAGTGTATTGCTTATCTGCTTCTTTACTGTATTGTGCAATTCATTCATTAATCTTATCTTTAGAATCTGAAAATGCCTTAGCAATGTCATGCATATTGTATACAGTGCATTGTTTTTCCTGACTAAGGCCATCCACACCATGCAATAATGGGGATATAATATAATTCACCAGACCAGTTTGAAGCTTCTGTGAATGTGATTTGATAGCAGCAATGTAGTCTTTATTCCGGATGGACATTGCTGTACCAAAAACACCAGTGACAGTGCCTGTGGCACCAGTGACATCAGATATATCATGGGTATTATATTTATGACTTTGATCATCTGCATTAGGTTTTCTCCTAAAATTACCTCAATGCTCGGTGGTATGTACACCAGCAATAGGGTCTTGGTTACGAATCTGAAAAGCTGCTAAGCTATCAAGTATCAAAGTATTATAAAACGTAATAGTAGTATGACACATACCAAATTCTCTCATATTCCAGTAAGTCAAGTTAAACAAAACAGGTATATGCATAAATTGTAAGTTGTTAATAAGTGAGCCAGGAAAAGCAGTGGCTGTGAGGCCACTACAAGGACCAGAGGTTTGTTTTGGACATTCCAAAAGCTGTTTCTCAGTAGGAGGTAACACAGAGAGGTACATGGCGGCTGATGCCATGTTGTGTACAACACAAAATTTCCTGGCAGAATCTTTTGACAATGAATCACAACATGAGGGGTCAATTAAGGCAGTGATATGGTATAAGTCTGAATGTCTAAGAGAGGTTTGGAGCAAGGACAAAGTACCATTTGGGGATAATTAGCATTGGGAAATCCATGAAAAGTTCCCTTGGAGAGTTTGGCCACGGGGAGTATTTGTCCTTGAGACCTGGTTTACCACTCGATTTGTAGGGTAGATTTATCAGGAGCAACAACCGAGGCAGTGAGGTAGGCATCTGAACATTCCTGTACAGTAATCAAATTGTTGGGAATATTGATGGAAACTCCCTCTGGGGTAGTTACAGGTGGATCAAGGTGAGGAAGGAGGTGCTTTACTGTGTTATGGATGCAGGGGATAACTCCTGAGATGAGGAGAAAATGGAACAAGATAGCAATCTTGTCAGTGTATCTGAACAGGAAAATCAAACGTTAGTAAATTAGTACAATTCTGCCCAATGGGGTGAGGAAAAGTAGTTATACTCCTTTATACAGTTTCAACTGGTTTGCATGTAACCATTTGTCAGTCAATTTGTTGTTCTGCATGAGTCTAACCTGATAGACTGCTGGACTGAGCTTGTTGACAATGTGGTAGGGTCCTTCCCATTTATTGGAGAAGGAATGTGTGGGATGTGCAAATCTGAGAACCATTACCTGATCCCCAACTTGCCAATCCACTTCTTGTGTGTGTTTGTCAAACTGAATTTTGGACTGTTGCTGGGCCTTGCCCATGCAGTTAGCAGTATACAAATGAGTGTGTATGAGGTATTGTCTGAGTTTGTCCATGTATTGGTCCACTGAGACATGGTCTGCAGTGGAGGTCTGCAGGTCAAACAACAGGTGTTCAGGTAATCTCATTTATCTACCAATTATCACCTCAAAGGGTGTCAACTGGGTGGTGGCTGAGGGCATGCCTCTAATTGTCATAAGGAGTAATACTTGGGATTGTCCTCAATGAATTTGGAAAGCATTTGCTTAATCCATCTGTTGGCTATCTATACTTGACCTGAGGATTATGAGTGGTAAGGTATGTGAAACTTCTGATGAACTCCGAGGAGTTCAAGTGCTTCTTTCATTAACTCACCTGTAAAACTGGTTCCTTTGTCTGAGTCTACCTTGAGAGGTAGGCCCCACCTGGAGAAAATCTATTCCACCAGGATTTTGGCAGTGGTTTTAGCAAGTACATGTCTTAGTGGGGAAAGCTTCAACCCACTTAGAGAAGAGATCAGTTACCGCAAAGGCGTACTTATTATTTCTACTGGTATTGTTCAGGGGACCAATAAAATCAATTTGTATGGGATGCCAAGGGCCAGAATGCCTTTGTGGTAGCAGCTTGGCATTGCGTTAGGTAGGGATAGGGTTGTTTTGCACACAAACAAGGCAGTTGTCTATGTACTGTTTGTCATCCTTGGTGACACCAGGCCACCAGGCGGAGGTCATGAGCCTTTGGAGTGTGTTTTCTACTCCCTGGTATCCACCAGTAGGGGTGTCATGCACTTGGTGCAGAAATTCAGATCTAAGATGGCAAGGGACCACCCACAATTTGGTCTGGGTGTCATCTGGTTGATACCAGATGAGTTTGTCATCAGGGGATAGGTGTAGCTAACCTTCATGCCTTCGGTAGGGGTTGTAGGTAGGTAGATTCTTCTCAGTACATTTTTCCAGGAATCTGAACACATCTTTGAGTTCAGAGTCAGCATGCTGGGCTTCTGACAAATCCAAAGGGGAAAAGGGTTCAGGTTTCTTCCTGACTGCTGTAATGTGTATGACCGCTCTGGCCTCTGGATAATCCATCATCCAGGTGTCCCCCCCCTCGGGTCCCTTCCTTTGCAAGGGTGTCAGCAGTGTCATTGAAGGCATGATAGAGGTTGTGTATGGAGTGGGCCTTAACTTTGTGTACATAGAGTTTGTGCGCAAACTTCCTGTGCCAGTGAATGAATGTATATTACCAGTTCCTGGTGTTTCACAGGTGTGCCATCAGAAGAGGTAAAGGAGTTCTTCTGCCAGAAAGAAAGAACTTCTATAAGGGAACAACAAACCCAGTTAGAGTCTGTGAAAATTATGGTATCCTCGGATCCCTGCTGGATGAACATGAGGGTGCAGGCCACCACTGCCATCTCTGCATACTATGATAATGCCACATTGCAATGCTTATAAATCTTAGTGTTACCAAAAGGATAAATGACTAATATGCACATTCCTGCTATCTGTTCTCCCAGGTAGTAGGAAGCTGAGCCATCCGTAAAGACATGACACAGTGAGGTTTTCTCAAGTAGTTGTGGTGTAGCAGGAAGGAAAGGACCTGGATCTGGTAGATCAGGTGGCTGCAGTGTATAGTCATGGGGCTGTCATTGGAAAAGGAGACCATGCACCAGCATGGATGATATTTTGGTTGGGTGGACCTTGATGTCTCTATCCTGGAGAAGGCGGGACCAGTGTGTCAGTCTGGTATTGGAGGCTGACCCATCCTTTACTCTGTCCGATAGCAAAAAGGTTGTTGGGGTGTGGTTTGTATTGATTATCTGGGAGAGTACCCAATGATATACAGAAAGTGCTTGACAGCCCAGTAGGTGACCAGAAGGTTCCTTTTGCAAAGGTTGTACCTCTGTTCCACTGGGGTCAAGAGCTGTGATGCATATGCAATGGGTCTCAGGGTGCCATGGACCTTCTGGGCCAACACTGCAGACATAGCAATGTCAGAGGTGGCACATTCCAGATGGAATGTTAGTGCTGGTTTGGGGTTAACCAAAGCTGGAGCTGAGGCAAAGGCATGTTTCAGTGACATCACAGCTTGGGTATGTAAGGGGCCCCAAGTCCAGGGGACATCCTTTTTCAATAGTTCATACAGAGGGGTGGCCTTCTGAGCAAAATCAGAAATAAAATCTCTACAATAGTTTATCATACCTAGAAACCTTCTGAGGGTGGCCACACTGCTAGGCAGTGGCAGATCTTGCAATTCTTGTATCTTCTTCCAGATAGGGCTTCGGCCTTGGACTATTATCCTCTGGCCCAGAATGTGTACCTCTTTCTGACATAGTTGTGCTTTTGCAGGGTTACATTTGAGTTCATCTAACAACAGGTCATCCACATACTGCAAGAGACACTGGGGTGTAGAGAAACCCTCAAGGGTGTCCATCATGTGCAAATGGAACAGGGAGGGGCTGTTGTGGAACTCCTGTGGTATGCAGGTCCATGTGTACTGCCTGCCCTCAAAGGAGAAGGCAAACTTATATTGATTTTTGGGGGCCAATGGCAATGACCAGAAACCATTGGAAATGTCCAGGGCACTAAACCATTGTTGGTCAGGGGTCAGTAGTCGTAGCACGTCTGGTGCTGATGCCACAGTTGGGGCACAACTGGGGGTGACCTGGTTCAGTCTCCTGCAGTCAATAGTAAGTCTCCAGGCACTTGTGGGTTTTTCACAGGCCACACTGGGGAAATTGCAGTGGAAACACATGTCCTAATTACCTCTTGTATGAGGAGTGATTTAACTGTTTCCCTAAGAGAAGGCAAGGCCTCAGGTGGAAAGGGGTATTGTCGTTGCCTCTAGTGGGCTGGGCCTGTCACTTCAATGACAGTGTGCATCCTGCCACAATCTTGCTTGTTGGTGGCAAATGCCTCCAGATGTCTTTGTAGAATGGGGAAGAGCTTTGGGAAAAGCTCATGGTTCTAAACAAATCTATGACATCATACTCTTTGTTGTTCACTGAGATCGTTGCAATCACACGTGAGTCAGGGATCATAATGGTGTGATATTGTCCCTAAATTTGTATCAGTAACATGTTGGCTAGGTCTACCACACAGCCGTGTGGTGCCAAAAAGTCAATTCCAATTATACTAGGGTGATCATGCAGTACCATCAGCTGAAAGGTATGATATGCCTTCTGGTGGCAACTGGCTCGTTAGTCTAGGAGTATGATTCTAGCTTTGGGTATGAGAGGTCCCGGGTTCAAATCCTGGACGAGCCCTTGTAATAAATGAAAAGTCTGTATGAAAGCAGTATTTAATATGTGTACACTCAGGGAGAGGGGGAGCATAATAGAAACATTTAAGTACATCAAGGTAATCAACAGAGTCCAAGACGGTAGCAACTTTCAGAAAAAGAGATGTGCAAGAACAAGGGGGCACAATTTGAAGATACAGGGAGGACAGCTCAGAGGTAAAGTGAGGAAGTATTTTTTCATGGAGAGGGTTGTGGATACATGAAGCAGCCTTCCTGAGGAGGTAGTGGACTCAAAAATAGTGGGTGAATTCAAGAATGCATGGGACAGACATGAGGCAATTGTAGTGGGGGGTAGGAGGAAGTAGGCTGTTGGTTAACTAGGATCTGCAGCCTATGCATTAGGTAAGGAAATGGGCAGACTAGGTGGGCCAAGCGGTCCTTATCTGCCATCAAATTCTATGTTTCTAGGTGTCCCAGTATCACAGGTAGTGGTAGGGAGTGGTATGCTCATAACCTAGTTCCGTCCACACCAGACATGTTGGTCCTCCATCCGGTAGACCAAGGTGATGTGTCTGTGTTGTCATCCTGTAATACAGACACTGCTGTGCCTGTATCCAGTATTACTGTCAGTAGGCAGCTCCTGACCTTGGCCTCAGTGCAGGGCCTTCTGTTTGTATCCAAGACCAGCTTGTTTACAATATGGACTGGGGCCTGTAATTGTCAATCTGTACCAGTGGAGGCATGGGGAAGCTCTTGAAAGAGAGTCTGGGCCTGTGAGGACCTGAGGGCCTGGATGTCCGGTATCTCTGTGGCCTGTTGAGGCCCACTCTCCCAGTTGTATTGCTGCAAGGGCCTGAACAGGAATGGCATCTGGTACGGAGCGTAATTGCCCAAGAAGATCTTGGAATTTCCAGTTTTCATCAGCTATTTCCCTATACAAGGGGCCTGATCTTTGTTGTTTACCCTTGTTGTTTTTATGGTGCTTCTTATTTTTGTGGTAGTTCCAGTTCCCACCCCAGAATTGTTGTTGGGCCTGCTGGGGGTGTTGGTTGTCTGTGGAGAGGGGCTGTTTCTCTTGGGCCTGCTTCTCATCATGTAGTGTGCAGTGGCATCCGGAATGGCTTCCATGGCAGCTACTTTCTTGGAACTGGAGCCTGAATCACGGATGTAGAGTTAATAGACACTCTCTGTTTTTCAAAGAATATTGGCAAGCCTCTCTGTGGTGGGATAGGTGGTAGGCTCTACCTTTTATCTTACTGTAGGGATCATGTTCCTAAGGAACAGGGTCTTATATTCAATGAGGTTCACATCTGCGGCTTCTCCTGCAAGATGCTTCCCTGCTTGGTAGGCCATCCAGAGCCTCTGGTGGAAAGTTGCTGGACTTTCTTTCACATTCTGTTTCACAGGGTCTGCGAGCATCACTCCTACTACACCTGGGTTGTGTGCAGAAATGAGCTTAGATGCTACTTCGTCAAAGGTGGCATGGCGGTCTTGGGGGACGACATTGGGGAGTTTCACCCACAGGCCAGGATTGATAGTCTGGCATAGATCTGGACCTAGTAGTCTGCAGTGAGACTAAGCTTTTCACATTTAGCACACACCTTTTCCAAGTGGTGACTGAGGTTGTCAGACGGGCTCATCTGACCAATGCTGTCATCTATTTGCTGAACAGAGTAGGCCATTTGTAGGGGATTATTGGGACGATCAAGCAGAGGTAGATTACCGTGGGTACACTCCAGGGCTGTCTGAGCCATGGCCTCAGCCACAGAACAAACCGTGCCCTCCTGAGTACCAGACTCATGTAGAACCTGCCTAATCTGGGTCTTGAGAACCTGTTTGTTTTTCTCAGAGATGGGCACGGTGCCTAAGGCACTCTCAATCATTTTCTGTATCTACTGCCTGTCTTCCACATTAATAATGGCTATCGGTGGTGCCGTTGGGACTAGGCCTAGGCCTTCTCCCCCCCATCATTGGGGTCACCATGTTGGCATTGCCCATGATGTGTGCCATGCCGTCGATGACATAGGGATGTGGTGTCATGTGGCAGGGATCTGCCATGTTGTGGATGGTAGGCAGGGTTGTCTGGGCCATAATAGGAGTGTGACTGGGCATTGAACTGAGAGATGTCATCAAATGACTCCTCCCCTTCAGATGACATTGACAAGGCAGGGGCTGTGCCTCCCTGTGCCTTGACGTGACCATCCAACACTTCTCGCTTATGGCACAGTTTCACCATTTTAGATTCACATTCCTCATGACTGGCTTTTACAACATTCTGATCCACTTCATCCTGCATCTGCTTCTGTAACACTCTATATGCAGTGTGCAGTTCTCGATTGTCCCTAGTAGCTAAACCTAAGTCATTACATACCTGGTTTATCTCATCCTGTAACTCTCCCAACTCCTCATGCATTTGTTCATTCATTCTACTGAACAAGTCACTCAATTGCAAAGCCTGTCCCTTATCCTGTATCAAACTTTCACACTCCTGCTTCAACATACAAAGTTCCTGCTCACCTGCCTGAGCAGAATGTTGCAAAAGAGAATCCTTTTCATTTTGCAGAGTTTGAAGCTCAGACTTCAAATCCTGCTCTTGTCTCACACATTCAGTTTCCTGCAACCCCATCTCCTGCTTAAGAGATGAGATTTTCAGTTTCAACGGATCAAAATCTCACTTTGGAGGCTTCCAGAGCAGCATAAAGAGCCGCAACCAACAGCCCTTTAGCTTCTTGCTTTCGGGCTGTTTGTCTCATCTCTGTGTACTGGGTTGAAATCCCCAGCGCAGGGTTTTCAGATTGACTTGCATCCTGCACGGTCAGTCCATCCTCCATGGGAGGCAAGGAAGTTCTGCACAGATATTTGATAATGTGGCCATTGTGTAAGAGGGAATGAAAAATCAAACTGTGAAAAGGCGCCGTGCTGTGTATCAATCCACAACAGGTGCAGTAGTTCACAGTCGGGATTCTGTAAACTCGTAAGCTTGAAATTCAAAACTGTTGTGGGGTGGGTTGAGTCGGCATTGACCACACCCAGTAAGCAGCCAGACTTTTCAAATGATTACAAAGTGGGTAAAACATGGGAGAGGTGGTGCAGGAATGCACACCTACAGTCCCTGTTAGGAAGGGAAAAAGTTTAAGCAACAAGTGAAGCTTTGCAAACATCAAATATTGCCTTAATGCGGTTGTCAATTGTCAGGAGGTCTAAACCTCACTCTCAGGTTCTTGACAATAATGGGCATGCAAGGGATCACAGACACGTTGCATCAGAGAAACAAAGCTTGTTTATTACTACCAAAAGGATTGTCACAGTTGCCCTAAGCACATCTTACCAAGAGGAACTGGGAGCCAATGCAAAGCATTCCCTATACCTCGAGGAATCTCTGTGTCTCCTGGGGTCTCTGAGGTAGAAGACGTAATGTCTTACATTATATACCTAAGATAATTACCATGGTTACTGTAAGATAGAAACATTTCTAGTTACAGAGATGAGCCCTATTGGCTGAATTAGAGGTGGCTCCTCAGTCCAAGATAACATTATACAATTTTGTTATAATCATCACTTTGTAGAAACAAAGAGGTACAGTTTGTACATAGCCGTGTAGTAATACAAATCATCAGAAGATGGCAATGCCAACTCATATATCACAATCATACAAGGACATAAAAATCCTAACATTTGTAAGCAAGAAATATATGTGTATATTGGAAAGTAAAGTGTATAGCAATAATGTGCATACATATCCCAGGGATGGGGAGGAGGGGAGGGTGGCCCTACAGGGGGACCTGGAGGCTCTGGAAAGATGGTCTAGAAAGTGGAAGCTGAGGTTCAATGCAGGGAAATGCAAGGTACTCGACCTGGGGGCCAGAAACCCAGGCCAAGTGTACACCCTGGGGAATGCTACAAGTCTCGATGGCTGAGAGGGATCTGGGGGTGGTGGTGAATGTCAAGATGAACAACTCTGAGACTTGTAGGAGGGCAGCAGCCAAGGCCAATAGGATGCTGGGATGCATCGCTAGGGGGATCACCTTCAGAAGGAGGGAAGTGATACTCCCTCTGTATAACTGCTTGGTGAGGCTGCACCTTGAGTACTGCGTGCAGTTTTGGAGGCCACACTTAAAGAGGGACATTAACCTCCTGGAGAGGGTCCAGAGGAGGGCAACCAAAATGATTTGGGGCTTGGGGGACAGGACCTATGAGGAGAGGTTCGAAGAGCTAAATATGTACACATTGGAAGAGAGAAGGAACCGGGGGGACATGATAGAGGTCTTCAGGTACATGAAGAGGGTAAATAGGGGAGAAACAGTCAGGGTGCTTTGAAGGAAGGAGGAGGGGCCACTAGAGGGCATGGGTGGAAGCTGGAGGGGAAGATCAGGGGAGAAAGAAGGAGGTGCTACTCACTGAGAGGGTGGTGGAGCCATGGAATGCACTGCCTAGGGGCTGGTGGAGGCAGAGACAGTGGAGGGGTTCAAGAGGGGGTGGGACAGGTACAGGGGAAGGGTTCTGGAAGCAAAATCCAATACAGCAAGAATATCCAGAACTGGGAAGAGAGAAGCCAGAGTAGGCGAGGGGGGCAGCAAGGTCAGCACCCAGGGAGGGGGCTGACCAAACGAGCAGACACGAAAGACCGTTAGGCCTATTCTGCCAGCATTTTAGTATGTTAGTATGTTAGTATATCCTGACATTTACTGTTATACGGTAAATGCCCTTAGCCCTAAATGCTAGTATAACATATACTTAAATGCTAGCTGTCTGCGGTGTACTTGTGGGGGTACCAGTTAGGGTGCAGGGATCTTGTGTAACAAGCCATTAGCGAGACATGGTTTAGCAGTAACCACACTTGGGAGATGTCAGTACCTGACTATGTACTATTTAGAAGAGATGAGGTGCAAAAAGGGTGGTAGTGGAGTGGCTCTTTATGTCAATGAAAATATCAAAGCTACAGAAATTCAGAATACAAATAAGGAGCCAGAAGAACTGTGGATCACCCTGGAAACAGGAAATGGGACAGCCATACAAACTGGGGTTGTGTACAGGCCTCCAGACCAGGGGAGGATATAGACACATTACAGTTAGAAGATATACAAAACATGACAGCTAAAGTGGAGGTTCTGATAATGGGAGACTTCAACATGCCAGATACAGATCGGTCAACACCAGCCGGAACATCTGCCAGAACTAGACACATGGTGGATTCCCTGCAGGGGGGAGGGTCTCAAACAACTGGTACAACAACCCACAAGAGACAGGGCTATCCTAGATCTAGTACTATCAGGGAAAGGATCACAGATCTCGAAGCAGAAGGTCACCTGGGGCCAGTGACCATCACATGGTATGGTTCAATCTGGCCACTACAACTAAATCATCCCATTCCAAGGCAAAAATATGGGACTTCAGAGGAGCAGACTTTGACAAGGTGGCCAACAGAGTTAAGCTAGCCCTGGCAAAAAGAAATATAGGTGAGGGGGTACAGGCAAAGGGGCAAGCATTAAGGATGCAGTACTTGAAGCAACACCCCATTGTGTTAGAGAGAAAAGGAAGTGCAAAAGAAGAAGGAAACCACTTTGGTTCTCAAAAACAGCAGCAGAAAAGGTCAGAGCCAAAAGGCTGGCCTTCAGGAAATATAAGGGAACGCAGCAGGATGAAGATAATGAGGCATACCAAACTTCCCTAAGGGAAGAAAGGAAGGCAATAAGGCAGGCTAAGGCCCAAACCAAGGAAACACTAGCACAAACAGTAAAAGAAGGTGGCAAGGCTTTCTATAGATACATTAGTGAAAGGAAAAGGTCCAGAGGGGGTATTGCTAAGATTAAAGGGGATAAGGGTGTGTGTGAGGAGGAGGACCATGTAAAAACATCTATCCTAAATAGATACTTCTGCTCAGTATTTACTGAAGAGAAGGTAGGCAGGGCCCACAGCTCAGCACCATGGACAAGGGGGGGAGGCAGGTGTGCACTAGTCCCTTCACAACAGAAAGGGTCCTACAAGAGTTTGATAAACTCATGGTGGACAAGGCAATGGGACCTGATGGCATACATCCCAGGGTACTAAAGGAGCTAAAGGTGGAACTAGCAGAGCCATTATCAGAACTGTTTAGTGAGTCTCTGAACACAGGAGAGGTCCCAGAAGACTGGAGAAGTGCTAATGTGATCCTGCTCCACAAGAGTAGTAACAGGGAGGAGGCAGGGAACTACAGACCATTCGGCCTTACCTCAGTAGTGGGCAAGATTATGGAGGCACTCCTTAAGGAAAGGATAGTGCAACACCAGGAATCCATAGGAGCACAGGATCCAAGACAGCATGGGTTTACAAAAGGAATGTCCTGTCAAACTAATCTCATAGATTTCTTTGACTGGGTAACCAGAGTGGTGGACCAAGGAGGAGCAGTTGATGTTGCCTACCTTGACTTCAGCAAAGCTTTCGATACTGTTTCACATAAAAGAATGATTAATAAGATGAGTACACTCGGGGTGGGTCAGACGTTGGTCAATTGGGTAGCAAACTAGATTATGGGCAGGGAGGGGTGGTAAACACTATACAGTAAGAAGAGATGCAAGTCACAAGTGGGGTACCTCAGGGATCGGTCCTGTGGCCAGTCCTCTTCAATATCTTCATCAGTGACATTGCAGATGGACTGGAGGGTAAGGTTTGTCTGTTTACAGATGACACCAAGATCTGCAACAGAGTAGATGGTCCAGATGGGGTGGGCAGAATGAAAAGAGATCTGGATAAACTAGCAAACTGGTCAAAAGAGTGGCAACTGGAGTTTAATGCAAAGAAGTGCAAGATCATGCACATAGGGAAGAGAAACCCTGAAGCCACCTATAGGCTGGGAGGGGAGTTGCTGGCAGTCACAAGGGAAGAAAGAGACTTAGGCATCATCATCACCGATGACCTAAAATCACCCAAGCAGACCACTAAAGCAGTAGGTAAGGCTAGGGGGATGTTGGGGTGTATTAGTAGGGGTATCACAAGTTGGAAGAGGGAGGTAATAATCCCTATTTACAAGACGCTGGTTAGGCCCCATCTGGAGTACCGAGTGCAGTACTAGAGGCCACATCTTCACAAGGATATTAACAAAATTGAGGCAGTCCAGAGAAGGGCAACCGAAATGGTGCAGGGACTGCATCAGAAAACATATGAGGACAGATTAACGGAGCTCAATAAGTAAACCCTAAAGCAAAGGAGGGAGAGAGGTGATATGATCGAAACAGTCAAATACCTTAAGGGCATTAACAAGGTCAAAGAGTCTAACATGTTTCAATATAAGAAAAATAGCAGGACTAGAGGACACAGCATGAGATTAGAGGGAGGCCGATTAGGTTGTAATGTGAGGAAGTTCTTTTTTTTACAGAAAGGGTGGTGGATGCATGGAACGGCATACCTCAGGAAGTGGTGGATATAAATACAGTGCAGGGCTTCAAACAGGCATGGGATAGGCATAAGGGAGCAATACAGATGAGTATGACTAGATAGGCCATTGACAGAGCAAAGGCCAATGGCACATTCATAAGGTGGAAAAAGGAATGGGCAGACTGGATGGGCCTTGCAGTCCTTATCTCCCATCAACTTCTATGTTTCTATGTTTCTATAAGAATGCAATTATTGAAAAACAACCCCCACCCAGCTTAAAGACATAATTAGATTGTTTTAGGACTACAGGAAGCATCATTGTATGTATTACAGACAAAGAATTACCTGTAAAACTGTCATAAAAAGATCAGCACACACTGTATGACTTGTAAAACTTAGCTGGACCCGTTAGCCAGATATGTGCTCCAACTAGATACAATGCCCCATAAACTTCAAAAGCCTAAAGTGTAGTAACAGGACATTATAAATGATAATGTAATTATAAATTGACAGTATTAGTGTCAAACAAAAAACTCATGTCAAGGATCACCAAGGAATTAAGACCATGCAGCCAGATATGTACTGATGTCCATAAATTCTCAGTGTATAACAACTTGATGTACCAAAAATGTCTAAGGAATCTGAATGAGAGGCAAAAATGTAATTCTCTTCCCCACTCCACAAACACAACACACCCTACCCCCACCCCACATCCCCATAACGTGGGGGAAGGGATAATTTGTTTTAAGGACACACACACACACACACACACACTCCTAATGCACCTTTGTTCACATCAATCACTGCAATTGTTACCCAAATTAATTTAACTTGTCCTGAAATCCCAGATAAAAAGGATCTTGAATCCTAATATCAACAGAGCAAAAATGTGACACTATTTAACCTTACTCCTATCTGTGCAGTAACACCTCCAAGGATTCTGGATCGAACCACAATGAAATAAAACTTCCACCCTCCACAGGGTAAGGTAACTAGAAGTAAATATAAAGTATGTGTGTAAGACAAGAATCCTAACATACCTACATTTCCAGAAATCACTACAATATTAGCCTAATGTAAATAGATCTGTCAAGGACTCCCCTGCAAATGAGATCTCGCACCACAATATGTTCAGAGTTAAAAATAATTTGAGTCTCTAATAACACTACTGTATGCACAGTAACAGGCTAGGGAATCTGAATATGGTGCAATGGAATCAACCCCACTCCCAGGTGAAGGTAAACGGTAAGGAGGAATTAATATTCATTATGTGTGTGAAGTAAGAGTAATAACACACTGTGACTCCGTGTATCTAAATAGAGGCCTACCTCAGTGTGGCAGCAAGACCCACACCTGCCATATTCACATACCGCCAACACACACACACACACACATGCACACACATATGTGCTGAAGTCCTTCAGTATGTCAGTTCGAAGAAGAAGAAGAAGTTTGTGGATGTTAAATTCTATAATGTCCCAAGAGACCCAGATACATGTTCATTTCATCTGCTACCATATTGAGATGTAAAATAAGTTTAATTTCAAAAGCTCATCTCTGTTGTGTGCTTTCGAGATTTCCTTTTAAGACCATTACTGATGTGTCTGAAATTAAGTGGTCAGCCTGGGAGAAGTGTTGCCCCGCTGTTTTTTCGGTCTTCTTTGTTTTAGTAGTATGTCGATGTGAGTTCATCTTAGTGCGGAGCTATTGGCTTGTCTCTCCAACATAACCAGTTTGTGGACATCTCTTGCACTGAATGAAATAAACAACATGTCGTGATGTACATGTATAACTACCATGTACCTTGAATTGTCTGTTTTGTGATGTAACCACACAGTCTGAGGTGGAAATGAGCTCACAGGTTTTACAGGTGTGTTGATTGCAGAGTCGTGTGCCATTCAGTGTCATGGTATTCTGTACTGGCTAAAACTTGCTCCTAATAATCAGGTTGACTAAATTTGGTGGTTGTTTAAAAGATAGTAGTGGTAGTTCCTGAAAAATACAATTAAGGGTCTCATCCTCACTAAATATTGGGTGGAGGTCTTTAATAATCTTACGCAGAAGTTCAAGGTCTGGATGATATGTGACTACTTAGGGTATTCTGTCTGTAGCTGTCATTTCTTTATACTGAAGTAGTTGTTGTCTTGGTACTTATGCCGCACATTCTATTGTTCTGTCAATTTCTCTGGAAGAGTGTTTCTGCCCAATAAAGGTGTTTTTCACCATAGCCAAATGTGTATCTCTGTCCTCCTCATTTGAACAAATACGGTGACATCGGAGTGCTTGACTGTACATGACAGATTTTTTTGTGTGGTTTGGGTGATTACTTTTCTTGTGTATGTATCTCTGTCTGTCTGTTGGCTTCCTGTAAATACATGTATCTAAGGTTCCATTCTTAATGGTGACTGTGGTGTCTAGAGAATTAACATTGGTGGTAGCATACTCCAGGCTAAGCCTTATGGTAGAGTGAAGGTTATTAAGTTCTTGATGAAAATCTTAGAGTGCATCTGTGCCCTCTGTCCAAATGATAAACAAATCATCAATGTAATGGGAATAAGCTTGTGGTTTGTGGGGACAGTGCCATAAAAAGTCTTCCACCAAATCTGCCATAAAGAGGTTAGCATACTGTGGCGCCATCTTGGTGCCCATTGCTGTTTCCATAGTTTGAACATAATGTTTACCATTGAAGTTGAAGTTGTTATGTGTCAAAATAAGTTCTGTAAGTTTCCCCATCACTTCAGGGGCAGGCTGAAATGCCATCCATTTGTGGAATATTAGTTTAGAGGGATGTTACATCCATCGTCACTAAAATGGTATCAGTTGGTAAGTCCTTATAACCAGAAAGGACACACAGAAAGTGAGTAGTGTCCTGGAGATACAGTAATTGTCTCTTTCCATTACTAGTGGTTTCAAAATGGTTTCTACAAGCCCTGAGATCCCCTCAGTCAGGGTACCATTACCAGAGACTATGGGTCTTCCCGGATTGCCAGGTTTATGTGTTTTAGGCAGCTTGTAGAATGTCTCTGGCCTGGATTCAGCAGGGGTGAGGTCAGTTATTTTTTTTTTTTGGACATGGTCTGGAAAAGTTCCAATTAAGTTATGTAGTTCTTTTTTATATCTTGCAGTGGGGTCACTCTCCAGTTATCTGTAGTAGGTAAGATCAGTTAGCTGTCTGTTAGCTTCATTAATATAATCCTCTCCATTTAAGATTATCACTGCAGAGCCTTTATCAACTTTTTTGATGGCAATATTGTGATTTGATTTCAGTGTCCATATAGCTCTCTGTTCCAGTGGAGAGAGGTTATAATGGGCTGTTTTTCCTTAAAACCAGTTACCCCCCCCCACATTATGGGGATGTGGGGTGGGGTAGGGTGTGTTGTGTGTGTGGAGAGGAGGAGATAATTTAATTTTTATCTCTTATTCAGATTCCCTAGACATTTTTGGTACATCAAGTTGTTATACACTGAGAATTTATGGACATCAGTACATATCAGGCTGCATGGTCTTAATTCCTTAGTGGTCCTTGACAAGAGTTTTTTGTTTGACACTAATACTGTCTAATACTAATAATTTATAGGTATATTATCATTTCTAAAGTCCTGTTACTACTTTAGGCTTTTAAAGTTTATGGGGAATAATATCTTGCTGGACAGTATAGCTAGGAATGGGTCCAGCTAAGTTCTACTCGTCATACAGTGTGTGCTGCTCTTCAGCTTTACTGGTATTTATTTGTCTGTAATACATAAGTAACCCCCTACAAATGGGGGTTCCTAAAAGCTTCCCTGTAGCTTGTTTAAATGCTTCATGACTGGCTGGTGTCCGGAGTAAAGCCGATTAAATGTTGTTGCCAGTGAGTGCTCTTAAAGCCTCTGTGTACTGTCTCTTCAAGGGCTGCCTGTTTGTAGTCCTAATTTGCTGAAATGGGGGGGCTGTGTGGTTGTATGCCTGAGTCCCGCCCAGGCTGCTCAGTAAGTGCTCCGATCTGCCCTCGCTATGTTGTGCAGAGGGAGGCCTCTGGAAAGATGTAACTGGTTATTGATAATAACTTAGAGTAATAATGATAATGTGGTTGTTCTAACCTGCCTTCTTTGCAGCAAAGACTGTTCCGATTATCTCCACCATTTTGGTCCCGAACTGCCGAGTTGGACCAGTCGGTACATTGGAACTCTAGTAGAGCCGTCTGACCAATAGAGGAACTGCTTGTAATTTTGGGAAAGGCATTATGGGCTATGGTGCTTTTTCGTACTACTGAGGGCCAGAGTAATTGACTGGCATGTGACGCTAGCCAATAGAATCAGGTAGCGCCCAAACTGTAAGGAGTGCCCCATTCTGTTAGGGGCAGATTCGTTGTGACTGTGAAGGAGAAGGGAGCTCTGAGCTTCTGCGCCGTTGAGTGTTCGCGCAGGAAGTGTGTGAAAGGCCGAAGGCGGCCATTTTCCTAGCCAGAAAGCTTCGGACTAAATCTGCCGGCGTGCGGTCAGAGGAGGCTGTGTATAAACACAGCTACCTACCAGGCTTCACCTGAAGAAGACTGGAGAATCTGCTGAATCACGTTCGGTCTGTCAGGACATCTGGAGTGGCTGCTAACGCCTGCAATTGCTGTGAATTCGTTCGGGTCCTGAAAGCAGCTGCCTGGTATGGTACCCCTCTGTTGTTTTCCAAATAAATGTGTGAGGAGGCCTTTGAAGTCAGGCTCAGTTCCACAAGTGATGAAGGAGTGGTTATCTGCTGGAGTTCTGAGTACTGGATCAGGGTAGCTCCCTGTTAATCTTTCAGACAAGTGGCAAGAAAAACAAAATCATTTTGTTATATTGCTGCCTGCACTAATTGAGCCTTCTGCTCATTCTGATCTGCTCAGGAAAGTAAATGCTCATTTGTGTCAGGGCCCCAACCAGCTGCCATGAGGGACTAGCCATTAGGGGCTTGGGTACCCATGGACAGTAACTAATAGGTTTAGGCCTGTGCACAGAGCCCTAGGTAGTTAAGTATATTTTATGGTGATAAGCCAATCATCCTGATTTCCCCCGGTCCTTGTTATCTCCCCTTAAATAAATCAGATTGTTTGTTTTGCAACTGTACCCTGGCTGGACTGTGTTTTACTGAGGATATACTGTACAGTGAAAATGTGATAACTGTGCCTTACTTTACAGGGGTCTCGGAGTGAGCTGAGAGATGCGAGCCGGGGGTAGTGTACGGGGAGAGTATTGTAGTTAATCCGTGTGAGCCACTAGTGGGAAGAAAGGGGGGTTGCAATAACCCAGAGGGCTGTGACCGAGTCAGTCTTGACTGTCTTAACCCCGACCTCTGGGTGGAGGCACCCATCAATGGATCTGGGCCCCTCACCCTGTCACAGCTGAGGCAGGCAGGGGTAGTAGCCCTAAGGGTAGCGCCCCCTGGGGGTTACATGTACATTGATGCTTCCTGTAGTCCTAAAACAATCTTACTATGTCTTTAATCCAGGTGGGGTTGTTTTTCAGTAATTGCATTCTTATGCACATTGTGACACTCATAGTTTGATTTAAGAGCCATCTGCTCAAATAGTTGTTATCTCATGTCAATCTAATTTATATTCAGTAGAGTTCTTTGTATGCGTGTTGCACTAAGCACCTTTGACCCGAGACTCTCCCAGTTTAATGTGACATGGTACTGTTAAGCTTCTTTGACACCATCTTCTGTTTTTTTTTAATGAGTATTTTACAGAAATAGGGATTTTTCTGTTTTTTTTCTGCGTGACCTAGTTGTTAAAAGTATTTTTTGTCTAAATAACTGTCATTAAGCTTCTAACGAAGGACTGGATGGTCCAAAAGAACATTTTGTTCTTGCTGTTACACCTATGTTGGTCCATTAAAAGGTATCAAATCATTTGCTTCTGGATCTGTTCTTACAAGGACCAATACATCAAATACTATATCTAGATTTCAACATGGAAGACACACTCAGCATGGACACATTTTGGAGGCCAAAATCATTTGTAATGGGGCTCCAATATAAATATGCTGGCTATAATGGATTTAAGGTGCTCACTATGCAGGATGCCTGAGTCCCATTACCAATTCCTTAGCTGCAATCAGGTAGCTTTCCTGACACTTCCAGAGGCCACTTGACTGCAGCTGTGGAGGTGTTAAAAGGCCTCCCTTACACTACCTGACCGCCAAAAATAATTAAGCTAATGAGATGCTAATCTGCAACAGCAAAGAAAGCTAAACTGCTGTCTCTCTTTGTCTCCTATCTTTGGCCCTTCCCTCCCTCACAGCAATACCACGCTCAGTTTGTTGTTGTTTGCCAGGTTTCTGCAGAATTACATATGACCACCACTCACTGCTTGCTGTGAGTGTGGATGTGACAAAACAAAAAACAGAGGACTTGATTTTCAGTTTGCCCTTGGTTCGATGCAATTTGCACTGATCTATGGCTGCAACAAACCCTGGCTGTGTCAGGGACCCTGCACCCTATTTTATAAAAGTGGGGGTCCCTGGGCCAAACTGCCAAAAGTTGGCACAGGTGCAGGGTTGTGCCAAACATTTGGCACACCTGAGGGGTTTGATGGAGGATCCCATCAAGCCCCCACACATGGTACAGCCTTAGCCAAGCTATGCAGGTGTGGGGGTGAGGATGCCTGCAAGGAGGGGCCGGGCACAAAGGTAGCTGTGGAGATGCCATGGAGGAAGCCATGTGAGGGTATTGAGGAGGCATCCAGTGGAGGTACCATGCTCCATGAGACAGAGCTGATTGGCTCAGTTAGAGGAAGGTGGGCAGGGAAAGACCATGACCCAGACCTCCACTGCTCCCTCTGGTCCCACCATCCACAGCCCACCCCCCAGTTGCCTCCCAGCCCAACAGTGGTGCACAGCCCTTAGACCCGGTCCTGGCTGATCCAAACTCAGCCCCCTATTGCAATCATGGGAGGGGCTTCAACATTTTCAAACAAAAGGTATGGTATAGCCCTGCTGTGGTGCAATCCCCCTTGCAACCTGGCACAAGAGCACTTCTGACACAAAGTTGGTGCAGGGCAGTTTTGGTGCAAAGCATCCTTATTTTGACACAGCCTGCATTTGAAAATTAGGATTGATTCAAACTTTCACACAAGGTGCCACTTGCAACAAAGCCGTTTGGTGCAGGAACCTTGCGCCAAAGTTTGGTTTTTGAAAATCAGGCCCAGAGTGTCTGAAACTGAGCTTTGTGTAGTCAAAAGTGCTGCAGCAGTTCATTTTTCACTGGACAGTGATTTTTCCAGTGCTGTTTTAAATGCTTTTCAGTTTCTGTACCTCCAACTGCACATTAAATATTTTCTTTAACCAGTCATGAATGCAGAAAACAGAGAGCAGGGAAGAGGGACAGGTGCAAAAATGGTAATGACAGTCAGGTGCTGTGATCGAGTGCGTATCTCTCTGCAAATAAAATGAATTCTTCATTTGTTCATGTGTTTGAGAAACCATGAGGAAATATGTGACCAGTTAGGTGAGGATATGTAGACAGAACAGGTGGAATAAAACCGCACTTTGATTTCAGCTTTCAGGTGGGGCTGGTGGGCTGTGAGCAGACAGAGGAACGGTGGTGGGATAATTTTTTTTATGCATTTGTACACTGCTGTTCACTCATTCAATTATTCTGTTTACTTATTCCATGTTTGTTTAGTTGGTGAGTGAAGGAGTGATAGTTATGCAGGTGAGAGAGAAAGAGCAATGCGGACAACAATGAGTGAAAAACCTATTGGAAAAACAAAATGAACATTTTTCTCAGATTTCTGGGACAGTCATTTACAATGTACAAAACAGGGTCACACAGAGTGGTGTACTATAAGTGACTTATATATTACAATCGTGTGGTAGCACCAGTAGAGTTAAGGTTGAGTAAAATGTTTAATGTAAACTCCAATTTTTGCACCTTAATTACTGTGGTGGTATTCAAAAACAATTTTGTCCCAAATTTGTCATGCACAGTCTACCTGGCAGGGTTTCAAGACCTGAAAAGTTTTGTGAAAGCATCTTGTGTAGTTTCTGTGGCATAGACTGTTGGTATTTAATGAAAAATAACTTTTTTCCTATATTTACTATACTTTTTTTTACTCTCAGGTACAGTCTTGACTACACCAATTTTTTTTTTCTGAAACTTTTAGGGTAGTGCCTCTTGAAGGTTTAGTGAAAAAATATTAATTGATTCTAGAGTTATAAGGATTTAAGATTTTTTTGTCTGAGTATGCTTAGGAGGTTTTATGTTAACCCTTGGATATGAACCAAAATGTTTTGGGTCATGAGACCATTTACAGTTCATGTCACGTAGTTGCCACAAACTGAAAAAAAACATTTTTTGGGTGTCCTGGCAGTCATGTTTTTCTCAGCTAAAGAAAACCATACCAAGATGGTACACCCACCTTTACTGAGCTGCACTTTGTGCCATATCTGTAAAACACATCAGTACACTGAGTCATAAAAAAAGTGCATTACTTACATTTTATTCTCTCGTATATTGTGACATACAAAAATCAAAGGCTAGAAGTGCAATTTTAAAAGCTAGTGCAGGATACACTAAAAAAGTATACAAAAAGGCAGTTCCACTATCAGTAGCAGTTACACCAGGAACCCTGGTGGCTAGACCTTTATGTTTTACCCTAGCTGGGCGGGGCTTCTTCAGAGGTGTCAATCAAAGTATCTACTACACATATGCACAGTGCTACTAATTAACAACACCCAAAAATACACATGCAATATAATAAAATTAAAGTGCAATTTAAAAATCAATTATAACAGCCTAAAAAGCCCAACACATACAAGCATGTATATTCATAAATATCTCAGTGCTACCATATAATTAATTTGTATATAAATGTACCATTTCATTTATACACAATCCAGAATAAAAGTTCATTGTTTTAAAGCTTGTTTCATGTTAAATTTGAAGTGAATCTTCAATATGTTCCCTTTAATTCACTTAATTGCTTCTGGATTGTCCTATTTTGTAGCACTGAAACTTCCAGCCCTAGTCAGATTCAGATCTGAGGCAGAACAGCATGCCAAATACAAAGACAAAACAATGCTAAAAAAACAGAAGGGGATAATACTACATGGCATATATTGAAATGTACAGTACAGTACAGTACAGAGCAAATAAATACCACAAGATGTTTTGATGCCTAAAAGCACAATTTTCAACTTTGCAGTACTGGAACTTCACAAAAAGGCTGGATCATTCAGTGCTGCTGCTGCAATATGTAACAGGAAATGGACCTTGATAACTGTGTAGGGCTGGGTGAAATGTATCTGCTGCCAATGAAACTGTGGTGAATTTCCAGTTTTGTTTTTAGATTTCTCAAAATTTAAATGAAATATTTGCAAAAGTTCACAAAAATTTTGATTTTGTTTATTTCTCTCTAATTTTAAAAAGATGTGTCCAAACTACACCACATTTGGTACACTGACTTTACACTGGTCCACACAGAAATGTGCCATGGTCCAGATTTCTGTCTTTACAGATGGCTGAATTATAAGCCTCCAAACCTTCAGAAATTTTAAATTTACATTTTGTCATTATTTAAACTGAAGAATTTTTAGCCCCTATAATTGTAAAACTAGAGAATGGAATATCACCAAAATTGTTAGGATCATTTGAACTACATATTAAGCTTTGAGGCTACCCCCATAGCCAGCAACAGTGTTGCACTGCCATGCTAATGACCCAGGTTTGAAAGCAAGCCCAGTAAGTCATGTCGGTAGGAAGGCCATGGTGGACACAGCTGCTACTCAGCAGTGCATCTCAGTTGAGGAGGGCTGGCAGTGGGTTCCACCAACATAGTAACCCTTGAGGCTGGCCCACGGAGCTTATGTCTACTGCAGGGGAAGCTGTGGCTGTGTGAGGCTAACAGAGGCAGTGCCCCCACCAGGGGAGATGGGAGAAAAAAATGATGGAGAAAAACCCAGTAACCAACTGACTGATGGCTGGGTTCAGCCTGATCTGGATATATCCATGTGAACAGGGTCTATTCCTAAGAAAAGAGCTCCCAACCAGGAGAAAAAGCAATATGGAAAAAAAAGACTATATGTGTCCACTCTCTAATCTCTTGCTCAAAGGCTGGCCAAGTTATAAGCATCCAAAGATTCTAAAATAATACCAGTAATTAAAGTTGAATTTCATGAAACTTTGTGAAATGGTGAGATGTGATACTTTCATCAAAGGCATGTCCACACATTATGCCCAGGCATACACTTGAGTTGCCATTGTAGAGGAAGGCAAATGCTGGGTAAAGTGGCAATAAGGTACAATAGTAGTCACAGAATAGTAGGGCTCAATATCTCAAAACTGTAGAACCAGTACAAGAACAAGGGTGTACCTTACCAGGACTTAATCATTCAATGTAACACACATCTGAAAAACCGGAAAAAAGTTACAGCACTCCTTATGTGGTGTAAAGCAGCATACATTTGACTTCATACTTTGTTTTGCTTCATATTTGCATCAGAAAACAACAAACTTGCAGCAGCAATATAGGCAAAAAGCAGGCGTCAATTTTTGAAACATTGAAGTTTAAAAGTCCATTAGTGGTTCCAACATGCGAGAAGCGCAATTTACATTTCGCAGATGAAACAGCTCTGCTGCAAGTTTGGTGTTTTCTTGGTCAATCCCAATGTGCACTATTGGTGGGGAATGGGGTAGAACAAGGAAACTGTGCACACAGGTCGGATGGATGAAGCTCCTGCAGTGGCCCACTCCCACATTATACCCTAGCTGTAAGCAATCAGAGAGAGATTTGTACCTTCACCTCTGCTCTAGGTGGCCAGATGATTGTGGGGAAGTAACACCATGATGGCTGACAGCATAACCAGCCCCAGGGGGTAAGCTGGGAGGCAGCAGATGGGTGTGCCATGGATGAGTGTGGGGACCTGGATTGGCAAGCAGGAGGGTCTTGATAGGGAAGGCAGCTCATTTATGAAGCAGCCGAAGGAGGTCCTAGCCCATGGCCACAGGGAATGAAAAGTATATTTAAAAAAAGAATGCTTACAACACTTAATGTGGCTGCTCGCTTAGTTCATGGAGACAGCCAGAGTCAAGATTTGTTATCTGAAAATTGTCTCAACCTATCAACATCAATGAGTAAACACAGTGTTGCTGAAAAATCTGAGAGTCCCCAGTGGTTGGTGATACTGGACCCAAGTCTAACGAGAATACAGTGGTGGATCTGTGTGTGCCACTGCCATCTCAGGAAAATGAGAAAGAGGAGTACCTGGAAAAAGAGGAAGAGGAGGAGGAAATGGTGAGGGAAGGTGAGGATTACATTGTCATCAACCCGTCTTGGAAGCCTGACCAAAAAAAGCCTTAGATAGATTACAAAGTGCATGATTTTTTCAACTTTAATGGTAGGCAGCCTGTGTCACAAAAATGATAGATGACACCCATCCCAGAAAAGAAACAAGTGTAGGCCTGTGGCCAGCAAAACCATAACTGGTGCTCCACATAAATCTGTTTATCCTTCAAAATCCCTCGTGTGGGACTTTTTTATTACTGATACAAAAAATGACACTGTGGCAATATGTCAACTTCATCAGGCCAGAGTAAGCCTTGGTAAGAAAGTGCTTTGTGTTGGCACAGGAGGGCAGCATACCCATCTTAAAGTGAAGCATATAGCTAGGTGGAAAGTACATCAGCAGAAAGTGTTCACAGGTAATCTGAGACACAGAGGTATAGATGAGGTGGAGGATATTGTGGAGGAAAAGCTAGCTGAGGTGGAGATCAAGATCAGCAGTTCCCCAGAATGTGTAAAATCACAGATGAATATGAGGAGCGGTAGCAGCAGCATCACCCTAATAAAAATCCCAAGAGGCCAGCCCATCAGAGCAACAGTTGGATTTCTGCCTGCAATGCCAATGACCTGAGTTTGGATGCAAGCTCAGGGGTTGGAGAGCCAGCCGGGGGGAAGGGTGGAGGATTGGGCATTCGACTGACAGCTCTCCTCCTCCAGGTGGGAGGGTGGGGAAGCACTCTCTCTGTGATCAGCCCCTAGAGGAGGCTGGGGACCAATGCAGGTGAGGCTTAGCAGTTCCAGGAGGTGTGCTGGACGTAAGTGCATCCACCAGTATGTCATTGCATGCCACACTTCCCATCACTGGGGGGGGGACAAAATATGGATGCCAGAATCCAGTAGCCTGGCCCCATGAAGCCAAGCCCGGAGATCCACAAACCACTGAACTAGACAAGGCAACACCATTTTGAGGGATACTAGCGGTCCCACCCCGGGGGGCAGTCCAGGATGAATGTCGGCAGATAGCGATGATGGTTCCAGGGGATGGGGAAAGGTGAACGAGAGGAAGGTGAGTCCCCCCAAAAAATCCAAGACATGTCACAGGTTTCTTGGCATCATCTCTGTCTGTGATATCTTAGTAGCATGATGTCTGCACAAAACCATTCCCAAAGAGTGCACACCCCAAGAAAGACCAAGCCACCTATTACCAGCATTTTACTGAAGCAATATAAATTTCCCCTAATCATTCAGTGGTCAGGGATTTGAATGCTGTCATGGCAGAAATGATTTGCTATTGATGTTCTGTTATGTTCATTTGTAGAATGCTGATTTCCTTCACTTCATGTCCAAAGCATGCCCCAAATGGAAAGTACCACCCTGAACCTACTTTTCACAACAGGCAATTGCTGAACTGAGTGAAGATGTTGAAAAAGAAGTTTCACAGGCACTGCACCATTCCTCCAGTTCAAATATCTGTCTTACTACCGATATTGTGAGCAGTGGAGGGCCAACAGCTGCTAGCTAATGTGCATAACGGTACATTGAGTAGAACTGAGAAGGCTGGCCATTACCTTGGCAGCAAATGCAAGTGATCAAAATGTAACGGACGCTACATGCCTGGAATGTGCAAGCACGCAACACTGACTATGAAGAGCATGCTTGATTCCTATACTAGAAAAAACATTTTGCCATCAGTATTAAAGGAGATGTACACTTGTTTGAACCCAATGGAGCGAAGTTTCAACATGGTTGGATGTGGACGAAAATGCATGCTGTGTCAGTGTCCATTTTATTGCGTCCAGGAAGTACTGGTGCTGTTTTCAGAAGTTGCATCAATTTATGACACATCTGCAGCAAAAAACAGATGCAATTGTGTCCAAATTGGACACAAGTTGCAATGCGTCCATTTTTGGATGTAATTGCATTAAATTTGGATGCAAATTTGTACACTGTTAGGCCATCTAATAGATGGGTTAACAGGTCTGGATGCATTTCTGCTTTGAAAAGAGCAGTGGACACATCTTGGGAAGATCTCTTTGAAAATTTCCTGCACTATGCTTAAAGGGAGGCTTCATTACCAGTGACAACGGTGCAAACATTGTCAAGTCTATTAATAGCAGTTTTTTATTAGGGTGGTCTGCTTTGCACACAGTCTTAAATTTGTTGTGCAATGGTTCCTGTCACAATGTGACAATAAAGAAGTGCTTACCCTATGTTGTTACATTTGTAGTCATTTTGCACATTCAGAAAAGCCCAGGGAGCAATTGCATGCACTGCAATAAAACAATAGCCTACCTCAGAACCCCCTAATCTTTCAGCGGGCAGGGAATTGAATTCTGCCAAGGCAGAGATGATTGCTACTGTACCAATGTTCTCCAACTGTCATTTGTTGAAAATGCTGGTTTTCTTCACGTTATGTCCAAGCAAGCCCCAAATGGAAAGTACCATCCTGAACCCACTTTTCACAACAGGCAATTTCCGAGCTGAGGGATAATGTTGAAAAAGAAGTATCACAAGCCCTGCACCATTTCTCCAGTTCATGCATCCATCTTACCACCAATACGTGGAGTAGTGGTGGGCCAACTGCTGCTAACTTGTTTATGAGCACAAGACATTGGGTAGAACTAAAAAGGGTTGGTCATTATTACCTTGGCAGCAAATGCAAATGACTGAATCGTAATGGAAGCTACATGTTGGAATTTGCAGGCATGCAACACTGGCTACGAGGAGCATGCTTGATTCACACCCTAGGGAAAACAGTTTGGCATCAATATTAAAGGAGATTGACATGTGGTTGAACTTACTATGTTTAAAAGCAGGCTTCATAACTAGAGACAATGGTGCAGACATTGTCAAGGCTATTAACGATAATGGGGGTTTTGTTAGGGTGCCCTGCTTTCCATAGTGTCTCAAGCTGGTTGAACAAGACTTCTTGTCATAATCTGACATTAAAGAAGTGCTCAGATCTGTGTCATAGTGGTTGTGGCTATTCTTCACAGTTTGGAAAGGCCAGAGAACAGTTACATGCTCTGCAATTATAAAATGGCTTGCCTCAGCCCTAATTAAAGCAGAAGGTTCTTACAAGGTGGAATCTGACCCTGTATATGCTGGAGTGGATGAATGAACACTAGAAAGCCATATCAGAGTACATGCTGCTTCATACAAGCCCTGACAGTTCAGGATTGTCTGTATCACTGACAACAGAACAGTGGAGGTTTGTGGATGGGCTGATTTTGATTCTGAGGCTTTTTTAATTAGTTAGTTAATTGTTCAATCATTAAAAAGATCATTACAGTTAAAAAAATATTGTTCTGCATCAATCAATCAATCAATCAATCAAATCTTTATTTATTCAGGCAAGCATCATTGAGCAAGGCTCATTTACAAGATGGACCTGATAAGGTCAAGGTTCAACAGTTGATACACAACAGATACATCAATACACTTCTATAAACAGTTATACATACAGGGGAAAAAAACATTTATAAACACAGTGATGTACAGTAAAATTCACATGATAAAATGGGTTATAGGAAAGTTAAGCTAATATTTACAGTATATACAGTATACATATCTCAGTGGAGGGCCATGGCAAACACACAGCATAATGTAATACTAGGATGGCGGAAGGTATTACTAGGTGCCATAAGATGGGGTGTCTGCCTGGGAGAGAGAACTGAAGAACTAAGATTATGCCATATATGGTGAATTTTTTGGGAGGGAGATTGTGAGATGACAAAGCTAGCTCTAGCGGTAGCAACTGCATTTCTCTGTGAAGAAAACTGTACAACGCTGTTAAAAGGATGCAAATGGTATAAGATTGGACAGTTTTAGGGATTTTTGTAGGGTGTTCCAAGCTATAGCTAGAGAATAGCTGATCGCTGCCCTCCCTAGCCGGGTGTTGAATTTGGGCAATTTGAACAGTATGATGTTGTTGCTTCTTAGGGCATAGGAACTAGGAATGGTCTGGGTGAAGCAGTCCAGAATATAGTTTGGAAGTTTTTTTGATAACGCTCTGTAAGTCCATAGAGCTGCATTTCTGTTCCTTCTGAGGTGTAGGGAAACCCATCCAGCTGCAGCATAAAGAGAGCAATGATGGGTATGAGATGGCAGATCTGTTATGAATCTTATTGCTCTGTGGTATAAGGTATCCAACTTGTGTAGGTAGGAGATGGGGCAGTGACTATAAAGGAAGTCTGCATAGTCAACAACTGAGAGAAAAATGGCCTGGACTAACCTCATCTTTGAATCTCTGTTTAGGAAGGGTTTTAATCTATAGAAAAGGCCAAGCCTTTGGCAAAGCTTTTTTAGCAGTTCTTCTAAATGATGAGTGAAGTCGATCTGCTGTCAATCCACACACCTAGGTATTTGAATTTTTCTACATACTCCAGATTTTCTCCAAGTATAGTGCATAGCTGGGGGAGAATGATTGAAGAGGAGGTGCTGGTGGAGCTTTGATTTGTGAACATCATTGCTTTAGTTTTCTTTGCATTTAACAGAAGCTTTTTCTCAAGTAGCTGATATTGTAACAAGGAGAATTCTGTTTGTAGGATTTCACGGGCAGCTGCAGAAGAAGGGTTGCTGACATACAAAACAGTGTCATCAGCAAAGAGGTGTACAGAGGATTTGGAGAGGGTTGAACCAATATTATTTATATAGATGGCAAAAAGGATAGGACCCAGGATAGAACCTTGGGGGACTTCTTTTAGCAGTGGTTTTAATGGGGATAGGTCACCTTCAGCTTTTACCTGCTGTGACCTACCGGTAAGATAACACCTGAACCACTTAAGGGAGAGTGGCTCTAGGCCAATGGAGTGCATGGATGGTAGTAGAAGCTCGTGGTCCACAGTGTCGAATGCTTTGCTCAGGTCAAGAAATACTGCACAGACATTATTCTTTTTATCTAATTCAGTTTTCCAGTCATTTGTGACCTTGGCTAGTGCAGTGATAATGCTATGCTTGGCCCTGAATCCAGACTGAGCTGGATTCAGGAGGTTAGCATCGTCAAGATATTCCCATAACTGGGTACTCACTAATTTCTCCAGCATCTTGGATAGCACTTGTAGAATGGAAATGGGCTTGTAATTATTAAGGTCCATTGGGTCCCCTGATTTTAGAAGGGGAACCACTTGGGCCATCTTCCACAGTGTGGGAATAGAACCAGAGTTTAGAGATAGGTTAAAGAGATGTGTTAGGGGGATTGCAAGTACATGGGATGCAATCTTAAGAAAGTAGGGTCCAGAGAGTCTGCCCTGTGCTTTTTGATATCCAGCTGCCATAGTAGGTCCTCTACTTGTTTCAACAGTACAGATTTGAAGCTGAAGGAAGAGTCAGCTCTCTGAGCACCAGTGTACTGGGAGCTTGATCGCATGCAGCAGGTTAGCTGCAGAGGTGCCAAAGGCAAGGCCAGCCGTTGTGAAGTGGTTATTGAAGGCGTCCAGAATTTCCATTTGCCAGAGATAGGGCCATTACTGTGGTGTAATTGAGTTGGTAGGAGGTGCTAGAATCCTGCCCAACCATACCCCTTGATGGTACCCCAAAATTCAGCAGGATTATGATAGGAGGAGTCAAGCTCAGCCAAGTAGAAGGCAGCCTTGCATCCCTAACTTTCTTGGTGCATCTATTCCTGGCTTTCCTAAAGATCATCCAGTCATTTGCATTCTTGGTTTTTCTTGCCATTTTCCAGAGTTTGTCTCTCTCAGCAGTGCAGCTTTGAGGTCAGCTGAAACCAACGACAGGATTTGTTTTTATTCAGATACTAGAGATTGGGGCATGGATGTTAAGGCACTTATTATAATGCTATTTAGCACCTGCTGTGCTTTTTCCACAGAATGAGCAAGATAAAACTCTTGCCAGCTTGGAGAGTGAGCTAGATCATGCAAATATCCTTCAATATTGATGTTTTTCTTGGATCTCCTCATTAGGAATTTTGCAGGGGTTGTTGTTTTGCTGGAAGATCTTACCCCTGCGATGGGGCAGTGATCACTTATATCACTGAAAAGCACTCCAGCATGTGTGAATAGATGGGGTTTATTCACTAGCATGATATCAAGTAGTGTGCTGTTATTGCTATTTCTTGCATTAATTCTTGTTGGCTCATTAATTAGTTGTGTGAGCCCATGTGTATCACAGAATGATACCAGAGATGCAGCTGCCTGGGTAAGCCAGTTGAAATTCAGGTCACCTAGAATAATAACTTCTTCAGTGCTGGGCTTGAGCAGATTCCCCAGGTGGGATAAGAGCTTGAGGTCAGCAGAGGGAAGTCTGTAGCATCCAACTAGCTGAAAAGCTGCTGTATTGGGGAGAGAGACTTTTAGGGATAGGCTTTCAAATTCCTTGGGCATAGAGGTTGCAGTAATACAGGATACAGGTATACTGGATTTTGCATATCTAGCTACTCCACCGCCCCTTGTTTGGCAATCCACTCTGAATAACTGATAGTTGGGTAGGTTAACATCCCTGTCTACTGTGGTGGGTTTGAGCCATGTCTCAGATACCACGAGAAAGTCTGGTAAGGTATGGGCAACCCAGGCTTGTATCAGTGTAAGTTTTTTCAACAGACTGCATACATTAATATGCAAAAAACTGAGGCCTTTAATTGAGGTTAGGTCTGCTGGAGAGGTAATACATTCAGGGGGTCCTGGGTTGATTTCCACATTACCAATACAGAGCAATAGAAAGAGCAGGAGTTTCATGAGGGCTGCCAGAGATAGGGAGAGGGGGCTGTCTTTGGTCCTCCTTCTGTTATTCTGTTGCCACTCTTTTGGGGTGCTCCATGTGGGGTTATAGGATTGTGTCGAGACACCAAGTAGCAGCATGGTGGTCAGGCATAGGGGGATCTGTATATCCAGTAGTGGAGCCTTGATTGAAATACATGTATGGTGGTTTGTGTCTCTTTTTGGGGGTCACCCCACTATAATCGATGCAGCAATGGTAGGGCATATGTGAGGGTTTGAGCGTCAAACAATGGGGATGAGACAGAGAGACTGGGTGGATGGATCACCATAGTTTGTGTGATAGGGACATCTTCTTTGGGGAACCCCATGGCTGACAGTGAAAGAAGTAACAGAAGTAAACTCCCCATTGTGAGAGAGATATTGTTAGTTGGCTACCGGGAGAGTAGTGAAGTTGCTGATTAGTTGGATCAGCAAGACGGTGGAACAATTTATTAGTTTAGGGTAATGCTGAGGGTGGGAAAGAGATTTCGGTGGAAGATGACTATAAAAGTAACACACAAGAGGGGAAGGGCGGGTGGGCAAAGATTGCCTGGCTTTCACGGAGTTTCCTGGCTGTCCTTCCTGGCCTCATGGTCTCTGGGTCATTAAGCTTCACCACCGCTGATGGAGTTGCCTGGAAAAGGCTAGGCTGGTGTTGTGGGCAGGGATGGCAGTCTGGAGAGAGACAGAGGAAGGTGCAATAAATTAAATGGAGGCAGAACAAGTGTTCCTGCTCCTCACAGTGCCTAAATCTGCACAACAAAAGGCTGTGGGGGGGGCTGTGACACCTCAGTGTCTGACCCACCTTACAAATGCAAAAAGGATTTGTAATCACAGCAAAAACAGTAAATCAACAGTTTCCCCTTGCAATTACCTTAGCAGAAAACAGCACTTTTATGAATTTTACACAATTTAAGGAAGGAAAAGTGGCGCCTCAGCGTCTGGCCCACTTCGCTTACCAAGGATTTGGAATTACAGCAAAAAACACAACAAATCAATACATTCCCTTTACAGTGGCAGCAATAAGAAGACAGCTCTTTGGCAGATTTTACAAGAATGCAGGGAAGAAATCTCAAGTCCCAGACAGATTTCGTAATGCAGGCTCACAGTATAAGTCAATGGGGCAGGAGAGCCAATCGGCTGCTGTGCCTAGAGGAGCGCTCGCTTACCGATTGGCTGCGGCTTTCCCGAGAGTTTCCTGGCTGTCCCTCCCGGCCTCGTGGTTCCCTGGGTCGGCTAGTTGCATGTAAACATAAAACAACACATAACAGTATAGCATATACTATTATGATTATAGCCTCCTATTTCCTGTTCAGCAAAATCTTCCCGGTGGCCACCCACAGAAAAAGGCCAGTAGTCATGTCATTCATGTCCCCCTGCACTATAATTTAAAAATATAGAATAAGGCTCCTGTTTACTCAAAGGAAGTCAATGATTGATCAATAATTACCTCTGCCCAAGATGCTGGCTTAATAACACTGGGGGGACCCTAGTCAGCATAGGACCCACATAAACATTGCCATACCTAGTCACACTCCATTACCATCCCCTGTTCCTAGTTTGGTAGTATATCCAAATAATACAATAGTGACATCTCATGACCAGCATCAAAAGGCCTGTCCATCAGGCCCCTCAAAAGCAAGCCATACCACCTGTCCAGCTTTAAGCTTACATACTAATGAAAATGCTTTCTGATATGGCAATAACCCAGAACTCTGGCGCACATCGTTCCAGAGTGGCCTACTTGGGACTACATCCCCTAGTATACCTATTGCTACTAATTCTTACCAGGTAGGTAATACTATTGTAGTTTTTGTAACCAGCATTATTAGGACAGTCCACAGAACCCTCCAAAACAGTGTGCACCTTGTGTCAAGGCTGAAGCCTACATACTAACCAATTACTTTTTGTTTAGTTAGCACCACAATCTGGCTACAGCATTCAGAGATGCCCCATTTGGGACTAAACTCAGTTTACACCTGGTACACTTCTTGCCTCTATTTCTTACCAGAAGGTGCCAAATAAAAAGAACACCCAGGACTAAATCAGGTATATGCATCAGTCGGGCAAAGCCACTGAGAGCCCAACAGGCCAGCTATAATCTACCCCCAGATTATATCTAGCACAAACATCATGTATGAAGAGGGAACCTAATTTAATCTCTCCCAGACCCACATAAAGTATTCTAAGAGAGACTTATTTATCATGTTGGATGTAATAAAAGAGGATATCTCCTTAACCTATAGGTATTGTCCTTCCCATTTTAAATCTAATTAGTTAGTTGCTTGCCTTCTCTACTATAATTTTATGCACTTAGTTTAATCTGTGACTGAACCGCAGAAATCTATCCCCTGAAAAAATGTCATAGTAACATAATACAAAATTATCAATTGAACCCTAAATAGATAAAAATAATTACATATATAATATAACAAACAAAAATATATAAGAACATAAAAGACAAGTCACTTCATTTTAGTGCCAGTATGTCACAAGTCCAGGAGGCCGCAGTACATCTGGAGTTAAGGACCTTCTCCATTCATCCATCTTAATAAAGGGCATAGAAACCCTATAATAACTAAAACTGAATCTGATATTTGCCACCTTAAAATTAATTTGGAGTAAAAGGGCACTTTTATTGACTCATACAGTATATAAGTTACAAGACCCCGGATTTTAACTCCTTTAAAAGCATGCCATCTTCTTAATAAACTTAAATGTAGTAGTTCTAGATAGAGACATCCCAAGTAAAAAAGCAAGTGCTAGTGACACAATATGTAGGGAGGCAAAGGAAATAGCTGAAGGAACCAGTCAAAGGGATAAATTGCAAGCCTCATTTTAAGTCTTCATCTGTGCTCATTTATATCATGTTTCTGGTTTTAGTTTCCAAACACAACTGACCCTCATTCCAAAAATGTCTTGCCAAATAAGTCATTAAATATACAATAAAAGAGTACAATATCTCCAAGGAAAAATGACCTCTGAACATAAATGGAAACAAAAGCACTGTTAATGTCAGCATAGGGATCAAGACAAAATGATAGAGCGCTAGATAAATTTCACCCCTACTCACTCCCCTGTGAGAGTTCTGTGCAAGGTATTCATCTGTTCACAGTCTCCAGAGAAATTGTAACTGTTACTGCAATGAGGGCATCTTCTGTCCGTCATTTCTTATCTGGTCTTATCCAGTCTTCTAGGCTCCCTTACTCTGTTTTCCAGTTTTCCAGGATGGGTTTATCTGAAATACAAAAGCAGCGAAAATGGTAGTCTGAGCGTAGTATTTTCTTTTCTTAAAATGAATATGTACAGTAAATCCCCAGCCCCAGGCAATGTTAGCATACTTTATTTTCCTTTTAAGTGCACCTTTCAATACTTGTAGTACTACTGTCTCTCTCCTCTGCAGCCATCATAAAATTCCCATGGATCTCCACACCTCATGGCAGCTTCTCTATAGTGGTGGGCAAAGAGGCAGAAATTCGCTCCGTGGAGTGATTCGTGGAGTAATGTGGAATTCGTGAAGTGCCCGCAACGCAAAGCGGAGTACTTTGCATTATAATGAGGAATGCAAAGTCCATTAAAACCAATGACTTTGCATTATTCTGCCTTCCCCAAACCACTTCACCACCAATTTTAAGGCGAAGTACATTGAAATCAATGAACTTCGCATCACTTCACCTTGCAATTGGACTCCAAGGCAAATTTTGCAGTGCTTCATGGGATTGCAGGTTACATGGGCTCTAGATTGCTCTGCACAGCCTCAGTTCTGTGTAGTGTGTGTGTACTGGAAGCTGGAGACAGCTTCCTCACAGAGCTCTGCAATTCAAATCCTCTAAAAACTGTTAAAAAAAACCTTTTTGAGCAAATTTGTTGCTCAAAATTTAGTATATCGATTGTAGGAAACCATCCTGTGCTCATATCATTGAGTGTTTATTGTTTGTGTGTAGATTTTAAATGTTAATTTAGAACAGGCAGTCTGTGTACTGTGAAGTGTGCTTCGGGGAAGGGACATCTGTGGTGTAGGTAGACTAACTAGGAGAAGCAAAGGGAGGCAGGGAGGTCAGTAAGGGAAGCCAAAGCTCAGACAGAAGAGCACATTGCAAAATCAGTGGGTAGAGGGGACAAAACCTTTTACAGGTACATAAGTGAAAAAAGAAAGGCAAAGGGAGGGTTAGTGAAACCGAAGGGGGAGGATGGGGGCTGCATGGAGGATGACAACAGTAAAGCTGACATATTGAACAGGTATTTCTGCTCATTCTTTACTGAGGAAAAGGAGGATAATGGGTCTGAAGGGAGTACAAGGGGTGAGAATGGTGCAGAAATGGACACAAGTCCCTTTACACGAGAAAGGGTCCTGAAGGAACTGGAAGTAATAAGAATTCAGAAAGCAATGGGGCCAGACGGGGTGCACCCCAGGGTTCTTAAAGAACTAAGAGAGGTGGTGGCTGAACCTCTGGCTATCCTGTTTAGCTGATCACTGGAAACAGGGGAGGTACCCAAAGACTGGAGGACAGCAGATGTAGTCCCCTTATACAAAAGTGGTAACAAAGAGGAAGCGCGGAACTACAGACCAGTCAGCCTCACCTCGGTAGTGGGGAAGATCATGGAGCATAGAAACATAGACTTTGACAGCAGATAAGGACCGCTTGGCCCATCTAGTCTGCCCATTTCCCTACTTACAGGATAGGCCGCAGATCCTAGTTAACCAACAGCCTATTTCTTCCTACCCCCCCACAAGAATTGCCTTGTGTCTGTCCCATGCATTCTTGAATTCTCCCACAGTTTTAGACCCCACAACCTCATCAGGAAGGCTGTTCCATGCATCCACTACCTCTCTGTGAAATAATACTTCTCATATTGCCCTGAACCATCCCCCGTCTTTAAATTGTGTCCCTTGTTCTGGCATGTCTCTTTTCTGAAAGATGCTACCCTCTTGGACTTTGGTGATTCCACTGAGGTACTTAAAAGTTTCTATCATGTCCCCTCTTCTTTCCTCAAGGGTATTCATATTAAGCTCCTTTAGTCTCTCCTCACGGCTTCTCTTACAGACCCTGCACCATTTTAGTTGCCTCCTCTGGACTGCCTCTATCCTGTCTATGTCCTTGCAGAGATGGGGTCTCCAGAAATGGATGCAGTACTCCAGATGGTATCTCACCAACTGTCTGTACAGAAGGATAACAACTTCCTGTTTTCTGCTGCTGATGCCTCTCCCTGTGCATCCCAGTATACCTCCAGCCCTTCCTACTGCCTTCTCACATTGCTTGCTAACCTTAGGTCATCTGATATGATTACCCCCGGTCTCTTTCCTTTTTTGTTGTTATTGTTGCTACCTCCCCCCCATTGTGTATTCTTCCCATGGGTTCTTGTTTCTCAGGTGCATTATTTTGCACTTCTTTGCACTGAATCCTAGCTGCCATACTTCTGACCATTCCTCCAACCTTGCCAAGTCCCTTTTCATCCTTTCCGTGCCTTCTTGTGTATCAATCCTGTTGCAGATCTTTGTGTCATCTGCAAAGAGGCATACTTTTCCTTCCAGTCCCTCTGCAATGTCACTTATGAAGACATTAAAAAGGACCGGACCCAATACTGAACCCTGCGGTACCCCACTAGTAACCTCTCTTTATTCAGAGTGGACTCCATTTACAATTACCTTCTGTGTCCTGTTGTCCAGCCAAAGTTTTACCCAGGCTACCACCCTGGGACCCACTCCCAGGCTGGTTAATTTGACTATTAGCACTACTGAAGGAGAGATTGGTGGAACATCTGGTTGTCAATGGACTACAGGACCCAAGGCAGTATGGTTTCACCAGGGGGAGATCAAGTCAGACCAACCTCATTGAATTTTTTGACTGGGTGACTAGGGAGGTGGATCAGGGGAGGGCAGTGGACATGGCCTATCTGGACTTCAGCAAGGACTTTGACACTGTGCCACATAGAAGATTATTACACAAACTGGGGAATATGGGTGTGGGCAGGACAGTAGTGTGGTGGGTAGGTAACTGGCTGGGTGGCAAGACACAGAGCATGGTGGTAAATGGCTGTCACTCCACAGAGGGAAGAGTGACCAGTGGGGTACCACAGGGATCAGTGCTGGGACCGGTTCTATTCAACATTTTCATTAGTGACATTGTGCAGGACCTAGAAGGCAGAATTTCACTGTTCGCTGATGACACAAAGCTCTGTAACAGAGTAGACACACCAGAGGGTGTAGACAGAATGAGAAGGGCCCTGCAGAAACTTGAAGAATGGTCAGGGGGTTTGGCAGTTGAAATTCAATGCAAAGAAGTGCAAGATAAAGCATATGGGGCACAAAAACCCTGGCACAATATATCAGTTGGGGGTGAGGATATAGCATGCACCAATCAGGAAAGGGATCTTGGGGTTATCATCTCTGATGACCTCAAGGTAGGGAAACAGTGTGACAAGACAGCAGGTAAAGCGAATAGGATGCATAGGCAGGCGCATCACCAGCAGGAAAAGGGAGGTCATAATTCCACTATACAAGACACTAGTGAGGCCCCACCTGGAGTACAGTGTACAGTTCTGGAGACCTTACCTACATAAGGACATAGGGTAGAGAAGGTTCAGAGGCGAGCAACAAAGATGGTACCTGGATTGCATCACAAGTCCCACGAGGACAGGTTGAAGGAATTGAATATGTACTCCTTGGAGGAGAGGAGGGAGAAAGAGGACATGATAGAGACATACAAGTATCTTACAGGGAGGAACAGCGTGCAGGAATACACTATTTTTAAATGAAAACGATATTCCAGGACTAGAGGGCATGGGATGAAGTTGGAGGGAGGACGATTCAGAGGAAACATGAGGAAGAATTTCTTCACAGAACAGGTGGTGGACAAATGGAACACCCTGCCAGAGGAAGTGGTGGGGACTGAAACAATCACGGGATTTAGGAATGCATGGGATAGACATAAAGGAATTCTGGAGGTCAGGGGTAAGGGGCAGCAGACTTCTAGGAAAACATAAACTGAACTTACAAGCTCAAATGGGCAGAGATGGTGGGCCATAGGCCCTTATCAGCTGACACTGTCTATGTACATATGAGAAAAAGGCAGTCTTTCTGTTTTGGTTATATTTTTCTTGTATAACTGTGTTAATGTACACACAGTAATATTTCCAGTAATTCTTGGCACCTTTTTGCAGATTGTTGTGGTGCAGCAGTGTATAATTTCAGTTTGTTTAAAACATTTAGTTATATTACTAAAGGTTTTCAATTTGCTACACATCACTTGTAGCCTGTGTGTGTGTGTCTGCGTGAGCAATGCATGCCATTAAATCGGACACCTTTTATTGTGCCACAGAGTAATTGCAGCAGTGTGAATCTGCTATCCACTGCACCTACATGAATTGCTCATACTGCTTTGTGCTATTTTTACTAGTAGTGAACTGTTACTGTCATGCACTAGTGCACTACTCCCCCCAACTGGCAAAAGGTATTCTTTTCCAGATTCGGATTTGTGACTTGTGAGCACTGGTTAGGTGGTGTTGTGCCTTTGCGTCTGCATCTCTTGAGTGCACAGCACAATCTTAATCTGTCTGTGCATTTGCACTTTGCAGTACACCATTAATTCTGGGAGACTGCATTTCTTGTTACACTCTCATTTCACTTTTTCAGCACTAGGGAATTTTCTGGACACATGACAATAGCATTTTGGGGATGCACATTAATTCAGGTGACTGTGTGACCACTGCATGCATGACTGAGTGCACCATTAATTCTGGGAGACTGCATTTCTTGTTGTGCTATCATTTCACTTCATCAGCACTAGGGAATTTTCTGCACACAAGACAGTAGCATTTTGGGGATGCACAGTAATTCTAGTGGCTGTGTGTGACCACTGCACGCATGACTGAGTGAATCATTAATTCTGGGAAACTTTGCATTTCTTGTTGTGCTACCATTTCACTTCATCAGCATTGGGGAATTTTCTGGACACAAGACAGTAGCATTTTGGGGATGCACATTAATTCTGATGACTGTGTGTGACCACTGCATGCATGACTCAGTGCACCATTAATTCTGTGAGACTTTGCATTTCTTGTTGTGCTGTCATTTCACTTCATCAGCACTGGAGAATTTTCTGAACACAAGACAGTAGCGTTTTGGGGATGCACATTATATCTGGTGACTGTGTGTGACCACTGTTTGCCTGACTGAGTGCACCATTAATTCTGGAAGACTTTGCATTTCTTGTTGTGCTATCATTTCACTTCGTCAGCACTGGGGACTTTTCTGGACCCAAGACAGTATAATTTTGGGGATGCACATTAATTCTGGTGACTGTGTGTATGAGGGGCTGTCAATATTGTTGTCACTTCACCTTATTTCGCATTAAGGTGGAATGACAATGTGAAGTAATAATTACAAGGCAAAGTGAGCCTTTTGTTTTGGCCACTCCAAGGAGCAGAGTGACAATACGAAGTGGCTACTTCGTGTTCATTTCACCAGCGGAATTTAATTTTGCTGCATCTCTACTTCTCTAGTGAAAAACTCTACAGGATTCTTGTGACACAGAACCCAGGTCTGGATGTATTCGGTCCATTTAATCCTCAGTCCCGTTAACGGAGACACTGTACAAGCTGAGTTACTAGACAGAGGGGAAATTAGTAAACCCTTCATTTCTCTTGAGTCTCTTTTGAGAACACCAGCTTTCCTGCCACTCACTCAACAATTTAACAGCGACTGGAGTGAACTTTGAAAAACTAGCCACAAGTTACTCAGGGGCTAACTATGAAGCATATAAAACATCTTTATGTTAAATTGCCATTCCAATAGAAATAAATGTATCTAAATCACTTTAAAGTGAAGCACACACTTGGAGTGGAGCAGCATTACAACCACGTTGTTGCCTCCTTCCCCCCAGTCAAGCCCTGAGGCTTTTTGATCATGTCATACAGGCAATGGGTAGGGACACTGCCTCTATTAGCCAGGCCATCCCACTGCTCTTGGTGCTTAGGCAGGCCATTGATAATGTGCAGAAATAGTCTGAGACAAAAGGTGACTCTTTAGGCTATGCATTGTCTGAACACATTCTTAATATATTAGGCTATAACAGGCACCTGCATGTTGTTCTGACATCCTTGAATTTTAGCACAGCAACAATGCTGGACCCACGGTACCAATGGGGCTTCCAGCTATAATTGATGCTGGCCATCAGCAAGTTGACCACCTGTAAAGCCTGCTGATCAATCATTTACATGGTTTACAAATGCTAAAAGAAAGCACAGTGAGATGAGAAGTGCAGCGCCACCCTCATCAACAGCTAGAAAGAAAATTTAGAGATGTGAAGATGCCTCTTTGACATCTTCTGGTAAGACAACCAGAAACCCACCTGCCAAATCAAATCCTGTATGTACGTCTTGCACTGGTTGGTCTTGCAGATTATGAAGAGAAGGAGAAGCAGCTGATGATGAACCCTTGCTGTACTGGAACAGCAATTTTAAAGAGTGGACTGCACTGGCAGATGGGGCTTTTAAATATTTAAGCTGGCCACCATCCAGTGCTAGTTCTGAGTGTGTGCAGTGCAGCAGGGGCAAGCATCACAGGCAGACATACAAACCTATCCCCCAAAAATATCATTATGTTGACATTTATTAAAATGAATAGTGCACATACACCACCAAACTGAATGCATCCATGAGGGCACCACTGACACACCAGGATGAAGCAGGGGAAGGAGAAGCATCAAACATGGAGGTAGATGTGGAGTTAATGGAGGCAGAATTCATATTTGGTGATAATTCCAATATTAAGGATGCACAAGGATTAATATTGTGGAGGATGAGGAGCAGGAGACAGGTTCATTTGGAGGACATAGAAGGAAGGAGGAGCGAATGCACCTGGAATACAGTTTTAATTTTTGTAATCTCAACCATTTTAAGATGTGCAATGTTTCTCACACTCTCAATGCTGTTTCCATCATGTTGATGCACAGTTGTAGAATTTGACATTTTAATGTGTAATGTCTTTATGGGTCGCTGATGCCTCTCCAACCAAACCTGCGCTCTTAGCCCAGGGTACATGACAGATGCAGATGCATTTAATGTGATCCTGCTGCTTTGCTTACCGTCTGCTGCATTCTTTCCTCTGGCCTGCTCTGGTCCTTTTCCATAAACAGCAGCATGGAACTCTGTCTCCATCTGATGCCTCTCTAGCCAAACCCAGACTCTTAACCCAGCATAAATGACATATGTGTTTTCCACTGTGCTAACTTGCTCTTGCTGTCCAGCTGCCTCTGGCTTCAGCCAGACAACTACCCTCTCCTCCCTCTCTGGGGAACCAGCAAACCATGGCATGGTATGTCCATTATTATTATAATGGTCAGTATCATTCCTTTTTTGTTCTTTTATTTCATTTTACTTTCACAGGTACAAATAACAGGAAGTGGTTCAGACTAAATAATTTCACACTTGTCTTCACAGGTCTCTTGTGCTGCTGTGTCCTCCTCAGCAACCATCGAGCTGCCTCCTTCTCCTCCTCCACCTCTGGGGCACCTTTGTGCCATTACACAACCTGGCTCTCACTTGTGTAATGGTATGTATCATTCTATGTTCTTTTTATATTTGTTTTTTTTCTGTTAGATTTTCAGTGTTCCTTTTGCTGGTACACCATGACATGGCCCAATTGAGGAACAATAATTTCAGGCTTGTCTCACAGGTGACAGGTATGATAAGGCTAGAAATGGAAAACAGACATACTGTGTGGCCATAAAAGTGGTCAACTGAGGACAATTATTTTCTCTCGTCTTCACAGGTGCCAGGTATGATAAAACTGGGAGTGGACAATGGATATACCATGCAGCCATCACAATGGCCAGCTGAGGAAAATTACTTTCTCTCTGGTCTTCACATGTGACAGGTAGAGTAAGACTGGGAGTGGACAACAGATATACTGTGTGGCTATCAGAATGTCCGGCTGAGGAAAATGACTTTCTTTCTTGTTTTCACAGGTGACAGGTATGATAAGACTTGGAGTGGACAATGGATATACCATGTGGCCATCACAGTGGCTTTCTGAGGAAAGTTACTTTCTCTAGTTTTCACAGGTGATAGGTATGATAAGACTGGGAGGGGACAACATATATACTGTGTGGCCATCACAGTGGCCAACCATGGAAAAATAATTTCTCTCATGTCTTCACAGGTGACAGCTGGGAGTGAACAAGGGATGTGCCATGCTATCATAACAGTGGATACTTGACAAAAGTTTATGTAAAGTTGAAAAGTTGAAATAACTTTCCCTTCTCTTCACATGTCTCCTGTCCTACTATCTCTTCCCATTAGTAACAATCCTTCTTCTCTTCTTCCATCTCCTGTGTCTGGGGCAACCATATTCCATTTCATGACATGGCCATTACCAATGTGATGCTAAGTATCCTTTCCTAAAGCTTTCTTTCTGTTCCTTTTAATTTTCAGTTTCCATTCACAGGTGTGAAGCAATATGGATTGGACTGAAGTCTAAATAATTTAAATCTTGTCTTCACAGGTTTCATCTCCTTTTTCAGAAAGTGACAACACAACAGTGGCTGTGGAGTGATTCAGTTCAAGCGGATGGCAGTACCATATTTTACCAGAATTAAAAATTCTGTTTCCTGATAAACTGGTGCTAAGTCAATATCGCTAAACAAAAAATGTGTGGCAATAATTATGCTGTGTAGAGCACACCTGCATTTAGAGAGACAGGGGTATAATAGTGGTAGGAAATTACTGCTACCCCTGTAGCTCTGCACTCTTACTACAGAGGATCATGTTTGCTGTGTGTGTGGTGCCTAGTTGAGCCGATTCTGTGGTGGAATGGTTAAGGCACCAACACAGAGCAGGGGACTGCAGTTCTGTTCCCCCAAGGTATCCCCGGTGTTGCAGCTTTTTGGTTCATTTTCTTTTTTTTAAAGATAAAGTTTTCTCCTTCTTTGAGTTTTTCCCCATCCTCGAAGTCCACACCCCTCAGAGTTTGTTATTTAAAGTCCAGGGAGTATGGGAGCAAAGCCCCCCATTTTGGGGGGTTCAGAGGGTGAAGCTCTCAACAAATAAGAATGTCCCATTATTTTCAATGAGCTGGGCTGTTTTGTTCTGGTTGGTGTTGTTTCTGACAGTATTTTGGGCTATGCTGTTTTGCCTATGGCCTTTATTGCTGCACTGTTATTGTTGGCACTGTTATGACCCCTTGCCAGATAAACTTTTGTAAAGTGACAACACAACAGTGGCTGGGGATGGACTCAGTCTGAGAGGCTGACACAGCACAGTAGCCACAACATATTTTAGCAACATAAATAATTTCTGGCTTTGGAGACATTTTTGAGAAGTGACTACAACAGTGGCTGTGGAGGGACTCAGTGCAAGAGGGTGACGGATGCAGTGCAGCAGCAGCACCATATTTTAGCAGCATAAATAATTTGTAGTCCTGGAGAACTTTTTTAGAAGTGACAACAACTGTGGCTATGAAGGCACTTAGTCCAAGAGGGTGACTGACATATCACAGCAGCACAAGAACCATATGTTAGCAACATAAAAATTTCTAGTTCTGGTGAAAATTTCAGGAAGTGATAACAGTGGCTGTGGGTGGACATAGTCTGAGACTGCAACTGACACAGCACAGCAGCAGCACCATGTGGATAACAGCATAAATGTTTATGGTTTTGAGACGATATCCAGAAGTGGAAATTTGATTCAGTCTGAGAGGGTGACTGACACAGTACAGCAGCAACACATACATAACAGCATAAATCATTTCTAGTTCTGGAGACAATGTCTGGAAAGAGAATCTTATATATTGTGAGTCACTTCCATCACTTTGGAACACTATGCAAGACTCATTAAAATTATCCTCACTTCCAAGCATTTTCACATTCAAAGCTCTATTAACGGATTATCTGAAGGAATCATGCAACTGTTTCAGATGCCGATGACCCCTAAGGCTCGGGTGCCACGCTAAAATCCTACGCCTAAGTATTTCATCCACCCCACATTCCTAACACAGAAATCTAGGACCTACAAGCCTAGTTCTCTTAATCCAAGATGACCCTGCCTATTCTCTACCTTTTACCTATTCCGGCCTCCCTTTTGGCTGCCTACTCTTTCACCCCAATTTCTACCCTATTCCTTAATACCTCCTTATTTTTTATCATTTAGGTATGAGCTCTTACTCAGCAGGGACTATATGGGATTGTTGTCTCTTCTCATTTCAGTAAAGCTTATCATTATGTACCTTTGCATGTTAATTATGTTGACCAGTATGTATAGGCCCATATTGACCGGCACCTTCAAAATGTTTTTTTTTTTTTTTTTTGCACTGTTGCCCACCATAATTGTAATCTTATGAAGTGTACTGTATTGTATGTATGTCCAGGACCACCTTGAAAATGAGCTTGCTCAATGGTGTTTATCCATAAAAAGCAAAACTCAGCACTCTGTAGTTGGCGTAAATACAGGCATGTTTAATTAAACATTTAGACGCCAAACCAAGCCACACAAAAACAGGTAGCACAGCAAAGTATATCCCAACCGGTTTCGTGCACACAGCATGTCATCAGGGGATGGTTACTTGTAATACAAAACACATATATATAGGGAAACACTTAAAGGAACAGCTCCTCAAAAAGGCTTTTAAATTAATATACATCCAATGCATACATATAAATGTGTATGTATGGGAAATGATACACACACTGTAATGCAATCCCCACAACAACATCAATACTAATATACACTGATTTTTATATATAAAAAAACACAAAACAAAACCTACTTACTACACATATCATGAATAAGAATCATATTATAAATTCCCTATATCTTGGTCAAGTTTTTAAAAAAATATGCAGCAAAACTAAAGAAAGGAAGCGATTCTACATAGATCTCATCAGCCAATAAATAACTGCATTTATGGTACTATAGAATACTTAGAGAAAAAATGTGTTATACAGTACTAGACAGAAAATCAGCTCCCAGCCATCGGGACACACCGAATGTTCCATGTCCAGGTATTTTGTAACCAGCAACATTTATCTGTGAAAAAATTAAAAAAGGATTAACATATATATTATTTCCACAGTCTGAAAATACTATAACACAGAAAAAGAAAGAGAAGAGGAAGAATGGGGTAGAGAGAGGAGGGGGTGGAAGAGAGTGATGGAGGGGAAAAGGGAAAAGGGGGAGGAAAAGGGGAAGGGGAAGGGAAAAGGGAGGAGAAGGGGAGGAAGTTGATGGGAACAGGGCAAGAAAAGGGAAGAGGGAGGAAAAAGAGGGAATGGAAAGAAAAAAGGAAAAGCAGGAATGTGCATTTATTTTGACTTAAAACAACTCAACAATTCCATCTTCTCATTCAATCCTGGGACAACAAGAGCCCCTAATGTATAAATCCAAAAGGACTTTCTGTACTTCAACTTAGCATCCAAATCTCCTCCACGAGGGCCTAACTTCACTACTTCAATTCCACAAAATCTAAATACATGTTCCAAATTTGTGTTTATACTTTGGTCACCATGATTCACAAGTGCACTTCTAGCATCATTATTAGAGATAGATCTTAAATGTTCACCCATCTGTACCTTTAATGGGCGTATAGTTTTACCCACATAAAATGCACCACATTGACAAGTAGCTAGATAAACTACATTCATAGTGCTACATGTAATGAAATCTCTGATTTCATAAGTTTTAACACAATTACAACTGGTAAAAGTTTTACACCTTAGTACAGACTTGCAGAATTTACAGTTACCACAATTATACATACCACATGGAACATGAGAGGAGCACTTGTCACCACCCATATTTGAAGTCCCAGTATAACTATGCACTAATCTATCACGTAAGTTTTGGCCTCTCCTATAGACCATTCTAGGTCTATAGTGGGTGACTTCCAACAACCGTGGATCACCCAAGACATTCCAAGTATTCTGTATAATCTGCTCAATGGCTCTGGAATATCTAGTATAGGTGGTGACAAAATTAGCCCTCTGTTCCTTAGGTATTTTAGTTTTTTGTTTAACAAGATCAATCCTCTTCACACATGCAGCTTCTTTAAAGGCCTCCTGAACTGTACTGTAAGCATACCCTCTTTCTATGAATCTATCACACAAGTCTGATCCCTGGGTAATAAAATCAACATCTTTCCTACAATTTCTTCTCACCCTCAACATCTGGGTCTTCGGTATATTAGACACCAAATGGTGTGGATGGCAGCTAGATGCAGGTAAAAGTGAATTCCTGTCAGTCTCTTTATGAAATAATCTAGTACTGAGACTACCATCTCCTTCCTTAGTAATACTCACAACCAGAAAAGATACACATACAAGATCCTGTTGTAAAGTGAATCTCAAGTTCTTATTACTTTTTTTAGATATGTTACAAATAGCCGAAGTTCCTCCAAAGTGCCACGCCACACCATAAAGATGTCATCAATATAATGGCGCCAAATGTCGATATTATCATAGAATGGATTAATATCTCTGTCATAAACAGTGTTCTTTTCCCATAAGCCCAAATATAAATTGGCATAATTGGGTGCAAATGTAGCACCCATGGCTGTACCTTTAATTTGCAAATAGAACTTATCCTGAAAAAGAAAAAAAGGTTTTTGTCAGAACATGTTCTGCACATTCCAGAAGGAAGTTCTTTTTACCATGGGAGACTTGCATGTCTTGTGACCAAAAATGGTCTAATGCATTAAGACCCCCCTCATGTGGTATATTGGTATACAGGGATGTAATATCCATGGACACCAAGAACCAACCAGGCTGTATCTGCATATCATTTAAAATGTCCAAGAATTGTCCTGTATCCCTAATAAAAGATGGTAATGTAGTGACATATTTCTTAATATGTGAATCCACATATTAAGATGGGGCTCTAAAAGAGACCCTATCCCTGCCACTATAGGGCGCCCAGGTGGATCCCACAAATCTTTATGTACTTTAGGTAACATATAAAAACATGTCACTACAGGGTTATCCACTTCTAAGAATAACAATTCACTATGTCCAATAAGTCCTTCACATTCGGCTGAAAAAAGAAATAGGTATAGGGAATTTATAATATGATTCTTATTCATGATATGTGTAGTAAGTAGGTTTTGTTTTGTGTTTTTTTATATATAAAAATCAGTGTATATTAGTATTGATGCTGTTGTGGGGATTGCATTACAATGTGTGTATCATTTCCCATATATACACATTTACATGTATGCATTTGATGTATATTAATTTAAAAGCCTTTTTGAGGAGCTGTTCCTTTAAGTGTTTCCCTATATATATGTGTTTTGTATTACAAGTAACCACCCCCTGATGACGTGCTGTGTGCATGAAACCGGTTGGGAATTACTTTGCTGTGCTACCTGTTTTTGTGTGGCTTGGTTTGACGTCTAAATGTTTAATTAAACATGCCTGTATTTACTCCAACTACAGAGTGCTGAGTTTTGCTTTTTATGGATTTCAGTATTTGACTTGAGCACCTGTTTTCACGGAGGAGCTGTTTTTGCTGTTTTACTGTGTTGTTTGGAAAGAGCTCTCCGTGGGTTGCCGTTATGGCGTTGAGCTGAATTTACTAAGTCCATTTGGACCTGCCCTAATTGGAATTGCTCCATGAATTCCGTGATGAACTTCCAGATCTTTTGAAACGTGAGATGTTTGTGAATCTTGTAATTATCCCTAAACCTAGTGGCTCCACGAGACTCATTTCAATAGAAGTCTAGTACTGTATATCTTTGTTGAAGGATCACAGTCATTGTGGGCGGTTATCCCTTTGAAGTATATGGTTAAAGGAACTATGCCACCCACGCTCAGTTTTGATGGAAATTAACCTACAGTTAACGTTCATTTGACATCAACAGGATAATTAAACATCTTTTTGGCTGTGAGTGGTGAACTTACCGACTTCTTAGAGTTCATAAGAGTTGGTTGGTTGTCTTGGCTGGAATAATTACGTATAACCTGAATACGACAGTGCATTCACCAGCATTTGGGCTACTTGAAACTAGCGTGTGGTTAAATAGACGCTGTTGCTAATGTTTGATTTGGGATCGGACTAATATTCATGGACTACTGTGTTACGAACAGCTCTTGAATTTTTCGTTTTCAATTTTTGTCACAATCATTTTCGGCTCCTTTCTAAAGGTCAGTGACTCAATCAGTGCATATTTTTAAGTTTATTTGACTGACTGCTTGCATAATATGACTTCAAGAGCCTTTGGAGATAACTTATTGGGCAGTTCGACAGGAGCATATGCTAATTTTGTATTTTTAGCAGCAGGTGAAGCGGATCTTTTTCAGGACTCTGCTGGTACTATCAATATAACAGATTCTGTAGTGGGTGATGTGACAGCTCCAACTACTGATGTTGAAAAAGCCTTTATTGATTTAGAAAGAGCTATAGTGAGAGGACGCCATCACTACTGGGGCAAAACCACATTGGAGGCCTACCTAAAGGTGGGACGCTCTCCCCGAGGATTAAGTGTTCTTAACAAGCCAGGGTATGGATGGGATAGAGAGTCATTTATTTCAGACTGGCAATATTCACTGCAACTTGGAACTAATGCATTGATTAATTCCATAATTCGAGATTATGATGCACAAAGAGAAGAAGTAACTGTGGATATTAAGAGTAAAGAGGAAATTGTTGCTGGCTTTAAGGATCATCCGGACTATAACATACTGTACAAAAAATTCAAAGAAAACATTCAGAGAGAAGAAAATAAAATTAGACGTATCAAATTACACAAGTTTGAGAGGGATAGGCTTGACTATCAGAATAATCGAGTCTGGGATTGGAATCAACATAAGTCTCCACATTGGACTGCTAAAAAGGTCCCTGCTGATCGTAGATGGGATAAAGGTGTTGCTTCTAACCAGCCCAAATCTATTTTGCGTAATAGAGGTAATTCACCCTACTATACTTCAGGTAGTGAATCAGAACAGGAGGATTTTTTCGAGGAGGACTTGGCCCCTCTGGACAAACGATGGTCGGTCCAATTTCAGGAGCCAGTTTTGGAACCGAAGAATCCGAGGAGTACGAGGGCGAGAAAATTGGCACCAGGGAATCATCTGGATGAAGAAAATCCATTAGAAGAGGAGGGAGGAAACATAAGAATCATCACGAGGGGCAGAAGGGGCAGATAGCCCCACAGAATATTGTTATTAACATCTCCAGTGTAACTCTGAATAAGGATCAAGTTGCAGTTCTACAGAAGGGACTTTCGTTTGTGCCAACACAGGATGCTAAACAATTTCAACTGTATTTGGATTTACATCGATTCACCAGGAATTTGAATTTGAGAGCATTTTTTAATAACAGCACCATGTGTTCTGGATTGAGTAATGTAGTGGAGGATGTTCAAGATATACCATCAACTACAGTGGAGGTAAGCCAATTTAAACCTAAATCTACTTTTATGCCTCCATATAGTGATGTGATTCAAGTGTTTGAAAATATTTGTGAAAGACAATTCAGAACCCTTCTCGATCAAGACTGTCCCCCCACCTATATTAACATCTCAAAGGTGGAACTTGAGGCACTTAAGAGCCTAGAGAGAAATGTTGATTTGACAATTAAACTTGCAGACAAGGGTGGGTCGGTGGTAGTAATGAATACATCCAGTTATATTCGAGAAGCACAGAGACAATTGGAAGATGTGACTTTCTATCAGCCTTTGAGTACTGATCCCACTATGGTTTGCAAATCACAAATTGACAGTTTTCTTTTTTCAGCTGAATGTGAAAGGCTTATTGGACATAGTGAATTGTTGTTCTTAGAAGTGGAAAAACCCTGTAGTGGCATGTTTTTATATGTTACCTAAAGTGCATAAAGATTTGTGGGATCCACCTGGGCACCCTATAGTGGCAGGGATAGGGTCTCTTTTAGAGCCTTATCTCAATATGTGGATTCACATATTAAGAAATATGTCACTACATTACCATCTTTTATTAGGGATACAGGACAATTCTTGGACATTTTAAATGATATGCAGATACAGCCTGGTTGGTTCTTGGTGTCCATGGATATTACATCCGTGTATATCAATATACCACATGAGGGGGGTCTTAATGCATTAGACCATTTTTGGTCACAAGATACGCAAGTCTCCCATGGTAAAAAGAACTTCCTTCTGGAATGCGCAGAACATGTTCTGACAAAAAACTTTTTTCTTTTTCAGGATAAGTTCTATTTGCAAATTAAAGGTACAGCCATGGGTGCTACATTTGCACCCAATTATGCCAATTTGTATTTGGGCTTATGGGAAAAGAACACTGTTTATGACAGAGATATTAATCCATTCTATGATAATATCGACATTTGGTGCCATTATATTGATGACATCTTTATGGTGTGACGTGGCACTTTGGAGGAACTTCGGCTGTTTGTAACATATCTAGAAAAAAGTAACTAGAACTTGAGATTCACTTTACAACAGGATCTTGTATGTGTATCTTTTCTGGTTGTGAGTATTACTAAGGAAGGAGATGGTAGTCTCAGTACTAGATTATTTCGTAAAGAGACTGACAGGAATTCACTTTTACATGCATCTAGCTGCCATCCACACCATTTGGTGTCCAATATACTGAAGGCCCAGATGTTGAGGGTGAGAAGAAATTGTAGGAAAGATGTGGACTTTATTACCCAGGGGTCAGACTTGTGTGATAGATTCATAGAAAGAGGGTATGCTTACAGTACAGTTCAGGAAGCCTTTAAAGAAGCTGCATGTGTGAAGAGGATTGATCTTGTTAAACAAAAAACTAAAATACCTAAGGAACAGAGGGCTAATTTTGTCACCACTTATACTAGACATTCCAGAGCCATTGAGCAGATTATACAGAATAATTGGAATGTCTTGTTGGGTGATCCATGGTTGTTGGAAGTCACCCACTATAGACCTAGAATGGTCTATAGGAGGGGCCAAAACTTACGTGATAGATTAGTGCATAGTTATACTGGACCTTCAAATATGGGTGGTGACAAGTGCTCCTCTCATGTTCCGTGTGGTATGTATAATTGTGGTAACTGTAAATTCTGCAAGTCTGTACTAAGGTGTAAAACTTTTACCAGTTGTAATTGTGATAAAACTTATGAAATCAGAGATTTCATTACATGTAGCACTATGAATGTAGTTTATCTAGCTACTTGTCAATGCGGTGCATTTTATGTGGGTAAAACTATACGCCCATTAAAGGTACGGATGGGTGAACATTTAAGATCTATCTCTAATAATGATGCTAGAAGTGCACTTGCGATACATGGTGACCAAAGTATAAACACAAATTTGGAATATGTATTTAGATTTTGTGGAATTGAAGCAATGAAGTTAAGCCCTTGTGGAGGAGATCTGGATGCTAAGTTGAAGTACAGAGAGTCCTTTTGGATTTATACATTAGGGACTCTTGTTGCCCCAGGACTGAATGAGAAGATGGAATTGTTGAGTTGTTTTAAGTCAAAATAAATGTACATTCCTGCTTTTTCTTTTTTCTTTCCATTCCTCTGTTTCCTCCTCTTCACTTTTCTTGCCCTGTTCCCATCAACTTCCTCCCTTCTCCTCCCTTTTCCCCTTCCTTCCCCCTTTTCTTTCCCTTTTTCCCCTTTTCCTCCATTCCCTCTCTACCCCATTCTTCCACTTCTCTTCTGTTTTCCGTGTTATAGTATTTTCGGACTGTGGAAATAATATATATGTTAATCTTTTTATTTTTCACAGATAAATGTTGCTGGTTACAAAATACCTGGACATGGAACATTTGGTGTGTCCCGAAGGCTTGGAGCTGATTTCCTGTCTAGTACTGTATAACACATTTTTTTTCTCTAAGTATTCTATAGTACCATAAATGCAGTTATTTATTGGCTGATGAGAACTATATAGAATCGCATCCTTTCTTTAGTTTTGCTGCATATTTTTTTAAAAACTTGACCAAGATGTAGGGAATTTATAATATGATTCTTATTCGTGATATGTGTAGTAAGTAGGTTTTGTTTTGTGCTTTTTTATATATAAAAATCAGTGTATATTAGTATTGATGCTGTTGTGGGGATTGCATTACATTGTGTGTATCATTTCCCATATATACACATTTATATGTATGCATTGGATGTATATTAATTTTAAAGCCTTTTTGAGGAGCTGTTCCTTTAAGTGTTTCCCTGTATATATGTGTTTTGTATTACAAGTAACCACCCCCTGATGACGTGCTGTGTGCATAAAACCGGTTGGGATTTACTTTGCTGTGCTACCTGTTTTTGTGTGGCTTGGTTTGGCGTCTAAATGTTTAATTAAACATGTCTGTATTTACGCCAACTACAGAGTGCTGAGTTTTGCTTTTTATGGATTTCGGTATCTGACTTGAGCACCTGTTTTCATGGAGGAGCTGTTTTTGCTGTTTTTCAATGGTGTTTATGCCTGGTTAAATAAAGTGATTGACTGATTGATTGATTGATTGAGTGTGCACTTTTGTGGACTAATGTGATTAACAAGAGAGACTGTGGCGGGACTCAGTTTGAGAGGCTGACTGACAGCACATCAGCAGCAATGTATAAATAGCTGCATAAATCATTTCTGGTTCTGATGACAATGATGGCAAGTAAGAATTGTATGTATTGTGTTTGTGCATTCACTGTATGTGCTTGTGCATTCACTAAAGTGATTACCAAGAGGGACTGAGGAGGCACTCAGTCTGAGAGGGTGACTGACACAGTGTACATAGACCACACTGCTTTACAACAAAAACAGTAGCAGTGAGAGACAAGAGTAAAAGCACCAAGAATGTGCAGCTAGAATAAAAAAGAACATTAAACCAGATTTTTTTTTTCATTTTTCAGGTGGCAGAGAGCTAACAGAAACATCACTGATAGTACAGAGAAGATACTGTCTGAGGTTCACCAGTACATAGTAATGGGACAAGAAAAAGGATATAAGAACAACAGTAGCAATCACAGAAATGTGTATTCAGGATCAGAATAGAAGAGGATAGCACAAAGTAAGAGATGGAAGAGAACTCTCATAATTTGTTTTTCTTTTTTATTTAGTTTTTTTTTCTTTAATGTCAGTAAGAGAAAACTAAGATGTTAAATAAGTGACAACAGGTCAGCACATAGTTAAATAGCTATGGCAGGTGTGGGACAGACTATGCACCATGATGGAGTTCTTCCATTGCCTCCAAAAACAGATGCTGGTTGGTTAGCATCATGTGCAGCATGTCTTCAATTAACAAAACTCAGTAACTGAGGTCCCTCACCTCACTATGGAGTTTCACCACTTCTGCTTTGGTGGAAGACACTGGAGAAGGGGAAGGAGGATCTGCAGCTGGGGTCTCAAGTGCTTTCTCTCCCATAGCACACAAGTCCATCTGCAGGTCCCACTCTCCTACTTGCACCCATGCACCCCCCGGCACAGAAGGGCCAGCAGGTGTCACATGTGATGCACAGTCACCCTTCTCTGCAGAATTGTGGTGCTCCTCCAACTGATGATGATACCTGGTTTTGAGTTGGGTATGCTGCCCACCAGTACCCTAATGACCGCCTCTTTCATCCTGGTTAACAATAGCTTGACATTACATTTCTCTATGCTGCTGTCTACTGGCACAGTATTAAAAAATTCCACATCAGGGATGTCACAGATCTTTGACAGGGTTCCTCCTTGTTAGACAGAAGCTGTGGTTCCATGGGAAGGGCTGATCCCTTGCACTGTCCTCTGGCTCTGGGGGTGGTGGCACCGGCACAGAAAGAATAACTTGGGGCACTGGGAGCACCACTCCTTGCTGCTGCTGCTGTTCCTGCTACTGTATGGATGGTGGTCATTCCCTGATAAAGCTCCTGCTGCTGCAGGAGGCTTCTTTCACCATTTTCCACCTACACCAGTGCTGCTGCTGCTGCTGCTACAAATGTAGTCTACTACAGACAAATAGGACAGTAAATCCTATACAGCAACTGCATCTCTCGGTCGCTTGGCCTCCCCTCACTACGACTAGTTGGGGTGCTCTACTCACCTACTCCACTCATTTTGAACTAACCAAAACATATGAAAGAGTGAAAAACTATAGTAAACACAAATAAAGTTAAGTTAAGAAATTAGCCAGAAAAAAAGAGAAAATAAAATTAAATAATTAAATAACAGAGTGTATGAAAAATACAGTCAGAAGACATTACAGATTGGAGAGATAGGAAAGAATGTAGAAATAACTACTAATTTAAACTAAAAACACAACAAAAATACTAACTTGATGTAGGTAAGATATACAGTAGGTAAAAGAAAGAAATGATTACGATGAAAAAAGCTTGGTTTTATTTGTTTTTTTCCTGAAAAAGCAGCAGATCTCCAATCTCCCACTAAGACTAATGGACTGCAAAAATGAGTCTGAAGGTCACTTGTGCACATAGAGCTGTATCATGTGACCTGCTGAAGCTGCTGCATGTGATCTACAGGCACTTGTTCACCAGTAGCCTCTGTCTGAAAAAATTTGCCTTAAGCTGGTTCTGTGGTGTCGAGTGGTGAGGCACGCACTCAGCACACTGGAGAACTGGGTTTGTGCCTGGCACCTGGGACAGATGGAGTGGAGATTGCTGAGGAGTGAAAAGAGTGTCTACACAGATGCTCTTCTCCCCTGGGAGAGGGAATGGCTTGCACTGCTCCTTGAGTGGCACCTAGTGGTAGGCCAGTGGAGACACACTTGATGGTGTGGGTGACCACATGCTGCCACATGTCTCTCCAGGACACCAGTATGTGCAACCATGCCATGGGCAGAGGAAGAGTTAAGGGAACAAAACAAAAGGTAATAGGATAGGGGTGAAGAGAGTGGCAGCAGCATTATAAGGTGCTAGCTGCACACTCGAGCAGACCCAACAGACCGTGAGGCCTGTTTCTGCTGGCATTTTCGCATGTTCGTATGTTGGTTTGAACCCCAGAAGCAATGGACCATTTGCTTTTTTAAAGTCCAACTCAGGCTGAGTGAAGTGGCCCCTAGAGAGGCAGAAATCTTTTAATTTGCCAGTAAAGTTTTGCTGAAATAACCCATTTCACCTTCATGGAAAGTTTGGAAATTTATGTCCTCTACTACAAAGTTTGCCAGATTTATGTTGCCTGCCACTTCACCTACCACTTTGTTGTTTTTTTGCACTTTCTTGTGCCCTCTTGATACTGCTTTCCTTTAAGTTTCACATGCACTCCCCCTGCCCACTGGACACACCCCTTGCTACTGGTATTTACCTCCAGGCTCCCCATTTTCTCTAACATCCCCTAGGTTCCAGCTTATCCCTGCCAGGGCCTCCCTACTCTCACCCAGGAGGAAGCATTTCAGACATTGTGAATGCATTCCATGGGCAAGGATGTTACACAAAATGGTCAGGTGGCATGGGGCCACACACTGACATCCGTCATCCTCTGCACCAGAGGTGGGCCTCTTCTTACAAACATACAAAAATGTCAGCAAAAACAGGCCTCATGGTCTATTGGGTCTGCTCAAGTGTGCAGCTAGCACCTTACAGTGCTGCTGCCCCTCACTTCCCCACCCTTTCTATTACCTCTTGTTTTGTTCCCTTCACTCTTCCTCCCCCCATGTCATGGTTGCACATACTGGTGTCCTGGAGAGACACTTGCAGCATTCTCCCAGCCAGTGCACCGGACTGAAAATCCTGATCACTGGCTGAGAGAATGCTGCAAGCCCCATGTGCCATATGTTCAGCACACCCGGGGCTTGCTGCATTCTCAACCCTTTGAAAATTGGGCCCCTAGTCTCCAGCACTGGACACAGTACTCTAGGCTGGGTCTCACCGATGATCTATACAGAAGCAACACCACTTTCCTCCTTCTACTGGTGATACCCCTTCCTATGCACCCCAGCATCCAACTGTTCCTTCCAACTGCCTTGTTGCACTGCTTTGCCACCTTTAGGATATCAAATATGATTACCCCCAGGTTTCTCTCCTGTTTGGTGATTGTCACTACCTCTCCTCCCATTTAGTACTCTGCCTCTGAGTTTCTGTGCCTTAGGTCCATGATTTTTCACTTTTTTACATTGAAACCGAACTGCAATACCCTTGGTCACTCCATGAGTTTTCTCAGGTATCTGCACATTATTTCTACCCCTGCCTCCCAGCTTCCCAGGTGCAAGGGACTCTGAAAAACCAGCTAGCTGCCAAAAGTCCTTCTCTCATCTTCTTATCTCTGTGCCCTCATGATTGGATCTAGTTGTATTGCTACTAGCTAACTCAGCCACACATAAACCTCTAGTCGCTGGCATGGCTCTGTCATATCTCTGGACATCTTAGGTCTGTCAAATGGTCAGGATCCAGCTTGAAACCCACCTTAGCCTCTTCTTCTGGCTCTCGGGCCATGCCTTTCTCTCTCTCTCTCTCTCTCTCTCTCTCTCTCTCTCTCTCTCTCAATCTGCCTCATTTGTTCAGAATAATTAATTGTCAGTTGATCACTCTTGAAGTAGGATACCTTGTTTGCCCCTTTCAGGTGGTTGCCTGGCTCACTCACAGTCTTCTCTTCTCTCCCTCTCTCTCTCTCTCTCTTAGAATGGATAAAGATTCTGGGTGTATGCCCAAAATCTCTCCAGAATACCTGGCAAACTCTCTGAGCCCCTCTTCTACTACTAAAATGGAAACAGGGGAACATTGTTTTAACCAGGAGTTGCACACTAAGCAGATGCTTGTTTCCAGATGCAACCTGGGAGCACAAGGAAGTTAGGTGACTTTTCCAGGTATGCACCTAGGCAGCTGTGGGATTCAAACCAATGTCTCCAGATCTGTAGCTCAGAGCCTTAACCCACTGCACTATACTGCCTCCAGAATACTATCCCATGCAGAGGCTAACCACTGTTGGGTTGATGTCCATGATTTCCAGCTGGTCTTTACATGCTTGCTCTCTTCTCCATGATGGGAGCTGTTGCACCTTCAGCCCCTCAGGAAACTCTGACAAACCATCACTGCAGCCGCAGCTGCAGCTGCAGCATACATACATTTATTTATTGATTTGGTGACCGGGTATGTGCGCTTATCCAAGGGACCATTTTCAGGCAAGATCCAGGCCATAAACAATGACACATTTAGCAAAACAGATACAGGAGGAGTAACATGGCTGCAATGCAGGCCATTAACAATGAGGAGCAGGAAATTACAGTACAGAGGGTATTAACAAAAATGAAAATACAAGAAGGTACAAGGTGAAGTCGTAGGCTAGTGAAAAGTCCATTTACATCATCACAGAAACATGGAGAACAATACAGTAAGGTGACAAATTACCAGGTAAAGCATATAAAGCACAATTTCAAAAAGGCACGCCAATAACAAAATCAAGTAACAACAAGGTGGATATCCAAAATTCAGTGCAACAGTCCACAATAAGCAAAGTGCAGTGGAGTAGGCTATAGGGAGGGGAGAGAGGGTCAGGTGGGGGTGGGAAAGAAGCTGGAGAGAAAGGGGTGATGCAGGTGTGGGGAGACCCCACAAAAGGTGGGGGGGGATCATCCCAACTTACACAGATGGACAGCGGCATTTGCCTGCCAGTAGTAGTCAATCTTTAAAGTGGCTTTTGAAGGATACATGTGAGGAGGATGAGTGGTGTGATATAGGGATCTTGTTCCATAAGGAGAGGGCAGAGATGGAAAAGGCTTTGCTATCCATGGTAGTGAAGATTCTGGAAACTACCAGGGGGAGGATGGATGATTCACAGAGGCACTTAGTAGCCACTTTGTGTATGAGTAGGAATGAATAATGGGACAGAGAATCATCTCTGAGTACAGTGTCTTTTAGGCAGCCTAAGGCATAGTCGTAGCATCCTTGAAATGGGAGCCAACCAAGTGATTTGTATAAGTCACAATGATGGATAGAAAAGAATGTGAGGAGGAAGAAGTGGCAGATGCTGTTGTAAACTGATGTCAGCCTGGAGCACAGGGCTGATGACACAGGGGGATATATGGGGAGCAGTAATCAATAAGGGGTAGAATGTTGCCATGCACAATTACTAGGCGCGTCTCATCGGAGAGGAATTGTCTTAGCTGGTAGGCAGCTCCTAATATCTGGTTAACTCTACCCACAGAAATATTAACATGAACAGTGAATGTAAGGTAGGGGTCCAGGGTGATGCCCAATTATTTGAAACTAAAGCCATTTTCTGGGGGGGGAGGCAACAGGACAGAGTACAAGTAGTGAGGACTCCTCTTTGGAGACCTTGGTGAGGAATGGTTTTGAGCCAGATAACATTGATTTTGTCTTTTTTACATTTACCAGGAGGTTTTTGGAAGTAAACCAATTGTAGGCTGCACCATAATTAAGGGTAAGGACAGATGAGATGTTTGTAAGTGACTTGTCACTATGGTATAGAACAAGGTCATCTGCATAGAGAAGTGCCTTACAGGAGAGAGACTCTCTGCCAGGAGTGCATTGATAAATATGGAAAACAGTAAAGGGCCAAGGATGGAGCCTTTGGGGACCCCAGTAGAGACACGCAGGGCAGGGGAGGATGCAACCTCAATGGTAACTGACCAAACCTGCCCATGAGATAGCTCTGAAACCATGAATAAGTCTCCGAGGAGCAGCCAAGGTGGTGGAGAGTAGAGTGTAGGGGAGGGTGGTCAACTAGGTCAAATGCCTTAGTTTGATCCATGAATACAGCACCGTTGGCCTTACCTGAATCCATGTTTCTGAAGACATGGTCAATGAAATGGGCTAAGGCCGATATGGTGCTGTGGAGCTTGTAGAAACCATGCTGCTGGGGGCACAGCAGCAAATATTTTCCAAGGTGCTCAAAACACTGGGAGTACACAATTCTCTCTAGTAGCTTGCTCAGGTGGGGGACAGTGGGAATGGGCCTGTAGTCATTGATAGAAAGGGGATTGCCTGCTTTAAAGATAGCAACAACATTAGTATGCTTCCAGGAATCAGGCATGATGGATATGGAGAGTGCAAGTTTGAAAAGGAAGGTGAGGAATTTAATGATTGCAGGAGAGATGAGCTTAAGGAAGGACGGGAACAACCCATCACTGCCAGGGCTACCCCTGGTAGGGAGGGACTTTAGGAGCTTGGAGGTAGTTTCTGGGCCTATGGCTCTAAAGTAGAGGGGAGAGAGGGCAGTGTAGGGGTGTGGCCGGCAGGGAGGCAGTCTGCCTGACTACTAGGACTAGGTTGTGACTGGGGGGGAAGTCTACTGAGGTGGACATAGGGATCGGTAAATTTTTTGTTAAAGCTCTGAGCAATCTCAGTGGGGTCAGTCAGGGGGCCTGATGGGGAGGCAAGTTGAGTGACTTGGCTGTAAGTCTTCAGATTGAGAAAGAACTCTATCAAGGCCCAAAAACACTGTGGATTGCTAAGGCTGTTCATTTGTAGGTTGAGATAGAAGTTGCGCTTTAGTGTTTTAGCCATCTGCTTGCAGGTATTACGTAGGCACCTGTAAGTATTCCAGAGCTGGGGAGAAGGGGACACTTTGTAACCCTTCCCCTGGCTGTCCCGCTCTTTCATTAGAGCTAGTAGGTTCTTGGATATCTAACGGATGTAGCCCCCTCTCACCCTATGAGTGGTGACCAGGAAGTGGAGGTCTTGTACCCAAAGGAGGGCACTGGTGAAGACGCTAACTGCCAATGACACATTATCAATGAAGTAAAGGGCAGACCAGTTTAATTGCTCTTAAGTCATTGAGAAGCTGGTGGGGTCTGGGCAGTTAAAAGTTCTGAAAGAGAGGTATTTGGGAAGTGGGCATTTTATTTTGGTGGCCAGAAGGATGTAATTACGGGAGTGGTCACTTATAGAATATGACAGGATAGTGGATACCCTCCTGAAGGACCATGTCAACCCAATTTGTAGCCACCCAGTCCAGTAGGGAGTGGTTTAGTGTATAGGCATTAAGTCTGGTGGAGGCGGAGATGAACTGCGCAAGGTTGTGGGATTTTAGGAGATTGGCAATAATCAGCCTCCTGGGTGCCTAGCCAGTTGAGGTTGAAATCTCCAACTAATATAGTGTCCCTGGTTGAAGTTGTTAGCCCTTGGCCATCCAGTAGGTTAGATAAGCCTGGGATACCTCCGGTAGGGGGGTTGTAGCAGCACCCCTGGTAGATTTTTTTACAGGATCTCAGGGTTAGCTCAATAAGGAGCCATTCACTGGGATAGAGGGGATTGGAGTGGCTAACAATGGTGGCTGATATATGTTCCTTCACATACAGCACAACACTGCTATCCTTCTTTTTTCCAGGTCTGTTGAGGTGAATGAGGGAGTAGCCGGCAGATGGTAGAAAATGTCGGAGTTATGTGGTTTCAGTCAGGTTTCAGTGAGTCTTATTACATGGAATTTATAAAGGAACATCCAGCCCTCTAGGTCAGGGAACTTTGATGGGAGGCTACAAATGTTTAGATGTGCCACTTTCAAAACAGTTTATTTTGTCCAGGTGATATTGGTGTGGTCAATAGGTGTGTTTAAGGGGCCAGGGTTACATTCAATGTCCCGGGCAAGGAGTAGAAGGAAGAGAAGAAGGAGGTAGGAAGGGTGCCAGAATGGGGTTGAGAAGGTGAGGAAATGCAAGAAAAGTCTAAACAGGTGATGTTCAGTGTTAGAGAGGAGGGCAAGGAGAGCTGGTCCCAGGGGAGTCAATTCATATCTAACCGTAGGAGGGGGAGGCACAGTAGGCCTGCAGAAGAGATGAGTAAAGGAGGACAGCTGCTGCTGATTGACAGCTAGTACACAGGCACAAAAATTTGATGCAAGCAGAAGGCCAATCATGGAGGTGGCCAGTAAGAGGAGCAGGAACAGCTTCATCTTAATGTGTTACAACAACTTCTGACCAGCTATCATTAAGGCAGTGCTGGCCAAGTGGTGAGGGTTACAGACTGTGGTAGTGAGGAGGAAAAGGCAGTGCAGGATCAAAGCCCACGTCCCCACTGTCGGTGAAATAATAAGCATTTTTAATACAGCCAAAGGCAGAGTATGGTAATTCCCCTGTGTGGTATCACCAAAAGCTTGTGTAAACTTAATACAGCAAGGATTAGTGCATAATTCACTGCAAAGGAGCCACTGTATCTGGTTTCCCTTTTTCAGTGTGTTAGGATTGCCTATAGCCAATCAGCAAGAAATCAGACACCCGCTATGGGTATCAGCAGGCCTATAATAGAAGTGGCCATTAGGGGGAAAAAGAACAGCTTCATTAGTTCACGCTATATTAGCTACTCACCAGTAGCATGTATTGGCAGACTTGGCCTAATGGTTAGGGCTCCCAACTGGTTAGGGCTCCTGACTGCAGTAGAGGGATGGATGCAGTGCAGGTTTGAGACCCATGACCCCACTGCTGAGGAAAGTACCACAATGGGTATCTTAAGGGAGAGAAAAAGGAGGATTGCAAAGGTGGTGTAGGGTGCTTGAACAGGGAGAGAAGGGTACAGTAGGTGTTTAAGAGGAGTTGCAAAAGGGGGATGACTTCACTGTTACTCTGGGACTATGTGGCTGGTTGGACTAGACCAAGTGGAGGCAATGATAGGGGGCCAAAAGTGGGTAGGCATACAGCATGAGCTGAGAAGAGGGAGCTGGAGCTGAAGAAGAAAGCACAGAGAAGGGGGATTAAATTAGACTGGTAAGACTCTCTCACTGGCTTAGTCCTCCAGGGATGGTCCATTCAGTCCCCGGCCTCCTGGTGGGACACACTCTTATGCAGGTTACAAGCAAACTGCATGTCCTGTCCATGAGTGCCCCCCCCCACCTCCTGATTGGCAGAAATAGATGAACTTCCTCCCAGTCCCATATGTCTCAGAAACAGTCACAGTCAAATGTGCTCTGTGACTCTTGACCCCAATCCCAACCAATTATGGCCAGGGTAATTACCCAACATGGCACTAGTCATGTTGCAGGTTTTCCCATGGTGGCTTTTCCTGCTATTGTCAATGTCTGGAGGTGCAGTCCCTTGACACAGGCACTGAATCTGATCTCCAGTCCCCTGACACATAGCAGAGCCTCAATCAGTTGTTTGTATGCTCATGTACAGTTTATCAAGACCGGGCACTGCTGCCTTCCCTGGGGCCACGTGAAGACTTTCACTTCCTGTACATGATGCTCCTGCTATCTGCCCAGCTCTCCCTTTACTGCTATGTCCAAGGAATGGGGACTGAGTGAAGCCTGGGATTGGGTGAATCATCATCCATGTACAGTAGCTGCTGCTGTTCATGGTTGAGCAAGGTATGCCCCCAACCTAGGGGGAACAATTTTCTTATCTTAAACATCTATGTATCTACTATATGTAAGAACATAATAGTCAGATAATTAACAGATAATCTTGACAGATAGAGCACCCCTTCCTTGAGGGTTATTCCCCTCATTTGTCTAGCATTATTATAGCCAAAACTTTTTTGCTAGGGCATTGATAACTGATAAGGTGCTGTCCCCCAGGTCACCTCCTCCTCCATACACTCACCAGGTTCAATCTGAAATAAATGAAATGTGTGCTGTACCCATAAGGCTTCGTTCTACCACAGAATAAGTCAGAATGTGCTTAATTCCAAAGTATGTGTGAGCAATGACATTGTTTAAAGAAGGACTGTTTATGTTAATGCCCCACAGTTCTTGCACTCCCTGAGTCTAAACTATGATGGCAAAGAACCTAGGACCATACCCCTCTGTTCACAGGTGTCCCTCAGATTTCAGGGTTTTACATAAAATAAAGTTGGATATACTTTAGGGAATATGTAGTGGCATGATTTAAAATATTGAAATTTACCTTCCAGTGTAAAAGGGCAGGACCATAACTCCTGGGTTTTTAGGACAAGAGTGACTTATTTTAGTCCTTTCCCCTTACAAGTGATGATAAACTGCATATTTTGCATCAAGCCATTGTGTGTTTAGTTTACTCAGTATTTGTATACTAATGGTAACTTTTAAATCAAAGGCAAAATGAGAACACCGCTCCATGGACTGCTGTGCCCTGGCAAAATTTACCAAACCTGAGAAATAAACAAAAGTTGGCCAGCAACAGCACAGAATATTTACCCAAAAGTGCTGAACTTCAGTGCAGAGATAAAGTACAAAACATATGATTAACAACCGGCCCGGTGGTGCTGAGGGTTGAGGCGCTGGACGCCACACCTCATGCTGTGCCAGTGACCCGGGTTCAGGAACGGACTTGGGCTGACAGGGGTCGGCTGGGAGAGGAAGGATTGAGCATCCCAGCAGATGATTTCCATCCTCGGGGAGGGATACCAGGGGTACTGGGAGGTACCCAACATCCCGAAGAGAGCCGGTGGAAGCATGGGTTCTCAAAGGGCTCTGGTGGCTCCGTACAGTGGAGTCAGGGAGGGAGAGATGCTGTTGGGTGCTTGAGAGGCAGACGTGCATCAGCATGTCACTCTCTGGACGTTAGTCCTCATGCCGGCGCCTCTAGGGGTTGGGTGGGGAAAAACAAGAAAACTGGAAAAAGAGCCCTCTCAGTCCTAGATGAAGACTGATCAGTGCCTCCCGGGGATCCACCGGACTATGGGCAGACCTCGCTGTGCCCCAAAAGTTCTCCTCTAGTAAGGTTGAGGAAGGTTCATCCTCACCCCACCCAGGGGGGATTGCTGGGCATCAAGGTAATACAGGGGAGAACAGGAGAGCACTCTAGAGGCAGACTCGGGGTCAGGTGTTCCCAGGCGGTTGATCAGTGGTCCAAAGGAGTGGACCAAGGGGGTAGTGCAGGTGGATAAAGTAGGTGTGCAAGCACCACAAAGTAAAAACATATGATTAACATGCTAAAAAGAAATCATTGCACTTACTGCATATAGGCAGGGCACCTGAAAACAACAAATCAAAAGAAGAACCATCTCTACCAGTTTTGATTCTAGCTTCCTCAGGAGTCCCAGATGTACAAGATTGTATCCCTTTTAAAGTATAATGTACGCTGCCTGTATAATCATGTATCATATATCCTTATGCTGCTTTTTATTTGCTTTTGTTAATTGTTCACTGGATAACCTGCGTGTTATCATATCCCTTGTCCCCCAGGCTCGGAGATGAGCATCTTGCTGCTCAGTGTGCCTTTTGTGGTGAAACAATTGCAATAAATAATAAATACAATTCTTAAAGTGACAGTCCATGATAGTGCCAATAGTACAGTTCCAGATACACCGACCATCAGCAATACACCAGAAAGGAAGGAGTGCAGACAATTAAAGAGGCTACCATAAAAATGGTCTTTCTGACCCTAGAGAAAATTTTCATTAAGGGTACTATGACATTATTGGAATATGACCTCTCTTGAGGCCTATGTAAAAGTAGGAAGGGTGCCCCACTGACTTAGAATTATGAACCTACCAGGCTATGAGCCTGATAGGGAGCCTTTTTATTCAGACTGGATGACAGCATTGCAGGCAGCCACAATATCAGTAACAAATGCAAATTAGAAGATCCCAACAACTTTGCTGCATCCAAAAGGAAGTTAGAACAAGCAGTGTAAAAAAACAGGATAAATATATTAAAACAATCAAGCTCAAGAAGTTTAAGCAAGATTGTAATGATTGTTTAACAGTTCAAATTTTTAACTGGAAAAAAGGACCATGCCATAACAGGGGCCATTGCCAAAACTGACCAAACTCCATCCTGAAGAGGAGCCATACTCTGGGATACTACAGCCCCACCAGTGAACTGGAGGTGAAAAGGGATGATTTTTAAGGAGGAGGTCAAGAAACAACAGATCCAGGGCTCTGGAGGAGCCCACAGACAGTGATCTCCCAATACCCACAAAAAGGCAACATAAAAGAACAAGGAGAGGAGAAAGAAACAGAAGCAACTGGCTGGCAACAACAGCGGGATGAGAAGGGCAGACAGGCAAACAAGAAATAAACACAATTAACCTGTCTAGCAGGACCCTAACCCCAGCATACTCTCCTTACGCACTTACCTTTATTCGTACACACAACAACACCCAGCTTGACTTATTTGTAGAATTTAGAAGAGTCACATGAACTTTGAATCTCAAAGCATTCTGGACAAAGATCAAAATAGGCCATACACTACTTTTCAACCTGGGAACTGAGACCAATGGACAAGAGGAGCCTATCCCTAGGGGCCAACCTATTGAGACATCCGGTTCAGTACTACAGAGGCTAGGTATGCTCCAGACTTGACCAGATACAAGCAACCCTCTTAATTCTGCCTTCCATATAACAGCGCTGTGCAGTTATTTGAATATGCCTGCAAGGGGCAGTGTTGCAGGCTGTTCACAAAGAATAACAGAACAGAATTCTGTAACATTACTACATTGGAAAGGGAACCCATCAAGTGCTTGGAGGAAGATTGACAGATTACCATAAAGTGAAGATAACTTCTCTGTCTCAGAGCAAAACAATGGTATGGCGCTGAAGGAACATGAATGCAGACAAAGTTGTCCAGTTTTTATAGTTCTTCTCTTTATTGTATAAAAGTGGCAATAAACTCAAAGTTTCACCTATGAAATAGGCTTTTTCAAGAGTTGCCTTTAAAATATAATTTTTCAAATACAAATATAGTCTTGTACCCACTTCTTGCCTTACTATGATGGAATTTCCATTCAATTCCTGTCTCATGTAGTTATGAGCAAGTCTCAATTTTTTGGCAGCCTTGAATACGGTTTACTTATTTCGACCAATTTGTTGTCCCTCAGGTTCCTTGCTTTCTGTTAAAGTTTTTGTTAGTGTGTTGAGTTTATTGCCACTTTTATACAATAAAGAGAACTATAAAAACTGGACAACTTTGTCTGCATTCATGTTTCTTCAGCACCATACCATCGTTTTGCTCTGAGACAGAGAAGTTATCTTCACTTTTTGATACATCGGTATAGGCTGCTTGGAAAAAGTATTAAAGAAACATTTTATAAAGAACAGTTCATTACCTGTGGATTCCCTTTCCTTTTCATCTTTCCTTTTTCCTTTGTCAATCATTTTATATAGATTACCATAAAGACAGCTAACAAAGGTGGGAAGTGGTGATTCTGGACACAGATAAATATATCAGCGAGTGCATTAGGCAATTAAAAAATATGACATTTATGAACCACTACTGTCAGATCCCATCGTGAGTTTGAAACAACAGATTGACTCTTTTTCAAGGGACTCCCAAAAAGGGCGTCATTACTGCTAATGTATGCGCACAAATTATGGTTGATCAGCCTATCCAGGAAAGTTTTTTATGTACTTCCAAAAGTACATAATGATTTGCAGGATCCTCTAGGATGCCTGATTGTCGCAGGCATAGAGAGTTCGTTGGAACCCCTATCACAATTTGTTGATACTGATATAAAATACCTAGTAGAGTCTTTTCCGTCCTATCTTAGAAACAGTTGGAAATCCTGGGGGACCTGAAAATGGAGGATGAGTGATACCTGATATCTATAGGTAATGAGGCTTTATACACAATATTCTCCATAGAGAAGGTCTGGCAGCCCTGCACATTGACTTAGAGAGCACACACAATATGACCTGGATTTTATCTCTTTTCTTTGTGAATGTGTACACTTTGCTCTGTCATCTAACATTCTTTTGTCCCAGGACAGATACTACAAGCAAATCAAGGGTACTGCTATGGGGGCAAATTTTGCCCCAAATTATGCAAACTTGTACCTGGGACTATGGGAGAAAGAAAACATCTATAACCCCCAGGTCAACCCTTTCCACCATAGGGGTGATCTGTTGTGGCATTATATAGACAACATCATCATGGTCTGGAAAGGCAATAGTGAGGAGCTGGATGCTTCTGTGCACTACATAGAGAGCACCAACCAGAATTTGTGGTTCTCTGTACAAGCCAGTAAGGAAGAAGTAAACTTCCTTGAGGTAAGGAACAATAAGAACACAGATGGTATGATAAGAACAACAATGTACAAGCTGGCCCAGTAGCATGGCGAGCTAAGGTGCTGAGTGCCTTATCTCTGCCATGCTAGCAAACATGTGTTTGGGAACAAGCCAAGGGTAGGCCAAGGAGGTGGTTCAGGAGAGGATTGAGTGGCCGTTTGAGAGCTGTGCTCTCTGAGATAAAGGTGGTTGGCCATCTTGATGATTGGCTGCCTTCTGGTGGAGGCCTATGGTACTGCACAGGTGTCAAAAGGCAGACGAACGTCATTGGCTGGGGGAAGGAGTCACGGTCTCAGGATGCAAGCATTCCTCTACACACATGCACTTTCCTGTGTATGCTGCAGCTGGTGCTGGAATGGAAGAACAAATTTAGGAAAAAATGGAAGGCACAGCAAGCATTAACGACACCTGCCTACAGCACCCACCACATCATTAGGGTACCAGGTCAGCAACATTGGATTTAGGAATCGGGAGGAGGATGCCCCCCCCTTCTGACCTCACCACAGGTAAAAATCCATGGGGTACCTAACCACTGAAAGTAAGCATGGAAAAATGATGGACATTGGAGGTCAGGGGGAGCAGAAGCTGAGGTGAGTCAAGTCTGCCATGGCCAGGTGCATAAACAGAATATAGAAAAAAAAAGAACAATGTACCACAAAGCAACTGACCATAATAAGATTGTACTGGCTTCTTGCTGCCACCCTAGACACATAGTGCAGAATAGCCCCAAGTCCCAATTCTTTAGAGTCAGGAGGAATTGTAGTGAGGTCCAGGACTATGACAATCAAAGTGCAGAGATGCTGAATAGATTTCTAGAGGGATGGTATGGCACACAGTTACTAGAAGAGGTGCAGGAACACAAACTTAATTTTCCACGCACAGACCTCCTAATGGTGAAAGAGAGAGTCAACATCCAAGAGCAGCCTCTCAGCTTTGTTACAACCTATAGACACCAGTCACAGGACATAAAGGAGACAGAAACAGAGAAAGATAGAAATTAATGGCAAAAGGGGACCACAAGATCCATCTTGTGTGCCCAATATGGGTAACTACCCCCCCATCCTTTCTGCGAAATGATACCTTTGTGCCTTTCCCAGGTGTTTCTGAACCCATTTACTGTTTTGGCCTCCACCACTTATAGGGTCAGGCAATTCCATGGGTCAACCACCCTCTCAGTGAAGAAGAACTTCCTAACATTGCTCCTGAATAGGCCACCCTTGAGCCTCATATCATGTCCTCTAGTTCTGATGCTTTTCTTCTCCTGAAGGAACTCCTGTACCCCTACCTTATTTATACCCTTGATATACTTGAATGTCTCAGTCATATCCCCCCTCTTCCTCCTCTGCTCCTCAACCTATCCTCATATGCCATTTGATGCAGACCATAAATCATTTTTGTGGCTCTCCTCTGCAACGTCTCAATCCTATCGATGTCTTTCCTAAGGTGCAGCCTTCAGAACGGTATGCAGTACTCCAGGTGGGGGCACGCCAGTGCCCTGTAAAGTGGCAGTACCACCTCCCTTTTGTGACTTGTGATTCCCCTCCTTATGCAACATAACATCCATTGGCCTTTAGCACCACCTTTTTGCACTGCTTCCTCATCTTTAAGTCATCTGATATAATGACTTCTAGGTCTCACTCCTGGTTGGTGCATACCAGCTGCTCCCCTCCCTGATAATATCCCACCTTGGGGATTCCCTTGCCTAAGTGCATGACTTTGCACTTTTTGGCGTTGAACTTCAACTGACAGGCATCTGACCACTCCTCGAGTTTCCTCAGGTCTAATTCCATGCTCTTGACTCCTTCTGGGGTGTCCACTCTGTTGCAGATCTTAGTTTCATCTGTAAACAGACACACCTTCCCTTCCAGTCCATTACCGATGTCAGCTATGAACATATTGAAGAATAGGGGCCCCAGCACCAACCACGGAGGCACTCCACTAATCACTTCCCTCTCTATCTATACCACTCCATTTACCTGCACCTGTTGTGTTCTTCCCTTCAGCCAGTTGCTTACCCAACCCACCACTTCCTTACCTATGCTGATGTGGTCCAGCTTCTTTACCAGTCTTCTGTGTGGAACAGAGTCAAAAGCTTTACTGAAGTCCAAATAGACTACATCCACTGCTCCCCCTTGGTCCACTGCCTTCATTACCCAGTCAAAAAAGTTGACCAGACTTTTCTGGCATGACATTCCAGCCATGAAACTGTACTGTTTTGTATCCTGTTGCCTGCTGGATTCCAGATGTGCCACTATTCTTTGCTTGAGCAGTGTCTCCAACAGTTTTCCTACTACCGATGTTAGGCTCACTGGACGGTAATTTCCAGCCTCCTCCTTGATTTGTGAAGTGGGACCACTGTCCAGTCTTCAGGCACTGTCCCGCTTTCCAGAGATTTGGTGAAGAGCACCACCAGGGGTGCTGCTATCACACTCTCCAGTTCCTTGTGAACTCATGGGTGAATCTCATCTGGCCCCATGGCCTGATCCACCTTTAATTTATTTAGGGCTTGCCAAGAATGAGGAATGTAAGAGACTGGGGGAAATGGATGGGCACACAGAAGAACGGTGTAGCAAGGCTCAATATGCCAAGCCAAACTTTTATTTACATAACCAAAAAGTGGACTTCATTCGACAAAACAATAAAAGTAAAATAACATATAGCTTTGCATGCCCATTACCAATGACAAACCCTAAATACTATGTTTCCTGCATAGTAATAGAGCATTTTGCTAGATTTATTGTGAGGCCTGCCCCAGCTATGACTTGCAGGACAGCAACAAGATGGTTTAAATGTTTCTCCCAGGTGGGAGTAAAGATCACCACATCATCTAAATATGCAGTGCAGTAGGCTGTATGATGCTGTAAAGTACGGTCAGTGAAGCACTGAAAGGTGGCAGGGACCCCATGTAAACCAAAAGGCATGGTTACAAACTGATATAGTTCCACTGGGTTGCTAAATACCAATTTTTATTTTGAAGAATTATCCAGAGGGATTTGCCAGTATCCCTTTGTGAGATCAAACATGGTTATATACTGGGCATTGCCAAGTCTGTCTATAATATCATCTATCCTTGGTATGGAATAGGCATCAAACTTGGAAACAGCATTTAGTCAGTGGAAGTCATGGCAGAGTCTTATGCCTCCTTCATTTTTGGCAACAACCACAATTCAGAATGCCCACTCACTACTGGATGGCTCTATTATGCCCAACTTCTGAATTTTCTTTACTTCTACTACCTCTCCTCGAACCTTTTCTGGAAACCTATGAGGTTTTTGCCTCATCGAGTTACTCCGGGTTACCTCTATGTAATGTATAATACCATCAACCTTCCCTGGAATGGTAGTAAATGTTTCTTAATAGTCTAACAGCAGGGTGTCCAGGGTTAGTCTTTGTTGAGCTTCCAAATCAGGGTTAATAGTGAGATCTTTCAATTTCCCCTGCTTCTCTAATCTCTCATAAGCAATCTCTAACTCACTTTCCTCCTTCTCTGGGCATACATACATACATACAAACTAGGAGCAGACCTGTCATTCCATTTCTTTAATAGATTAACATGATAGACTCCCTTCTTATGGCTTCTATCAGGCAAGTCAATCTCATAGTTGACAGGGCCCATTTGCTGGAGGATGGCCCTGTCACTTCACCAGGAGTTTGTTTTCTGAAGAGGGTAACAGCAAAAGAACCTGTTCACCTAGCAGAAAGCTTTTATTGCCCACTCCTTTGTCATACTGGGCCTTCTGGAGCACTTGTTTATCAACATTCTGCTGATGTGCCATTTTAACATATTTCATCAGCCTTTGCCACAATGCTGACATATACTCTAAGGTATTGGTTTGCCCTATCTTCGTCCCATTCTCCCAATCCTCTTTAATAACATCCAAAAGCCCACGAGGATTTTTCCCATATAGCAGTTCAAAGGGGGAAAATCCCATTGAGGACTGTGCTACCTCCCTGTAGGCAAACATTAGGAAGGGTAAGTAGGTATCCTAGATCCTATCTTTGTCCTCCACAAACTTTCTCAACATATTTTTCAAGGTCTGGTTGAATCGTTCAACCAGACCGTCCATTTGTGGATGGTAAGGGTAGGTGTGTATGGCTTCTACCCCCAATGTTATGTACAGTGTAGTTGTTTTAACAGCTTTGAGCTAAAATTGCTCCCTCAATCAATCAAGATCTCTCTTGGGATCCCCACCTTGCTAAACAGTTTGACCAACTCACCAGCAATTCTGTCAGCTATAATGGTTCTCAGGGGTGTCGCCTCTGGATACTTGGTACACTAGTCACAAATGACCAAGATAAATCTATTTCTTTGTAACTGAAGAGTGCTCGAACCCAGATCTGTCTGTCTGATTGGGATTAGCTAGCAATTATTTCTTAAGAGAATGTGAAAAGGGAATATGATTTTATTGAGGTGTGTGATTTTGTTTCTGAAAGAATTCTAGCCACTGAGGTACAATACTCTATTTAGATAGTTCTTAGTTGGACCTACAATGTCTGCCACATCCAAAAGGTTATGATGGGTTCTCTCTCTCTCTCTCTCTTCCAGGGACACAGTTTTAAAACCCCAGTCCAGAGGACTAATAGTTACGTCAAGGTTAAGGAGAGTAATGAAGAGGGATGTCAAAATTGGAAGTAGATCAGATTTATTGTTAACTTTGAAGGAATAGAATTAGGTGCTATATTAGTAAAATCAGACTCAACTTAGATGGTACAATACATTAAAACTGTGCATGTAAATAGTTTAGGGGATGTATATAGTAGCCACATCCAGTTTTGGGATGTGAGCCCGGGATCTGCCTAGGATATGTGTATGTATGTCTTCTCTGTTGAAATCATAAACTTTCATAAAGAAGTTTAAAAAAATATATATATTTCCTTGTGTAATCTTCTGTAATGGCCAGACAATGTCCATAGCTATCCTAAGGAAGGGGTTGCTAATCAAAGGCAGGGGTTGTAAGGGGACTTTGTCTTTTTTTGTGATTGTCACCACCCTTTGACACTCTTGACAACTCTGGTAGTAGTCTGACACCTGGTCACATATACTTATCCAGTAAAATCTAAGGAGAAGCCTACTTAGGGTATGGTCTCTACCCAGATGTCCTGCCAGGTGAATATCATGGGCAAGATGTAACAATTTCAGTTCTATATTTGACAGGTAACAGGAGTTGTTCTATTACCTCCCCCAAGATGGGGTTTACACACGCTTGGTACAGCAAACCTTCCCTTTTAATACATTTAGGCCCTTTCTGATCCTTTTTCCCCACCATCTGAAAAAAAGGTTTGTTAAATCATTTGCTTGCCCATTTCCAAATTCATTATCTTTCACCACCTGTAACAATTCACCACCCTTAAAAACCTTATATTTTTGAGTCCATTGTATTTTGCCCATTTTTCTTCTTTCATTTTGTTTTCTGGGTTTTTCCCAGGGCCCCATATATATCCTCATCAAAAGGAAAGAGCTGTGCTCACTGTTCCTGTTGTTTGGCCTGTGCACGAGTGGTAACAGCACACAAATCATTATCAGAAGTCACCAAGGTGTGGAACTCCAGATGATCATGTCCTATGACCACAGGGACAGGAAGATGTGGAACCAAACCAACAGTTACCTGGTAAACATTTTCAGTAATCTGCATGTCACAGTTGTGAGGGGGTATTGATGGGTGTCCCCATGAATACATATAACATTAGTCTTGGGCCCCTTGATTGGACTTCCTTTCACCAGGTCGGCCTTCACCAAGGTTTGCCTGCTCCCAGAATTGACTAACCCAGATACTCTTGCTCTCCTATAGTCACAGGTACAATGAACTGTCCCCAGTTTGCCAAGACCAGTTGAGCTGGTACAGTCTTCTTTTTGGCACAGAATCTCACTATATGTCCTTTACCTTGGCACTCATGACATATAATATCTGGATTATAGGGCCTTCCAGTTCGGAATGTCTTATTACCCCCGTTACCCCAAAAGAAGAAGATGGAAAGGGTCTTATTGTGGGGTGGGGGTAGCACCAGTCCCAGTGTGTCCTTTTTGATGATTTGATCAGGCAGCAAGATAGTCCACAGAGAGTGATGGCTTTCTCAGCTGTTTCTGGTCGGTGCACCCTCACCCACACCTGGACATCAGATGGCAAAACCGGTACAAATTGTTCCATGATGACCATCTCCAACATTTGTTCAGGGGTTTTCAATCCTGGTTGAAGCCATTTGTGAGAGAGTTCTTTAAGTGTTACAAAAGCTTCATGGGGGTGCCTGTAGCATGAAACTTATAAGTCCTAAATCTCTAGTGGTATTTTTCATGATTTATGTCATACCAGTGCAGGATCTCATGCTGGACAGCATCGTAATTTTCTGCCTGCTGACTGTCCATGTGGCTGTATGCAAGTTGGGCCATCTCAGTGAGATAAGGTGCCATTCTGATGACCCACTGTGTCCTGGGCCATCCACATGCTTAGGCCACCCTTTCAAATGTCATCAGATATGCTTTGGGTAATGGCTTCTCCCCATACTTCTCAGCCACAGTTTGGGTAAGGACGCCACTCGGCTTTGTAAGGACCTTGTCCACTTGAGAGCTGGCTGCATCTGCTGTCCACCTGGATATCAGTGGATATCTGAGCTGAAATACTGCTAGCACCAGTATTCCAACCAATCACACTCTGACACCAGTGTAAGAGACTGTGGGAAATGGATGGACACAGTCACAGAAGGACAGTGTAGCAAGGTTCAATATGCCAAGCCAAACTTTTATTTACATAACCGAAAGCAGACTTCATTCGGCAAAATAATAAAAGTAAAATAACATATAGCTTCATAAAGCAAAATCACAGTTAAAGACACTGTTCAGCTCCAGAAATAAGCTAGAGTTTTACAGGCTGGGTAACTATCCCACCTGTCCTTAAGGTCTGAATGGGGTTTGCAGACCTTACTGGATCAGCACTACACTGATCCTCCAATGGATCTGATGTGGACATCAGAGTGAGCTCCTTTTATGCTATGAGCCCACCAGGTGACCACTTCAGACTCCACCCCTTTTTCATTTTTAATAGTTCACTTTCTTAAATAGTGTTTTTATTTATTCCAAATCACCTTACATATGTAACCCCCCTGCAAATGGGGGTTCCCAAAAGACTTCCAGGAGCTTGCTTGAATGCTCCAAGCCTGAATGGTGTTTGGCGTTTAAGCCATTTATCAGTGAGTGTTTTTAGAACCTCTGGTACTGTCTCTTTAAGAGCTGTCTGCTTGCAGACATAATTAGTTTGTATGGGGGACTGTGTGTTTCTTTGATTGAGTACCACTCAAGCTGCTGCCAATTCACTCCATTTTTGCAGTCACTAGGAGTGCAAAGGGAACCTATCTGAAAGATGTAACTGTTTGCCAGTAATCATTTACAGTAATAATGAAATTACAGTTTGTCTAACCTGCTTTCTTTTGCAGTCAGAACAGTGTCTGCCTAGTTCCCCATTCTGGTTTTGAACTGCTGAACTGGACCAATCAGTGTGGGTAAGCTAGCTCTAAAATGGTGCCTTGGACGAATCAGAACTTGGACTCATAATCTGAGCCAGCCACAAGAGGATTGTATGGGCAGTGACTCTGGGAGATGTAGTTTAGACTTCAGTGCCTTTTGGACCAACAGCAGCAGTCTATTGTGAGTGACAGCCAATCCAGTCAAGAACTGGGAGGAACTCAAAGGAAGTGCCTGGTTTTGTCGGTTAGAGTTCAGTTGAGCTTTGGCAGTGAAGAAGGAAGGAGCCCTGTGCTTTTTCAGTGTGCAGTTTTAGTCAAAAAACGTGTGTAAGGCCCAGAGTTCCGGTCTGCAGCTTGTGTAACAGCTTGTTAGGACTGAATCCGTCCTGTGAAAAGAATCAAAGGATCTCTGAAGAGTAGAAACCAGGCTCACCCTGTAGAAGACTGGAGGAATTGCTGAAAATTGCACTCTGTCTGTCAGGAACTGAATCTGCTGTGTGTTCTCCGGTATTGTGCAGTAATTGATTGGGATACAGATGCAGCCTGCCTGGTATAGTGCTTTCTTTTATATGGATGTGTGAAGAGGTTTGTGTACCTCAAGTGAGCCCTGCTGACATTGAAGGACCCTATCTTATTTGGAGGTCATGAGTACTAATTCAGGGTCGCTCCCTGTTGAATTGCCACATTAAATCCAAATGGAATTACTGTACTGCTGACTGTTTAATTCTCCTTTTCTCTGTGTGAAAAGGGCCCCTACCAGCTACCACGGTTTGGACTAGCCACTAGGGCTTGGGTACCCAAGGACAGTAACTGATAGGGATAGGTCTGTGCACAGAGCCATAGAGGTAGATTATTAGAGTGATAAGCTAATTAACCTGATTTCCCCTGTCCTTGTTATATCCCCCTAAATAAATCAGAGCTGCTTGTTTCAGCAAAGTTATACTGCCTGAGGTATTTGTCTATGTTAAAGTACTGTACTGTGATTGTTGCACTGTATCTCATTTCACAGGAGGTCCCAGTGCCGGAACCAGACCTGGGGTAAGTGTATACTGTGAAGGTAATTCTGATATATTGTGTGGGCCACTAGTGGGAAGAAAGGGGGTTGCAGTGTCCCAGAGGGCTGTGACCAAGTTAGTTTAACTATTGCAAACCCTGACCTCTGGGTGGAGGCACCCGCCATTGGATCCAGGCCCCTCAACCTGTTAGTGGCAAATCAGGCAGGGGTAGTAGCCCCTGGGATAGCGCCATCTAGGGGTTACATCTTGGAGGCTCACCGCTGGGATTGTGTGTCCTCTAGTGGCCATATTTACGAACCACTGTTAAGAAAAAAATGGGTACCCCGACAGAAGTGGCTGTGCACCGGCTGGTGGAGTGGTGTACTGGGGAGGAGATCAACCCCCAAAATGCTATGCTTATCCTGGACATCCCCCTGGGTATCAATACGGACACTGTGCAGGGAGTACTTTCCAAGGTGGAAGGTTTACAAAACCCTGTGGTGGTGGGTCGGCATGCTAATCTGCTCACCCACACTTTCCTGGCCCTAGTAGAGTTTAAGGATTCCATAGATAGCTCCAAAGTGCCACAGACCATTACCCCAGAGGGAGCCCTCACTGCTTGGAGAGTGATAACTAAGGACAGTAAAGACCCGGGGGGGAATCAGCCCCCACCACTATCTGAAACCTTTGAGGAGAAATTTGCTGAATGGTTGCTGGGAGAGGGGAAAACTGTGGAGGACTTGAAGAAACTATTCTTGCCACCTGGGGGTGTTCCTCCCCCAACACCCTCTCCTGCTCCAGTGCCCGTAATGGTGGCTGAACCAATGCAGACTCCTATTTCTGCACCTGCCATTAGTCACGACTCTTACCGAAGGTTGAGGATCTTCTCTGGCACCCTCCCCACCCCCCAAGGGGAGGATGACTGGGAGACCTGGATAGACTATGTTGCCCCCCAAGTGCTAGAATGGCAATGCTCGGAAAGCGAAAAGCGAAAGAGGGTTAGTGAGAGCCTCCGAGGTCCTGCCCTGTCTACCATCCGTGCTAAACGGGCCAGTAACCCTGAAGCGACTGCACAGGCCTATCTTGAGGCCTTGGAGAATGTGTATGGGAGCCCAGATTCTGATGAGGACCTATGGTGGAGAGTAAGAAATGCACAACAGTACCAAGGGGAGTTGTTGTCTGTGTATGTCTCTCGGCTGGAAAAATTGTTGCAAGAATGCCTCAGAAAGGGTAGTTTGCCAGCGATTGAACTGGACCGAACCAGACTGGACAGAATCCCTAAGTCTGCCCCCTTCTCAGAACTGCTGTTGCTTCAGTTACGCCTGGCAAATCGACTGGAATCCCCACCCTCCTATGATGAGTTAATGAGAGAAATTCGAGGAGTTGAGAAAAGGCGACCTCGGAGGTACCTGCACCAACAGCTGTGGCTACAACCCGAGTGACTGAGGGTGACCCATCAAGGAAGTTCAGGGCAGAGGTTGACAGTCAATGAGTGCTCTGACAAGGAAAAGATATGCCACAATGGGAGAACTGTTGAGAGAGATCCGGAATTCAAAAACAGTCCCTTTATGAAGGCCACGCCTGCAAGTACGGGCCCTGACCTATATCCGACTGCATCTGCTATGGGGGTGGGGGTACCCACCCATGTATCTCCTGCTGATAACAGCTCCAAACTCAATTCCTTGACCATGGAAGTGGAGAAACTGACGAGATGTCTCCAAATGCTTATCACGCCGCAGACAGAGATGGCACCCAGGTTTCCAGTTAGTAATACCCCCGCCCTGGCTCCCAGTGTGGCACCTCGGCCAGCTCAAACTCCAGAAAGTATGTTTTGCTATAATTGTGGGAAAGATGGGCACATGAAAAGGGAATGCCAGTCCCCAAAAGACACTGACAAAGTTGCATATAGGCTACAAGGAGAGCTTCGGAGAAGAAATCAGTGGTTAAGAGGTGCACGACATGATCCCAGTGAGGGCACCAAAAATGCTAATTCACGTCCTTTGTGGCAAGGTCAGTTGCCCAGGCCCCCACTACCGCCTCCAGACTGGTCCAGAATAGTGGGTCCCTCCATGGAGACCACTGTAAAGGTGAATGGAGTGTCTACAAGAGCTGTATTAGACAGTGGCTCCTAGTGACAATTATGTTCCAGGATTGGTATCAGAAGCATTTGTCAGACGTACCCTTACAACCATTAGAAGGACTGCATGTATGGGGTTAAGTAGAAGGCCTACCCCTATTCCGGTATATCCGAATTTGACTGTCTTTCCCCACCTCCGTGGCTGGAGTGGCCGAACAAGTAGAGACCCTACCTTAGTGTGTCCCCCACTGGACTGTATGATGGTGTCCCTTTGTTGATTGGAACAAATGCTCATATGTTCGGAAGGCTGGCACAGTTGTGTTATGAAAAACAGGGTCAAAGACTAGTAGAGCTTTAAGAGTTCCGGCTTTAATTAAGAAGGCCTATGAGGCACAGAGATGCTGAAAAACAGAACTAGAGGAACCGGTCGAATTGTATGGAAGAAGGATCCTGAGTCTCTGATCCTGGCGCCAAATGCCCAGTGTACCTTACAGGAGAGGTCCGTATCAGAAAGGATGTTAAGAATAAAATATTAATGTTGGATGCACCAGGCGATGGAAAATTGCCAGAGGGACTGCTGGTCAAGCCTAGTATTTTGCCCGCTAGAGCCCATGCTTATGCCAGAAGGGTAATGGTCCAAGTTCATAATGTGTCTGAAAGAGACATTCGAGTAAACAGAGGTTGCATCCTGGCTAATGTGCATTGTGCAGACATTGCAGTGCTACCCAGCAGCAAGAGTTCAAGGAAGAATGACAGAGTAACGCCTGACTTGTTTGATTTCGGCGACTCCCCGCTGCCAGCTGAATGGAAAGTGAGGATCAGTGAGAAGCTTGCCCAGAGAGACCAGGTGTTTTCTTTAAAGGAATGGGATGTGGATGCGTGCAAGGAGCTGAGCACAATATCCGGCTGCATGACGAAGACCATTTCGGAGAGGTCTCGACGCCTGGCACCTGCTGACATAGATGATGTGAGACGGCATCTGCAAGAGATGTTAGCTGCTGGTGTAATACAAGAACTAGAAGCCCTTATGCTTCCCCAATTGTGGTAGTGAGGAAAAGAATGGAACAGTAAGGATGTGTGTGGATTATCGCACCTTAAACCGCTGGACTATCCCTGATCTGTACACAATGCCCGCATTCAGGATGCTTTGGACTGCCTAAACGGGAGCAAGTGGTTCTCTGTGCTGGATCTCCGCAGTGGGTACTACCAGATCCCGATGGCCCCAGAGGACCGTGAGAAGACGGCCTTTATCTCTCTGGGCTATTTTATGAATTCATGAGGATGCCTCAAGGATTTCAGGTGCCCCAGCCACTTTCAACGATTGTTGGAGCGTGCAGTGGGGACATGAACTTACTAGAGTGCCTGGTATACCTAGATGATGTTATTGTGTTTGGCAGCTCACTGGAGGAACATGAGAGCAGATTATTTAAGGTATTGGACCGACTGAGGACTTTGGCCTTAAACTGTCCATTGATAAGTGTCAATTCTTCAAACATCAGTAAAGTATGTGGGACACATAGTATCCATCGAGGAATAGAGACCGGACCCAAGTAAAGTTGAGGCCTTGACCACCTGGCCACAGCCCAAAAATCTAAAAGAACTGCAAAGATTCCTGGATTCTGTGGTTATTATCGGCGCTCATCAAGGACTATTCAAGAGTGATCCGCCTTTACTTAACCTTACTCAAGGGTATCCCCAACCCACAAAAATACCAAAAGTCAGCGGCCCCCAAGACTGAAAGAGTGTATTTTCATCCGAGTGAAGTATTTGGGGCCCGCTTGACTCGATTGTGAGACTGCTTTCATGAGATCATATATCAACTTACCCATGCTCCAGTGCTGGCCTATGCCGATCCAAGAAAACCTTACGTCCTGCACACTGATGCTAGCTTGCAAGGGTTGGGGGCTGTGCTGTACCAAGAGCACGAGAATGGCCTGAGACCAGTGGCCTTTGCCAGTAGAAGCCTGACCCCATCCGAAAAGAACTATCCTGTACATAAGTTAGAGTTCCTAGCTTTGAAGTGGGCTATTGTTGACCAATTCCATGAGTACTTGTATGGGGCTAAAATACTAGTAAAACTGACAATAATCTTTGACCTATGTGCAGACCTCAGCTAAGTTGGATGCCACTGGCCATAGGTGGCTTTCTGCATTATCTACATATGACTATGCTCTCGAATACCGAGCAGGTCTGAACCACATAGATGTTGATGCTCTCTCCGGAGGCCTGTTCCCAGAATGATTGGGTCCGATTACAGAACCTGACATTCGGGCACTCTGCCGGAAGTTTGACAGGGAGGAACAAATGTCCACGGACGCAGTGGACTGCATGGTGGATTGCTTTGGGAGCCTCTGAGAATTGCATACCTGTTGCTTATTGCCACTTTTCTGCAATAGACATTGGTGCACTGCCTCAGCTGGACAATGATAGTATTCGCGGGCTCAATCTCCGCATCCCATGATCAAAGCAGCTTTAGAAGCCCTCTATGCAGGAAAAGATGTGTCCAAATTACGCCCACTGATTTGAGAACTGCACTGTTATACAAAGAAGGTCCTAAGTTGAAACTGATCAATAAACTGTTATACAGAGAAACAGTAGACAGAGGGGACAAGTAGACAAACAACAACTAGTGCGCCCACTGCCTTTCGAGACTCAGTACTGAGGTCCTTGCACAACCACATGGGGCACCTTGGTATAGACAGAACACTTGACTTGGTGAGATCCAGATTCTATTGGCCTAAGATGGGGGCTGATGTGGAGCAACACATTCGAACTTGTAGTCGCTGCTTACAGAGGAAAGCTTTGCCCCAGAGGGCTGCCCCCCTTGTTAACATCACCACCAGTGCACCCATGGAGCTGGTCTGTATTGATTTTCTGAGTTTGGAGTCAGATCAAAGAAATATCAGTAATGTGTTGGTGGTCACTGACCATTTCACGAGATATGCCCAAGCTTTCCCCACCAAAGACCAGAAATCATCCACTGTGGCCAAAGTACTTGTAGAAAACTTTTTTGTTCACTATGGGGCTCCACAAGGAATCCATTCTGATCAAGGAGAGACTTTGAGAGTCGCCTGATCAAAGAGATGCTTTCTCTGTGGGAGTGCGAAGTCCAGAACCACTCCTTACCACCCCCAGGGGACCCACAGCCTGAACGTTTCAACCGCGACTTTGCTAGATATGCTAGGCACCCTGCACCCAAAGGATGTTCTAGATGGAGCTAACAAATTAGCACCCTGGTACATGCTTATAACTGCACAAAAGTGATGCCACTGGATTCTCCCCTACACGCCTGATGTTTGGAAGAGAAGCTCGACTACCAGTAGATGTGTGTTTTGGGGTCTCTCCTGATGGGGTTCAAGCTGACAACTATTTACAGTATGTGCAAAGTTAAAGGCCCAGCTAACTCATGCGTACCAACTGGCTCAAACCATGGCTGCCAAAAGAAATCTGGCCAACAAAGAAAGGTATGATAAAAGGTGAAAGCACAGGAACTCCAGGAGGGAGATCGGGTATTGCTAAGAAATCTGGGACTGCATGGCAAGCACAAGATTGCTGACAGATGGCACCATCTCCCTCACATTGTAGTGGGCAAACTAGATGATCTGCCAGTGTACAAAGTAAGGCCTGAGAATAATTCAAAAGATGTAAAACAATGCATAGAAATCATTTACTGCCCATTGGACAAATCTTAATTGAGTCTGAGCCCTAGAAGATGCCCTCTGGACCAGTGACTAGAGCTGCTGCTAAGAAAGATCAAGAAAGTCTGCACCTACAGAAGCAAAGTTAAAGTGTTCCCTCCACAAGTCCCAGTTGAGCATGACTGTCAGTCCATATCGGAAGAAAGTGAGAGTGACTTTGAATACTATCCTTCTTACGAACTGAGTCAATTGTTTCGGGCAATCCCTAGTCAATACTGGAGATGAAGCTGGGCCTTCTGGACTGTCCAAGCCGCTTCGTCCCTGGAGCCAATGCTCCCAGAAAGTGAAGTGCAAAGCATCAGATCAGATGAAATGGAATCATTGTGCATGGTTGAACTGTTTGAGCTTTCAGGGAGGAAAATGATGGATTAGGTCAGACTGGTGATACACCAGAACAAGAAGAGTATTTTGAGTGCCCTGACAGTCCACTGCCAGTGTCAAGCTCTCCATGCGAGCCAAATGTTGTGGACTCAGAAACTGTAACTCCTGGAGCTGAAAGTGCCCCAAGTTCTAGCCTCTCTGCCCCCATGGAGACTCCCCTGACAAGTGAGGACAATGCTGAAAATGAGGCTCAGAGTGCAGAGACTGTAACAGTTCCCCCTAGAAAGACTGGTCGAGCTGTAAAGCCTGTGGTGCACCTCAGTTATGATTCCCTTGGGAGGCCTGTGGATTTGCCTCTCAATGTTGTCCATAAAGAGTGTATGTGTCCCGAGCTCATTGCCCAAACTGGCGTCAGTGCTAACTCAAGTTACTTGTGTTTGCCCTCTAAGTATGGTGCCCTTGCCCGTCCAGCCCCAAGGTAACTGATAGGAAGGGCCCCTCTCTTCAGGTTTCATGTGCAAGAGGTAATAACTTGAGTTATGGTACAATGTGTGTGTAATACTGTGTAAATAGTGATGTACTGCAATGTTTCAGAAATGTGTTCTTGGTAAAATGATATATTGACTGATGATTACATGTGTGAGCCTAATGCAAATGTATATGGTTGCAGTTAAAACTTATGGGGGTACTTGCTTGACGCGGACGTCAAGCTTTCCCAGGCCAGGAAGGGTGTAACCCCTGCAAATGGGGGTTCCCAAAAGACTTCAGGAGCTTGCTTGAATGCTCCAAGCCTGAATGGTGTTTGGCGTTTAAGCCATTTATCAGTGAGTGTTTTAGAACCTCTGGTACTGTCTCTTTAAGAGCTGTCTGCTTGCAGACATAATTAGTTTGTATGGGGGACTGTGTGTTTTTTGATTGAGTACCACTCAAGCTGCTGCCAATTCACTCCATTTTTGCAGTCACTAGGAGTGCAAAGGGAACCTATCTGAAAGATGTAACTGTTTGCCAGTAATCATTTACAGTAATAATGAAATTACAGTTTGTCTAACCTGCTTTCTTTTGCAGTCAGAACAGTGTCTGCCTAGTTCCCCATTCTGGTTTTGAACTGCTGAACTGGACCAATCAGTGTGGGGTAAGCTAGCTCTAAAATGGTGCCTTGGACGAATCAGAACTTGGACTCATAATCTGAGCCAGCCACAAGAGGATTGTATGGGCAGTGACTCTGGGAGATGTAGTTTAGACTTCAGTGCCTTTTTGGACCAACAGCAGCAGTCTATTGTGAGTGACAGCCAATCCAGTCAAGAACTGGGAGGAACTCAAAGGAAGTGCCTGGTTTTGTCGGTTAGAGTTCAGTTGAGCTTTGGCAGTGAAGAAGGAAGGAGCCCTGTGCTTTTTCAGTGTGCAGTTTTAGTCAAAAAACGCGTGTAAGGCCCAGAGTTCCGGTCTGCAGCTTGTGTAACAGCTTGTTAGGACTGAATCCGTCCTGTGAAAAGAATCAAAGGATCTCTGAAGAGTAGAAACCAGGCTCACCCTGTAGAAGACTGGAGGAATTGCTGAAAATTGCACTCTGTCTGTCAGGAACTGAATCTGCTGTGTGTTCTCCCGGGTATTGTGCAGTAATTGCGATTGGGATACAGATGCAGCCTGCCTGGTATAGTGCTTTCTTTTATATGGATGTGTGAAGAGGTTTGTGTACCTCAAGTGAGCCCTGCTGACATTGAAGGACCCTATCTTATTTGGAGGTCATGAGTACTAATTCAGGGTCGCTCCCTGTTGAATTGCCACATTAAATCCAAATGGAATTACTGTACTGCTGACTGTTTAATTCTCCTTTTCTCTGTGTGAAAGGGCCCCTACCAGCTGCCACGGTTTGACTAGCCACTAGGGCTTGGGTACCCAGGGACAGTAACTGATAGGGATAGGTCTGTGCACAGAGCCATAGGTAGATTATTAGAGTGATAAGCTAATTAACCTGATTTCCCCTGTCCTTGTTATATCCCCTAAATAAATCAGAGCTGCTTGTTTCAGCAAAGTTATACTGCCTGAGGTATTTGTCTATGTTAAAGTACTGTACTGTGATTGTTGCACTGTATCTCATTTCACAGGAGGTCCCAGTGCGGAACCAGACCTGGGGTAAGTGTATACTGTGAAGGTAATTCTGATATATTGTGTGGGCCACTAGTGGGAAGAAAGGGGGGTTGCAGTGTCCCAGAGGGCTGTGACCAAGTTAGTTTAACTATTGCAAACCCTGACCTCTGGGTGGAGGCACCCGCCATTGGATCCAGGCCCCTCAACCTGTTAGTGGCAAATCAGGCAGGGGTAGTAGCCCCTGGGATAGCGCCATCTAGGGGTTACACATATAACATACAGTTATTTCTTTTTACAACAGGTAGATGCTGTACAAAAAGATTCCATTTAAGGGTGTTTCAGAGATATTTCTGTTACAGGCTCCTCCCCTTGGGCTGTCCAGTGAATATATGCAGAGAGGACTGTGCCGGCTGGCACTTAGAAAGACACTGGGCAGCTCAAGGAGAGACCACCGCAACAGAATATACTGTCTCCTGGTGAGTTTGTACCTATTCCACAATTGCTTTGTGCAATAATTTTGTCATTCAATATAAAACCAGGAGCAGAAAGAAAAACAATTAGAAAAACTTCATAGCTGTGCCTGTTTCTCAGACTCTCATATTCTCAAAAGGACAACGTGTTCATTTTATACGTTTCATTCTTGTTTCATAAATTTATTTATTTAGTATTCTGTATTCGGTTCCTGTATATGTAATAAGACCGGAGAGGTTGCTATTAATATAATGTAGTTTACCTGTCTTAAACAAACTATATTGTGTTTGGTGTAGTGAGGGGGTACAGAGTGGCCAAACAGCATGGCAGAGAAGTACCGAGTACAGCTGTCTCTGTATTCCCGCCTACAAGTGAAAAATCCGAAGTCTGTATGTTTAACACATTCTCAACCCTAAGCAAACCAAAATGAAAATAAACTTTATCCAAACCTTAGGTTCAGCCAGTCTCTCCGGTCTTGTAAAGTGTAATGTTACCCACAGGGATTGGCTGACCGGGCAGATGAAGGCTAGCACAGTGCAATGATGAACGCTTATTTCTATCTGCTCCAGTCCTTACAATATTGGGGTTTTGCATTAGTAGCCGTCAGGAAGAGATGAAACGGGAGGTCAAGGAAAGGAACTAAGCCTTTTTATCTTACCTGCACCCATTCTCCCAACTTAAAAACAATATTTATTTCATTTATACTGTGGGGGGAGTTCTCGGGATGGCAGGGGCTGAGTCAAAGACACCCTTGTTTACTGCTGAATCCACCCTGAGGCGCATTCTGACTATTTTTCAGTCCCGGTATCTCCACAGTTCATTGACTGTTACCTGTATACGAGTGGCGCTAACATAAATATATAAACAATTAAACAAAAATAATTACGGGGAAAGTAGCCCCTTTTTAAGGCACAGTGCAAGTGAACTAGATGGCTTGTACAAATAGCCAATTCTCTCTCATAGGAACAACTCCATTAGCCGTATTACTTTAGCTATTTGCACAGAGCCAGCCCTTCAGGTACAGATGCAAATCGCGGTGTCATAGACCATGCACAGTGTTAACTTAGGCATTTTACTAAGGTTTTAAGGGGGGATCTAGTGGACTTTACTCCAACTTGAGACCTCGAGACCCAGGAAAAGGAAAGTCTAGCTATAGCATGAAGAACCTTCTGCAGGTGGCCTACCTTCAGAAAGGGAAAAAGGAAGGATATAGCAAGATAGACTTAGGATGCTACTGTAGTAAACTGAAAAGAATAAAGCAAAACGGCCTCAAGGAGGGGTCCACTATGACATTAAGGTGCGGCCTACATAACTGTATGCAGTACTTCAGGTGAGGGCACACCAGCGCCCTGTAAAGTGGCAGTACCACCTCCCTTTTGCAACTCGCGATCCCCCTCCTTATGCAGCCCAGCACACACTGGCCTTTAGCGCCATCTTTTTGCATTGCTTCCTCGCCTTTAAGTCATCTGATATAATGACTTCTGGATCTCACTCCTGGTTGGTGCATACCAGCTGCTCCCCTCCCTGGTAGTATCCCACCTTAGGGTTTCCCTTGCCTAAGTACATGACCTTGCACTTTTTGGCATTGAACTTCAACTGCCAGGCATCTGACCGCTCTTCAAGTTTCTTCAGGTCTGATTCCATGTTCTTGATGCCTTCTGGGGTGTCCACTCTGTTACAGATCTTCATGTCATCTGCAGACAGACACACCTTCCCTTCCTGTTCATTACCGATGTTGGCTATGAACACATTGAAGAGAAGGGGCCCCAGCACTGACCCTGGAGGCACTCCATTAGTCACTTCCCTCTCTGTCTATACCATTCCATTTACCTGCACTCTTTGTGTTCTTCCCTTCAGCCAGTTGCTCACCCAACCCACCACTTCCTTACCTACGCTGATGTGGTCCAGTTTCTTTACCAGTCTTCTGTGTGGGAACAGAGTCAAAAGCTTTACTAAAGTCCAGATAGACCACATCCACCACTCCCCCTTGGTCCACTGCCTTCATTACTCAGCCAAAAAAATTGACCAAGCGTGTCTGGCGTGACCTTCCAGTTGTGAAACTGTGTGGCTTTGGGTCCTGTTGCCTGCTGGATTCCAGATGTGCTACTATTCTTTACTTGAGCAGTGCCTCCATCAGTTTTCCTACCACCGATGTTAGGCTCACTGGATTGTAATTTCCAGCCTCCCCCCTGATTTGTGAAGTGGGACCACTGTTGCCCTCTTCCAGTCTTCAGGCACTGTCCCGTTTTCCAGTGATGAGATGAAGAGCTCTGCCAGGGGCACTACTATCAAACTACCCAGTTCCTTGAGATCTCATGGGTGAATCTCATCTGGCCCCATGGCCTTATCCACCTTTAATTTATTTAGAGTTTCCAAGACTTGTCCCTCCGTGAAGGGCTCAAGTCTACCCCTGATCCCTGTGTGCAACTGCTTTGCAAGTTTGGGCCACCCCCTGTGTTTCCCCTAGTGAACACAGTACAGCGATATTTATTTAGGACTTCTGCCTTCTCACTGTCCTTCTCTACTAGTCCCCCTGCTGAAACTGCTAACATTACTATTCCTCATTTAGTCTTTCTCCTTTCTCTTATGTACCTAAAAAAGGTTTTGTTTCCCCCTCTAACACCCTGTGATATCCTTAGTTTGGTGTGAGCTTTAACTTTTCTTATTACTTTTCCCATTTCCCTCTGTGCAACTATGTAAGTTTCCCTGTCTTCATCCTTGTTTGATGCCTTACATGCCTTGTAGGCCTTTCTTTTCTCCCTTACACCAGTAGCCACCTCCTTGGAGAACCAGAGGGGTTTCCTTCTCTCATTTGCCTTGCTGATCCTCCTAGCCTGCTGCCTGATTACCTCCTTGATAGCTCCCTTGAGGTTCTCCAACATTTCCTCCACTCTTTTTGCCCTCCTTTGCTTGAGTTTCTCTGCTAGGCTGGTTCTCATTTTGGAAGTCTGCCTTTTTGAAGTCCAAAACTCTGATCTTGGAATGTCTGGTATCCGTAGTTGTGCTGATATGGAAACCGTCAATACGATGGTTGCTGTTGCCAAGATGGAACTCTACCTCGACCATTTCTACCCTGTCACTGTTGGTCAGAACCAAGTCCAAAACAGATCCACCTCTGGCAGGTGAATCAACAAGTTGCTCCAGCTCTGCCCCTTGTAGGGCCATTACAAATTCCCTGCCTCTTGTTCTCGATGCTGTCTGAGATCCCCAGTTAACGTCTGGTAAGTTAAAGTTCCCTACTACAATTGCCTCTCCCTTGTCTGCCATTTTATATATCATCTCCAATTATTTTTTTGTCCCCATCTTCCCCCTGCGATGGGGGCCTGTAAATAACTCCTAACCTAAGGGCTACCCTGTTCCCCATCTCAGTTGTTATCCATGGTGCCTCAGTGTCACCAAGGGTCCCATGGATTTCTGGGATTTTGATTTCCTCCAGGATGTACAATGCCACCCCCCCTTTCCCCTTTCTGTCCCTCCTGTACATGTTGAATCTAGGAATGGCCATGTGGGCAGAGCAAGATAGTGGCAGTTATGTGCTAAGCATCTTGCAGTTCTCTGTATTTGAGAGCAATCTACCTTCTCCACCTTTGGATGTTTATTTTAAATGCTATTTTAAATGTTTACAAAGTTTATTTCCCTTTCTTGAGAGCAATTTGGTCGTGCTGGTCTCCTGATCTACATTTGCATCTGTGACCGGAGATCTGAAATGCTAGTCATTTTATAGTTAGGGGGATAGATAGGGATCTTAGTGTTAGGCAGGGCTGAGTTAGTGAGCTAGTAGTAGGAGCCAGCTTTTTTGTTGTAAGAGAGAGATCCTAATCTGTACCTTCCTGAAGTGCTGGACGAGAGATGTAGTTTTGTTCCTGGCCTGACACCCTGACTTTCTTACTGCAGCAATCCCGCAGGGGCTCGTAGGGTAAGGACTAGGGATGGGCAGACTCTGAAATGTCCTGACCCTTATTATCAGGAGAAGGATTCAGGTCAGAGTTCTGATTAGTTCTGATTGATTCTGATTCAAATCAGAACCTTTAAGAAGTTAATGTTAATACCAGAAAACCACCAAAAATGCACTAAGATAGAAAATATTTTCTGATCTGAGTGTATGTCTGCATTTCTAATTCCTTTCTGTATATTTTTCTGCTGTGTCTATTTTTTGGCTCCAGGGAATCCAAAAATGCTCTTTTCCATAACATGCATTGTCCCATACGCAGACTGACACCCACTTTTTCACAATTCATAAGTGCACTCACCCTGTTCCCCCCCCCCCATTGCCTGAACAAAGCATACTATCCTTAAATGAAACGGTACTAGCCTAGCACACAGAGTATAGCCTCCAGAGTGTTGAGCAGGTCAGATGAACACACACACAAGCCAATGAAAGGAACGCTTATGGGCAAAGCAGTACAAATTTGCTGAACAAAAAGGTGAAGCAACAGATTGAAACCACTAAAGACAGAAACAAATGAACATGCCTCTCAAATGTCCCACATTATGAAGAAGGACACATCCCTCGTTATATCACTCAGAACTGCCACATCCATCCAGCCTGCATGATCATGATGTTGCAACACACACACGATTGTTATTAGCATAGACATTAGGGGAAAGCAGTGTAGCATACGTGAAATCCAGTAACATCTTTATGTGAAAGCTTTAGAGTCCTACAGGATATAACACTATAGTACATGAAATACAGCACGATCTATATATGACAGCTGCTGAGTCCTACAGGGTAGGGATGTGTAATATACATTAGCTCGGTCATTAAAACAGAAATTTATATTACACTCTGATATTAAATGAAAATAATATTTGCACTTGTGAAAAACCGTTCTAGCTGCAACCAGATACTGTATTTAATGGAATTCCATTATTGATTACCCCATAAGTTTAAAATACTTCTTATTTCTTTTTGCAAATAGAACAACTCCCAATGGTTATTGTTTTAAACAGATTGAGCAGGTAGTCAATAAAAATGTGTCACTTTACCACCGCTCCGTGCTTCAGCTTCGGGACTTCGTGGCTCAATTGCTTATTCCAATGGATAACTGCAACTTGCTCAGTGTCCACATTCATTGTCAATGAATTAACTATCAGCAAACTGTGTAAAACTATTCCAATTTATTAAACATTGCTGAAGTCCATCGCAGTACAGTATATGAGCAGGTACACCATATACACTGGTGGGAGACTATGGGACGCAAGGGCACTCGGCTCATCTTTTGGCTTTCCTTTACTTTTGAGGCCAGCAAGAATGGAGATGCCAAGCAGTACCTTAACACTGTCATGCAAACAGTCCCCTAAAATATTTTCTATATCAACCACTGTTGCTGCTGCTCACACCTGATTCCTGGCTGGAGAATACCATAAAAAATGACATCTGTCACTCTTGCAGGTCATAATTCCTGGACAATTTACCCACACTGCCAGCACTGCTGCTGACGGTTTTTGCCTCTTCCCGTGCTTTCTCTCTGTCTGTTTACATTAAGCAAGCATGCACACTGAATTGACAAGAGGTACAGGAGCCATGCCAGGTGGCAGAGTACTTTATTTTTTATATCATTTGCATGGGAGTGGATAGTTTATGTAGACAGGAGGGGGGATCTGAGTTAAAATATAAAAGCATTCAAAATAACAATACAACAAGACGGACCCGGTACACTGAGCAGCAGTGTCCAGATCTACCTAGGTCTGTCAGATCCTCTGAGATCTGGGGGGGGAAGGGTTCTGATTTCAAGCTGACCGGTCTGCCCATCCCTAGCGAGGACTGGTGCTCTGCAGAAGGAGGTGCCCTTTAATTTGATGGGGCCGACCTGACTGGACTTCTCCAGGATCGCGAAGCTCAGACTGTGCCACTTATTCATCGAAATTGGCACAACTGGTCTTATTGGAAGGTGCTTCATTTTATCTATGCAAGGGCCAACTGGACTGGTAGGAGTCATTTGTTGCTGGACTTCTTCCAGGATGCACGGAAGCAGAAGGCGTCTGCCGTGCACATTTCCAGGGGTTCATGCGAACTTGTTGCAGCAGTCCTCACTGTAGTGACCTGGTTTGTCTTTATTTCACTGACTTCATACTGCATTGCCGGTTGGAGGATTATTTGTCAACATGTGGCTTTTCATCCCCCCCCACGCGATTATCGTTAAGGGGGGGCTGGATTGGACAGTGATTGCCTGACCTGAGACCTATCTTGGGTAATGTACTTTTTCCAGACCCCCTTAGCTGGTGAGAGTAGCCGAGGGGGGTGATTTTCAGCTCACTCTTGTTCCAGCACATTATTTTCAAATAACTTTAAATAACTTCATGGATAATATCTTGCTCAGTGGTGGAGGTCAATGAGAGGGCCCTCCATCATTATTTGGGCAGTGAAGAATTCTTTGCTCTGTAATTGGTGCTTAACATTGATAATAATATCAACAATAACACTGCTCTGCTCTGTGTTGTCTGAACCTCATTAGGAAGGGATTTATGGATATTGCTCTCTTGATTTGTAGTTGCTACCTTCAATTACTTCTTGCTCCATGGGGAGTTGGGTGGGGGCTGGTTTGGGGTGTGGGGTTTTAAATTGCATTTGAGTACGTGTGTGTGAGGCTGGTTAGGGTTATTACTGTACTAGTGGTGTGGCTGTTTGTGTGATTGGTGTTTGGCTAGTGGTGTATAGGGGGCTATCCGGTGGAACAGTATGTGTCTGGGGAGGTCATTGGGTCAGGGTAGGGCTAGGATTGTGTATGGGGCACTCCAACTTCTCGATCTGTGACCCTTTACCAACCTCCCAGCTTCCACCACTACAGCTAGCTGCTGTCGGGAGGTCAGGATTAAGCGATCCCACATTGATTGGGTATGGTGGGGCACCCTGTGATTCGAGGAAGTGGGTAGGATTGAGGTTATCCAGTGCAGAAGGTACCCTGGGTATCAACAGACTCTAGGGGGAGGCCAGATGTGTTTGACTCCCATCCCCAGGGTTCCCACCAGGCCGAATGGGATGGTAACCAGAAGGGAAAAACTATTCGCCAACCCCCTGAGGGAAGAGCTTTGCAATGCTAGATTGATCAGGAATAAGATCGCAATTATAGCGGACTTGATTTCCAAGGTTGATCTGACTTGCATTACCAAGACCTGGGAGGGAGACGATGCTGGTCTGGTTTTGAAGGCCACCGTTCCCCCCCCCCCCAGGTACATGGTAGTGCATTGCCCAAGAGTGGAATGCAGGGGCAGGGGAGTGGCCATCTGTTTTAGATCTGAACTTAGATTCACTGTACACCCAGTGGGGAAGCTGAGATCCTTTGAATGTGTGGCCGTGCATAGGGGTCTGGGCGCAAGTTGCAGGATTCTCCTGATTTACCGCTCCCCCCGGGGCGGCAGATGAATTCCTGCAGGAGGTAGCCAATTTTGTTGTCAGTGAAATCAATGTTTAGGCTGACAATAAATCTTGTAGGCTAGGTTATAACCTCCCCCAGATGATGTCTTCTCCACGCCTGTTGCAGGAAGTTTTCTCCGTGACCCACAAGGGCGGCTACATGTTGGACCTAGTTTTCTCACTGGGGCTTGAGGTTACCAACCTGAAGACTGATCAGATCATTTGGTCCAATCATTGCATGGTGAAGTTCTCATTTGGGGCACCCCCTGAGAGCCTGCCCCCTGCAGAGATAGTAAGCTACTGCCATTTGAGGGGTTTAACTCCGAAGGTATTTCTGGCAGTAGCCGATCTACCTAGCATGGGTAGTGCTTGCGTAGGGGGTACGGGTGTGACCATCACTGCCTATAATAGGGTGATATCATCAGCACTTGACTCTCTTGCACCAATCCATGTATGACCCAAATCCTCTCACTTCAGGTCGCCGTGGTTGATGGGGAGCTCAAGACGATGAAGATTTTGGGTCTGAGAGTAGAGCGCTGCTGGCAGAGGTCTGGGTTGGAGGTGGACAGACTGGCCCTGTGAGCATCAGGGGCAATCACCAGTAAGAAGGCAGCATTCTATCCAGGGAGCTTGCTGTCGGGAAGAATTAACCAACCATGCTCTTTCAGACTGTGGACAGGCTTTTAAACCCAGCCTGTCTACAGCTGAAAAAAGCCTTTTCTGATGCTTTATGCAGAGTTCGCTTGCTTCTTCTTGGACAGGGTATCCACCATTGAGCTGGTTGTACCACTAGTGAGTCATAACATGGCTGATGGGGGTCACCTTGGGAGTCCAGAGATCACTCTGCCTGGTTGGGGGGAGTTCAAATGAGTGGAGGTAACTGAGGTCACTCGGGTTGTTCTCGGGCTGAAGCACACATATTGTGAACTGGACTTGGTGCCGACACATTTCTTAATGAGATGTGTTGACACCGTTGGCCCGTTGTTCACCTTGATTGTCCAGTGCTCACTCTCAGAGGGGGTCTTCCCAGATATCTTGAAGGAGGCACTGGTTAGACCACTTCTGAAGAACCCATCCAATCTCCAACCTCCCATTTCTAAGGAAGGTTGTAGAGAAGGTTGTGGCACTTCAGCTGGAGGAACACCTTGTGCCTTTGATTTGTACAAGCCTCTCCAGTCCAGGTTTCATGTGAGGCATAGCATAGAAGCTGCATTAGTTCAGGTGCATAATGACCACCTCAAGGCAAGAGATCAAGGATAGGGGACAGTTCTCTTTCTCTTCGACCTCTCCTCAGCTTTTAACACAGTAGACCATTGTGTGTTGCTTGACCACTCAAAAGAATTCTCTGGACTCACTGGCACTTTCATCTACTGGTTTGAGTTCCTCCTCATGAATAGGAGGCAACTGGTAGTGATGGGGAATTCCTCATCCTCCCCTAGCCTCCTGTTGTGTGGAGTTCCTCAGGGTTCAGTCTTGTCACCAATGTTGTTTGCCGTGTATATGCTGCCCCTGGAAAAGCTCATTAGGAAGTACAGTTTGGGTTTTCATTTCTACGCAGATGATACCCAGCTGTATCTTTCCTTTGCCCCTGGGACATGAAATACAGTGGAATTGCTAAATGCATGTCTTGCTGAGATCAACAACTGGATGGCCTCCAGCTGGTTGCAACTGAACCCCGATAAGATGGAGATACTGGTTGTGGAGTCAAACAAAGTGTGTGGTAGGATGGCCTGAGGTGCAGAAACAGGCTTGTTCTGGGGATCTGTACCTTTGAAGGCCTCCTCTAGGGTGCAAGATCCCAGTGTGACCTTTGATAGAGGATTGACATTTGAAGCTAAGGTGTCATCCGTTGTTCGGACCAGCTTTTATCATCTCAGGAATACCACCAGGATCAAGCCCCTAGTTCCACCCCTGGACCTCCCCACCTTGATGCATGCCTTCATGACATCAAGGCTTGACTACTGTAATGTGCTGTACCTTAGGGTCTTGGGAGCTACCCTCCACAGGCTGCAGCTAGTGCAGAACGCAGCCACCAGGTTGTTGACAGGGCAGTCGAAATACTGCCACATCACCCTGGAGCTGCGTGAACTGCACTGGCTGCCAGTCAGGTGGAAGATCCCCTTTAAGGTGGGCTTGCTCACTTTTAAGGCCTTACATGGACTGGGCCCTGGATATCTGTGTAACCTTCTCTCACCTGCTGCTTCAGTCCGCTCCCTACGCTCCTCCTCAAGGAGCCTCCTTGCGATTCCCAGGACAAGGCTGAAAACTGCTGGTGATACAGCGTTTAGTGTCGCTGGCCACGTCCTGTGGAATTCACTTCCACCATCTGTGCAGGAGGCCCCCAATGATGGAGGTATTCAAGGCCCATCTCAAGACCCACTTGTTTAATCAGGCCTTCCCAGACACTGTATACTAGATCTTCTTTTCGGGATAGCCCACTCTAGCTACTGTTTTTAGCTTAGGCCTTATTTATCAAATAAGGCCTATTTATCAAATTATATGATCTGTTATTTATTGCTTGTTTTATTGGATAGTTGCATCATTGTGTACAGCACTCAGAGCCTCTGGGATTGGGTTCCTAGAAAAATAAAATTTGCCTTGCCTTGCCTTGTCTTGCCATCCATGGCTTCCTGTGAACCAAGTTTCAGTCACAGCCACTAATTCAAGTCCCTCCTCTGCTATAGTGGCTGTGAGGTTGAGGATTTTGTTAGGCAGGCTTCCAGCATTAGTTACCATTCCCTTCCATGTGCTACCCTCCTTTTTACAAGTGTGATTTCTCTCTGAAGCCTACCTTTTTTTGTAGTTTCCGTGACGGAACTCCTTGGCTCCAGATCATTGAGATTACCTCTTTCCCATAACGCTTCTGTCTTCCTTGGAGTAGTTTTCTTGTTTTCCCTCCCTGTGTCCATAGAGTGCTATATGTTCCTAATGTGTTTGGAATATCTTTGTGGGATTTTGCAATTAGTGTCACATGTGCTACTTGTGATGCAGTGTCCTAGCTCTGTCTGAGTAAAGATATTTCAGTCTGGCTCAGTTCTGAAGAACCACATTCAAAATTCCTGTTGTATGGTTTACAAAAGGGCTCCAAACCTGGGGTATCGACTGGTCCACAGCCTTCAACCACTTACCACAAAGCCACCCCAGACATGGTTTCTCTTATTATCCCATGATGTCACGAACCCAGCATCATGGGTGCGGCAGGACCTCCTGTTATCAGGGATGTCACCCTTTTTAAGGAACTCGTGAGCAGTTGTAGGGTTCAGGAAGCATTATCAACCTCCCTTTTCTCAGTGAGAGGGTGGAAAATGTAGTCTGAAGTCCCCCTGACTCTAGCACTACATTCTCTGTTTAGAATCCCACCATGGCCACTAGTAGCCTCTTGCCTATTTGGTTTTTAAGATAGCCGAGTGGTCGCTATCTTCATTAACAAGGCATACAGTCCTAACAAAACCCTTTTGTTTAAAATGTTAGATCACACAACCAGACCCCAGGCAGAGTTGATAAGAAATCATAAGTTTACTTAAATAAAATCAACACAGTAAATTCTTCAACTTGGAAGATTTTGAAATGCAGACAAATAGAAAATAACTATTGGATGGTTATATAAACAACACTATACACCATTATTTCAAAAAACTATACCTTATTTTGAGGTTTAGTGTTCAGAAAAAAAATCAAGTGTGCTTTTTGGGAGGTATCTCTCTCTTTTGTTGATGAAAGTTCATTAAGCAACAGATTTGTAGCAAGCCTGTGATCAAGGTCAGTTCTCTGAAAGTCCTTTTAGAGAGTCCAGGTGTTTTCTAGGTGTAAAGTCTTTTGTTCCCAAATTGTGACTTAAAGATCAGAATTTCTGTTCAGCATGTGAAAACGTCCCTTTCCAGAAATCAGATCTTGTTCCAAGGGTTTTCCAAGACCTACATATACTTTTTAAAGAAAGTATACAACAGCTTATTAAGTTTTCTCAGCTTTAATGAACCATTCCTTCTCAGGGCTCAAACTTCTAGCTAATGCACTGAGTTAGAGAAAAACTCTCCAGTTATACAAAATGTGAGGTCATATTCAACCCGCCCCCCCCGTTTGGGGTGCAACCGTTCACCTTGTCCTGCAGGTGTAACTGTGATTCCATGTCTAACACCACGAACATATATTTTATGCAAAACTTTTTCTGTCTTAAGCTGACCTCCCACTAAGGGCCATTTGCTGCTGACCTCTGACTTCCCACTGGGGGCCTTTTTCCTGTGGAATGTCTATGTGTCTATTTTGATCCAAGGGATATGACTCTTGGGATACATAAACCTGTCTGGTACCTATCTAGATGAATGCCAGGCACAAATTGGTTTTAACAGTAATTATTTTAATATTTTCAACTTTTTAAAGGGACAGTGTCTTAATTCTGGAGTGTCTCACAACGCAGTAAATAAAAAGATTAAATAAAGTGGTAATAGGCCTATCTTGCCACATCTGGTACTAACAAATGTGACAGCTGCAAGTGTTGTGAATATGTTGAAAGGACAACCCATTTTACTTCTGTTAATTCTAGTAAGTCCTTCAAGATAAGACACTTGATCAATTGTGACAGTTCAGCCCTCTTGTACCTGGCCACTTGTACTTGTGGATCCTTCCAAACATATAAGAAGAACCCTATGCCACTTCGAGGTCTGCACAGGTGAACATGTGTGAGCCATCCAGAAGAGGGACTGTAGTAGTAACTTATCAATTCACATTTATTCCCACCCAGCACCACAGGAACATAAATATCACTTTTGTGGGGTAGAAAAGATAACGTTGGGGTGAAGGGGAGACAACATGGATTAACTTCTCTGAAAACAAGAAGTCATGTGGATGATAAACCTAGGGGCCATTCCACCCCCTCCCCGGGTTTGAACAGCAACTTCGATCAAATGCCTCTTATCTATTGTAAATATAGATGTAGTTGTATAATACTGTTTCTGTGAAGATTCATGGGGCTCTATTTTCAAATGGCCCTCCAGATCAGCAAAAGATGCACTGAACCCTTGCTTGCAGTGAAGCCAGGTGTACAAGGGACCCTGCACCACATTTTCATACAGCTTGGGTCCTGGTGCCAAAGTCACCATGTCTGTGGAAAGCTGGGTTATGGACTAATCAAGTGGCACAAGTAGGTTTTTTGATGGAGGCTTCAGACATCTCCTCCCATCATGGCATGACTGAGCAGAGGACATGCCCACAGTGCAAGGTGCATTCTAACATGGAGATTCCCCATGAAACTGTACCTGGTGGTACACAGCCATGGCATGACATATGCCACCCACAAGCACCTGTGGAAGGTTGGACTGCTGCAGAGTGTGCCCTGAGTCCCACCGATGATACCCTTGAGCAGCCATGGCATGCCAGCCAATAGTGCAGCAGCTCCACTGTCCTGGCACATACGAACCCCGACATCCTGTGGCACAGCAGATACTACAGGAATGGTAGTATATGGGCCAGCTGGCTGAAGGAGTGCTCACAGATGCAGCTGCATGCCATCTGTAGGTATGACTGTCAACCATGTGCCCATGTCTGCCATGTGGCATCAGCAGGCATATGGCAGTGAGTGTGGGGCAGTCTGCTCCTCTATGGATGGCATGTGGGGACTACCAACACTGTTGACATGTGGTGGACCAGGCAGCCGCACAGCATATTGCCTTTCTCCGGGGCAACCGTACATCTGTGCCAGTATTACCCATGTTGCCCAAACCACCACGTTATCTGTTCCAGGTTGCCTGTAGCTGCAGTGTGTACATGTGCAGCTGGTTGCTCAGACATGTTCCATTAACCAGTCAGCAAAGGGTGTCAGGGTTGTGCAAGGGGTGTTAGACCAACCCAGGGCTAGTCTAACTCTGGGAAGCTGCTGCAGACTTGGGACCTTTTGGAATCCCACATTAGGGGATGAGGCAGCCAGTGTCAGGTGCATAGCCCCATCTACCACGGCGCACCCCAGACGGTGGCACTGGGCTTGCACAGGGTCACCCAATTTTGATAAAGCCTGCATTCAAAAATCTGGATTGACACAACTTCTGATGCAAGGAGCCACTTGGCATCAATTCTGTTTGCTGCAGGCTCCTTGCATCACCCTTGGGGATTTGCAAATCAAGCCCATGATCTTAATAGCATATTTATCATGTTTTCTTTGGCAAGGATGGAGGAATGGTCAGAAGTATGGCAGCTTGGATTCAATGCAAAGAAGTGCAAAATAATGCACCTGGGAAATGAAAACCCAGGGGAAAAGTACACAATGGGGGTGGGGAGGTAGTAACAACAAAAAAAATGGAAAGGGACATAGGGGTAATCATATCAGATGACCTTAAGGTTGGCAAGCAATGTGAGAAGGTGGTAGGGAGGGCTGAGGGATACTGGAATGTATAGGGAGAGGCATCACCAGCAGAAAACAAGAAGTTGTTATCCCTCTGTACAGACAGTTGGTGAGACCCCATTTGGAGTACTGCATCCAGTTCTGGAGACCCCATCTTTGCAAGGACATAGACAGGATGGAGGCAGTCCAGAGGAGGGCAACTAAAATGGTGCAGGGTCTGCAAGAGAAGCTATACGAGGAGAGACTAAAGGAGCTTAATATGTATATCCTTGAGGAAAGGAGGAAGAGGGGACATGATAGAAACTTTTAAGTACCTCAGTGGAATCAACAAAGTCCAAGAGGGTAGCATCTTTCAGAAAAAGAGATGTGCAAGAACAAGGGGACACAATTTGAAGACAAAGGGGGAATGGCTCAGATGCAATGTGAGGAAGTATTTTTTCACAGAGAGGGTAGTGGACGCATGGAACCGCCTTCCTAAGGAGGTTGTGGGATCTAAAACTGTGGGAGAATTCAAGAATGCATGGGACAGACATAAGACAATTCTTGTGGGGGGTAGGAAGAAATAGGCTGTTGGTTAACTAGGATCTGCAGCTTATCCAGTAGGTAGGGAAATGGGCAGACTAGATGGGCCAAGCAGTCCTTATCTGCCATCAAAGTCTATGTTTCTATGTTTCCATTTCAGAATGTAACAAGACATGAACATAGATGTCTGGAAGTAGTAGTCTAAAATGAATAAACTGGAGCTGGATAATATTATGCACCTCTGAGTAGAGGATACCAGATTCTGTTCTATATTAACCATTCCATCGTTTTGCTATATAGACATGCTGACTCCAAAATGAATTCACTGATAATAATAAATGTTTGGATGTTTGCTAGCTATTCTCAGCTTTACTGTACTTATTTATAAACCTTTGTATACTTCATTTGCACTACTATCATTGTTTTGCACACTAATGACACTGTCATGGACTGTCACTTTAAGAATTTCACATTTAAAGGGATAAGATCTCATTCATCTGGGACTTCTGAGAAAGCTAGAAGCAAAACTGGTAGAGTAATTTTCCCTGTCAGTTTATTATTTTCAGGCACCCTGCCTGTATGCAGTAAGAGCACTGATTTCTTTTTAGCCCTTTAATTGTATGTTTTGCACTTTATTTCTACACTAATGTTCAGCACTTTCGAATATAGATTCCCAGTTGCAATCCTGCTGTTGGTGCTAACGTTTGTTTGTTTCAAAACTTCTAAATCAGCTATTTGTGTGAAGATTTAACTTTCTTCTTAATCTGAACTTCTGGCTTCAGTGCTGCATACAGATATTATGATGTAAATTGTATTGTGAAAGCTGTTCTCTGACTGGTTTAGTAGTCCATTGAGATGTATCCAAGACTGAGATTATGACATGCACAACTTGCAAAATGTCATATCATTTCATATGCTGTGTGCCAAGAGGGGGGATTTCCAAAGTGATCTGGCCAAGATGTGTCCGCTGATATTTTCAAAACAAAATGCATCCACATTTATTAGACCATTCTTAGCATGGCCTAACAGCATCCAAATGATGTGTCCAGAAACAGATGCAAATGCATCCACAAACAAATACAGTTGCACCTGTGTACATTGTGGATGCAACTGTGTCCATTGTTTGCCACAAACTATGACTTTGTGTCATAAATGGATGCAACATCTGGAGGGTAGGAAGAAATAGGCTGTTGGTTAAATATGATCTGCAGCTTATCCTCTAGGTAGGAAAATGGGAAGACTAGGTGGGCCAAGCGGTCCTTATCTGCCGTCAAAGTCTACGTTTCTATGTTTCTAAACAGCAACAGGGCTGCCCGAACACAGGTAGATGCATGCAGTCACAGACACAGTATGCATTTGCACCTGTGTCCAACCTTTTGAAAATTCCCCCCACCCAACAAGTCTTACAGAATTTACTTTTGCACATGTTATACGAATGTCATTTTATCCATAGGCTGGTTTTTAGAATTCAGTTCTTACTTTTTTTCAGTGTGTATTTTTCAATATCTTCGTTTTTCATTTTACATAGTATACTCATTGCAGAAAACAAGCACAAAAGGTTCATAACTACATGTATTAGCTGGTACATTAACTTATAGTTATCATGAAAATATAATCAATAAGATTTTACTGAAAGAAAAGAAAGAAGGTCTTGCCATTATTTGATAAGAACATCGCATCTTCAGCGGAGATCCAAGTGGTTTTCAAATGATTTGTACAAAGAACATTTTTTAGCAGTAATTGGAATACTTAATAACTTAATGCCAGGGTAATGTTTCTAATTAGATTTCATCTTAACCTGATTAGGCTACATTAGTCAGTAATTACAAACAGAGTGTTCAAGTTTAAGTTCACTTTTATTTGTACAGATAAAAACAATCATAGCAATGTAACAATCATTTAACAAAATAAACACAGGGGCCCAGATATTCAAAAGGGTTGCGCCATGCGCAACAGGGTTGCGCGTGCGCAACTCAAAATCGCCATTCTGCGATATTGAGAAGGGGCCAGTTACACCGAAAACCACGGCTGAGCCACAGCGCCAATGGAAATGAAGGCATGCGCAACCGAAGGGGGCGGGTCCATGCATAAAGTGCGCAATGCGATATTTGAACACTTGCGCAATGCGCAAGAGTGGCTCAGCCGGAGGATGCGCTGTACCGGATGTGAGCCAAAATAAAAAGGCTCAAGGGAGCGGCGCAAGAACTCTAGCAGGCCGCAAACCGGGGGAGAGAGACAGAGAGACAGAGAGAGAGAGAGACAGAGAGACAGAGACAGGAGCAGGAAGGGCAGAGAGGGACAGTGGGTCCTGGAGGACAGAGAGGCCAGTGGGGGGTGCCCGGTGCAGTGGAAGCAGCAGTGGGGAAGTGGGGGTAACACAGGAACAGCAGCTGGGGGGCAGGAGCCAGGGAGATGGACAGTGTCAGCTTCCACATGGAAGCTGTAATGATGGGGTGAGACAGCATGCTGCGGGGGCGTGGCCGTGGAGGGCCCGTCGGCTGTACCGGCCCGACAGGCGGTATCGGGCCCGCATCAGCTACGGAAGCTGTACAGCGATATCGCTCCGAGATAGCCAGCCCGGTACCGCCTGAACAGGGCAATACTGAGACAGCTCAGTGAGCTGTGCAGTGATGTGATGCAGGCACCCACTGCAGTGAGTCATGCTCTGTCCGTGGAGACCAAAGTGACAGCCTGCATGTGCCTGCTCGCCACGGGCACCTTCCAGAGGCTGACAGGGGACACCACAGGCATGCATCGATCGCACGTCCGCATCCTCACCCAATTCCTCAGCGCACTGCTGCCTCATGCTGCGGTACATCCATTTCCCCAGCACCGCGGCAGAGCGTACAACAAACATGCAGGAGTTCCACAGGGTAGCACAAATGCCTGGCGTGCTGGGTGCCATAGACTGCACCCATGTATGCCGTTCGCCGCCACCTGGCCCCGGCGGATGAAGCATGCTCGAGACGAAAGGGCTTCTCGAGTGTCAACTGCCAGGTGGTGTGTGATGCCACTGGGCATCATCAATGTCTGTGCCACACACCCTGGTGGAGCACATGATGCCTTCATATGGCACCAATCTGCACTGTGCCATCGATTCGAGAGTGGGAACATCCCACGGGTCATCTAGTGGGTGAGTACACATGTATGGAATGCAAACTCTGTGCAAGGGTGGGAATGACACAGGTGCCATGGTAGTGGCACACAAGGATATAGGCAATATGGACCTGACCTAACACTGATCTCCACTATCTCCACACAGGTGACTGTGGATACCCTCCATCCCTGGCTGCTCACACCATACCAGCGCCCCGACCCCCAGCGCGGCCGGTTTCAATGAGGCACATGCGCAAACGGAACATCATAGAGTGGGTGTTCGGGATACTCAAGACACGCTTCAATGCCTGGACACCTCCGCGAGCCTACAGTACAGCCACCAAAAGGCCTGTGGGATATTCCTGGCCTGTTGCATCCTGCACAACATGGCCAAAGACCATGGGATAGCCGTACAGGTCCAAGAGGGGACAGCGATGGGGCGCCAGTGGCGCTGGTGATATGGGTGATGAGCGCCCCCTAGGGACGGAGGGACCCTGACTGACACGGCAGGCCCAGCTGCACGGGACACCATTGCAGAAGAGCACTACGCCCAACACAGGTAAGTCAAGGGACATGTGCGAGGCAACACTGTCTGTCGCAAACCACAGGCACACAGAGACACACCGTGCATGAAGGTCAGGGAGTTGAAGGGTCTAGGCATACCAACACATCATCAGAGGGTGAGCACTCAAATGAACACACACACACACACCAGGCAGCATACAGGGGCAGCAGCACAGCACTGTGGAAAGTACACGCTATCACACAGCACCACCAACCACCCTCACCACCTGGACTGTCCACGTCGTGTGTCAGGACCTGGGCAACCTGCACCTTGGTGTACAGTGCAATGCAGGCATCATCATCCACGCACCTGTGGACAGCAGTTGGGAGAGTGTGCAGGTGGTCCGTGTGTCAGTTTGGTGAGCAGAGCACCCAGCAGTGCACTGCCCACCGCACACACATTGCACACAGGGCAGCACCAGACAGGGCCTGCATTGGGAGACAGCTCAGTCTGGGAGCACTGTCCCCGGCCTGCGGATCGTGGCGGCCCGCCGTGGCCTAAGCAGCACTGGCAGGCTGCAGGGGCCACATCGGTGCTTACTACTGCACCACCAGGGGTCCCAGTGCGTGACCGGACCTTGCCCGCACAGGGGTCTGCATCCCGTGAAAGAAACTTGCACCAGGGGTGCTCGGGATGCCCACAGCAGAACCCGGCGTCGACAGGCCTGGTGTCGCACGATGCTGGGAACGGGGAGTGGAGTGCGCACTGTGTGGGGTGCGTGGTACAGGGTCACCAGACAGTGTGGTCAATGCGGTCACCACAGAGACCACTGCCTGGGTCAGCCTGTCGATGGCAGCGGTTACATCCGTCCGCATATGGACCATCTCGGCCCGGTCCCGAGCACACTTCCTGCTATGCCGCTCCACGGACACAGTCAGTGCCTCCACAGACCTTGCAACCCGCCCCTGCAGCTGTACCGACTCCTGCAGCAGGCGGGTGTGCGCGATCAAAGGGTACTGTGCCCCAATGGCATCGTGACCCCCAGGGTGTGGATGGTCCTGGTGCACAGCACCCCTTGAGGGTGGCCGCTGTTCACCAGGACCAGGTATGGGCTGATCTAAGGGCAGTGGACAAGTGCCACTGCCTGACGCTGTCCCCCCAGGCCTGGTGTGCAACTGCTGCTGCCGCCCCTCCAACTGGTGAGCCCCCAGGTCCACCTGTTCCAACCCTGTGCTGTCAACAGTGCCAGACACCTGCTCAGCCACCGATGCTGCCCCACCGGTGCTGACAGGCCCAGCCTGTGACTGTGCCAGCATGCTGGTACACAGGTGTGGGCTGGGCGGCCAGGGGCGCGTGCTGGCCTGCCATGTGTCCCTCGTGGGACACACACCTCTCACTGGCCATTGCAGGCCTGCCATCATCAATAGTGCCGGTCGCGTGCCACTGCCATAGGCTGCATGCGAGCACACCTGCATGCCAAACTGCTGTGACACAGGCTGTGCACCCGTATCACTGCGGCGGGAGTTGTCGGCCCAGCCGACCTGCTGCTGCAGTCGTGCAGGCTGCTGGCGGAGGTGGAAGGTCCTCCTCCTGGTCCAGCAGGTCTGCCTCACTGTCAGCACCACCACCGTCTCCTGCAGACGAACAGGATCTGAAACAGAAAGAGAGTACATGTGAGTGCATGTGAACAACAGCCCCCCACAACATCACCATGACATACCGTGCAGTGATGAGGCTTCCACCTGTCTGGAATCCTCCGCCAGGAACACCCGCAATGGCACTCGGCTGCATGGCGCAACCAGTGCTCCTCGGTCGGGGTCAGCTGCAACACCACTGGTGGTCCCCACCAGTGGCAGCACGTGCCCCCTGAAGGCTGCCACCTTCTCCTTCAGCCTCCTGCGGTCAGTCCCCATCTTCTTGCGGCATTCCTGCGGGCGCTGGTGGCTTCCGTGCAGGTTGACGGCCAGAGCACCCCTCCCATGCAGCTGCACGCTGCTGAGGGGTGCCCTCGCCCACTCAAAAGCGGCTCATCCTCCAGGTAGGCCTGGAAGAGGCCTCGGTCTCTGCTGTGGTGAAGTTCGGCCTCCTCCTATGCCCTGCCGTCCACAGCCTCGGCCTGGTTCTCGTCACTCATGCTGATTTGTATGGGTGAAGTGGACACCTGTCACTGTGCAGTCCACAGCATTTCCCCATGAGCATAGCTGCAGGCGGGGGCGAAGCCCCCCTTTCGCCGCATGGCAGATACTGATGGAAAGGTGCCCTCTGCCCCTTTCAAGTGCCCTCATCATGCTCAGCCCCTCAACCTGTGACATCCTCCAGCACCCCTGCAGAGCATTGTCCTAGGCATCACACAGCATGTAACTCACCTCTAGCTGCAACAACCAAATCTGGCCGTCACAACCCAGTGTCGCACTTTTTATAGCGCAACACATGCAAATGAGGTGTGAGCAACTTTAATGACATGCTAATCGCGCCACGCGCATTTGCATAAGCTGATCGACTGATTTGCATATGTCGGCTGAATATCGGCGTATTGCGCTTAGCGCAATAGGGAAGGTCCGCTGAGCCGATGGCGCATGTTTCTGGCTGTGTGCTACACTGCATTGCGCATGCCCAGACAGGTTACGCGTCGTCGATCGCGCTGCAACCTGCTGGCCCAGCGATAAGCGATTCTGGCCATAGCCACCATTGTGCCAGTGGCGCCACAGCACTGGGCACTATATGGCGCTGTAGCACTTCTGCGTGATAGTCACTGTGGCACTGGTGCTCTGTTTAGCAGTCATGCAGGATGCCTATACATCCTATGGCGCTGTGCGTATGCCTTGCGTCATGCCGTGACAACCTGTAGTGCCCTCTGACCCTGGCGCTGTGGGCATGCCATGTATCACGTCCCTATTGTGCTGTCTGGTTACAGCGCCATGTAAAAGAAAGTGGCCTGTCGAACAAGCGCGATTGGAACCTGTGCTGGTCTATTAGCAACAACCCCGTGGGTCACAGCGCAGCGGGTGCCTATTGCCTGCTGTAAAGTTGGGGCCATGGCTGGGAGGAGGCGGTGTCCTGGAGCCCAGCTGAAGTGGCCAACCTGGTGGCTAGTGGAGCCCCACTATGAGGACTATAGGTGAGGCCCCCTCACTGGACCTGGGACCCATGTGTGGCAGCAAGTGGCCACTGACCTGGTGGGGTCACTGGCAGGGCCGGTCTGCGGAGCAGTGCCGCACGGCACAGTGATCTCCGCCTGGAGGACCTGGAACTGTTAACGCAAGGCAAGCTTCCCATGCCAGGCGGGCCTGGTGCCTGTGGCCACGAGTGTACACCATCTATTCACCTATATTCTCTGTAGGGGTGTGTGTACCTGGGTGGCTGTGCATCGGTGTGTCGATGTGTGCAGCTGTGCGATGGATGGTTATGGCTGTGTGGGCAGGCAGTCTTACTGGGGCAGGGGCACTCTGCTTTTGAGTCACACTGATGTTTGTCTCACCATATGTCTCCCACAGGCTGGATGGTGAGGCGCGGACGAGGGCTGATGTGGGCCATGCCAGGGCCCCAGTGCCACGGCCGTCGGGTAACAACAGCAGCAACATCAGCAGCAGCAGCAGCGGCGAGCCGAGCTGCTGGAGGTGTGAGTATCATTCGTCATGGATGCTGTGCATGCTGGGGGCAGGACCACCAACCATGATGGACACAACCAAATGGGAGGTCGTAGTTCACTGACGAAACACTAGTGAGTCCCCACACTGGAGTACAGTGTACAGTTCGGAAAACATACCTGCGTATGGACAGGGACTGGGTGGAGAGCGTTCTGAGGAGGCGACATGGATGGTGCATGGATTGCATCACAAGTCCTATGCAGACGGTTGGTGAACTGAACATGTACTCCCTGGAGGGAGGAGGGTGTGGGGATATGATGGGGACATGCAAGTATTGTACAGGGGAACAGAGTGCAGGAAACAATATTTGTCAGTGTAAAGGATGTTCCAGGACTAGAGGGCATGGGATGCAGTTGGAGGGGCTCGTTTAAGAGGAACATGCAAAGTGTTTCTTCACATAATGGGTGGTGGACGGTGGAACACCCTGCAAGAGGATGTGGTGAGGCTGACTTGATCACGGGATATCTGTATGTGTGGGTTCGCCATGAGGACTTCTGGAGGTCAGGGTGAGGGCGGACTTATAGGACAAGAGAGTGATCGTACAAGGCCAAATGGCCAGACTGGGTGTCCCATAGGCCCTTATCTGCCGACACTGTCTATGTATCCATGTGGCGTGACACAGGTGACCTGCATCACAGTGCAGCATCACGACACGTCTGTGTATGCATCACAGGTGGTCCAGGCATGCACTGGGCACATAGCTGTGTAACTGGCATCGCACCACGTTGCAACATCACATGACACCTAGTTTGTACTGTGATTGACATGGGCAGTGTGTGTGGGCGGTGGTGCGCATGGCTGGTGCCGCCTGTTTTGTGATAGCCATGTGCATGTTCACTGTGGGTGGGTGCATGCCATCACATGTGCAGCACATTAGGTTAGATGGGTTGCAGGTTGGGTGGTGTTCAGGGTTGTGGTCAGTCTCAGCCATTGACTGTTCCCATTTTCCTAGGCCTCGGTGTGCTTCAGCGCATGGCGCATGATGTGTGGCGCCTGACCCAGGTTGTGGTCGAAAACCGGAGCTCCTGCAAGCCCTACAGTGCCAGGGGAACGCAGGCGCAGACATGGAGGGACGACGGCAAGGGAGGAGCAGGAGCCTGCTGGGCAGTAGCCCACCTTTCATTTGACCTTCACCCATCCCTTTCACCCTGCCTTCCCTCTCCAAGTTTTTCCTCCCTTGAACACCCCTGCCTTTTACCAGTCCCCCAACTGACATAGTTATAACTTTATTGTTCACTGTTTTATTTCAATATACATTTCTATTTTGGTACAACTGCTGTGTTGGTGTCTGCTTTGCAACTGGCTCTGGGTGCTCCGTTGCAGGGGTGTACATGCCATCTGGGCTACTATGGTCCTGGGTATATGTGTGTGTGTGTGTGTCCATGGGGAGGTATCACCAGCATAGCATTGCCTTTCTGTTGCTCTTGCCATCTGCTGACCCACTGCTGGGTGCACAGGGTGGGTCTGGCCTGGTCTGCTTCTCTGCAGCATGGGGTTGCCGTGTGTGCAGAGGCATGGTGTTTCCTGCAGTGCCTGTCACTGCACATGAGCGTGTCTTGGGGGCATGGTGCACGCTGTGCTGTGCGTGCAGGGGGACTGATGTGCACTGTGGTTGTCAACCCCGGGTGTGGCACTCTCTGCCTGCCAGTGGTTGTGCTGGGGTGTCATGGCTCTGCTATGCTTTAGTTGGCTTGTCCCCATGGGCACGTGGATCATCCGTCCCACCCCAGTGATGCTGTGCTTGGGGTGTGCCAGTGTGGTGTGGGTTCTGCAGTGGAGTTCCTGTGCCCATGTGTGGCATGCTGGCGTGTGGAGCCCCAGCCTGCCTCCTGGATGTGCAGTTCCATTGCTCTGGGGGGGCTGTGTATGGCAGCTCTGCACTGCTCAGCTGAGCTTCCATGGTTTAGCCATAGCGCAGCATTTTGGCTCAGCCTCTCCTACCTGGTTGCGCCATGGCGCAGTATGTGCGATATTGAGACGTTGGTTGCTTGCGCAATTTGCTCTGCTCCATGTTTGAATATCGCACCTGTTGCACATTTGCGCAACTGGTTTGTGCTTGGTCCTGCTGTTGCGCTACTTTTGAGCGCAGTTTGAATATCTGGGCCAGGCTCTTTAAATGAGATACATCAGGAATGTGCAGAAATATTATACATCTGTAAGTTAAAAAAAAAAATTAAATCTTAAGAGAATACCATCACAACCATGAGAAATAAATATCAGGAGAACATATATAATACAATTGCTCAACAATAGATTATGGCACTTTATTTCTAGACCACTTCCTTCCTCTCTTTTTATTCTAAGTGTAAAAGAACCTAGATCAAAAGCAGATAACATGCTGCTACATGGATTCAAAGTGTATCTGAGTCTCATAACCATTGAGCATTGAGCCATCTGTAAAAGCACTTAACAAGGGAGCAGTACATTTCTTCCATGCCTTTACTTGACATTGACAAACCAACAGTAGACAAGCAGTAACATTTTCTCTAATGAATTCACACCGACCCTTACTTAAAGGGACACCGTCAACCATTTTTGCATCATACTTTTTCATGTTGAAACATAAAAACTGTTGGCAGATAAGGACCGCTAGGCTCATTCAGTCTGCCCATAGGCCCTATATATTGTATGTGGCCACGGACCCTATGTGATCAATGGCTTTTCATCACTCCCTTCCCTCTCAAGCTTCCCTTATGCCTGTCCCAGGCATGCTTAAGCCCCTCTACTGTGCTTGCCCCCACTACCTCCTGTAACAAAAGTATTCGAAGCCTCGACTACCCTTTCTGTGTAGAAAAACTTCCTCACATTACCTTTTAATCTACCCCCTTCTAATTTCATATTGTGCCCTCTTGTTCTAGCACTTTTTCTACATTGGAAAAGTTCCCCCACCTGCACCTTGTTTATGCCCCTGAGGTACTTGAAAGTTTCAATCATGTCTCCCTGCTGTCTCCTCTCCTCCAGTGAGTACATATTGAGGTCCCTTAGTCTCTCCTCATAAGTTTTGTGGTCCAAGCCCTACACCATCTTTCTTGCCCTTCTCTGGATAGTCTCCACCTTATCTATGTCCTTAGAAGGTGTGGCCTCCAGAACTACACGCAGTACTCCAGGTGAGGCCTTACCAATGTTTTATACAATGGCATCACCACCTCCCACCTCCTGCTAGTGATAACCCTGCCTATGCACCCCAGCGTGCCACTGGCATTCCCTGCCACCTTTGTGCACTGCTTTGATACCTTAAGGTCATCAGAGATTATAACCCCTTAGTCCCTTTCTTCTTTGGTGACAGTTAGCTCCTCCCCCCAATCTGTAGCTTTCCCCAGGGTTCCCTCTACCCACGTGCATTATTTTACTCTTCTTTGCATTGAATCTCAGTTGTCACATCTCCAACCATCTTTCAAGCTTCTCCAGGTCCCTGTTTATTTCCTGCACCTCTTCTGGAGTATCCACCCTGTTGCAGATCTTGGTGTCATCTGCAAACAGGCAGACCCTTCCTTCCTTCCCCCCCCTCTGCAATGTCACTAATGAAGACATTGAGGAGGACTAGACCTAGTACTGTTTCTTGTGGTACCCCACTGGTCACCTCCCTCTCCCCAGATTGTACCCCATTTACCACCACCCTCTGTCTCCTGTCTGTTAACAAGTTCCTAACCCAGTTCACCAGCTTGTCTCCCTTGCCCAGACTGCCCATCTTGTTAATCAACCTTCTATGTGGGACGGTGTTGAAGGCTTTACTGAAATCTAGGTAGGCAATGTTTACTGCCCCTCCCTGATTTATTTCCCTAGTCAACCAATCAAAAAAATCTATTAGATTCATTTGACATGACCTTCCTGCAGTGAATCCATGTTGCCTCAGATCCTGAGCACTGCTGGATTCTATATGTTCACTATCCTTTCTTTCAGCAGTGTCTCCATGATCTTTCCCACCACTGAGGTGAGGCTGACTGGCCTGTAGTTCCCCACCTCCTCCCTACTACTGCTTTTGTGCAGTGGGACTTCATGTGCCCTCCTCTAGTCCTCTGGAGCGACACCCATGTTGAGTGACTCTGTGAACAGGGCCACCAGAGGTGCTGCTAGTTCCCTTTGCAGCTCCTTTAATATCCTCAGGTAGATGCTGTCTGGCCCCATGGCCTTATCCACCTTTAGCTTTGTCAGTTCTTCCAGAACTCTCTCCACTGTGAATGGACTGGTGTCCACCCCCCCCCACCTCTGCAACCCAATTGTGGTCCTTGACCATCCCCATCCTTAGTGAATACTGAGCAGAAGTATTTTTTCAATATTTCTGCTTGTCCAGATGACCCTCCTTACACTCTCCCTTCTCCCCTTTAAGCCTCACATTCCCCTCACCGGTTTTTCTTCTTTCATTGATGTACCTATAAAATGTCTTATCCCCTTTAGAAACACATAGAAACACATAGAAGTTGACAGCAGATAAGGACTGTAAGGCCCATCCAGTCTGCCCAATTTTTCTACCTTATGAATGTGCCATAGGCCTTTACTCTGTCAATGGCCTAGCTATTCATACTCATCTGTATTGCTTCCTTATGTCTATTCCATGCCTGTTTAAAGTCCTGCACTGTATTCATATCCACCACTTCCAGAGGTAGGCTGTTCCATGCATCCACCATCCTTTCTGTGAAAAAGAACTTCCTCACAGTACCCCTTAATTGGCCTCCCTCTAATCTCATGCTGTGTCCTCTTGTCCTGCTAATTTTCTTATACTGAAACATGCTAGACTCTTTCACCTTGTTAATACCCTTAAGATGTTTGAATGTTTCGATCATATCACCTTTCTCTCTGTCCTTTGCTCTATACATATTGAGCTCCATTAATCTGTCCTCATATGTTTTCTGATGCAGTCCCTGCACCATTTTGGTTGCCCTTCTCTGGACTGACTCCATTCTGTTAATGTCCTTGTGCAGGTGTGGCCTCCAGTATGTGAAACAGTATCGAAAGCTTTGCTGAAATCAAGGTAGGCGACATCAACTGTACCCCCTTGGTCCACGACTCTGTTTACCCAGTCAAAGAAATCTATGAGATTAGTTTGACAGGACCTTCCTGTTGTAAACACATGCTGTCTTGGATCCTGTGCTCCTATGGATTCCAGGTGTTGCACTATCCTTTCCTTAAGGAGTGCCTCCATAATCTTGCCCACTACTGAGTTAAGACTGACTAGTCTGTAGTTCCCTGCCTCCTCCCTGCTACCACTCTTGAGAAGCGGGATCACATGAGCCCTTCTTCAGTCTTCTGATACCTCTCCTGTTCTCAGAGACTCACTAAAAAGTTCTGATAATGGCTCTGCTAGTTCCATCCTTAGCTCCATTAGTACCCTGGGCTGTATGCCATCAGGTCCCATTATCTTGTCCACCCTGAGCTTAATGAGCTCTTGTAGGACCCTTTTTTTTGTGAAGGGACTTGTGCACACCTCCCTCCCCCTGTGTCCATTGTGCTGAGCTGTGGGCCCTGCCCTACCTTCTCTTCAGTAAATACTGAGCAGAAGTATCTATTTAGGATAGATGCTTTTCCTTGGTCCTCCTCCACACACTCCCCCTTATCCCATTTGATCTTAGCAATACCCCCTCTGGACTTTCTCCTTTCACTAATGTATCTATAGAAAGTCTTGCCTCCTTCTTTTACTGTTTGTGCTAGTGTTTCATTTGTTTGGGCCTTTGCCTGTCTTACTGCCTTCCCTGCTTCCCTTAGGGAAGTTTGATATGCCTCCCTATCATCATCCTGCTGCGTTCCCTTATATTTCCTGAAGGCCAGCCTTTTGGCTTTGATTTTTTCTGCTACTATATTTGAGAACCAAAGTGGTTTCCTCCTTCTTTTGCCTTTGCATTTCTCCCTAACACAATGGGATGTTGCTTCAAGTATTGCATCCTTAATGCTTGCCCACTTTGCCTGTACTCCACCTGTATTTCTTCTTGCCAGGGCTAACTTAACTCTGTTGGCCATCTTATCAAAGTCTGCTCCTCTGAAGTCCCATATTTGTTGCCTTGGAATGGGATGATTTAGTTCTAGTGGCCAAATTGAACCATACCACGTGATGGTCACTGGCCCCCAGGTGACCTTCTATCTGGAGATCTGTGATCCTTTCCATGTTAGTCAGTACTAAATCCAGGATAGCCCTGTCTCTTGTGGGTTGTTGTAACAATTGTTTGAGGCTCTCCCCCTGCAGGGAAGCCACTATGTGTCTAGTTCTGGTGGATGTTCCTGCTGGTATTGACCAATCTGTATTTGGCATGTTGAAGTCTCCCATTAGCAGAACCTCCCCTTTAGCTGTCATGCTTTGTATATCTTCTAACAGTAATGTGTCTATGTCCTCCCCTGGTCTGGAGGCCTGTAGACAACCCCAGTTCGTATGGTTGTCCCATTTCCTGTTACATAGATACATAGACACTGTCGGCAGATAAGGGCCTATGGCCCACCCAGTCTGCCCATTTGAGTTTGAAAGTTCCCTTTATGTTTTTTTCTTGAAGTCTGTTGCCCCTTACCCCTGACCAACAGAATGCCCTTATGTTTATCCCATGCATTCTTAAATCCTGCAATTGTTTCAGCTCCCACCACTTCCTCTGGCAGGGTGTTCCACTTGTCCACCACCCTTTCTGTGTAGAAATGTTTCCTCACATTTCCTCTGAATCACCCTCCCTCCAGGTTCATCCCATGCCCTGTAGTCCTGGAACATCTTTTTTGCTGGAAAATAGTGTATTCCTGCACTCTGTTCCTCCCTGTGAGGTACTTGTATGTCTCTATCATATCCCCTTCTCTCCCTCCTCTCCTCCAGGGAGTGCATATTCAAGTCCTTCAGCCTGCCCTCATAGGACTTGTGATGCAATCCCTACACCATCTTTGTTGCTCTCCTCTGAACCTTCTTTACCCTGTCTATGTCCTTACATAGGTAAGGTCTCCAGAACTGTACACTGTACTCCAGGTGGGGCCTTACTAGTGTCTTGTATAGTGGAATAATGACCTGCCTTTTCCTGCTGGTGATGCCCCTGCATATGCATCCCAGAATCCTATTTGCCTAACCTGCTGCCTTGTCACACTGTTTCCCTACCTTGAGGTCATCAGAGATAATAAGCCCAAGTTCCCTTTCCTGCTTGGTGCATGCTATATTCTCACCTCCCAACCGATATGTTGTTCCAGGGTTTTTGTGCCCTATTTGCATTATCTTGCACTTCTTTACACTAAATTTCAACTGATAAACCTGTGACCATTCTTCAAGCTTCTGCAGATCCCTCATCATTCTGTCTACACCCTCTGGTATATCCACTCTGTTAAAGAGCTTCATGTCATCAGCAAACAGGGAAATTCTGCCTTCTAGGTCCTGCACAATGTCACTGATGAAGACTTTGAATAGGACCAGTCCCAGCACTGATCCCTGTGGTACCCCACTGCTCACTCTTCCCTATGTGGAGTGACAGCCATTTACCACCACCTTCTGTGTCCTGCCACCCAGCCAGTTACCTACCCACCGCACTACTGTCCTGCCCACTCCCGTATTCCCCAGTTTGTTTAATAGCCTTCTGTGTGGCACAGTGTCAAAGGCCTTGCTGAAGTCCAGATAGGCCACATCCACTGTCATCCCCGATCCACTTCCCTTGTCACCCAGTCAAAAAATTCAAAGAGGTTGGTCTGGCATGACCTCCTCTCAGTGAAACCATGCTGCCTTGGGTCCTATAGTCCGTTGGCAACCAGATGTTTCACCAATCTCTCCTTCAGTAGTGCTTCCATAATCTTCCCCACTACCGAGGTCAGGCTGACTGGTCTGTAGTTCCCTGCTTCCTCTTTGTTCCTACTTTTGTATAAGGGGACTACATCTGCTGTCCTCCAGTCTTTGGGTACCTCCCCTGTTTCCAATGATCAGCTAAACAGGATTGCCAGAGGTTCAGCCACCACCTCTCTTAGTTCCTTTAGGACCCTGAGGTGCTCCCCATCTGGCCCCATTGTTTTATCGACTCTTATTCCTTCTAGTTCCTTTAGGACCCTTTTCCATGTAAAGGGACGTGTGTTCATTTCTGCGCTGTTCCCACCCCTTGTACTCCCTTCAGGCCCATTACCCTCCTCTTCCTCAGTAAAGACTGAGCAGAAATATCTGTTCAGTATGTTAGTTTTACTGGTGTCATCCTTCACACAGCCCCCGTCCTCCCTTTTCAGCCTCACTATCCCTCCTTTTGCCGTTCTTTTTTAACTTATGTACCTGTGAAAGGTTTTGTCGCCTCTACCCATTGATTTTGCGATGCGCTCTTCTGTCTGAGCTTTGGCTTCCCTTACTGACCTCCCTGCCTCCTTTTGCTTCTCCTGGTACTTCTCCCTATCCCCTTCTGCCTGCATCTTTTTGTATTGCCTGATGTATTTGGTGGCCGAAAATAAGTACCTTAAACACACAAGGGTCTTGGTAGTAAGAAAACCATGCCACACTGAAATCTAGGCCTTCTCTTTACTTCCATTCAGCAGCACATACAAGAGGAGACTGTTCCAAACACAAGTGCACTTACAGGAAGTGCACACTCTCTTAAAGCTGTACTGTCTCTAACATTTCTTAAAGCTGTACTACACATAACAATCCCTCCTGACTCAGCTAGGAAGTATTTAAATCAATAATTCAGAAGTAATATTAAACTATTACAGTTATTACTGCAATGTCCCTTTTAATTAGTCTATGTCATTAGGCTATATCTCTACAAGTCCATTCTCTTTGGTAGATGTCTTATACTTCCTTACCGATGTAGTAGGACTCAAGGCTGTTGCACTGGATTCTGATTAGCATCAGCCACATCTTGTCTCAAGTGCTGTGGTTCCACTATCTCTTCCTGTTCTTGTTCTGGAACAAATAATGTTGGGTAACTAGCCAGATTCTGAGTATCCCTTTTTTATTCTGTCTCAATTCTAGTAAGTAATTGGTCCACATATTTTTTCACTTTCCTCTGGTTAGTCAGTCAAACACTATAGACAACATTTCTAAACTTTTTTCCCACTACGTCTTCTATCCATCTCTTCAGGCCTGCATACATCCTGACCCACACAAGATCATTGGGTTTGAAGGATCTGGTCTTAGGAACCATTTCAGTTACTGACTTATAGCCTAGAGGGTGAAGAAGATCCAATTGAGTTAGAATCTGATGTCCAAACAACAATTCTGCAGGGCATATTCCTGTGACACAATGTGCTGTTGTTCGATACATTGCAAGAAAGTCCAAAAGGGCTATTTGCATTGTCGTCAGTGTAGTAGGATTAGCTTTGTCCATACTCTTTTTAAAAGTCTGAACTAGACATTCTGCTTCACCATTTGAACTTGGATGGTAGGAAGGTGAAAAAATATGGCAGATACCACGTTGCTGGCAAAATACTTGGAATTCAACAGACGTGAACTGTGGTCCGCTATCCAAGACAATCACTTGTGGGAAACCATGGGTAGCAAAGATAGAGTTCAACCCTTTGATGGTACTCTCAGTATTTGCCAAAGACATGTGATGAATTTCTGGTCATTTACCATAAGCATCAGGTAAGAGTAACCATGTGGAATTTAAATAGGGCCTCGTGAAATCAGTATGTAACCTTTGCCAGGGTTTTACAGGTTGTTCCCAATGGTGAACTGGAGCTCTTGACGGATTTCCCATTGATACAGCACAACCTTCACATCTTTGCACAATCTGGTATATGTCTCTGTCAATGGAAGGCCACCATACATGAAGTCTGTCCAGGGATTTCATTTTAGCAATGCCTGGATGGCCAGCATGCAAAAGAGTCAACACATTTGAGTGATAACATTGGTGCACTATGACACACAATCCCCATAGAAGACACCCCTCAGCAATGGACAACTGCTGTCTCTTTGTATAGTAGGGTTGTAGTGTAGCCGAACAAGTAGTGCCTTGTGGCCAACCCTCAAGTGCATACTGATACACTTGTTTCAAAATTATATCTTGACTAGTCACTTTTGCAATGTCCTTGGCTAGTACTGGAAGCTGATCTAACTGTTGTAGCTCCATTGCACACACAACAGTAGAGTCCTCCATATCTTTGAATTGCACTGGAAAACTATCTGGCCCCACCTGGCATACAAATGGTTCCTCTTTAAGTCCCATATTGAACTCCATTTCTCTGGATATTGGTAACCTCGACAAGGCATCAGCATTTCCATGCTGGTCCACTGGTTAGTATGTAACCTCAAAATTATAGGCAGACAAAAATTAATGCCCATCATTGAAGTCTGCTAGCAGCTGTCTCTGGAATTTCTTTTCCTGGACTGAGAATTGTCACTAGTGGCTTGAGATCCATCGTCAGGTGAAACTTGCGACCTAGCATGTATTGTCAAAATTTCTGGACTCCGAACACAATTGCAAATGCCTCTCTCTGAATCTGGCATAATTCATTTCGGATGCAGTAAGTTTGCATGAAGCATGGGCTATCAGCTTCTCCACTTCTTCTGGATCTGTATGGAAAAGGACAGCTCCTATACCCACAAGACTCGCATCACAGGCAAATGTAATAGGTAAGTTAGGGTCCTAATGAGTTAAATTATTCACATTGGTTAGAGAGAGCTTGATGGCTTGAACTGTCTTACTGTGGTCCTTGGTCCACTTCCATGGATTGACCTTATGTAACAGTTCATTTTGGATAGCACATACAAGAGGAGACTGGTTCCAAACACAGGTACACTTACAGGAAGTACACATTCTCTTAAAGCTGTAATGTCTCTAACATTTCTTAAAACTGTATTACACATAACACCTGAATACAATCTTTGTGGCTTTCACTTTTTCCACTATCTCCTTGGAAAACCATAATGGCCTCCTCTTCCTTTTCCCCTTGCTAACCTGCTTAATGCATAATTGTGTTGCTCTTGTAATCCCTGTTTTAAATATTGTCCACTGTTCCTCCACCCCTGATTCCCTCCCCATTCCCATTAGTACCTCTTTCAAGCATGTCCTCCTTTTTCCAAAGTCTGCCCTCTTTGGGAATAGTCTGCCTGTTTCCAGGGTGACCCACAGTTTTTCTGGCTGCTTATGTGTATTCCAAATTTCTGTAGCTTTGATATTTTCATTGACATAAAGGGCCCCCCCCCCTTTTGCACCTCAGTCTCTTCTGAACAGTACATAGCCGGGTACTGAAGTCCCCCAAATGTGGATATTGGTGAACCATGTCTTGATAATGGCTACTTTGTCCAGTTTAGCCTCTGTCATTGTTGCCTCCAGGTATGGGATCTTGTTTCCCAGACTATGGGCATTTGTGTACATGATTTTCCTTTGGCCAGATTTCAGTGCATTATTTGTTGGGCGAGACCTGGCAATTCCTCTGCACATTGTATGGGGAGCCAGATCATTTTCCTTACCCGGTGATGCAAATGGACTACAAATATGCTGAACTCCTGTTTGAACACTAGCTGAGGGGGTGGGGTGTTTTTCCTGTCCGATGTATTGGATGCTGCACCCCTCTCCTCATTTGCTAGTTTAAAATATTCTGCAAAGACATCAAACTTCTGTCCTAATGCACTGACTCCCCCTTTAGTCAGATGCAGTCCATCAAATTAAAGGAACTTTCACTCACAAAACTGTTGCCAGTTACCTATAAATCAGTGTCCTTTTTCCTGGCACCAGCCCTTGCACCACATGTTTAGCTCCCCTATCTCCCCTTCTTTGACCTTTTGTCCACTGTGCCCCTTTCCCAGACTGGCAGGATCTCAGAGAAGGAGATGCCAGATGAAATGGATGACAGTTTGTTTCCCAGCCTGGTCAGGTGTTCCTTGGTCTCCACAACTGACCAGCTGGTGAGATTGTTAGTCCCTATGTGTACAAGGACATCGATGTTTTCTTCTGCATCATGCATGATTAGAGCAATGCAGTCAGTGCCTCTCCATGCTGATGTACCTGGGGAGACATCTGACCATTACCCCCCGCCAGAGGTAGGTATCAACTCCCTGAATCATGGAGTTTCCTATGATCAGAAGTATTTTGGATTTCCTTTTTGCTTTTTTTGTTTTGGTCCCTGTTTTGGGCAAGTTTTGTAGTGCTAGCTCCTGTGCTGCGGTGTCCTCTGCCACTTTGTTTGATTTTGGAGATAGAGGCAGATACCTGTTTGTAGTTTTTATATGGTTTGTGGAGATGATACATAGGTGAGTGATGGGGCACTGATTTGCCCCTCCTAACCATCTGCCAACCTCTTGGACCAACACCCCCCTGCAGTCGAGGTGCTTTAGTTGGATATTGGGGAAGTGACTGGCAGTTCTTGTAATATATTTCCTCCTGAATATGCAATTTGAGGTGCGCAATCTCTGCTCATGCTGCCCAGAGCTGAACCCTTAGATCTCCAATGGTCCAGCATTTAGGACAGCATCCTAAATCCTGTATAACTGCCCTTTTGAAAAGTGTCCCTCAGGACCTGCAGTTAACAATACCCATTCCAGTTGAGTTGCTGAGTTTATAACCTGGTCCGAGCAATTAGAAGGAAAATGAAAGCAAAAGATTTTTTTTTAATATTTTTTTGTTAGTTTGTTTTTGTATAACTTTTTATAACAAGTTAAATTAATTGTGTCCCTTTAAGTGAGGTCACTGTGTGACTAGCCCTCTGATCCTCCCCTTCCTGCTTTGCTACAGGAAATGTCACAACTGTGCTACTCTATAAAAAGGAGTGTAGCATGGGGTGATTGGGGATGGGGGTTGGTGGTTGGGCCTGTCCCCTGCTGAAAAAGAACCATGGATGAAAGAAACAAGGAGGTAAGAGCAGAAACAATCAACCAACAACCAATGCAGTCGCTATCCCTCTGCTTGTATCTCATATGTGCTCCTGTAAATAGCCCTGAAAGCTTAGCCTACTGATAGATAAAACTGTAAAACCTGTAAGCACCACCTATAACAATTTTACAGAAGATATACCCTGCAAAAAACATTTTGCTACAGAGAAAAATAAAGCAGTAAAAAAGTAATAACACCTGTAAGCACAACCTGCAGAACACTTTAACAGAAGATACACCTTGCAAAAAACTAGTTGAATCAGAGAACATTTCAGCAGTAATCTGTAAGCACAAAACAATAACAAACCTGTAGGCACACCCTGTAATAATGCAGCAGAAAGTATACCCTGCAACAGCAATTTGAATCAGAGAGCAATAAAACAGTAGAATGTAAGCAAAAAACAGTAACAAAACATGTGAGCACAAAAGAAAATAGTGACATACAGTAAATCTGCCTAGCCAAAAGAAGCCTTAATCTTTTTCCTTGCTCTGATAATGTTGTTCCTTGCTCTGTCCTTACATGCAAACCTAGAAGAAAAGAGCTCAGGTGAAGCTAGGTGCCTTTGCCAACAAACCTAGTCCTCCACCTTTTTTTACAGACTGTGCTAAGCCCTCTTGTGTCTACACTTTCACCCTCCTAACAGCCTTCCCTACTTCCCTTAGACATTCAGGGTACACCTCCCTGTCCTCCTCCCTTTGGCTCCCCTTATACAGTATTTCCTGAAACTCAACCTTTTAGCCGTGACTTTATCTCCCACCTCTTTGGAGAATCATAGTGGTTTCTTTCTTCTTTTCCTTTTGGCCACTATCCTAATGCATAGGTTTGTTATATACACTATGGCTCCTTTCAGTTTCTCCCATTGTTCTTCCACCCCTTCTATTACCTCTCCCTTCCCCAGGACTGCTTGTATACTTCTACCCATTTCATGAAATCTGCTTTCCTAAAATCTAATACTCTTGCCCTTGTGTGGCTTAATTGAGTCCATGTCTCCATGTTGAATCACACCATGTGGTGGTCATTTGACCCCAGCTGCCCTTCCACCTGTATTTCTTTGACTCTGCTCCCATTGGTCCATACCAGGTCCAGAATTGACTTATCCCTGGTTGGATCATGCTCCAGCTGCCTAAGTCCAACCCGCTGCAGAGATTCCAGGATGGCTATGCTGCTGGCTGAAGCAGCCACCTTGGTGGCCAAATCCAAGTCTGGCATATTGAAATTCCCCAGTAGCTGGATTTGCCTTTAGCTGCCATGTCATTTATGTTCTCCACTAGTTCTCTGTCTACTTCCTCCCTCTGTGCCAGAGATCTGTAGATCACCCCTGTGCATACTGCTGTTCCATTCCCTGGCTCCAGGGTGACCCACATTATCTTGGCCTCCCTCTGTCTTTCCTGAAATTCTGTAGCCTTTATACCATCTCTGATGTACAGGGCCACTCCTTCACCCTTTCTACCCTTCCTGTCCAACCTGAACAGTGTATAGCTTGGTACACTGACTTCCTAGCCATGACTAACAGAGTGCCACATCTCTGTTATTGCTGCTATGTCAAGGTCTGCATCTGCCAACAAGGCCTCCAGGCCTGGAACCTTATTTCCTAGGTGACAGACATTCGTTAGCATGACCTTCCATGTTTTACAGTCTGCCCTCCCTCTGCTCTTGTTCTCCCTCTCCAGCATCTTCCCCCCACTATGGTTTCCTTTCCTATGTGCCCTTGCCCCCCGTGTATCACTCATTATACATTATTCACCTGCCTGCCCCTCCCTACCTGCTTTAGCTGTTCCTGTAGTCAACATATGTTCCTGCATGTTCCCATGGGTGGTGTTCCTAAGCTTCCTGACCCATCTGGCTCTCCCCGCTTGGCTAGTTTAAATGCTCACAGCTGAAGCATTTAAACTTCTCACATAGGATCAATGTAGCCTTCTTGGACAGATGCAGACTGCCCTCCTTATATAAGCTTGCATCTGCCCAGATCAGGCCCCAGTCACCTATGAAGCCAAAACCCTCCCTTCCACACCAATCCTTCAACCAGAAGTGAAAGGTATGGGTGTGGAGTGCCCTAGCTTCCCTGTGCCCTGGACAGGTAGCACCTCCAAGAATGAGAAGGAGCACGCTATCTGTTTCAGGATTCCCCTCAGCTTCCTGAAATCCTCCTGGACTCTGGCTAACTCCGCCCTTCTCCTGGCCAGGTCATTGGTCCCCAGGTGGACAATGACATCCAGCTGCTCCCTCCTAGCTATTGCAGTAGTGATCCTATGTATCCACTTCCCATCCTTCCACACAGCGCTTCCTGGGAGGCATTTTAACTCCCTTTCTCCCCTGCTAGGTGTCCCTAACTCCACTCCCCAGTCAATAGAGTCCCCCACTAGGAGAAGCTTCCCCCCTTCTCCAGAGTCCCCTGCCTCCCTTCCCTGGGGCTCCATCCTGGAGGACCCTCCCATCCTCCCTAGTCCCAGCCTCAGTTTCCTGAGTGGGAATTTCCCATTCTTCTAAAACAGTGTAGGAATTACTAAGCAGGACAAGTTGGGGGATATGTTTTTGACCCCCTCCCTCACCCTTCCTGAGCTCACTGTAGTCCAATTACTCCTGTTCCCTGGCATCCTTTGAAGTACAGGTTGTGGACCCGGTGGTCTCTGGGTGAGGGTGGATGCCACCTTCAGCTTGGCCAACTCTACTCAGAGACAGGCAACCTCTTCCCTCAGCCCAAAGAGGTGCCTGCAGATAGGGCAGCATCACAGCCTCCAGAATGTCTCCCTGAAGACAGCTGCTCCACAACAACTGCACTGCACCACTCCCATCATGTCTGTTTCCCTCCTCAATCAACTGCCTGCTTAGGATGGCTATTTGTTATCTCCCAAATATTTGTGGAGGTTTTTTTTGTTTGTTTTTTGTTATGCTTTCTCTCTTCGCTACTTTCTGTATGGATGCAGGATGTTGCAAGGCCCTATGGGACTCACCCTATAAATGCAGGCTGAGCCCTGGGGTGGGTGGATTGTGGGGTGGGAGGTGGAATTACCCCACAGGCTGTGTCCAAAAACAATCAGCCAAGGAGTCCTTTGGCAGTGGCTCCTCATTCCACTCACCATGGTCCAGACATGGCCAACTACAAACACAGAGTCACAAACTTATCAGCTAGACTCCCTCAATCCTGCCCAAACTAAATGGAAAAGCACACAGAAATGGCAGTTAAGAAAATACCTCAAATTCAATTACAAACACACAATCACAAACTCATCAGCTAGAATACCTCAATCCTGCCCCAACTAAATGAAGAATCAAACTGAAATGGCAGTTAAGACCTTACATTCACACTACACTAATCCTGTAATATGATGCCTGCACTTAAAGTTCATACACAGTCAATTACAAGCACACAGTCACAGACTTATCAGCTAGAATCCCTAAATCCTGCCCAAACTAAATTGAAAAGCACACAGAAATGGCAGTTAAGAAAATACCTCAAATTCAATTACAAATACACAGTCATAAACTCACCAGCTAGAATCCCTCAATCCTGCCCCAACCAAATTAAGAATCAAACTGAAATGGCAGTTAAGACCTCATAGTCAAGCTACACTAATCCCTGTAATATGATGCCTGCACTTAAAGTTCAGACACAGCCAATTACAAACACAGTCACAAACTTATCAGCTAGAATCCCTCAACCTGCCCAAACTAAATGGAAAAGCCACATTTTATGATTGCTTGCCTTCTCTAAAATTCATTGGTGTTGCTGGTGGTTTAATCTGCCTCCTTTCTTAGTTCAACTGAAATGCATGGTAACTGTTCATTCACACCCAACTTTGTTTTGTTTCAAATCCTTGATCTATTCTTTTTGCTTACTTCCTGAACATTACTAAACCCCCAATGCACTGCAGCCACACAACAAACAAATTACAGCCAGAGCTGATATGGCTGTAGTGAGCTTGAAGAAGCTCCAAGTAACAAGTGCCATGAGAACTGCTGAATGCCATCCCACATACAGTACACCATGCAAGGAAACCTTCTGCATTGACAAATGCTTGTGTTTTTGTTATCTTAGCATGGCTTCCAGCAGTCTAACAGAGATGAAGACATAATCTCTGATTGTACACTGCAGTCACTAAACATTTTAGTATAATTCATCTTGCTCTGTGCTGTATATTAGAATGTAATCCAATCTACCCGTTGCTGACCAGGGACATTCTAAGTTGAAAGAGCATCTCTGACAGACAATGCTCGCAGACAGGGGTGCCTGAAAATTGAAATAGATGAGGTTGCTGAAAATTGGAAGAGCATTTGTTAGGGTATAAAGGGCATTTTTTACAAACCATTTTTCGATAAACACCATAATACAACAGTACAGGATACTGTCAACCACAGAGATTAAGTATTGCCAATGGCAGCCATTCTAATGTCTTGAGCCATTAATTGCAAATAATGTATAGTTATAAAATTTGCTTTTAAGTATGTGAGCTAGTTAGAAATATACTGATTATGAATGCAATGCTTCCTTTGCTAAAAAAGAAAATTGATCTTGATTAACAAATACTGCTGTTTTAAGTGAACAAACCCCTAGCATAATTTCATGTAACAAAATATGCAGAAATGGGAAGTACCAGATTTAAAAAAAATTGAAATTATTACCATTGATGTGATATTCAGACTTTATAACATAAGAAGCATTATTCCACTGAAAACAGGGTGGTGCATCTCAACTGGAAACTGTGTCTGTCTGACAATCTGTACACACACACACACACACACACACACACACACACAAACAAATGTGTTTAGCAAATATGAACTATGCTTTGAACTTTTACTTTGAGGTGTGAAATGGTCATAATGCCCCTATTCCAGTAATGCATAAAGACTTATTGAAAATTAATACAGTAGGTCATCCTAAATCTTACCAGCAATTGCACAACATGCTATTGCTGGATGGGCATGTTTACATCATTGCACTACTTTTGTTATAACAAATCTTCTTTTAGATTCAGACAGAAAGACTGCATTTTTCCTACTAGGAGGCAGTATAATGTAGTAGTTAAGAGCACTGATCTACAAAGTTGGAGACCTGGGTTTGAATCCCATCAGCTCCCACTTGCATACTGTGTGCCCCTGAGCAAGTCACGTAACTTCCTTGTGCTCCCAGGTCGCACCTGGAAAAAAACTCTGGATTAGTGTGCCTTTCCTGGTTAAATAGGTCCCCACCCCACCCCCTTACTGCTGTACGTTGACTTACTAAATTATGTTTGGCTATAAATTAGAGCTCTTGCTTGGACATTCAGGACTTAATGTAGTGTAATAGTGTATTGAAGAAAAAAAAACTTTTTGCAAGAGAAATGATGCATGTAGTGGACACATGTCTGAACCAAAATAGAAAATGTATATTGTGTATACAAGTAGGCAGTATAGTGTTGTGGTTAAGAGCACCGAGTTGCAAACCTGGAGAGTTGGGTTTGAATCCCATCAGCCACCATTTGCATAATGTGTGACCCTGTGCTCCCAGGTCACACCTGGAAACAAGCTCTGGCTTAATGTGCCTCTCCTGGTTAAACAATTTCCCCTTTTGCTTTCCATATATCTGTTGGGGTTATATCAGTAAACTGGTATGGACAAGAAAGATGGCAAATAAAGTGATATTGGAGGCAGCCACATTTGAATGAAAATAAGTGCATCGGATTGTGTATAACATTAAGTGCTGCAAATATAGTTCTGTTTGCCATTCATGCTAAACAAAATATTAAAGTGATTACAAGGTCTCATAAAGGTGATGATTTCGCTGTTTCACAGAGGCATTTTTTACATCTATATCAAAATAAAACCATCACTGGATCTTATTTTCAGTACCAATCATATCGCTTTGTAATACAGCAAAAATCATGGTGGAGGTGTCAGAAAAACACCCTTTCAATAAGTGTATTTATTTATTAATGCACCACTCATGGTTGCATTTGTTGGGTTTTGATTCATTCAGCTTTAAAAAAACATATTGCTGCAGGGAAAATCATTATTTAAAAAGAAACACAGATTAGCAGTTGAGAAAGCAAATGAAAATGCAGATAGTCACCTGTTAACAATGTGCTGGTCTCAAAGGGTTAAGTCAGCCTAAAGTCCTTTTCTTTGTGGTCCTGTGAGACTGCCTTTGTTTAGTTAACCTCTTCCACCAACATTTTAAGCTTGCTTAGAGAAGTGAAGGAGTGGCAGTTTGCATTTATGTGTACATCTTTTATACAGTCCTTTTCTTGCCTTTTTGAGTTTAAAAACAATATTTTGTTTCAAATTAGTGGTCAAGATTAGTGTGCTTCCTTTTAAACCCCTCCCTGGACTGCTTTGAAGACTATTAAGAAGAACTAGTAACTGAATGATTAATTACAGTCATAAGACTCTCCTCCACCCAACCAACTTCAAAGGAATAACTCAGGATCTACTGTTAAAGAAGGCATGACAAGATATAAACCATATGTTGGTCTCAGCGTAGTAATTTCGCAAAGCAGGCTGTCTGAAATGCAATAGTAGTTAAGCAGAAAAAAGGGAGTATTTCTTTAACTGCCATAGAGATTTGCAGAATGGAAGGATACACTGAAAACTCCTAAAAGATGAGTTCCATTGAAACACTTTTTGTCAAGTGAAAGCAGGATGGCTGTAGGTTCTGCCCACAGCCATAAAAAGGAATCAGAATCAAACTACCAGCCACATCAGCATATTTTACAGAATGCCAACAACCATAAAACATGTTTTTTAAACTAGGAACAGTTTGAGGTCTGAAGGGGTTGACAGTGTCCCTTTAACATAGAAACATATACATTTTCAGCAGATAAGGACCTCTTGGCCCAGCTAGTCTGCCCAGTTTTTCCTGCCAATTGTATCACTGCAGACCCTACTTGAGCTCTGGTCATCTCCTCCCCTTGCCTTACTTCCAAAGTCCCCTTGTATCTGACCTATGCATGCTTGAATCCCGTTACTGTATTGGCACCCACCACTTCCACTAGAAGGCTGATCCAGGCATACACCACCCTCCCCATGAAGAAGTATTTCCTCACATTGATGCAGAAATGTGTAGAGGGAGCACTCACCCCTGCCAATAAGGACACTAGTACAAACTTTCTAGTTCATAAGAACTGTTAGTTTTAGTCAGCCTTCAGCCATCAAGCAGCATCAGAAGTTCTTACATTTCACCTCACATTCTGGGGCTTCATCAGAGAACTTCTGATGCTGCTTGATGGCTGAAGGCTGAATAAAACTCTCAGTTCTTGTGAACTAAAAAGCTTGTACTAGTGTGCTTATTGGCAGGGGTGAGTGATCCCTCTACGCATTTCTGCATCAATGGTATTTTGTGAGATGCACCACCATCCTAGTGCTCACCTTTATTTGCAACTATTTCCTCACATTACCGCTGAGCCTCTCCCCATCCAGCTTCATAGCGTGGCCCCTTGTCCTTGAGCTTCTTCTTCTATGGAAGATGCTACCGATACCTTATTAATACCTGTTAGGCATTTGAATGTTTCTATCAGATCCCCCCTTTCCCTCCTCTCCTGGAGAGAGCACATATTCAGTTCCTTGAGTCTTTTCTCATAGAGCTTTTGATGCAGGCCCTGCACCATTTTGGTAGCCCTCTTTTGTACCCCCTCCACCGTATCAAGGTTCTTACAGTGGTAGGGCCTCCAGAACTGGACATAGTACTCAATGTGGGGTCTTACGATCTGTACGGGGTAATATTGCTTCCTTCTTCCTGCTGTTGACACCCTTCCCTATGCACCTGAGCATCCTAGTAGCCTTCCCCAGTGCCTTATCACACTGGTTGGCTACCTTCAGGTCATCAGAAATGATTACCTTAAAGTATCTTTCCTGTTTGGTGGTTGCCAGTACTTCCCTTCACAATTGGTACATAGTCAATGGGTTTCTTTACTCCAAGTGCATGATTTTGCACTTTTTTGCATTTTGTTGCAAATGTAAGTATGGTTTAACAATGACTTATAAAGCTGGCCCAGTGGCATGGAGGGCTGAGAAGCTGGGTGCCTCACCTCCTGCCATGCCAGTGACCTGGGTTTGGAAATGGATGCAAGTCACTCAGGGGCCGGCTAGGGAGGGAGGATTGAGCATTTAAATCAGTAAAAGCCCAAATCCAACCATTCCATTATCAAAAAGGGCCTGCCTATCTGGAAACACAGTTGTGTTACAACCTTTCTCTACTCTACATTTTTAATTAAGTTCAAATAAAGTTTCTGAGTATATGAAGATAATATTTTTTATACATGGAACACAAAGTTATTTCTCTTGTTTTAGCTATTTCACTTTGTATACCGACATTTATAAGTCATTGCTTTATTTCAATCTTCTATTTTGTCTGCCCTTGACTGTCCAGCCGCCCCCATCTGACTGACCCCTTCCCCGAGCCACATCATCTGGCTTCTCTGGGGCTTACCTCACTCATTCCTTACCATCACCAGAGGGTCTCCTCAGAGGTGTCCAGTGACTGGTATGGAGCCTGTGATTTGTTTGTTTTTTTCCCTGTTTTTTCCCAGGGACTGCAACAAGTGCAATGATACATTGTCTGCACACCTATCTGTGGAGTTGGCCACTGATGTCTCAATAATGGAACACCTTCCCTGACGTCCTGCTGTGCTACCACCTAGCACACTAGGTGGCAGCCATCAACTAAGTTGTCCTGTCCCCCCCTCCCCAAAGTAGGAGAGATGTCCTTGGGATGCTCAGTCCTCCCTCCCCAGCTGGCCCCCTGAGTGGCCCGCATACATTTCAAAACCTGAGTCACCGGCATGGCAGGAGGTAAGGCACCCAGCGTCTCAGCCCTCTACGCCACTGGGACAGCTTTATAAGTCATTGTTAAGCCATACTTACATACTGTTGGCAGACTCTACAGAACATATTGACAACAAACTAAGTTTACTCCTAATTCTTGTTTCGTGATCTAATTTTGAAAATCACAGGGACTTTTGTGGAATTAAACATAGTCATTTCAACATAATTTAGGCAATCTGGTAGCAGACATATTATGTAACTTGACGAAATAAGAAACAGCTCTGATCACTGTCAAGCAGCTAGCTGGTAACATTCCTGCTTCTGCTCTTGTGGCTGCATTTGTGACATTTCGTGATAGTCGAAGAAGCAGCTAAAGACAGACATTTTGATGGAATTTCAAAACACTAGTATTTTCAACTCCCCCCATATTTCAGCTCCATAGAGCAGCTGCATTCTATATTTCACCTCACAGACTCTTGTATGTGCTGCAGTTGAATTATCAGTGAATTTCCCCCCAAAGTTTTTAAATCAAATAACTAATTGGGAATTCTTTCTCATAGTTAGATCACAGTAATAATTGTAGGAAACACTAACGTGACAAACTACCACTATATATATATATATATATATATATATATATATATATATATATATAACCCCTGTTACCCGGGGTTACTAGAATCACAGTAAGACCTAGTGGTAGGCAGGGAAGGCAGCTTGTGAAACTCCAGTTAAATGGATTTCACACTGTCTCACTCTGTTCTCAGTCTCAGCTGAGACTGAGGGATGACATCACCATAGAACTATCGCAGCTGCATGAGCCACATTGGAATCTGCAGAAGGGAGTTAGATTAGAATGTTGGGAGTTTTGAACAACAGTCAGTGTTCAGTCTGTAGTTGGAGATTGTTGTGAGAGGAGCACAGCAGTTCTGTGCACAGGCTCTTGGAGCCTCAGCTCTGAAATAGAGCTACATTTAGGGAAAGGTGTGTGTTTCCGCCTAAAGAGGGACACAGTAAGCTGTTCTTTAAGTGGTGGAGCCCGCTGATATGGGTCTCTGTGCCCCATCCCTGAGGGGATGGGGTGGAAGGTTTGCCTGCTATTCCAGGGGCAAACCCCTGGCTACTGCTAGAGAAGAAGCTGCCTTATTTTTCCATGTGTGTGGGATACAAGAAGATTTCGAGATTCGCCTGTAGGGCACCTGCAACCAGAGGGTGAGTTCTGCTCTTGCTAAAGGGCCCCTGTTTCATCCTGAACTGTGTTAAAGTGGGGATTGGACTACTGAAGTAGTGGGAGGCCTAGAGTAATAGGCTTAGCCAAAAGTAAAAGTATGTTCAAGTCCAGCACAAGGGGAAAGTCAAGACATGTAGAGGAGATGTGACATACGTCTACCCTGTAATCTACACAGCCAAGCTTTCACAAGAGTTGTTTAGTGTCCAGAGAAATGGCTGGGTATGGATTGTGGGAGCTGGAGGTGGGAGACCCCCCATCTTTAGTAAGCAGGTCCACCTCTACGGATTTGCTCTGTGGATTTCTACTTTGCCTCATGCACTTGGCCAGTGATGAAGGAAGTACCCAGACATGGGATTGGAAGGAAAATTTCCCTTAAGGAGTTGAAGGCTCTAAGGTGGTTTGGGGAGCCACCAACAGGAAAACTGGTTCATTCCCATATGGACCACGGATCAAGTGGCCGGCGGGGGAGCTGGGCCAGGGAAGAAACCCAAGTAGTATACAAGTCTGGCTGTGTACCCAAAGGTGCATGCAAGTCTGGGCTGTGTGCCTGGTGGGTTCAGAGCCTGAGGGCTGGAATAGTGAAGAAGTGTTCTGTGTCTCTGATCTGCATTACCAGGAATATAGCCCCGTGGGGGTCCATCTATGCTTTGTTTGTTCAGTTTGGATGTGAATAAAAGCCACACTTTAGAATCCCATTTCTGGTTTTGGACATTACAGTTATTGCTTCCTTTGTTCGGATTTACTTGGGTTCCCCTATGCAGAGTAACCAAACCTAGGCCCCCTGTGCCGAGTAACCTAGTCCTCCCCGAACCCAGTCCCCACCAGGTACTGCTGTCAGCTTCAACAGCATGCCACCTGTCATTTTCCAAAAGGCAGGGATCCGGGGGTTACAAAATGGAGCATCGCTTTGGATTTTAATTTTGGGAGGAAGGTGCTCGGGCAAGAGGCTAGCGTTTTGACTGTCTGGCAGTGGGTAGCCCAAAAAGCTGAAGCAAGGTTAACTAGTGTTTCGCTGTGTGCTGTGGATCTTATGCTGCTGTTAAAATGCCAACAGTTTACCAAGGAGCAGTAAAGCTAAAAGAGTGTGCCCTTGTCCTGCATCTAATGTTTACAGCGTTTTTGCCAGCATTTTAAAGAACTGTTGTGATAAAGAAAAGTGTGGAAGACTAGGGGTAGCAACAGGAAAATTGTGCCCTGGACGTTGGAAATGCTTTTGAGTAAACTGAGAGACTTGCTGTATGAATGGCTATGCTAAATGGCTGAAATGGGCTCCCACCGTGGAGTTAGTTGAAAAAAAAAAAGTGGTTTCTACAGTTTAAATTTGCCTGCTCGACGATCTCCATGAAAAGAAGGGCACTCGCGAGGAAGAAGAGACTCATTTGCATGGCGTCATGTGATTGGTGAAGCTGCAATCAGTCCCGCCCCTCAGCCAGCTCTACAGTTATTGCCCAGCATTCGAGAGGGAGTGTGAGTGGAGTGCGTGTACTGGCTTGGTGGAGGAGTGTCGCAGTGATTAAAAAGTGCTGTAAAACTGTTAAAAATAGCCTTTGCTGTTTAAAATCGGGCTCAACCCGCATCTCGATTGACTGAATTGTGAGTGTGGTGATCGGGGAGATGATCGGCAGGACTGCCCACCCGTTTTTTTTCTGAGGCCTCCAAGACTGGCTGCAGGCCATTTCCCATTGCAGCAAACAGCTACTGATAACAGTGAGTACCAACAGTAAAAGTTGCTCAAACAGTGATTTTCTGTCAAAAGCCAGCTGAATATGTGTACAGCAGTGTAGTCACTTTGCAAATAATGACTGTGTCAAGTTTTACCAGCAAGTGCAAGTCTGTTAAGCCATTGACTGTGAGCAAAGTTACGGATTCAGCATCAGTTTAAAGTTTTAAAGCCAGAGAGAGACTATGAGTTGTAGCCAAATGTGCAGCAGTAGTTTACAGGCAATCCTGTGCTTGCAATTCTGAGGCTTTAAGGAACTGTGAACTAAAGAAATGTTTTCAGCAAGTGAAAAGTCTGTGGCAAATCATATAAATGTGTTAGAAAAAGAACAGTGCAAGTTTGTGCAGTTTGAGCAAAAGTTATCAGTAGTGTGTGTAAATCGGATGCGCAATGGCTTGACCCAATTTCTGAATGTTGATGCGCAGGAGTGCTGCCGCTGCCATTACAGGGTGGGGTAGTAAAGTAAACACAGCAGCAGAGGAGCCATTTTAAAAGTAAAGAGAGTGTTCAGTTAAGTGGGACTTTCAGTAACAGTGAGCTTTTGTTTGTTTTCCTTGCAGTTATGGCCTCAGGACCAGCTCACTACCCAGATCTTGCCCGGGCTGCAGTAACAGCAGCAGTAAATAGGTTAAGGGACATTGAAAGGTGTTATTATGGAGGACAACTGCCTTCTCATGTGGCGATTCCTGGATATCCAGTGCAAGTGTGTCAAATATGCTTAAATGCTGGAAGGGACGTCTTCATGATACCTCACTATTCTACTTGCCTAGAAAATATGGCTTGTATAAAGTGCCCCAGATTCGTTTGGCTCCACATGGACAAATGTTCAGGAATCTGTAGTTGAGCACACAGCACCAGTGAGCCTGTTGAAAAGACCCCTCGAGTAGTAGCACAAGCTAGAGGGTGCAGATTTAGAGACAGAACCAGATGTCGATGTTTGGATGCTGGATGCATGAAGGAAAATTCAGACAAAGCATCAGTAGACCCCTGGGTGGGGGCTGCCAAGTCTCATAGGAGAAGATGAGATGAGGGAGGCCTTTGAATGGGAGGTGTCGACCTCTGTGCCTAGTGATGAGTGGATAGTCTCAGGAGTGAGGATGACTGCTCATTCCTGGGCACAGATTCTCAGTGAGGAAGAAGATGAGGGGGAACCTATGTGGCCTTGTGAAAAAGGAACGGGTATACAGCCTCAAGCTCTTGCCTCAGAAGAATGCATGGAAGAGAGTGGTGATGCCACTGCCCTGGCTGTGCAAGAAGAAGTCAGGGATCCGTTTTTCATCTCGTTGAGGATGCATAGCTGGCAGAACCAGGACTGGCCACTCCTAAGCCAGGCCAGGGTCTCAGGTTGACCAAAGCTAGTAAAGAGGAGAGACTGGTTCGTAGGAAGGCAAATTAAATCTATGGAATGTCCTTTCCTACCTTTCCTTGGAAAGTCTGGGAGGAGATTGAGAACAGCAGGAAATCCTGGATCTGGGCAAAAGCAATGAAATGTGTGCATCCTGGTGCAAACAAGCACGTCAAGAACAGACTGTTTCATGAGAAATATACCCAGTGGAAGAGAGGCAGGACACTGTTGATGGACACTGTATGAATAGTGGATGGAGAGGGACGTGAAACCTTTCACTGTGTGAATTATGTGCGCCCAGATGGGGTAATAATTCAAGCTCCTGACCCCCGGTACTATTGGCCTCAATGCAAGGACCTCCCTGCAAATGTGCCCATGCCTGCCAGATGGAAAGCCGAGCAGTGGTAGACAATACTGCCACACCAGCCATTGCAGTGCCTTTGTTGATCCACCAATATGGACATCCAGGACTCAGGTGCCCCACATTCATCAGTTCTACAGTGTACTGGCCTTTCCAGAATCCATCGACTAGCCCACCAGATGACTTCAGATCCAGAGAGGACACCAGCCCAGCTGTATCCTGATCCATCCCCTGGTAATCGGATGACGTCAGACCAGCTGTTTTCCTTTTTGTTCCTGTTCTAAGGTTCCATCTCCAGAGACGACATCAGCCCAGCAGTTCCCAGATGTGCCCTCCTGTAGTTCCCGGAAGATGTCTGCCCAGCAGTATCAGAAGAAATGCTGCCAGGGAGAGTCTTTGGTTGAGGAGCAGGTCGGTGTATCTTAATCTTTCTACAAGGGGCTGGTAAGTCCGAACTTTTTTATCCTAATGACACTGCAGTACACACCCTACACTAGCAGACTCCAGATTGTGTGAACTGCCCTCAGAGACTCTCCCCTTCGGGACTTTGGCCTGCTAGAACTGTGCTTCACAGGGCTCTGGGCCAGGAGAGACTCTTTAATGGACTAGCCTTCGGGCAGTGTGGTCACTAGTTGGGACTTTTAGGGCACTCCATCCCCCCAAATGTGTATTGTAAATAATGTCATTGTTTTTCTACTGTTTTCTAGTGTATATACTGTTTTTCTACCTTTTCTAAAAACATATGTTTGGGATTCTCCAGTGTTTTGATGGTAGGGGTTTAGATAGACTGTGTATGCAGATTAGGAGTGTGTGTTGTCTTTCTTTTTCTTGCAGGTGTTCCTGAAGAAGATAGAAGAGAAGACAAGAAGAGGAGGAGGGACTCATTGGAGTTCCTCACTAGTACTTTAGTGTGTAGCAATGTAAAGTACTGTGGTGTTGTTATTGTTGTTGTTACTGTAGTAACCCTTTCCTTCCACAGGTGTGGTTGTGGGGGTAGGGAAGCAGTAATGTAATGTAATAGTATGGTAGTTTCTTGGTGTGTGGTTGCAGGGTGCCTAAGGTTGGGGAGGTTCCCGGGTTGTTTTTGTTTTTGGGTGTTAAGTTAGAGGCAGACAGATTTTCCCTAGAGGGCTAGGGGGGATAGACAGGCTGTGGTCCTGAAGAGCCCTAGGGACTGCAGTGCTGAGCTATTAGGGCTATGCTCTGGACAGTTCTACCAGAGCCACTAGGCATCCATAGTAAGTGGGTAAAGTAGAGGCTGAAATGTCAGCTAAAGGCCTCTAGGACCTTAGTGTTGCCTGCCTGTGCTCACACATGGTAGGAGGGGGCCTTATCACCCCCCTCCACAGGTAGCACATAGGGTGGGATGGCCTAAGCCGGGTAAACAATGACTGCGGACAGTCATTTTCCTGGTCAAGGGCAAGTGTAACCCCCTGTTACCCGGGGTTACTAGAATCCCAGTAAGACCTAGTGGTAGGTAGGGAAGGCAGCTCATGAAACTCCAGTTAAATGGATTTCACACTGTCTCACTCTGTTCTCAGTCTCAGCTGAGACTGAGGGATGATATCACCATAGAACTATCGCAGCTGCATGAGCCACATTGGAATCTGCAGAAGGGAGTTAGATTAGAATGTTGGGAGTTTTGAACAACAGTCAGTGTTCAGTCTGTAGTTGGAGATTGTTGTGAGAAAGCACAGCAGTTCTGTGCACAGGCTCTTGGAGCCTCAGCTCTGAAATAGAGCTACATTCAGGGAAAGGTGTGTGTTTCCGCCTAAAGAGGGACACAGTAAGCTGTTCTTTAAGTGGTGGAGCCTGCTGATACAGGTCTCTGTGCCCCATTCCTGAGGGGATGGGGGTGGAAGGCTTGCCTGCTATTCCAGGGGCAACCCCCTGGCTACTGCTAGAGAAGAAGCTGCTTTATTTTTCCATGTGTGTGGGATACAAGAAGATTTCGAGATTCGCCTGTGGGGCACCTGCAACCAGAGGGCGAGGTCTGCTCTTGCTAATGGGCCCATGTTTCATCCTGAACTGTGTTGAAGTGGGGATTGGACTACTGAAGTAGTGGGAGGCCTAGAGTAATAGGCTTAGCCAAAAGTAAAAGTATGTTCAAGTCCAGCACAAAGGAAAGTCAAGACACGTAGAGGAGATGTGACATATGTCAACCCTGTAATCTACATAGCCAAGCTTTCACAAGAGTTGTTTAGTGTCCAGAGAAAAGGCCGGGTATGGATTGTGGGAGCTGGAGGTGGGAGACCCCCCATCTTTAGAAACCAGGTCCACCTCTACGGATTTGCTCTGTGGATTTCTACTTTGCCTCATGTACTTGGCCAGTGATGAGGGAAGTACCCAGACATGGGATTGGAAGGAAAATTTCCCTTAAGGAGTCGAAGGCTCTAAGGTGGTTTGGGGAGCCACCAACAGGAAAACTGGTTCATTCCCATATGGACCGCAGATCAAGTGGCTGGCGGGGGAGCTGGGCCAGGGAAGAAACCCAAGTAGTGTACAAGTCGGGCTGTGTACCCAAAGCTGCATGCAAGTCCAGGCTGTGTGCCTGGTGGGTTCAGAACCTGAGGGCTGAAATAGTGAAGAAGTGTTCTGTGTCTCTGATCTGCATTACCAGGAATGTAGCCCCGTGGGGGTCCGTCTATGCTTTGTTTGTTCAGTTTGGATGTGAACAAAAGCCACACTTTAGAATCCCATTCCTGGTTTTAGACATTACAGTTATTGCTTCCTGTGTTCAGATTTACTTGGGTGCCCCTGTGCAGAGTAACCAAACCTAGGCCCCCTGTGCCGAGTAACCTAGTCCTCCCTGAACCCAGTCCCCACCAGGTACTGCTGTCAGCTTCAACAGCATGCCACTTGTCATTTGCAAAAAGGCAGGGGTCCGGGGGTTACATATATATATATATGTTATTTTACTTATTCATTGTTGCTTGTTTCTATGGACTAATTAAAATTCCAAAGTTTTGCCTGGCTAAAAACCACAGCCTTTGTTTTGGAAATATTTAGCCTTAAATCTAAGGATTTTAATCAGGCTCCTGTAGTACTCATTCCTTTCTGAAGTCCTTTAGGGGTTAGTAAGATAAGAACAGCCTCAGCTGCACACCAACATAATCCTGCTGCCATGTGTACAAGACAAATAGATTAGTGAGCACCCTACCACAATGAAAAGTCTAAAGCCTGTGGTTTGATGGTCAGGAGCAACCAGCCACATTCCTTTCCTGGGCTGTAAATATAAACCAGTTTCCTTCGGTCTCATACAGAAGCTCCTTGTCTTTGCTGGAGCCTGATGCTCTGCTTCCCTCCTTCCCCCTCCCTCCCCGTGGTTGCTGCTTTTATCTTGGTTGTTTTGAGCTTTCTGTTTGCTTTTTTGTCTTCTGCTTTTGTTTGCTATTTGCCTTCTGCAACTCTCAGGTTAGCATGTTTGCCTTCACTGGATGTGGCTTGTGCTTCCTGCCTTTCTTGAAGGCAGCCACTCCGGCTGCTCTCATATCCACAGTTTACTCCAGTGCTTACCTGCAGCCTATTTCAGTGTGCTAACTTGATTCTATGGCCTGCATTTTTCATGCTTCTGTTTCAAATATTGTTTTAACTGCTGTTCATAATAAACACTTAAACTTTCCATTGCAGTTCCACTACATGCCTTGCATTAAAGCAAGCTGTTGCAACCACATAATCACAGCCATCTCAACCCGCCATTCTCAATCATTCAGCCATCGCTCAGTCAGCCTGGCTCAGTACTTTCACAACAGACATGGATGGTTGTATTATAGCATTCTGCACATCCTGCTCATGACCTACTTTCACTGTGATAATGGCCTTTGGTACTGTGTGCATTCCAATGTTCAGCACCTTGTCATTCAGCTCATTTACTATCATACAATCGTTCCTCAGCAGCCTTCATTTAGTTCAGTCTACTCTATCAATCATGCCTTCTGCATTCTCATGTAATGAGTCCATTTCTGCATTATGCCATCAGGTGATATGAACACAGTCTACTGGCCGTTATCATATTACTCTTCCCTCCTTACTCATTCCCCATGAAGTTTGCATCTTGAGAGTGAGTCCCTCACTTGGCAGGGGTCATTTTCAGGCCACATATCTCCTGTGGTGCCTCCTGGAAGTCCCACTGGGTGGGGAGAAGGTCCAACACTAAGGGGGATGCTTCAGCCATGCAGAAACATGGCCAGTGGCAACTCACTGTGTAGTATTTTAGACTTTGGCTTCAGGACGGTGGGATCCTAAGCCCACATAGGTTCTTTAAACTGTACAGACCATGTTGGCAGCACACCTGAATGCTGTTCTCCCTGCATCTGCCTAAGATTCACCTAGTCTCATTCTGTATCCTCTTTCTTTTGTTTCCAGTCAGTGTTAGGCCTTCTCACAGTCATGAAGCTGGGTGCTAGCCTTTCAGGAGTCGCTACACTCCTCTTTCTGTTTTGGGGGAAGGTTCTCTCCCTCGGGATTATGTCCATTAGCTTTGAGACCTACTTGTGGCTCTCCCACAACATTATCCCATGAGATAGAGTGAGAGGTATTCCTCCCAAAGTTTCCCCTCCATTTGGAATAATAACAGCACCCCTGCCCAGATAAATGATAAACAAGGCCATGGACTCTCAGAGATTTCCTCTGCCAGGGTTTTCTTTTCTCTCCTGAGTGCCAAAGGCCATAAAGTAGTTGTCTACTACCATTTTACTTAGTATGAGGATTTCTGCTGTGAATTGGAGTCAGGTGTTGGCTTGTCTTCTCCTGCATCCTGCCATTTCCTCTCTCTCTTCTGGCAGTCATGCCTCACTCTTCTATTACTCATCATCAGCTATCAGCTGTCCATGTCATCACTTTGCTCATCTGTGTTTGCAGCCCCTGCTTTGCAGTTTTTTTGGGATGGGAATTCTTCCTAAAGCTCCTTTAGCCAAAAGAATCCCATTTCTGCTGCACCTCTAGGGGTGAACCCTCCCCAAGAGAGTTCATTTGTCTTCCATATACCACAACAGGGTGGTAGTCCCTCAGGAACAGAAAGCATGACTTGCCAAAGTAACTACAATGACAGTCAACATCCTACAATACACTAGTCTTTGGCTACCAACACAGTAGCACAAGCATTATTCCACATTGTGGTTATGAATACTGATTAAATCTTTGTTTACACAGAAAACTAATTATACAGACAGCAAACACACTTCAATATAATAAAACTATCAATATAGAGGTACTGTGATGATATTTGCAGTATATCATATTCATTAAAGGAATACTGGAATTATCAGCACTAGCAGGCCATTTAACTAGAAAACTCTAAAAGGATTTGGTCTCTCAGTTCTAGACTGTGGCTTGAATCCTTGGATGGCAATAGGAAAATACAGTTTAACAAATATATATCATATTTATTTCATATCCGTAAAGAAAGCAATTGAAAATACTGTATGTCGCTGTCCCCAGATAGGACAGCACTAGCACTAGTTTGTTGGGTCCATTTTGCTGGAATAAATTAAGCCAATATTGTCCATATTGAGGAATTACTCAGTAATGCATGGCAGGGCCTTGGTCATTTCTCACATTTATGTATGCCTCACGTAGTGAAGCACAAGTGCTGTCAAGTGCCTTAAATCACACAAGAAGTAGTAAATCCCATATTATCAAGGCCACTGTTTCTCAGTTTTTAACGGAACATCTGGTAAAATTCCAGAATTAGGGCTGCCTGAATACCGGTAAAAACAAAGATTTCATGGAATCTGGCATTTTATATCAGATCAGTAAATCTACAAAACTTGTGTTTTTCTTTTAATTCCTTCTTGTACTATTTTCAGTTTGTTTTATTTAATGCTCTGTATATTAAACCTTCTTTAATTCTGATTATTTATGCACATACTAAAAGAATGATAGCAGAATCCCAGTAAAATATGGGAATTAGAGTAACAATCACCAGTGCAATTCCAGAATCTGAAGTCTTGAAAACAGAATTTCATTGTTTTAATCACCGTAAATCAGTGGCCTTGTATATTATACATTGGCAAGGAAATTTTCTGCCCTCTGATTGGTCAGTGGGTGCTTGAAACAGTGATGTTATTTCACAATAACATCACTATATGAAGTCCAGACACACAGCTCCCCACCGCCCCCGCCACCACCCTTGGTGAACACGCCCTTTTATAGCACTCCTGGAGGCTTCAGCAACCGATCAGCCCGTTTCTCCATCTGCAGCTTATACTACTCAGCCACTAGGGGCATATGCTGCATCACCTCACCTATTGCGGGTTTCCCTTGGCAATGCTTCACGTACTAGCTACTATGCTACAACTACTCCTCCTGCTTCATTACAGCTACCCCATCAAACAACTCCCTCTTTCACCCTCCTGGGCTACACACTTCTATACCCCTATGGCTGCCTGACTGGCAGTAGCCTCTAACCTCAACCCCAGAGTCCTCCTCTAATCAGGAATCCATAGCCACCTACTCCTTTTGTACTGATTGCACTTATCTTGCTGCCCTCCCTCCAGTTCTCCTCTCCCACTCTCAACACCCTATGCGTAGCACCCTCTGCTACCACTACAACCACTGTCAACCTTGCCATGCGTGACTCCAACCTCTGCCTCCTGTCCCCTCACTTTGTATCCTACTACTGGCCACACCCCACATAACTAGCCTCCCTATCCCCACATTCCCCACTCCTAAAGGGCCCCCTGCCGGTTGCGTATGACCTCACAAGGCCTCGAAATGGCACCCAATCCACAGGTTCTTCCTCCTCCTCCTCCTGCTTCTCATGTCAGGTAATGTACACCCTAACCCTGGCCCTGTCACAACTACCACGTCTGCCCACCCTCCAACTAGCGGACTACGTATTGCCACCCTTAATGTCTGTAGCCTTCTAAAAAAGTGGGACTCCTTCCAGGGCTGGGTCCACCAGCACCAGTCTGATATCATTGTGCTTAGTGAAATCTGGCTCTCCCCATTGACCTATGACTCGTCGCTAAATCTCACAGGGTATAACCTATACCGGGCAGATCGAAAGGGAAAATGTGGGGGGGCTGCACCGTATACACTAAAGAGGTCCTACGTGGACAGCTACTTCCCAACCCCCAGCTACAACCTGGTCCACAGGCCCTCACTATAAAAATCACAGTGGGAACCTCTAAATCCCCCCCCCTCCTCATCACCATGGTCTACATCCCTTCCCGGGATCAGAAGGTGGCCTTCCACTCTGTTCTGTCCTACCTGACCACTATTCCACCACAAGCTGAGAAAATCGTACTAGGAGACTTTAATATTAACTGGCTTGACAAAGCTGCTGCACCATTCTTAGACACCGCTACTGCCCAAGACCTTACGCAAGTCGTCACATCCCCTACCAGACTGAACCAGCGCACTGGGTCCTCTTCCCTGCTGAACTTGGTATTCACCAACCGCCTCACTAAAAGCGCTAGTGCTACTGTACTCCCAAATGCCCTTAGCAACCACTTCCCTGTACTCTGCTCCTGGACATGCAAATCACCCAAATCCCCCCCCCCAGATTAATCTATTGGCACAAACTTGGCCCAGGCAAACTTGCGCAACTCAAAATGTATCTCAGGACTATGGACTGGTCCTCCGTTACGAAGGCCCCCAACACTGACCTAGCCCTTGACCTCTTCATCCTCACCTTTAACACCATTTGTGATAAATTTGCCCCAATCACCAAAAGGGTGGCCAAAGGTAACCCAGCGCCGTGGATCACTGAACATCTCCTGGACCTCATGCGGCCCAGAGACTCCCTATGGCACCTCTCCAATGAGACTGGCCTGCCAGCTGACAGACAGAGCTATAGGGAGGCTCGGAACAAATGTACTTGGTCCCTGCGCAAAGCTAAAGCAGAGTACTACAAGACCTCCCTCACCAACTCCTGGGGCTCTGGAATTAAGTTCTGGGACAATATTAAAGACCTGTGTGGAAAAGCTCCCAACAACACCCCTAGCCAGATTAGGGTTGATGGGTGCCTTACATCTGATCCAGCCCAAATGGCCGATGCCTTCAATGACGCCTTCTCTAACCTCAGCTTGGTTCTCCCCCCAAACTTCTTTGACCCACCCCACCATCAACCCCACCCTTTCGCCTGTGCAGCATCTCACCTAAGGGCACCGAGCCTTATCTCAAAAGGGCACTAAGTCACTCCCGGTATAGCAGTGACACCTTAAACCTGAAACTCCTTCGACTATCTCTCCCTGAGGTGCTCAACCCCCTCACCCATATACTAAACAGCTCCTTATGCCTAGGGAAATTCCCCTTCCACTGGAAATCTGCCCATATCATGCCAATATTTAAACATGGGGACTGTGTCCTCACTAACAACTACCGACCTATCTCCATTCTCCCTCCCCTATCCAAGGCCCTTGGGAGGATAGTCTCAGACCAGCTAACGGACCACCTAAACAAATACAACCTGCTTAGTATGCAGCAACACGGCTTCCGGAAGGGTCATAGTACCACCACTGCCCTCCTGGAACTCACCACTCACATCCACTCCACTTTAGACAGAGGTCAAATCACAGGGGCTGTCTTCATTGATCTCACTAAGGCGTTCGACACTGTGAACCACCCGCTTCTGCTATCCACACTGACCAGCACTGGATTCTCTCAGGATGCCCTTGTCTGGTTCTCTGACTACCTGTCTAACCGTTCCCAGCAGGTCAAAATTGGAGACACCGTATCTAGTAGGCTACCTGTCCTCTCGGGTGTCCCGCAAGGGTCTGTCCTTGGACCATTATTGTTCAGCCTCTTTCTTAACTCCTTCCCCAGTACCTGCTCCGGGAACCTTCTCCTCTATGCGGATGATGCCGTACTCTATTCCTCCAACTCTGACCCTATGCAACTCCACCTCTCCCTCCAGTCCTCCTTTAGTTCCACTGAAAAATGGTTCACTTCTCATCGTCTTAGCCTGAACTATAGCAAGACTAAGGTTATGTACTTTTCCCACCCGCTCAATACTAGAAAGGAACTTTGCCCTCAAGTACGAACTGCCAACCTGACCCCCCTGGAACAAGTGGACTCCTTCAGATACCTAGGCTTAACACTTGACCCTGCACTCACTTTCCACCAACATATGCACCTCCTATCTACTGCCCTCAGTGTGTGGCTCGGGCTCCTATATCGCCTCAAACACTGCTTTACCCCAAACGCATTAAGGCTTGCTGTCTCCTCCTCTGTCCTCTCCCGCTAGATTATGGCCTAGTCATCTACGGGGCAATAAACTCATCGACTTTCAGCAGACTACGTGTCTCCCTAAATAAAGCTTATCGCCTCACCTTGGGCTGTGACCGTCTAACTCACACATGCTCTCTATACAATGATACCAACTGGCTGAACCTGGACAACAGGATTAGGTTCCACACCTGTCTCATGGCAAAAAAAATTGCCCTAGGCCTCTGCCCAATAGGACTCACACCACTAATAAGACTGGCCCTGACACTCAAGCATAATCGTAGCTATGGTAAACAACTCCTCTCTGTCCCCCATTGCCATACATCCCAATACCAAAGGTCCTTCAGCTACAGAGCCCCTTCCTGGATGGACAGTCTGCCCACTCCACTTACAAAAGATAGCAGACTCGGACCGTACAAAACCACCCTCAGAGACCTCCTACAGTCCTCGAACCACTGTGATTGCCACAGATATACCTTACACTATTCTGACCAGCATAGGCTGTGGCCAGATTCCCCTTCACTCCCTGCCACAACCTGTGTCCCCCTAGCCTAGCTCTGCACATGTGTGCAATTTGTTTTTGTGTGTTTGCACTAACTTTTCCCTAGTTTTTTTCACTGTTAGCCTCACAACTGCTACTGTAACTACCTGACTATGTACTGCTGTACTGTTATGTAGCCTGTCTTTCTCTGTTTGTAATATTTGTGACGTGGAACCTTTGTAAAGGAGTCTCTGACTCAAAGGTATTTCCGAATCTCCAATAAACATAAACATAAACATACACTGAGAAATCATGCCACTAATCCAAAATGTACCTCCTCTCTGAGTATCTTCACCTATGAACTGCAGCAAGACACAGCTTCAGATTGCCGTGTCACTACACACTACCATCAGCCCCGCCAGCACACGCACACACACACACACATATATACAGTACTCATTCCTTCAGTCCTCATTCTGTTTTCCCACACTGTCATTCTGTTTTAAATTGCATTTTCATTTTGTTTAAAGCAGCACTGCAGCTTTTCTGAAGGAATGATCGAGCAAGCAGTTGTTGGAAGAGGCAGTGTGTGGCTGTTCATTTTGGCTAGAGATCACAGTCACTCCTCAGAAAGAACCTTTTGTTTTTATTCACTTTCTCTAAAGCTTTGTAAAAATAATTAAAAAAAAAAGCTCAGCTCTGACTGTCTGTACACTTAGTGAAAGACCGGAACTTGAAAATGGTAGCACATACCTGTTCCTTTCAGTTACAGCTCCCGCTTGGTCATGCTTCCACATGTAGCACTATGTAAACTACATTACCAGCTACTCACCAGAGCAGCAAGGAAAAGAAGAAAATGGAGAAATTTGTCCTCCAAAAGTAAAGTACCAGAGCAAACAAAGCACTAGAGCCAGCGACTTGTTGGGGGGGGGGGGACACCATGATAGATTAAACAAGAGCAGACCTCCACCAGTAGGGGAAGCAGGCAGCAAGCAGTGGCAGTACCACCTACAGACAGAAACAGAAACTGTGGCTTTTTTTTTAACTTACATCTGCACATGAAAAAATGAAGCAAAAAAAGTATTTACAAATTTTTTTACCTCTTTTAACATAATGAGGTATTATATAATAGCAATAAGGCACTCCAGGGATGTATGTTGTGTGATGCATGCTTGACCTCATGCTTCAGCCACCCAAGGTGTGACACTATTACACATTATACAATTGCAAGAAAGAATCCTGGCTTCTGATTGGTCAGTTGGTCATTGCAGCAGGGATGTTGTCCTGCCACAACATCCCTGCTGATTTTGTGTATTATTGTCATTGCTTTTTCTCTCAAGAAACAACGCTAACAAAAATATTCTTTAAATTAATTTTTTTTATTCTATGTAAAACAACAAGCCATTGCATGATAAGAATAATGCCCTCCATGGTGGGTGTTATGCTGGGATAACATCCCTTCTCTGGCATTGGACGCCCTTGGCTGGTGGCCTCGGGCCCAACAACCCGTGGCGCGATGTTATCCCAACATAACACCCACCCTGTCGGGCATTATTCCTTTCATAACACACACCCTGTCATGCCTTATTGCTTAAATGGCCTATGCCCAGGAGCACTTGACTGCTACTATAAAATGGACCCGTCTGTGAAAAGCACTAAAATACAGACTAAATAAAACCTTATTAAACATTGAATAACTAATAATGTGAAGCTTCTACCAATTAATAAGCCTCAAATGTAACCGTTTTGTGCAGCTGTAAATAAAGTGTTTATGTCAAAGAAGATGATTTCTCCTAAACAGATTTATCCCTCCCAGGTTCCAATACACATTCTTTAAAAAAATTCAGGAATGATTGTTTAAAGTATGTGATGTCTTCTTCCCTTTCCCACACTGTTTCTTTTTGAAATGCTTACCATTGAATACAAAATTTAAAAATTCTGCACAATTCTTCTGGCAAAATGTTCAACCCTACCAAATATACCAAATTACATGAGAAGGCCTAGTACAGAGCCAGTGCCTCAGTTTTATCTCTGGCAGGGTAAACAGCAGATAATTCCTTGTAAGCATGCAAAGGGGGGGAGGGTTGATAGTGAGCAAAGAAACATCAGACAAGAAAAGTGAGTAGTACTTCATTTTTTTATTCATTTGTTTATGTTCCTCAGGTACAGGCACATTTATCCTAGTTCGATCAACCAGCCCCATCTCCCAGCATCCTAGGGACTTAGCTCAACCTCCATCCTTCCTCTAAGGCTTCCCACTTTGATGGGGTTGGTAGGCCCTCTCTTATCTGTCAGAGAATGGAGCCAGTCCATGGAGAGAGGAGCCTATCACTGGCATTGGTCCTGTGAGTGTCAGAACTCACACTGTTGCAATGTCGGGCATTTTTCCCTCCTGGTTTTCTCCCATGGGGCACCAGCTTTAGGTGGTATGTAAGCTTTCACACAAGCTTGGAGCTCATCACCACCAGCACCTCCCCCACCACCCATTAAGTCTTCCCAAGTGCTTGCCACCTCTGGGCACCAATGTAGCAGTATAGTACTGGAGCATGGCTGCCCCACCCCGGAGGAAGAGAGCATCCTCTGAGACACACAGAGCTCCTCCCCCTAGCCAGCCCCCAATGGCCCAGGCATGTTCCTGAAGCCAGGTCACTGGCATCCCTAGTGGTAGCGCTGCTGCTGTGCCAATGGGCTGGCTTTGTAGTAGTATTTTATTTTTTACATTTGTGCATGGATATAATGAGGGGATCAAGGAAAACAACATTTAATTAATGGGTCTTTTTTAATTTAAGGTAGTTTTACATTTTTTATGGCCTAGTTGAAGGTTTTCAGTAAAGAGGAAAATGGTCGTCATTTGAAAGTTTCTATCAAGTGAAAGTTCTGAGAGGTAATCTAAACGTAAGGATTTAAATGCTGGTAATGAGGCTGACTGATCCTTTAGCAATGCAACACTGCAGGATTTACTAATGCGTAAAGACCTAAACTGACCAACTGGATTGCAGAATTTTTCCTGCCCATTTTATAATACATATTTTACATTGTTCAGGAGAATTCTACATTTGCAGTAGTGCATGAGAAAGTACTTGGCCCTAACTCAGGTAGCTATGATCTGGGTGACCTCAGACAACGTTATGCCTGTGTTGTTGGGTTAACATTAGGATAAATAACATGCTCCTGCTTTCAAAAGTCACCGGACCCTTTCTTGCAATTATATTTTACTCTCCAATGGCTGAAAGAAACATCAAACTTGATTGGAGGCATCTCTGTACATACTGTACCAACACTAAAAAAGTGCCAGTCAACAGCCTTTTTGCTTGCCTTCATGGTACTCTGGCCTCCTTTGCCCACAATGCCTTGGCATCCATTTCTCAGCACAGTGTTAGAAAAAGTCCAGATGCAGCCAATACAACAACTACTGCTCATCTCTCCTAGTCCCAGGTTTTCAACAGAGCTTATCTGTGTCTGCTGTTGCTGCTGCTGTATACTCAGGCTCTGGGCTCCGAATCCTACCACACAGCAAGAATGGGCTGGTCAACTACCATCCAATGATCCAAACTCAAGAACCACCCTATTGCTTCAGTTACCACACAGATTCCTGGTCTCCTGTCCTCTGGAACCTACCACAACAAGGCCACCTAATAACACATATAACAAAGCAAGAGGACTATTTCTTTTCTAAATGCAAGTTAGCACTGGGAACAATCAATAACATTTTTTTAACATTGTTTTCATTTGTTATAAATGCAGAACAAAACTTTTATAAAAGTGACAATATTCTCCAGGGTTATGTTATTGCCACTACTTGGGTGTATGAGTCTCTTGGCCTATGGTCTCATCATTCACAATGCACCAGAGGCATGGCAATATACCATTATATACCACACCCTGTTGTGTATTATTCCTTAATTATGAACTGAGGATCATAAACAGAGGAATCTGATTGGCCGAGAGCTCTTTGAAGCCGTGATGATATCAGGCTACATCATCACAGCTTCAAAAAAGTTCTGGCACCACCAGCCTCCTTGCTCTCTACTGTCTGAGAACTATTTTTTCAAAATGTACTCCTACACCACCCACAAACACACTCATAAAATGTTTTAAAACCTGTTTTTTAATTGTTTTTATTCATAAAACTTCAAACTCGGTTCATAATAGCAATAAGTCACTCCAGGGTGTGGTATATCATGGGATATTGTCACTTCTCAGGTCGTTGGATGCACTCAGCCTGTGGCCTTGTGCCCAACCACCCAAGGCGTGATAATATCCCATGATATACCGCACCCTGTCATGCCTTATTGCTTAATTATAAAGTGGATAGTGTACATACTGCACCTTGATTAGTCAACAACCATGCATTGTAAGACCACTACCAACAGTGAAAAACAGTGCTGACAACCAGAATGCAGTACCTAAAAAAAAATCAATGTGTCAGATTATACACTTGTAAAATAACTAACAACAGTATTATTTTCTTGGATACAATCAACAGTAAAAAGGAAAAGAACATGACTGAATAGAAAACTGCTATGCTATTTTCTCTCCTAGCCTGGAGCAATTAGTTTCAATACAGTTTTACTTTAAAAACAATAGGCATTTTCCTGACCCAGCCATCTACCCACTCCCACTGTCACCTACAGTACATCCTCCCCAGCCACCCACACACTGCAAAGACATTCACTCCCCTACCACTGACCAAATCCCAGTTGCTAACTCTCTGTCCCTCACCTGCCCCACCCACCCACTGCTTACTAATTGATTTTTTTTTTCATTTTAATTAATTTCCAAGCATGTGCTCCTATTTTTTGTTTCCTGTTACTCTGCAGGTCCCAACCTCTCATTGCTGCATACCTGTTATCTAACTCCTTTTTACTCCAATGACAATCACTCTCCTTACAACAGAAGCTGGTAACTTTCTCTCTCTCTCTCTCTCTCTCTCTCTCTTTGTGCCTCTCTTCTGACTCAGTCTCCCACCTGATTCACAATGCCAGCACTTGCACATGAGAGGATAAACAGTACACTGGAGGACAAGAGAGAAGCAGGCCAAACATAACCAAAAAGAAAATAATAATCTACTAAATTCACAACCAGTTTTTTAAGCCCCCTGTCTTCAGTGGCACATGCTATTAGAGGGACTGTTTAAAAATAATGGGATCTATTCTTGAATGTATGGATGTATGCCTGATTCATGCTTACAGAGCCCACCAGCTCCACATCTCAAGACAGGCATATACCAGCCTGTATTCACTATCACTGGCTGCCTTTCTGCACCCCAGCCCTCCCCCCAGCACACAGCTGCTGGGGGTGGAGCACAGCTGTGCAGGAATGGATCATGGGATGCTGGGAGCATCCAATCAGATGCCCATCCTGTGTCCTGAAGTGGATCACCTGCTGTGCATGTGCAGGAGATCCTGGGACAGCATGGACTCTGGCGAGCAGATAATGATGGGTGAATGCCTGAATGGCTATCCCTAGCCCTCCCTGCCAGCCCAGTGGGCTGGGGCAGCAGTGTGGAGAGGATTACCTTTGCACTACAGCTGGCAGGTATCTGTTGGTGGAGGGGCATAAAAGTCATGGCAGAGTCCCCCACTGCATAACTTGCACCACCAGGCCTGGTATTCCATGCTTTAGTAAATAGTGTGGAGTGCTGACACACCCCCAACATGCCTCCAGACCACCCACGTCACATACTGTAGTTGTGCAGGCAGCCAGGGGATCATGTGTGCAAGGGGCTTGAGCACCTGCTGTGAATGCTGCTGGGGGTCTGCTGGATGCCTGCTGTGTGGTATTCCAACCTAGGGTTGCATATGCACCTCAGATACATGGCGCACAGGCAATCTGCATGTTAGTGAATAGACCTCAATGTTTACAACAGTTTATTTTGTTTAATATTTTTCCTAAATTTATTTCTTTGCCTGAGGCCTCGTGCCATACTCTGCCATGAGTGTGTGGTTATGGTTGCACAACTGCCAACCCCTTCTTGTTCCATACTGCATACTTATTAGCTGACAATCATATGAAAGGCACACATGGTCAAAATACTTCCCGAATAGGAATGTGTTCCTTTGTCCCCTTTGAATTCCTCAAAAACAAGTTCTGTAGCTGTGGTTACACCACATCCTTGTGAGAGGCATTTTCACCTCTTTCTGGGTTCTCAAGAGGATCCGATACACAGCAATGATTTCCATAGCATCATGAAGGAAGTGATAGACAATTTCAACTACTGTCAAACCTTGAATTTTATTTAGTCCAAAATATCCTAAACGTGAACTGTAAAGATATTTTAATGTCACTTGTTTTCTGTTCAGAGTAGCTTGTCCTCTGTTAATGTGGATGTCTAAACACACTGTGACATCCCCCTGTTATTATATATCATAATTTAAATTACTGCAGTTTCAGTTTGTTAGATGTAGAGCAAGCTAGCAAGCTGAAGTGTATAACAGCTGGAACCTTTTGATTTTTGCTGGATTATTACATCTTTTTTTTTCTTTGATCTTAGCAGCAGCAGTGTTTACAGTTTCACTTCAGAATGCTATTGTTTCATTATGATTAGTATTATTTCTTTTTTTAATGAGGAAGGCACACTGAGTTAGAAAACAACTTGTTTCTAGATTCTTCCATGGAGCAGAAAGAAAAATAGAGAAAAATCGGAGAAACACATTATAAAGAAGACATTCTGCCAGACCTACTGTAATTATTTTTTTCTTTTATTTCCAACATTGTCACTGGGCTAGTCTTTCACTGCTGAGTTATACCTGCTCACCTACTATAGGCTAGGAGTGTTGTGAAGGTTTTTTTTCTCCAGTGATTTGTTGACAAAATGCTAAATATTTGCTATGTGTAGACAGTGTGAAGTTGCCACTTTGCCAGCAATTTACTGGGCAAAGTACCAAACACATGTAAAATAGAAAAAGAAATGACCCCCTGTAGAACTAAAAAAAAAAACCCACTCTCTACCCCCCACCCCAGATCCAGGAAGTCAGATTCTGTAAATAATACTACCCCCTCCCCCCACCTACTCAGCAGTACAACAGTGCTCTTCTTCCTCCCCTCCATCCTGCCCCTAGAAAAGATTGACATTTTAACTGAGGAAACCCTCCCCCAACCACTTTCAACTGTCTGTGTGGCACCCACCTCCCCCAGCCCTGAAAAAAGACAACTCCACTGCCCACTGAGCACCCAAGAAGGATGCTTCTTGAGTTTGGATCATTGGACGGTAGTTGGCAGGCCCGTTGTTGTGTGGTGGGAACCCAAAGCCTGGGGACTGCAGCAGCAGCTGGTAAGGTGTATTGAAAACCTGGGACTGGGACAGATATGCAGCATTGGCTGTGCTTGCCAAATCAGGGCCTTTTTTAAAACAGTGTGGTGAGGAATGGGTGCAGGGTAGTTATATTATGTGTGACTGGGTGACCAGGGAAGCAGATCATGATGGAGCAGTGGACGTGGCCTACCTAAATTTCAGTAAGGCCTTCAGCACCGTTCCACACAAGATACTAGTAAACAAGCAGTGCAGCCTGGGAGTGGGGCCAAACATGGTAAACAGGGTAAGGAACTGGTTTGGGGATAGGCGTCAGAGTGTAGTGGTAAACAAAGTTCACTCTGAGGAAGGGAAGGTGACCAGTGGGGTGCCACAAGGATCAGTACTGGGACCTTCCCTCTTTAATATATTTATTCGTGACCTTGCAGAAAGACTAGAAAGGAAGGTGCGCCTTTTTGCACATGACACTAAAATCTGCAATAGGGTAGACACTTGGGGGGGGGGATGATTAGGGATCTAGGAAAGCTTGAAGAGTGGTCAAGAATGTGGCAACTAAGTTTCAATGTGAAGAAATGCAAAATCCTGCACTTAGGGCATAGAAACCCACGGGTGGGGTACAAGACTGGGGAGTAGTACTGACGGCTACCAAACAGGAAAGAGATCTGGCTGTAATCACATCTGATGACCTAAAGGTGGCCAAACAGTGTGACAAGGCTATGGGGAGAGCCAGTGGGATGCTAGAGTGCGTAGGGAGGGATATCACCAGCAGAAAGAGGGAGGAGGTGATACCAGTGTATAAATCATTGATGACACCACATCTGGAGTACTGTGTCCAGTTCTGGAGACCGTATCTCTGGAAGGACATAGACAGAGTAGAGGCAGTCCAGAGGAGGGCAACAAAAATGGTGCAAGGTCTGCACCTGATACCATATGAGGAGAGACTAAAGGACCTCAATTTTAACATCCTGGAAGAAAGAAGGAAAAGGGGGGACAGAGACTGTCAAATACTTCACGGCTATAAATAAGGTACAAGAGGGATGCATCTTTCAGAAAAAAACATGAACAGGAACAAAGGGACATGCTATGAAGCCAGAGGGGGGTAGACTCTGGGAAAACGTAAGGAAGTACTTCTTCACAAAGAGAGTGGTGGATGCCTGAAAGAGCCTTCTTGTGGAGGTGGTGGGGGCAAAAGCTGTGGCAGGATTCAGGAATGCATGGGATAGGCATAAGAGAACCTTAGTCATTAGGGAAGGGAGGGTTAAGCCAAAGATCAAGTAGGGTCTACAGTATTTCAGTAGGTAGGGAAAATCGGCAAACTAGATGGGCCAACCAAGCAGTCCTTACCTGTCTTTAAATTCTGTGTTTCTTTGTGGGCAAAGAAAGACAGAATACTATGAAAGCAAGCAAAAAGGCTGTTGACTGGCACTTTTTTCTGTGGGTATGTGCGGGGATGCCCCCTCAGCTTTTAACCAAACAAGTTTGAGTATTCAGTTTAACCACTGGATAATAAAATACAGTTCTAAGAAAGGGTCCGGTGACTGTTAAAAGCAAAAACATTTATTTATCCTGATGTCAGCTCAGCAACACAGGAAAGGTATTGACTATTTTTATACTGATCAGACCTGACTGAGCTTGGAGCCAAGTATTGTATTTGCTCATGTACCCCTGCAAATGTAGAATTCTCCTGAACATTGTTACCTGAAAAATCTGTTATCATTAATGTTGGCAAATTAGCTTAGTGTATTCCAACAAAACGGGCCCAACATATAAGAAACTAGTACTAGTTGTGTGCTGTCTTTGTCAGCAATATGCAGTATAAATATAATGTGTTCTTATTAAACTGTCTTTTTCCAATTGCCCTCCAAGGATTCAAGGCATGATCTGGAACTGAGAGACAAAATCCATGTTAGGATTTTCTAGTTACAGTAAATGGCCTGTTACTGCTGTTAATGCTAGGATTCTGTTAATAAATGCCTGATATACTGTAAGTATAATCACAGTGGCCCAGCTAGATTGGTTATTTTATAATGTTGAAGTGTGTCTAATGTCTGTACATTGAGTTTTCTGTTTAAACAAAGATCACAGTAGCGTGCTTAGAAATCTGTTTTTTTCTTGCATACATGGCAACGGCACTCTGTTGGTAGTGATCTGACTAATGTAGCCTAATCAGGTTAAAATTTAATCTTATGAGAAGCACTATTCTGGCATTAAGTAATTGGGAGCTTCCAACTACTAATAAAAAATGTTCTTTAGAGCACTTGGATCCTTCTTGATTATCTAATGGACTTACCAAATCATTGCAAGACCTTTTTCTGTTTTTTTTCAGTAAGATCTGATTGATTTTCTTTTTAACCTAAGATAAAATAATGTACCCTCTAACAATTCTAATGCCCTTTTTGTGTTTGTTTTCCAAAATAACTGCTTCATGGAAAATGAAAATAAAAACTTTAAAAACTACATACTGAAAAATAAAGTTAGAATTGAGGTTTTAGACATACAGTAGGTCTTCTGCAGGCTACATCTAGAGAGGAAGTGATCAGGCTTACTATTTACATTGTGGTTCATAATCTCTGAGGCACTCCAGTTCCTTACAGACTGGGGTATCTCCGCCTGATAGGCTGAGATGCACGTGGCTAAAAAGGAGACAATCCATCCCACTTTGGGCTCAGCCGTGTCCTCAGATTTTCAAGTTATTCATTTGCATCTGACCGGGCAAACTCTCAGAGCTCATGCAATCTGCATTTAAGAAGCAACTCTGCACTTCAGCATGTGCTCTCATAAATGTTTCAGTTGCTACAGTTTACTAGAGAACACACAATTTTCATTTTCAATATTCCTTTCCAAAAGTTAAAGCACATCTTGGCAGTCACTCTAAAAAATCTGTATAGAAAACATTTGAAACTATTTGTCTCTCCCCTGCTAACCTCACAGTGCTTTTGTTTATGGCATCATAATGCTCACTATGACAACAGACTATGATGTCACAAATAGCAATTGTGTGGTTAGCAGGGGAATGTCAGATACATTTTGAAAAACTCAGTGAAATAATGGCTGCATTATCTACAATATTTAGTAGACCAACAGCAGGGGAAAGTAAAAAAATTAATAAATAACAGATAATAACAAAGCAATACACAGGGACACTGGTTTACCGGGATTGAGAAAGGTCATATTCCATTTTGCACATTGTAAAAAACGATATTGTCACCGGTGTCTGCTAAGTCAAAATCCGGTTTTACCGGTGTTTGGTTTTGTGTACTTTATTTAACAATTTTTAACTCTGCTAATGGGCATTTTAGCAATTTTGACCTCCACTATTACACATCCTTCCATCCTTGTACCAGTTTAAAGTTGTTTTAGGTGCAAGATGTGATGGCAGCAGCAACACTACAGCCCCCATCCCTAATGTGTGATGGAAGCAGCACTACGGTCCCCATACCTCTGGTGTGATAGAAGCAGCAACAGCACTACAGCCTCCATCCTTCAGGTGTGACAGAAGCAGCAGTACTACATTCTCCATGCCTCATGTGTGATGACAGTATCAGCACTATGGACCCCATCCCTCAGGTGGGACAGCAGCAGTACTACATTCCCCATCCACCAGTGGTGATGGAAGAAGCAGTACAGCCACAACCCCTTCAGTGTGATGGCAGTAGCAGCAATGCAGTCCACATCCCTCAGGGGTGATGGCAGTAATGACAGCACTATGATCCCCTTTCTTCAACACCCACACCCCACATGCACAAGTTACAAATGACTTGGTCTCTTTGCTTGTTAGAACTCAGAAGTGAATTAATCTGAACTGTCACTGCTAAGGTGGACTACCTTTGTATTTTCCCATCTATAATTTAACTGCCTGAATTGTATTTCTGCCTGTGACACTGCTGACCAGGGTTAGGGAACAGACTTGGGTGTTGGAGGGCCAGCTGGTGAGTGAAGGCTTGAGTGCCCAACAACCACTCACCTTCTCCTGGGAGGGAGGGTGGATTCATGGCTCAGCATTTGCTGGCCCATGGTGGAGGCCAGAGGCATGACAACATGTCAGCCCTCACTGCAGGAGGGAGCATGACGGACATTGGCTTGTGCCTTGACATCATGTGGCCTGTCAAGCTCCCAAGAAAATGGAAAAACACCAGCTGACCAACCGAAGGATGGCTGTTGGTCCCTCCATAAGCCAGAAGCCCCAGACATGTGTCTGGTCTGACCCCTGCTATGCCCAGGATACACAGGAAGCTCTTTGGGGCAATTCTCTTCCGCTGGTAGCCTCCCACAGGGGTAGGGACCCACTCAATGAAGGGTTACTTTGGGTTACCTGGTAGCACAGCAGTAAGGGTCAGTGGATGGTGGTCGGGGCTCAGCAGGTGGTAGTGGGCCTTGGCAGGCCTGAAGGAGTGGATGGCCAGGGGGTAGGAGGAGCAAAAAAAAAAACTGCTTGAATTTGCTTCTTTGAAATAAAGTGTCTTCACCTAAAAAATCCACAAGTGATTAGTGGAGGACCTTCAAATGGATTCATGCATCTCCCAGACATGTGGATGTTTTTTTTTTTACTTGGTGTCCATGAAATGGGTGTCTCCAAGTTTTCATGTCTTTGTTCAGATGTGAATTGAACACTACTCTGCCCACCAGCATCATACAGCCCCTGGGGTCTTACCTTCTGTATGTCATTGACTGTGCTTTCAAAATCCACTTGCCAAAGTACTCTTAAATACTTGACATTTGCTCTTTGTTGAAGCAGTCTATCAGAAAACTTTTTGTTGTCACAGAGACTGAAACAGCAGGTGGGGAAAAAGGTGTAAATGATCCAATTCACCTAAATGGGGTGCTAACTGTGAAGTCTTTTCATAAGTAGTAAGGCAGTTTCTTCTTCGTGAGCATATTTTCATTCAGACTAATTTTCATTGAAACAACTGAGGATTTTGGATGGCCCTACTGATTATAAACTTGAATAAGTTAGTTGGTAACAGTGATCCTGCATTTAGCAATCTACAACCTAGATGCTTATATGCAAAGAATACAATAAAAACCTGACTAAAATCTAGAAACAAACATAAAACACACAAAATGTATCCGAACATTTATCTTTACCTATACAAAATCATTGCAGCCAAGTAAAACTCGGTAAATTACATGGTACCCTGACTATTATTCTGTGATGTAGTAAACATATATTGGTATTTTTTATATTCTTTGTAAAGCAGGTAAGATCCACTAGGTAGAACCGTCTGTTCTAAAAGCACTAGGGAGGTTACGTGACTTGCTGAGTCACACAGTATGTAAGTGGAGTTGTGGGACTCAAACCAAAGTCTGCTGGATGTAACCAGTTCACTCACCATTTGTTACTCTAACCACTAGGCATGGGTGGTTAAACTGAATGTCTGATTACAATAAAGCAGTGCGGGTCATTTCCTTACTGACTCTATATGCAGCAAAGCAGAAAGAATGCAAAGCACAGCAGCATTCATTTTAAGATGCTGAAATCTGGGTCGGCCCGCTGATGCTGTGGTAGCACTATTGCTTGCCTTGCAATGCCAGCAACCCAGGGTCAGAAGCAAACTCAGGTTGCCGGAGGTCTGGCCAGGGGAGTAGGATTCAGCACAAGGGGACTGCCCTCCTCCTCCATGGAGGGTGGGCTGCAGGTCCTGCTTCTTTACCACCACCAGTGTGACCACGGGTGGTGGTGCAAAGGTGCTGCAGAGTGATCAGGAGGGAAGGACACTAGCCAGGATCTGGAGCAGTGGCATGTCTCTGTGAAATACCTCCTTTGATCTCTAGTGCTGGTGCCCTCAGGGACAGAGACCAGAAAACTAGGAACAGCCACTCCACATTGGCCACTGGCAGAAGGGACCCAGGTGCCCCAGACTTCATAACCAGGCTCCATGAGGGACCCACTGAGCTGCCCGACACACACTAAGTGAGTGTGGAGGGGTGACCTGGGGTCCCATCCCTTCCCACCTGGGGGAGGGTACAATCCAGGCAGGATAAGGGCAGGCCCACAGGAGCTCCTGAGCATTACCTGGGGATGAAGCTAGGGGATACCCAGCCTAGGGATCTCTGAAAAGTGGAGACCGATGCTGTGAGAAGGGGACATAGAAAGAGAAAATAAAAAAAATGTAAAAAGATACTGAAATCTTAGAGATTCTGTGCAGTGACATGCAATTTCCGTGAGGCACCGGTACAAGAATTCAAATTCCGCAAACCAAGCAGGATTCCGTGATTGTTACCGGTGTTACCGGTAAAAATGGAAAACCAGGGTCCCTGGCAATACATTTTAAACATAGTTGGTGTAAACCTAGGGGGCAAGATTTTCCAAGCTGCACAGTGGACGCAAGGTGGCCTGTGTCAGTGATCCATGGTGCAGGGCATGCCTGCATCAATGTACCATGGCGCAAGAGCCCCTTGCATCAAGACTTGCGGTAAATTCAATTTCCAACCCGCAGCTGCGTGCGAAAATGCTGCACTGTGCTTCAAGGCTGCTTGGGCCACCCTTGCACCACAAAACTGCCTGTGACTTGGGGCAGGCATGGCTGCCCCAAACACAGGCCTCCAGAGTATGGGAACTGCAGTTTTCAAACACCATTTGCAGAGCAGCAGATGATAAAGTGCTCACACATGCTAGACCAGCTAAGGCTCGAGAGGAGGTTGAAGGAGTTGAACATGTACTCACTGGAGGAGAGGAGGGACAGGGGTGACATGATTGAAACCTTTAAATACATGAAAGGAATAAACAAGACTGGTACAGAGGGGCTGTTCAAAGTAAGGGAGGGGAGGGCCACCAGGGGCCATGATATGAGACTGGAGGGAGGAAGGTTCAGGAGGGAAATGAGGAGACACTTTTTAACAGAGAGGGTGGTGGCTGGGTGGAATGCGTTACCTGTAGAAGTGGTTTGCAGTAGAACAGTGGACTGCTTCAAAAGGGGATGGGACAGGACAAGAGGAAGGGTTAATGAAGGGGAAGGGTGGAAGGGAGGGGCAGCTGCAGAATAAGGGGTGCTAGCTGCACATTCGAGCAGACTTGATAGACCTCTAAGCCTTTATCTGCTGGCAAATTTCGTATGTTCGTAAGCAGCTTAGAGCACATAAAGCAACACACAGCAGAAGCATCCCTCAGTCATGTGAATGACACAGTGGTGTGCACACACACTGTGGGACCTGAATGATAGTAAAATGATAGGTGCAGCAGCCCTACTCATGATCATGATGGTCAGGGCATTATGTAGGAGATGCCATGCCCGATGACAATGAAGTGTAGCAGCAAGGTCGTGACATGCTATACAACAGCAACCGGGGCAGCCCACAGGCACTACACACTACAGGTGTACCACAGCCGAACATCATACCTGGACTTCAGCAAGGAACACTGCCTGGCCAGATGCCGCCTGTCAAGGGTGGCCATCATGGCCCTCTGTGATGTCCTGAGGCCACAGCTGACAAGCCGGACCCACAGAAGCAACCCCATAGTGGTTGAGGTGAAAATTAGTGTGGCACTACAGTTCCTAGCCACCAGAACATTCCAAACACCAACCGGAGACATGCTTGGGATATGCCAGTCCTTCATATCAAACTGCATACAATAGGTGGTGGAGGCACTAGTACGGCAGAAGAGGGAATACATAACCTACCCATGGGATGCCCATGGACAGAGTGCTTCTACAACATAGCCCAGTTGCCACGCATGCTCAGTGCAATTGGCTGCATGCACATCGCCATCAAGGCACCAACATCGATAAGGAGGTGTACGTCAACCGCTAGGGGTTCCATAGCATGAACATGTAGGTCATATGTGACAGCCGCAACCATATACTTGACATAGTGGTGCAGTACCCTGAATCGTTGCATGATGCCTATATCTTCAGGTACTGTGGAATCACAGAGGTCCTTGAACATGGTGAAATGACAGATGGCTGGCTGATAAGTGGGTGCAGGTACAGCACAGCTGCACAATTGGCACAACCTACCCGCTACACATGCACTGCACAGCAACATGACACCAGGCCGCTGCACCATAACATGGGACAAGGGCAGGGCACTGCATAAGGAACACAGCATGTATGTTGTGGACACAGGGGTACACCTGCTGTCACTGATGACAGCCCGTGTCACTGAGGTGATGGCATGAATGGTTAATGCACACACTGACTTGCGGACAGCGGGTGAGACAGTATGCACAGAAGTCCACATGCCCCACACGGTCAGGTATACGGTTAGTGGGCACATCAGCAAGCATGCTGGCTGTCCTGGTACCATGCAGCGCTGTTGAAGGGCACAGCATGACAGAACTAGACAGCATAATACATGTCATGAGAGGGCATATTCCCAGCTGGCCAGGACACACAGACACACATTGCGTCAGACACCATGGTGGTGCAAACATGCATGGCATATGACACATGCCACAGACAAAACAGGGCACACACAGATGTAGAGATGTAGATGCAGAGATGTCCTGGATAAAAAACTGGTTGGACAGCAGGAGGCAAAAGGTAATAGTAAACGGAGTCCACAGTGAAGAAAGGATGGTAACTAGCGGGGTACCACAGGGTTCAGTACTGGGACTGGTCCTCTTTAATATCTTTATAAATGACATTGGAGAGCACCTGGAAGGAAAGGTATGCCTCTTTGCAGATGACACAAAGATCTGCAACAGGGTTGATACACCAGGTGGGGTGGAAAGAATGAAAAGGGACTTGGCAAGGTTGGAGGAACGGTCAAATACGTAGCAGCTCAGATTCAATGCAAAGAAGTGCAAGGTAATGCATCTGGGAAACAAAAACCCAAGGGAAGAGTACACAATGGGGGGTGTGTTAATAACAACAACAAAAATCAAATGAGACATAGGAGTAATTATATCAGATGACCTAAAGGTGGGCAAGCAATGTGAGAAGGCAGTAAGGAGGGCTGGGGGGATACTGGGATGCATAGGAGAGGCATCAACAGTAGAAAACAGGAAGTTGTTATCCTTCTCTACAGACAGTTAGTGAGACCCCACCTGGAGTACTGTGTGCAATTCTGGAGACCCCATCTCTGCAAAGACATAGACAGAGTGGAGGCTGTTCAGAGGAGGGCAACCAAAATGGTGCAAGGTCTGCACCAGAAGACATACGAGGAGAGACTAAAGCAGCTTAATATGTATACCCTTGAGGAAAGGAGGAGAGGGGGACATGATAGAAACTTTCAAGTATCTCAAGGGAATTAACAAGGTACAAGAGGGTAGTATCTTTCAGAAGAAGAGATGTGCAAGAACAAGGGGGCACTATCTGAAGAGTAGAGGGCCGGCTCAGAGGTAATGTTAGAAAGTATTTTTTCACACAGAGAATTGTGGATGCATGGAACAGCCTTCCTGAGGAGGTTGTGGAGTCAGGAACAGTGGGAGAATTCAAGAATGCATGGGACAGGCATAAGGCAATTCTAGTGGGGGGGGCAGGAGGAAGTAAGCTGTTGATTAACTAGAATCTGCAGCTTATCCATCAGGTAAGGAAATGGGCAGACTGGGTGGGCCAAGCGGTCCTTATCTGCCATCAAATTCTATGTTTCTGCGTAGACGTGTAATGTGCAACACACAGTGACAAACATCACAGGTGCAGCCACATGCACAGTAGTGTGACTGCATAAGATGCCCATTCCGCCATGTGGTGCAAGCAGGCACCATTATGTGGCAGTACACCCCATGCAGGTAGTTTTCAGCACATGGCACAATGACACAGTCACAGTGGTGGATCCAGCAGGGTAACAGGGTCTCTGGGGACATGCAACAGACACAAAGAGCATCACACGTAAATGTGCACCACACCCATATACTGTAACTGCACACCACACTGCCATGCATGAACTGCCAGGACACACAAGCTAAGTAGAGACACTCATGTCAACCAAGTGCAATGCCACCTGCATTCTAACAGGGACCTGTGTCTCCACAAATGACTTCACTGATGATGAGACGGTGCTTCTGGTCAGCTGTGTCCAAAAGTGGTCATAGATGATAATGCCCCCAGGTGCCTCACAGTGCACACCCAAGGAGCAAGACACTGCGTGGCTGCCTGTGTTGCATTGCCTGGACTATGTCCTGTGGGGTAGTGTCCATGGTTATTGCAGCCTGTGTCTGTGCCCATTGCAGCTCCAACATTTCTCTTTGCTGTTCTATGCTGCATTCCATCATTGCGGCCATGTGCTCCAGGGTGGATGCCTGCCGCTAGGCACAGGACCTTAGACCATGCGTTGCTGAGAGTAGCTTCAGGCTGCACTCTCCGGTGCTCCGGCTGGAATCAACCATGGTGTTCCATATGGCTGCAACAGCCTCCCTGATGCTAGCATGCTGTATTACTGCTTTTGAGTTCTGTGCCTCACATGCACTGCTTAGTGTTTGCTACGACTGACGCCTCTGCTTCTATGACCTCCTGGCAGTACTGGCCTAGGTATGCATCCAGTAGTGGTGATGGCCCCTCAGTCCCATCCTGTAGCTGTGGTGTAGCCACGTACTGTGCAGGTGACATGGGGCTGCAGCTTTGCATTGCACTGCATATGCTTCCTACTGTGTCACTGCTGTTGTCAGGCAGCTCTACATCGCTGTGCATGTCCTGCCGGTGCTGTGCACACTGGCAGTAGAGCTTGCCACCACATCCAGGCATGTTGTTTCCCTGTTTGTCCCTGCATATTCCTGGACATTTTCCCCCTGCGTACCATCAGACATGGTGTCAATGTTGCTGTGTGCTGCCACATCCAGCTGTTGCTGCCTTTCATGTCATGTGGGTGGTGTTGGTCTGCAGTGCATGTGCTACTACAGCTGCTGCTACTTCCACCGCTGCTGCAGCTGCTGATCTCATCATCACCGCATTCGCTAGTGCTGCTGTTGCTGGTGCTGCTGCTGTCAGTGTCTGTGTTGTTGTCATCTGCATGCCCATCTGCAGGTGAGGGGTACAGCATAACATGTCTGTTTGTTCACATGTGTCCCAACATCCCACCCATTCTGGGCTGTGCATGTCTGCACAGTGGTATGGATTGCAACAGGCATGTGTGGCTGTCATGTATTGCATAGGACCAGTAGCATGTCATGTTGGTACATTGGTGTTGCCTTCAGTGATGTTCGTGCCTGATGTGCAGCCCATGCACATGCACTGGTGAGCCAAATGTAGCTGCATGTGTGCTGTTGTTGTTTGCAATGTCCTGCAGTCATCTTGGCCCTCAGTACATTGTGCCGTTAAGCATGCATGTGGTTGCAGTGGTGTAGGCCAGGTGGCCCTCCACTGCCATTGCACAGCACATGGTGTTGTATCATCACCACTGTGCTGGCAATGTCACCCCTGACCACACATGTGCTGTTGTGACATATTCAGCCTGTCCCATGCTCATTGTGTCTGTTCCCCCCCACCATCCCATGCCTGCACACCTTGCAATGTATTCTGCAGTCTATACAGGTCTAGGTTTGTGTCCCCCTGTTTCATGCTCAGTCTCAGGTGTGCCACCACCCGCTGTTCAGGGCCAGTCAAGGTCAGGCACTGTGTTGGTCCACCATCTGTACCAATGGTACACTGCCTGTTATGTGCTAGTTTCTCCTTGCTGTGGCACTTCACATCATTGTAGTGCTTCTGCAGCTCCTGAATACTGAACCTCACAGGACCCACAGCCTTCACACATGTGGCTACCTGTTCCCATGTCTGTCTCCTCCTGTCCCTTAGAGCCTTGTCTCCTCCTCTGGACAGCAGCATCATACACTGAGCCTCTACCTCCTCCACTAGTACCTGTATTTCTGCCCTAGTGAAGCTTTGCTTCCTGCTGATAGCGGGTGGCAGGCGGGACCTTGCCCGTGTTCCCACATCCACTGTGCTGCCCTCAGCTACACCTGCTATGCTGTCCTCCTCTGTACCACTGCTGGCATTTGTGTCGCATCTTCTGGCCTGACCTGCTCCACTGCCACTGCCTCCCCCCTGTGCAGGCCTGTCATTGCCTCCCCTTGGCCTCACCTGCTCTGTTCCCACTCTGTTCTGTGCTGTGTGTCTCCTCTCCTGCCTGCTGCATGTTCATCCCCAATATATTCCTCTGTTGCACTGTTCTCCAGCGCCATCTGTGACCTGCACTCTGTGGGTGCCCTTTCAGCAACTGGCCATCTTCTCCATCTCCAGGATGCTGAAGAGCCAGTCCCACATCCTCATCTGTGGCTGCAGCATCCTCTGCCCTCTGTGGCCTGCGCTCTGTGTATACCCTGTCTGACACCACCCATCTTCTCTGTCTGGCTGTTGGTGGGGCTGCTTCACTGTCCCCATCTGAGTTTTCAGCATCCTCTTCCCTCTGTGCCCTGCACTCTGCCTGTCCCCTTTCCAGTGCCCTGAGTCCTCTGTGTCTCCTATTCACTGCTTGGGCACTACCACCATGACCATCAGTGGCACCATGCTCCTGTCTGCCTTGTGCACTGTGGCAAGCATTGCCCCTTGTTCCTCGAGTCGCCCTTGCCTGCTGTCTACCATCACAGTAATTCCCGCCTCATCCATCCTGCTGTCTTCTTCCTCTCTCCTTCTCCTGCCCACCTCTGTGGCCCTGGCATCCTTCCTTTCCTTGCTCTGGCCCTTTGCCACATGATTTCCACCTTGCTGTGACATTCTCACCAGGTTGACTTCCTGGTTGACGCAGCCAATGGCCATCATAGCCCCATGTGCCATATTTATGGGGCAGACTGACGCTGCGTCCTTGCTTCGGACTTTGCTGATTTTTTGCCGCTTCATGGAAATTTTGATGCAAGCACATTGACGCAGGGTTCTGTGCTGCAAGCATCACCTTTGCCACATGCTACACCATTCCAGGGCTCTGCTGGAAAATCCTGCCCAGTGTTTTTAAGATTTTTATTGTTATACAGACTTGCTGTTTAAGAATATATTTTCCTGCAACCTTAAAGTAAAATTTGTTACTCTGGCTTGTATGCTTACTACTACTAATCATAGGGACAGGCTAATTCTGGCTGAATAACACCACCTTCTTAGTATATATGCAACTCTCTCTCTATTGCTGGTCACCCTTCATCTAAAGGGAAACAGCCACGCATTGGCATACATTGAAATTATCATCAGGTTAAATTCAGGCATGCCACTTTAAGGATTCAGCATGTAAGTTTCCTTTTAAACAGGTGTCACCAGGTAACCTGAGTTATGTTTACTCTGACTGCCTGCCTGCCTCCCCAACTATGGGTGCAAGCCTATGTGTGTGTGTGTGACCCCTAAGTCAGTGATCACATACCTTGGTGTGCACACTCACATCGGTGGAGTGTTCCCCTGGCAGCTGGGCACTCACTGAACAATAGCAATTTAATTCTGTACTTTGCATGCACCTGGAGACCAATTAGCAGCTCCAGGCTTAATTTGCTAATCACCCTGCATTGCTGCCTACAAGGGAGCAGGGAAAATTGTTCTGAGGCTGTCAGCTTGTTTTAGCAGGGCTCAGCAATAAGGGCCACAGGTTATCAGAAGGGACTAGGTCAGTATTTAGAAGCCACAATTGTTACACTGCCCTGATATGATTACCTTGGACATGGTCTCCTTCCTGCACATCCCCCTTACCTTGCTCAACCAGTTCTCTCCAGGTCATTTTGCCTTTGTTCCTGCCCATCTTTTTCATTAATTAGCCCCTATGCGAAATCATGTTAGATTACTGCAACGCTTCAACCTCGTATTTATCTGCATAGGTCAGCCATGTGGCACAGGAAGTGATCTGAATTGTGTCATTTCCTGTGGCCATTTTGAAGGCACATTCTACATATATGCAGTGCTGCTGATAGGAACTGACACAATTCACATCGCTTCTGGCAGCCATGTTGGGGGCATTATATACATCACATTAGAAATTCACTCAGTCCTCAAGTAAAGCACTCAAATATAAAACAGCCTACTACATATTTATGTGTCTGTATTATAATGGCATGGTAGCACTACTATAGTTAGTGTTGAACAGGGGTTTCTATGTGAAACCTCAAACTTTGCACTTTAATATCTACACAACCGTTCAACAGATTTAAACAAACATGTGCATGCTTGGTGTCAGGGGGTGAGATCTCTTGATATACTAAGTTTTGTTCTGGTCTGAAAGATCCTATGCCATCACTGCACCCAGAATTTGGAACAGCTTGCCCCACCCTCTACTCTCTTGCAATACCATCAACCAATTCAAAAAACTCTACAAGGATGAACTCTTCAAACCTCCCCAATGCAGAGGTAACTGTTATTACCAAGTAAGGTCATATGTGCCTAATGCTACATGTCTGTCTCAATCCCTGCAACTGTCACAAACAGCCTCCTTTCTCTCCTATTAAAGACAAGCTGATCTCCCCACTTCTCGCTCCTTCTCTACTTACGGCAACAAACAGCCTCCCTTCTCTTCTATCTCAAAGACAAGCTGCTCTCCCCTCTTCTCACTCCTCCCCTACCTAGAATAACATCTTACTGAAACCTGAACCTCTTGTCACTAACCACATGTAGTTGAACCTGGCTATCTCTAGTTATCTTTCTGCTTAATTGATTGATATCTGGTATGTAAATGGCATGATTGTCCCAGCACATGGTATATAATGTTAAATCTGACTTCTGCCTCCCCTGACTACCTGCAAACTGCCTGTAACTTCTTGAATCCTGTGGTTATTGCCTACTCGGGTACTGCTGTTATTCACCTATGGCTTAACTGTATATTGTAACTCACTGTACCTTTTTATGTGTTTTATTGTACTATGTTTTGTTATTGGAATGCTTTATTCCTTGGTTTGTCACTGAAAAGGGGACTTTGTCTCAGTTGAACTACCCGGTCATCAAAATTCAAATAAATGAATAAATGTGCTGATCCCAAGATGAAGATGTCATAAAAACATAAAAAATATGTTGTTTTTTGCTGTTTTTTTTATTACCTAGTGCCCAGATGGTTTGGAATTTTGGTCTGAAATTGTCAGGTAGAAAGGGCTCGGCCCACAAATGTGCCTTTCACTGGTTTGGTAAAAAAAGTATTAATCCTTTCCAAAGTTATTCAATTTTAAAATCTTGGTTCTACACATGCTCAGTTCAATCTTTTGGATAGCTGCTTGGAATGAAAAAATAATATGGACCATATGAAAAAGAATCCTTTTTGTATGGAGATCATCTTTTTTTTTTGTGAGGAACATTTTCTTTCTCATATGGCTGCCATCTTGTTTCAGTTTTTTTTTTCAGAAATCATATTTTCAAAATCCCCAAAAATGAACTCATTCACAGACAACAACACATGTATTCTGCTCAGCAGAACCAGGTTAGGTATATTCCGTAATTAAATGTTGCTAAAATTACCCCAAATGTGTCTTTCCACATTTTAAAACCTTTTTTCGTGACTCAGTTCTGTTTTTTTTTTTTGGTATGGCCATTTGAAAAAAGAATTCGGCCATACCAAAAAAGGATCCCTTCATGCAAAAAAAGAATGTGGAAAAAAAACAAAGTTCAAATTATTTTTTGTATGAGGGCATCCTTTTTCATATGAACAAAAAAGCTCACAAAAAAAGAATTCCTTCATACGAAAAAAAAAGAGAAAAAAAAAGTCCCAAATCTTTTTTCCTATAAAGGGTCCTTTTCCATGAGCTTTTTTTCATTCATATGAAAAATGATGCCTCATATGAAAAAATAAATTGGACTTAGTTTTTTTAGGATTCTTTTTTCATATGAAGGAATCATTTTTTTGTGAGCTTTTTTTGTTCATATGAAAAAATAATTTGAACTTTTTTTTTTTCTAATTCTTTTTTCGTATGGAGGAATCCTTTTTCATGAGCTTTTTCCATTCATACAAAAAGGATTCTTTCATGCAAAAAAATAATTTGGGCTTAGTTTATTTCCCCCAATTCTGTTTTCATATGAATGCATCCTTTTTTGCATGGGTTTTTTGTTTCATATGAAAAATTATTCTGTCATACAAAAAAAAGGATTTTGGACTTAAGTTTTTTACAGAATTGAAATTCAAAAAGCCATAACTCCTTCACTTTTTAGACTTAAGGAACAATCTATATATCAAACTAAAGGTCTCACTGAGTGTTGCAGGAATAACACATAACCAGCCCCAAAAGAAAACTCTAGGTGGCATATCAAACAAAACAGAAAAATTAAAAAATGCAAATTCCTATAGGATAACATTGGAATTTTAAGAAGCCATAACTCCCTTAATATGTGGACTTAAGGTACAATCTATATATCAAAACAAAGTTTTTAATGAGTTGCACCCAACCATTTAGGGACAATGTAAAAAATGCATAAAAAATAAAAAATGCAATTTCCCATAGGATAACATTGGAAGTTTAAGAAGCCATAACTGTACAATGAAGGAAAGAAATTGCTGTTTTGGCACAAATGGAAGCACAGGGCCCACAGAACCCTGTGCTTCTACATCAACATACATGTACGCATCTATAGAGGGATGGGAGTGCAGGGCCCAGATGGTCCTGCATCCCCACAGGCAAATGAGATATTACTATACTATACTAATCGATGTAGAGCCTTTGCAAAGGAGTACTTGACTCAAAGGTTGTAATTCCAATTCTTTCAATAAATAAAAAAAATAAATAAATCTCAAAAGTAAGGAAATTCACTGCACAATAACTTTGTTAATGCACTAGATAGGGTTAAACTAACCAAGGTTGGGAATGTCATGGAATGGAAAATCATGCACACAAATCCTCACAGTCTGGGAAGCAAGATCCCAGACCTGCAGGCAATAATAACAGAAGCTAAACTGGACTTAGTAGCCATGGTTCACCAGTAACCACACTTGGGAGACTTCATTACCTGGCTATGTACTGTTTAGAAGAGACTGAGCTGCCAAAGGGGGAGTGGTCTTTTATGTCAATGAAAATATCAAAGCTACAGAAATTCATAATACACATAAGGAGCCAGAAGAACTGTGGGTCACCCTGGAAACAGGAAATGTAACAGCCATATGAACTGGGGTTGTCTACAGGCCTCCAGATCAGGGGGAGGACATAGACACATTATTGTTAGAAGATTTACAAAACATGACAGCTAAAGGGGAGGTTCTGATAATGGGAGACTTCAACATGCCAGATCCAGATTGGTAAATACCAGCAGGAACATCTGCCAGAACTAGACACATACTGGATTTCCTGCAGGGGGAGGGCCTCAAACAACTGGTACAACAACCCACAAGAGACAGAGCTATCCTAGATCTAGTACTGACTAACAGGGAAAGAATCACAGATCTCCAGGTAGAAGGTCACCTGGGGGCCAGTGACCATCACATGGTATGGTTCAATTTGGCCACTAGAACTAAATCATCCCATTCCAAGGCAAACATATGGGACTTCAGAGGAGCAGACTTTGATAAGATGGCCAACAGAGTTAAGCTAGCCCTGGCAAGAAGAAATACATGTGAGGGGGTACAGGCAAAGTGGGCAAGCATTAAGGATGCAATACTTGAAGCAACATCCCCTTGTGTTAGAGAGAAAAGAAAGTGCAAAAGAAGAAGGAAACCACTTTGGTTCTCAAAAACAGTAGCAGAAAAGGTCAGAGCCAGAAGGCTGGCCTTCAGGAAATATAAGGGAATGCAATGGGTTGAAGATAGGGAGGCATGCCAAATTTCCCTAAGGGAAGCAGAGAAGGCAGTAAGGCAGGCAAATGCCCAAAATGAGGAAACACTAGCACGAACAAAGAAGGCAACAAGACTTTCTATAGATACATTAGTGAAAGGAGAAAGTGCAGAGGGGGTATTGCTAAGATCAAAGGGGATTGGGGGCATGTGAGAAGGAGGACCATGTAAAAGCATCTATGCTAAATGGATACTTCTGCTCAATATTTACTGAAGAGAAGGTAGGGCAGGGCCTACAGCTCAGCACCATGGACACAGGGGAGGGAGGGAGGGCAGTGTGCACTAGTCCCTTCACAAAAGAAAGGGTCCTACTAGAGCTCGATAAGCCCAGGGTGGACAAGGCAATGGGACCTGATGGCATACATCCCAGGGTACTAAAGGAGCCAAGGGTGGAGCTAGTAGAGCCATTATCAGAACTATTTAATGAGTCTCTGAGCACAGGAGAGGTCCTAGAAGACTGGAGAAGGGCTCATGTGATCCCACTTCACAAGAGTGGTAGCAGGGAGGAAGAAGGGAACTACAGACCAGTCAGTCTTACCTCAGTAGTGGGCAAGCTTATGGAGGCACTCCTTAAGGAAAGGATAGTGCAACACTTGGAATCCATAGGAGCACAGGATCCAAGACAGCATGGGTTTACAACAGGAAGGTCCTGTCAAACTAATCTCATAGATTTCTTTGACTGGGTAACCAGAGTGGTGGACCAAGGGGGAGCAGTTGATATCGCCTACCTTGACTTCAGCAGAACTTTAGATATTGTTCCACATAGAAGATTGATTAATAAGCTGGGTAGGCTCAGGGTGGGTCAGATGTTGGTCAACTGGGTGGCAAACTGGTTGACGGGCAGAAAACTGAGAGTGGTAGTAAATGGTATACAGTCAGAAGAGATGCAAGTCACAAGTGGGGTACCTCAGGGATCAGTCCTGGGGCCAGTCCTCTTCAACATCTTCATCAGTGACATTGAAGATGGACTGGAGGGTTAGGTTTGTCAGTTTGCAGATGACACCAAGATCTGCAACTGAGTAGATAATCCAGATGGATTGGGCAGAATGAGAAGAGATCTGGATAAACTGGCAAAAAGGTTGGAAGAGTGGGAACTGGGATTTAACACAAAGAAGTGCAAGATCATGCACATAGGGAAGAGAAACCCTGAAGCCACCTATAGGCTAGGAGGGGAGTTGCTGGCAGTCACAAGGGAAGAAAGAGACTTGGGCATCATCATCACAGATGACCTGAAATCATCCAAGCAGGCCACTAAAGCAGTAGGTAAGGCTAGGGGGATGTTGGGGTGTATTAGTAGGGGTATCACAATTCGTAAGAGGGAGATAAAAATTCCTCTTTACAAGACACTGGTTAGGCCCCATCATGAGTACTGTGTGATGTACTGGAGGCCACATCTTCACAAGAACATTAACCAAATTGAGGCAGTCCAGAGAAGGGCAACCAAAATGGTGCAGGGACTGCATCAGAAAACATATGAGGATAGATTACCGGAGCTCGATATGTACACCATAGAGCAAAGGAGGGAGAGAGGTGATATGATCAAAACATTCAAACACCTTAAGGGCATTAACAAGGTGAAAGAGTCTAACATGTTTCAATATAAGAAAAAATAGCAGGACAAGAGGTCACAGCATGAGATTAGAGGGAGGCCGATTAAGGAGTAATGTGAGGAAGTTCTTTTTCACAGAAAGGGTGGTGGATGCATGGAATGGCCTACCTCAGGAAGTGGTGGATATGAATACAGTGCAAGGCTTCAAACAGGCATGGGATAGGCATAAGGGAGCAATACAGATGAGTATGACTAGATAGGCCATTGACAGAGTAAAGGCCGATGGCACATTCATAAGGTAGAAAAAAAAATGGTCAGACTGGATGGGCCTTGCGGTCCTTAGTTGCCATCAACTTCTATGTTTCTATGTGGTGTTAGGGTTTTCAACCCTAACAACTGAACCCCCACCCTGCAGGCAACAAAAGAAAAAAACATTATGGTTTGACCTCTTCTGCATTTTTGCAAATCAGGTGTAGATCTTCCTCAGGGTTGTCAACCCTAACACTAATTCCATTCTCATGCACTGCATACATCTAAACTTATTTACCAATGGAATGGGGTGAGTGTTAGGGTTGACAACCTCGAGGCATACTCCACACCCGTTTAGCGAAGATTCAGGAGAGGTCAAACTGTATTTTTTGTCTTATTGCTGCCTGCAGGGTGGGGGTGAGTTGTTAGGGTTGGAAACCCTAATGCCACATTTCCCTACTTTTGTTGGTTTATTCCTAACTAGTGCATTAATTAATTTTTTTTGCAATGAAAACCAATTTATATAGGTATATAGAGAATAATGTATAGTTACCTATTGGTAACAAGTTTGTTACAGTGTTGAGCCATCACCATTGGTGCCCACTAAAACCTCGAGCGCGAAGCTTGAGAGGTTTGGTTGCCAATAGCAATGGCAAGATGCTGTAACCCAGCTTGGTACTGATTGGTAACTATACATTGTTTTTCATAGTGTATGATGCCACACAAAATAAAAAAATAGCCCTTAATTGAAGTACAAAAACACAGTGAGGCTTTGCTAAATTCATTTACTTATGTTGCCAAAAAACGAACATTGGTCAGAGCTCCAGCAATAAAATTCATAGAAACAAAGACCGAAAACGTGGTTAATATATTGAATAAATAAATTAAATGCACATTTGTGGAATCTAAAAGTTTAAACATGAAAGTTCATTTTCCATTGGATTCCTAGTTGCGCTTACTTCTGTTAAACTGTGTACATGGAGTGTATCCTCTCGCGATGATCTCCCTCGGTGCCCTATGGGAAAAAAAAACAGGGTTAGAGGTTAGACTCTGACAACTCAGGCACATTTCATTATTTCAACAAAAAAAAACATTTAAAAAAAATTTTTTTTAGCACCTCACACAGCGTTTGGACCAGGGTGGATTGTCCCAACTAGGTAAGTGAGGATCTGGACAGAAAAACCCTGCTGGAAAACACAATTGTCTCCAAAATGCAGAAAGTTTGTGAAATCAGTAAGGTGATTCGGCAGCCTCTGTTGTGGTAGGACTTCTGGTTGGGCTGATTGTTAGACTGAAGATGATGAAGTGCTGTGCTGCTCTTCATTATATGGTTGGGGATTCATTTCTGTGCCAGTTGGCTTAGAGAGTGAGGCTGATGATGTGCAGGGCTGCTCTGGATGTTTGTAGTGACCAAGGATGACGCTGTGTCTTTTTTGCTTTTGGTCAGACAAAACACTGTAATTGTTGATTGACTGAATAGACTTATGCCACGACACTTGCTGTACCTCGTTGGGTGGGATGTCTCCATCAACCAGTATTCGAATTGTAGTTTTGTGAGTAGAGTGGTTCATTATTCTTTTGTTTGGTGTTAGCCCAGCCTGTAATTTCAGGGCTTTTACCATATTGCGGATTTTATTTTTTCTGACTGCCATTGCTCTGAACCACTTGGAAAAGCCTGGCTTTTGGTTGAGATTAGCAGCAAGGTAGAAAAGTGAATCATCAGTAAACATTTTAGCAGGTCTCTGGGTAAGATATTGCAGGTAGGAAGCCACAGGGCACCTCAAGCTATTGTCACAGTTGGCATACATACATGGCCTTACTGCCTGAATGTCTCTGGGGTTTTCCCTAGTTCACTTCTTTGTCTGACTCTCAAAATACTCCAGATATTGATGCCCATCTGTGTCAGTGCCCAGCCGTAAATCACCCCACCTAAGAGGATATTGTTAAGCGGTTTGCAACACAAAGAACAGTCTGTGGTTGAAAAGTACTGTGTTAAGAAGAGAGGTTGGGCTCTGAAGACCTAGTGTCCCACACTTGTACAGCCTCTCTATATCTTCCTGTGTAAAAGCTTCAGCCCTGTTGGGCTTGTTGCCCTTCCCCATTCTCTTTAGATATTTCTGCTTAGCCCTAAAGGTAGTCAGTGTTTCTTTAAAACAGCTTGTGTTGCCATGGAAAATTAAATGTGGATATTTTGCTTTAGCAGGTGTCTATCCAGACTGCCGATAATCCCTCTTGCTGTCACTTCACTCCAGTTTAAAAATGATTATGAAATCAAGCAGTCAAGAACATCAACAGATATGTCACACATTGAGAGTCTTTCTGTTGAGTCTGCAAGGTGAATTCAAAACAAACGGAGGTCACTTTTTTTTTTTTTAATGTATGTTGGCTTTCTTGCTCTAGGATGAATTTATCACGGGCTGACATTTCTTTTGAATGTACAGCTGATGCCATGCCTGTATACTCGGGTTACCATGTCCGTTTCAAAATGACAGGGTTAACTGCCTAGCGCTTCTGAGTGAAACTGATGCTGTTACACTGTGCGTGAGAGTCAGTTCTATTTTGTTATGCTGCACCACTTACGTTGCTGCTGCCACATAACAGAAAGAACTGACATCCGTGGTGCAGCATAACAGCATTTAGAAAAATCTGGATTGTTATGGATAATAGAATTTCATCATACACTTTATATGTATTATACTGGCACAAACACACTAAAGACACTCCCTCCCATTATATCACCTTCTAGCAGGCATCATGGTGAAGTCCAAAAAGTGCAGAACTTTCAGCATCCCTCTCCTGCCAAAGGAAGCCAGACCACTGTGTCCTTTATGCACTACAGAAGATGCTCCAACCTGCCAAAACAGCAAATTGCTACAGGAGAGCCTCGCTGTTCATATATCATCATGCCAGAAAAACCAACAAGCCACCAAATGGAGCCGGATTCACACACAAGAGCAAGGATACAACCACAGATGCTCCAAATACCTCGTCCATGCTGATACAGAATCAAAAGACAATGACAGCTCTAATCCAGGTGCAACAACAATTTATGACAGCATTGATGGAGAAGCTACTAGAAATAGTTAATCCATGCAACCCAATCAACAATAATACCCTTCCCACCTTACCACCACCCACTCCTCAGTCTGCTACTTCTCAGCCAGATGGAGGTAACCCCGACTCAGGGGAGGAGTCAGATAAAGAATCCATTAGTTCTCTGTAACTTTAATTCAAAAGCCCTACTTGGGACATGTGACTTTAATTTTTAAAATCTGTTTATCAGAGACACTGTAGCTTTAAAACAGAACTCTACTTGTGCCACATTGTGGCTTAAAGTCCAGATTATTGCCTAGTGACTGATGCCATACCTGAGTCCCCTGCTAGCAGGGTCAGATATGTATAGTGCATCCTTCTGCAGTGGAGTGCTGCCCTGGTAGCGGGCTGCTCACTGCACATCAGAAAAAGGACTTGAGCTGAATGGTGCTGTAGAGGGGCTGTGGGATAACAGACAGACCAGATGCAGAACTTCAGATTCAACAGACAATCTCTGTGTGATGTTTATTCAAAATGCAGTGGATAACCTTCAGCAATGGCATAGCCCTTCTTTAATAGATCAGTTTGCAGCAACAGCATATCCCTTCTTCAATACATCATTTTGAAGCAACAGACTATGAATGTCCTTCCTCTGCACTTAGTTAGCACCTACTGACCCAGTTATCTACTGATCTAACTTTTCAGTTGAGATTCAGCTTCCCCTATGTGGGCCTTGTTTGCTTGGGTGGTGGGGGGGCACAAATAAAAAAAAAAATAAAAAAAAAACAAGCTGAAGACAAAGAACCTCATTGCAGAAGCACTGAAGCAAGGGTTACCCAAAGAGCATTGGCAATAAGCCAAGTTTCAAAGAAACACATCACACATACTTCCATAATGCAAAGCATCATGGGATGTATATGGAAATCACCATGAAATTTCAGACTGGCTTAGTTTACAGCAGGAATGCATGGTACCAAAGGACCTCTGAAACAATCTATAACTAAATTGCATTTTAAATAACACAACTAACTTAATTTGTATAATTACCATCCCCTAGTAACTTTTTACCTTTATCAAAAACACCTAGTGCTGTGGTATTTTTAACATTTACAGGTTTCATACACATGAGGTATATACATCAAGGTATTTTATGACACTGTGCCATTGCATACTTAATCCAACAATGAGGAACACAGCCTGTTGTTTTACATCAGCTCGGAGGTCACAACAATTACCTCTCTGTACAAGAACCTGAGAGGGAAAAGGGAAATTAAAGAGGTCACTATAGCATAATCAAGAAAGGGAAGTTGGGTGCCCACAGGTGGTAAACCTTATGGACTAGAAATTGTAAAGGATAGCTTAGGCTAAGAAACAGAAGAACTGTTGCAACAGATTTAAGAAAAGGTCGGTCCTCAAGAGTGATAGGATCTCCCTGTCACATAGGAGATCAGCAGATCAGTGGGTCAGTAGGTACTGACTAAGTGCACAGGATGGACATTCATAGTATATTGCTGCAAACTGCTGTATTGAAGAAGGGATATGCCATTGCTGAAGGTTATCTGCTGTATTTTAAACAAACATCACACATAGATTATGTCTTAGAAACATAGAAACATAGAAACATAGACTTTGACGGCAGATAAGGACCGCTAGGCCCATCTAGTCTGCCCATTTCCCTACCTACAGGATAGGCCGCAGATCCTATTTAACCAACAGCCTATATCTTCCTGCCCCCCACAAGAATTGCCTTATGTCTGTCCCATGCATTCTTGAATTCTCCCACAGTTTTAGACTCCACAACTTCCTCAGGAAGGCTGTTCCATGCATTCACTACCCTCTCTGTGAAATAATACTTCCTCATATTGCCCTAACACTCCTCCTTCTATCTTTAAATTGTGTCCGCTTGTTCTTGCAAGTCTCTTTTCTGAAAGATGCTACCCTCTTGGACTTTGTTGATTCCTTGAGGTACTTGAAAGTTTCTATCATGTCCCCTCTCCCTTCTTTCCTCAAGGGTATACATATTAAGCTCCTTTAGTCTCTCCTCATCGGCTTCTCTTGCAGACCCTGCACCATTTTAGTTGCCCTCCTCTGGACTGCCTCTATCCTATCTATGTCCTTGTGGAGATGGGGTCTCCAGAACTGGACACAGTACTCCAGATGGGGTCTCACCAACTGTCTGTACAGAGGGATAACAACTTCCTGTTTTCTGCTGCTGATGCCTCTCCCTATACATCCCAGTATACCCCCGACCCTCCCTACTGCCTTCTCACATTGCTTGCTAACCTTAAGGTCATCTGATATGATTACCCCCAGGTCCCTTTCCTGTTTTGTTGTTGTTACTACCTGCCCACCCATTGTGTATTCTTCCCCTGGGTTCTTGTTTCCCAGGTGCATTATTTTGCACTTTTTTGCATTGAATCCTAGCTGCCATACGTCTGACCATTCCTCCAACCTTGCCAAGTCCCTTTTCATCCTTTCCGCGCTCCTTGTGTATCAACCCTGTTGCAGATCTTTGTGTCATCTGCAAAAGGCATACTTTCCTTCCAGTCCCTCTGCAATGCCACTGATGAAGACATTAAAGGACTGGACCCAATACTGAACCCTGCGGTACCCACTAGTAACCGCCCTTTCTTCAGAGTGGAGTCCATTTACAATTACCTTCTGTGTCCTGTTGTCCAGCCAATGTTTTACCAGGCTACCACCCTGGGACCCACTCCAGGCTGGTTAATTTGATTATTAATCTTTTGTGTGGGACTGTGTCAAATGCTTTGCTAAAGTCTAGGTAGGCCATGTCCACAGCCCCTCCCTGGTCTACTACTTTGGTCACCCAGTCAAAGAAATCTATTAGATTCATCTGACATGACCTTCCCACTGTGAACCCCATGCTGCCTTGGATCCTGTGCTCCACTGACCTCTAGGTACTCAACTATTCTTTCCTTCAGAAGTGACTCCATCACTTTCCCTACCACAGAGGTCAGACTGACAGGTCTGTAGTTTCCTGCCTCTGTCTTGGTCCCACTTTTGTGAAGGGGAATCACATCCGCCTTCCTCCAGTCCTCGGGTACCACACCATCCTCCCATGATTTATTAAAAAGAGTAGCCAGTGGTTTCACTAGTTCCTTCCTAATTCTTTTAGAATTCTGGGGTGAATTCCACCAGGACCCATTGCTTTGTCCACCTTCAGTTTTAGGAGTTCTTGCAGAACCCTTTCTTCTGTGAAAGGACTGGGATCGACCCCTATCAAGAGTGCTTCTGTTAATTGGATTAGGCACTTCCTCCTCTTTTGGAATACTGAGCAGAAATATTCGTTCAGTATTCCTGCTTTTCACTGTCCCCTCTGCCCACCCACCGTTTATTCTATTCAGCCTCACTATCCTCCGTTTGTCTCTATGCTCGCTGATGTACCTATAAAGGTTTTATCCCCTTCTTAACTGAGTTGGCTATCTTTTCCTCAGTTTGGGCCTTTGCTATTCTGACTTTCCTCCCTGCTTCTTTCTGCCTTAACTGGTACAGCTCTCTGTCCTGCTCCTTCTGTGTTTCCTTATACTTCTGGAATGCTATCTTTTTCTTCCTGACTTTCACAGCCACCTCTCTTGAGAACCATAGTTGCTTTTTCTTTCATTTTGATTTGTTTATTTGCTTCACATAAAGGCTTGTTGCCTCTGTGATGGCAGTTTTGATAATTCCCCATTGTTGCTCCACACCTCCTTCTAGCCTGTTTGCTAGTGCTTTTCTGAGGCACTCTCTCATCTTGCCAAAGTCAGCCCTCCTAAAGTCCAGTACCCTCACTTTGTATGGCTTGACTCTGTAGCTGAGTTTAACATGAACCACACTGTTTGATGGTCACTTGTCCCCAGATGGCAACCCACTTCTAGATCTGAGATCCTCTCACTGCCCCTGTTTGAGAGTACGAGGTCTAAGATTGCTCCCTCATGAGTGGGTTCGAAACTAACTGTCTAATGCCTGCCACCTGTAGGGTGTCAAGAATGGCCCTGCTCTTGGATGTGGTTGCAGCAAATGTGCTCCAGTTAACATCTGGCATATTCAGGTCTCCATCAACAGTATCTCCTTTCTCTGCCATTCTAAGAATGCCTTCCATCATATCCTTGTCCATTCCTTCCCCTGACATGGGGTCTGTACACAACCCTGTGCGGATTGTGGTGCCCTTTCCAGTCTCCAAGGTGATCCACAGTGCCTCCTCTCCTCCTGTTTACTCTTTTGTTCAGTTGCTTTTATCCCTTCCTTTACATAGAGAGCTACTCCTCCCTCTTCTCCCTGCCTGTCTCTCCTGTGGTTATGTACCCTGGTATGTTAACATCCAGTCATGGTTCTCTGTGTACCATGTTTCTGTGACTGCTACGATATCAGGCATCCCTCTTCCATTAAGGCCACCAGCTCAGGAGCTTGTTGCCCAGACTACAGGCATTGGTACTCATTACCCTCCATTTCCTGATGGCCTTACCCCTTTTGCCCCATCCTGTCCTTCTTGCCTTTGTTACTTTCTCCATTTACCCTGCTCTTCTCCCTATCGACACCTCTATGTTGGTGTTTGCCACACTACCGTGATTGTTTGGGGGCTAGGATTTTCCTGCTCCTTTCCAGTGCCTCCCCCCTTGGCTAGTTTAAAAGCTTGCCAATGAAGCATTTAAACCTATCACCTAGGATCCTGGTTTCCCCTCCCGGACAGATGCAGCCCATCATGCCAGTTTAGGCTTGCATCACTCCAGGTGGACCCCCAGTCCCCAATGAAGCCAAATCCCTGAGCTCCACACCAGTTTTTCAACCACTGATTGAATCCCATGGTACGGAACACCCTAGCCTCTCCTATGCCATAGATGGGTAGCACCTCCGAGAAGGTTACCGTGCGTGCTACTTGACTAAGGCCCCTCCCCAATTCCACAAACTCTTCCTGCACTTCTCTAATCCTTTCTTAGCCAGGTCATTTGTCCCTAAGTGGACAATGACATCCAGCTCCCTCCCTGTGCAGCTGCTCATGGCAATCCTGAGGATTTTCTCCTGTCCTCCAAGCCATGGCGCAGGCAGGCCTGCTACCTCCCTCTCCTTCCTTGCCCAGTTCTACCTTCCTAACAATGGAGTCCCCACCAGGAGTTGTTTCCTTCCCTGCAGGGTCCCCTGCCACCCTCCTGTGGGTCTCCTTTGTGGAGGTTCCCAACATCCTCCTTGGTCTCCACTGTAGGTGCCTCCATAGAGAACCACACTTTGCCAGAATGGCATAGGGAGTGTGAGAGGTACAACTGGAGGATGTGCCTCTGTTCCACCAGCCTCACCTTCCCTGAGCCCACTGTGGTCCAACTGCTCCTCTTTCTTGGCAACCTCTGAGGAAATGGCAGTGGCACTGGTGGTCCCTGGATGGAAGAGGAGGTCCCACAAATCCTGGCCAACTCAGCCTGGAGATGAGCAACCTCCTCCCTCTGCCCAGAGAGGTGCCTGCAGATGGGACAACACCGCATCCTCCAGAACATCTCCCGGAAGACTGCTGCTCCACAGCCACTGCCTACCACTCAATCATGTCTTATTTCTGGCTTCTTAACTGTTTGCAATCCTTACTCTTTCCTCTGTTTTTGTTTTCTTTGTTTCCTTACTTTCTGCCTGTGTGCCCTTTAAGCTCCTGATTGTCCTGTTCTGAGACAAGAATATCCTATATTTCTCAGTGAGCCGCTTACTTGTTCAGAGGCAGACCTCCAGCAGCTAGAGGAGGCGGAGAGCTACTCTTGCCCTTCTAGGATGGTGGGTCCTTGGTGGTTCTGTGATCACTCACTTCCTGCCCCTAAACAGGAAGTTCCTGTTGTCAGTCAAATCCTGTGCCTATAAAATAGAACTAGCTTTGGGTGGGGGCTGGAGGGAGGGAAGGAGAGCAATATAGTCCCAGCAGAAAGTTCAGTCACACAGCAGTCCTTTCTCCTGGAGTCTTCTGCCAAGCTATTAGCAGAATCTTTCTAAGGCAGTCTTCAAATGTAGCTTCCTTCTAGCTAAGCCACTCCCCTACTTACAGATCTTTCTACAAGTAATTTAAACCTCTCAGCAGTTAAGTCCTTTCAGTCTCCTGAGATTTACACCTAGATGACTTTTCAGTTACCCATTCAGTTCAGTTAACCCAAACACACACTTTTTGTTTTGTTTTGTATGTTAGTTTTTTTACCCTAAATTAGAGGTCTAAATACAAAAGTTCTTCTACTTTAGTCCCAGTAGAGAAGTTCAGTCACACAGCAGTCCTTTCTCCTGGAGTCTTCTGCCAAGCTATTAGCAGAATCTTTCTAAGGCAGTCTTTAAATGTAGCTTCCTTCTAGCTAAGCCACTCCCCCTACTTACCAGATCTTTCTACAAGTAATTTAAACCTCACAACAGTTAAGTCCTTTCAGTCACCTGAGATTTACACCTAGATGACTTTTCAGTTACCCATTCAGTTCAGTTAACCCAAACACACACTTTTTTTTGTTTTGTTTTGTATGTTAGTTTTTTTACCCTAAATTAGAGGTCTAAATACAAAAGTTCTTCTACTTTAGTCCCAGCAGAGAAGTTCAGTCACACAGCAGTCCTTTCTCCTGGAGTTTTCTGCCAAGCTCTTGAACCAGAAGTTCTACATCTAGTCTATCTGTTATCCCACAACCCCTCAACAGACTTGGTGTAAGAAGTGGAATTTGAACCCATGCCTCCATGAGAGACTACGAACCCTAGGGGCCCAATTCCAGAAGCCGTTATGGTGGATGCAATGTGCTTGCGCAAAAGAACAATGTCGCAAGTCACACCTTGCGTCCCCCGGTGTGGCATTCCCCATTCCAGAACTTGGGCTGCACCAAGTGGGGAATCCACTGCACCAAATGGGCACTGGCCACCCTTGCAACCTGCAACTGGGTATGCCAGGTTGCAAGGGGGCTTGCACCATGGTGGGGCTCACAATTCCTATTCCATGAGCCCCACCATGGATGTCACAAGGGGCTCCACTTAGACCTGTCAGGAGGTAGTCTAAGCCCCTTGTGACTGACTGGCACACCATGACATGTGGGCTGTTAGTGGGGTCCATGATAAGAGGGATACAGAGAGTTATAGGGAGGGTTGGTGTGCCAGCAGAGATGTACGGGATCGCTGTGGTACCTGGGGGATGCAAATGTCCTTGAACCATTATATCATGGGCATTTGCACCCTGCCAGGTGTCGAAAGCAATACCCGACTGCCATGCTGGTACACCAACCCACCATATGACCCCACCCACCCCCACACCCCTACTGGGCGCCTGTCTCCCCACAGCATTGCCACCAGTGATGCTCATTCCTTGCTGTACCGGCATAAGGGGTGCCATAGCCTTGCGGCATGTGCTGCTAGTGCACCATTGGTCGGGTACAGTCCTGCACTTGTGGCAATCATGGGGCATTTTGTGCAGGAACCCTGCTTTCTTTTGGAATGTGGTGCAAGGCTCCTGGCACACCCAGCATTGCCATAGCCCTTGGAGTGGCACAACTTGCATCACTCCAAGGGAACCTTCTGGAATTGGGCCCCAGGTATCTTGTCTCAGTCTTTGCTAGGGCTCACTTAGCATGGTTAATGGTCACTCCTGACTCCTTTATTGCTTGCAATATCTGGGACAAGTGTCTAACATGGGTTTTCTAGTCAAGGCTAAATATGACCACATCATCCAAATAAGCCACACAGTACTCAACGTGTGGTCTTAGTATGTGTTTCATAAAATACTAAAAAGTGGCTGGGGCCCCATGTAGTTCAAAAGGCATTGTGACAAACTTGTTTAAACCAACTGGGGTGCTAAATGCGGTTTTATCTTGTAAATCAGGTGACAAGGGGATTTGCCAATATCTCATAGTAAGGTCAAGGGTGGAGATATACTGTGCATTGCCTAGCCTGTCAATTATGTCATCTATTCAGGGCATTGGGTAGCCATTGAATAGTGATACGTTGTCAAGCTTTCTAAAATATAGGCATAGTTGTATCCCACCCTCTTTCTTGTACACTATGACCATGGGTGAAGACCATGCACTCTTTGAGGGCACAGTTATGCCTAACTGCTCCATTTTTTGACTTTCTGAATCACCTCATCCCTCACCTTCATGGGCAATCTGTAGGGCTTTTGGTGTATGGGCTTGCCTTGCTGGCAGTTATGGTGTGCACAATTCCTTTGGCCCTTCCTGGGATGTTTGTGAATATGGGCGCAAATTCTTGTAATACCCCTGCAAATCTTTCTATTACTGAGGATCCAATTCAGGGTTTATCTGAATCTCCTCCAACAGTCCTGACTGCTCCAGCCTTTCATAGGCACCCTCCAGCTCCGACTTCCTAACTTCAGGATGGTTCTAAAAGGAGGGGTTAGGCTTCTGATGCCATTTCCTAAGGAGGTTCACATGGCAAATTTTCTGGGCAGCTCTCTTTCTGGGCATGCAAAGCTCATAGTTCACTGCTCCTGTCTGCCTCAAAATGTTGAAGGGGCCCTGCCATTTCATGAGTAGTTTGTTCTCTATGGAGGGAAACAGTAACAACACTTTGTCTCCTGACTGAAATTTTTTAGTCTTCAAACTCTGATCATATTTTTCTTTCTGCAAGTTTTGCTTCTGTTCTAAGCTCTGGTGTGCCAAGTTGATATACCTCACCAGGTGTTTGTGTAACTGAGTCACGTACTCTACAACATTAAGATGTTCCACCTCCTTCCCTTCTTACCAGTGTTTTTTAACCACATCCAGTGGCCCCCTTGGGTTCCTCCCATATAATAATGAAAAAGGAGAGAACTCTGTGGATGCTTGAGGGATTTCTCTGTAAATGAAAAGTAAATAAGGGAGGTACCTATCCCAGTCTTTATCATCTTATTTTACATACTTCCTCAACATTCTCTTTAATGTCTGATTAAACCTCTTTATGAGGCTGTCAGTCTATGGGTGGTATGGGGAAGTACCCACTGCTACCATGCCCAGCAGACAGTGCAATTATTTTATTAGGTGTGCATTAAAATTACTCCCCTGATCAGTAAGTATGTCCTGGGGGATTCCCATGCAGCCAAATACCTTTGCTAGCTCCTCTGCTATCCTTGGGGCCATGACAGTTCTCATGGGGATAGCTTCTGGGTAGTGGGTGCCATAATCACATATGACCAGTACAAATCTGTTACCCTTGGCGCTCTTTTCCAGGGGTCCCACTACATCCATGGCTATCCTCTCAAAGGGGCTAGACACAATGGGGATGGGTTGTAGTGGTACTCTATCCCTTTTTCCTGCCTGAGCTACCTTCTGACACTCAGCACATGCTTTACAATACTCAGCTATGTTCTCATGGATACAGGGCCAATAAAACCTGGGTAATATCCTATTCAGGGTGCAGTCTCTGCCTGCATGGCCTGCTAAAGGGACACCATGTGCCAGATTCATGATTTGGCAGCAGAATTTTTCTGGAACCATTAGTTGGTCTACTACCTCTCCAGTTCTGGGGTTAGTGTATTCTCTATACAGTATTCAGTTTTACAACAAACTGATGGCCACCTTTTTCCACTCTCTTCCCCACTTGTGAAAAAAAGGATTAAGTGAAGGGTCTGCTGTTTGCTCATGCTGCATATCACATTTAAAAGTATGTCCCAAGTCTGGCTGTACACCAGCATGAAAATCAATCCAGTCCTTCTTTAGCTTCCTCTTCTCTGCCTTAATGTTATGGTCCTTGCCAGGATCCTCAAAAACATCATCATCAAATAGGAACACAGATGGTAAATGTCCCTGCTTCACTTGAGCTCTGGTGGTTACAGCAACTACAGCAGAGTCCTGGGCGGCATGATAATGTATAAATGAAGCAAAGTCTGGGTGGTCAAGCATGATAACAACTGACACAGGTAGACGAGGTACCAACCACACTTCTACATCATGTGTCTTTTCTTGAACAGTCATTTTTATGGTGGCTGTAGGGTAGCAATGGGTATCTCCATGCAGATAGATGACTACTGTATCCTCCCCTTTCTTATTCCCAGTCACCAGATCTGCTCACACAAGAGTATGGCAGCTCACTGAATCAATCAGCCCCATCATCTGCTGTGATCCAATCTGCACAGTAGCCATAACATGACATCAGTTCACTAAGGCTATGTGAGCTGTCTATTTCTTTACATTAGGACAGTTTCTTACAAAATGTCCCTTCTTTTGGCACCCATGACATATAATCACCCCCCCTCTCCCTGCTTTCCAGTCTTGCTTCACTGGGGCTGGATTTGGCAGTTTACAAGTAAAAGGGTTCCTTACCAGATTGCTGGGGGTTGCAGCTGTTGATATCCACTTGGAACCCTCTAGGTCTGGATGGTTGGGCTGCCAGGAAGTCTTCTGCTAATGTGATGGTTTTATCCATGGAATCAAGCTTATGCTCCCGAACCCAAAGTTGTACATCCTGGGGTAAAACTTTAATAAACTATGCAATAATTACTGCCTCCAGTAGCTGGTCCTTGTTCTTGTTATCTGGCTGCAGCTATTTGTAGTAGAGCTCCATGAGATGGGCATAAGTCTCTCGGGGGGTATCCAGTGACTGCATTTTAAGAAACCTAAATCTCTGGTGATAGTTTTCAGTGCTTATGTCATAGTGCCTGAGAATCACCTGCTTCACATGGTCATAGTCCTCTGCCTCTCAGGAGTCCATGTGGCTATAAACCAACCTGGCACTGCCTGTCAGGTGCAGTGCCAGTCAAACAACCCACTGTTCACTTAGCCATGCACATGTTCGAGCGATCCTCTCAAACATTATGAGGTAGGCTTCAATGTCATCACTGTCCAAAGGTTTGGGTGGTTTAATAGCTTTTGGGCTACTGGCTCTTTCTGTTTGTCCTGCATTGATGGCATGCAAGACCCTCATGGTATCAACCTATTTAGCATCTTGACTTCTCTGCTCAGTGTCTCTATCTCTCTGCTCAATGTCTCTGTCTCTTTCCATCTGCACTATTTTATGCAGAGCCATTTAAACAACTCCCCTATGTCCTCAGGTGGAGCATCATCAAGAGGAGGTAGTTTCCTTGATTCTTCCTCATCCTCTTGCATCTCATAATTGTCTTCAGGTTTGGCCTTCCTCTGAGCTCCCAGGTCCAGCCCAGGCAGCAGCTTCTCTCTCAGTCTGTCGGCCATGGTTCTGGTCAGAATTCCACAAACTTTCTTCTCCGGGTTCTCCTCTGGCACCTCCTGGTGCAGCAGTCCTCCTGGGATATCTGGGCAATATCCACCAGAAAACATACCTCTTCAGCAGTCCAGATGTTTCTAGCATGTTATCCCACTTCTGACACCAAGTCTGTGGAGATGTTGTGGGATAACAGACAGACCAGATGTACAGCTTCAGGTTCAGCACACAATCTCTCTGTGATGTTTATTCAAAATACAAAAGAAAATCTTCAGTGACATTTCCCTTCTTCAATACATCAGTTTGCAGCAACAGACTATGAATGTCCTTCTTCTGCACTTAATCTGCACCTACTGATCTACTGATATAACTGTTCACTTGACATTCAGCTTCCACTATGTGGGCCTTGTTTGCTTGGGTGATGGGGGCTCAAATAAATAACCCAAAACAAGTAAAAGGCAAAGAACATCTGTGCAGAAGCACTGAAGCAATGGTTACTCCAAAGGGCACTGGCAATAAGCCAAGTTTCAAAAAAACACAACATCACACATATTTCCATGGTGCATAGCATCATGGGATATATATGCAAACCACTATGGAATTTCAGACTGGCTCAGTTTACAGCAGGAATGCTTGGTGCCAAAGGACCTCTCAAACAATCTGTAATTTACATGCAATTAAAATAACACCGTTAACTCAATTTTAATAATACAGTCCCCAGGTAACTTTTTACCTTTATCAGAAACACCTAGTGCCATGGTATTTTTAACATTTACAGGTTTCTTACACATAAGGTATATATATCAAGATATTTTATGACATAGTGCCATTGCATACTAAATCCAACAATGAGGAACACAGCCTGTTGTTTTACATAGCTCGGAGGTCACAACAATAACCTCCCTGTACAAGGACCTGAGAGGGAAAAGGAAAATTAAAGAGGACACTATAGCATAGTCAAGAAAGGGGAAGGGGTGCCCATAGGTGGCCAACCTTATGGACTAGAAATTGTAAAGAATAGATTAGGCTAAGAAATAGAAGAACTGTGCAACAGATATAAAAAAAGGTCAGTCCTTAAGAGTGGCAGGATTTCCTTGTCACAGTGCCTTGTGTTCCTACTAGCAGCACCAGGATTACTCACTCCACTACTCTCTGCAGAATGCACAGTGGGAGCAGAGAGGCATGCTTAGGGTCAGAAGACAGTATCACAAAATGAACGCCAAGCCATGTCTGCCACTCAGCATACATGCCATCTACCATTGATGCGGTGTTACTCTGTGAATGCGCTTCAGCCTCTCCTCCTATTCATCATGGGTGTTGGCCATTGCAGAAGTGCATGGACCACATTCAGCTCCTTGGGCATTGATTCCTTGTTCACTCATGCATGCGAGTGCACTGATAGCATGATGTTGACATCATCAACCTCACAGCAAGGGTACGCAGTGCTGACATTACACCTAGGCTCCATATTGTCATGGCTGCCCTAGCATTTGATTTACACAATCCCCTGTACTTAGGAATAGTGGTGGGTGAAGTGGCCTCAATTCGCTCTGCGAAGTGATTCACGGAAACAAGGCAGATTCGCAGAGTACTCCGCAACATGAAGTGGAGTAATTTGCGTTGTGATGGGTAACGCGAAGTCCATTAAAAACAGTGACTTCGCGTTACTCTGCCTTCCCAGACCACTACTCCACCAAATTTTAAGGTGAAGTGTATTGAGAACAATACACTTTGCCTCACTTCACCTTGTGTTTAAGCTCTGAATGCAAATTTTGCAGTGATTCATGGGATTCCAGGTCACATGGGCTCTATATTGATCTACACAGCCTCAGTTCGAGGTAGTGTGTGTAGGAAGCTGTAGGAGACTGTGCTCTGAGAGCTGTCTGTGATTCAAACCTTCTAAAAGCTGTTAAAAAAGCCTTTTTGAGTAATTTTTTTTTTGTTCAAACTTTAGTTCATTGATTGTAGCAAACCCTCCTGTGCTCATATCATCAAGTGTTTTTGTTTGTGTGTGGATTTTGAATGTTAATGTACAACATTGAGTCTGTGTAGTAAGAGACAGTGAAAGTGTGCTTTGGGGAGGGGCGTATCAGTGGTGTAGGTAGATTTAAGTTGGAGAAATAGGGAGTTCTTTGTTCTTTGGTTATATTTTTGTTATATAACTGACTGTGTTAATGTACACACAGTAATATTGTCAGCAATTGTTGAAATTTTCTTGCTGTTTGTGTGTTGTGTGGATCTGGTGCAGCAGTTCATAATTTCAGGTTGTTTACAATATGTGGCATATTACTGAACGTTTCAATTTGCTACATATTACTTGTAGACAAATTGTGTGTGTGTGTGAGTGTGTGTGTGGTGCTGCATGGCATCAAATAGTACACCTTTTATTATTCCACAGGGTAATTGCAGGCACAGCAGTGTGAACCTGTTATCCCCTGCACCTGCGTGATTTTGTAATGCCATTGTGGTATCTGTTCTTTGTTTTGCTGCTTGCACTGCCATAAAAATCTGCAGTCAGTGCTCCCCCCCCCACCCACACCGGCAAAAGGAATTGTTTTCCAGATTGGATTGTTTGTGACTTCAGCACCACTGGTTAGTTAAGGTGTTGTTTTCACTTGTGAATTTGCGTCTGTATCTGTTGCTGGAGCCACAGTTGTTTTTTTGGCTTCACATGCAGCATCCTCCCATACAGACTGAACAATCCAAAATCTAAATTTGTTTAGAATATTGTTGTTGAGCCCCCCAGATGCCCGCAATGAGATGTGCAAGCAAAGCTGGTTCTCGCCATGGCACTGCTGCCAGTGGTAAGATTGTCTGTGGGCATGGTAGTACACAGACACAGAAGTGCATTGCTGATGTGAGGAAAGATATTTCTCCTGCAATGTTTTTTACAGCCCAATCAGTAGCTTCACTCATAATTGCGGAGATGATGTTGTCCCAGCCGATGGTGTTAGTGCAGTTGCTGGTGGTGGTAGCGTGAGTATTGCTGCCTCAAGTTCCACTTCTGACCAGTGTACCATGTCCAAAAATACAGTGGAGTGTGAAGCAGTGCAAGTGAGTGGCAGTGTAGATGATGGCATACTTTCCAGCAACATTCCAGTAACTGAATCTGAAGATTCTGATAATCATGTTAACAATAGCATACAATGTGACATTTCTTTCACTGTGGTTCAGGTCATGCATTTTCCATGCAGTGATTCACAGTGTGGTGAAAAAATATCGGGTGATGGTGGTGTTGATGATAATGATGATGAATGTGATGATGATGATGATGTTGCTGTGGTTGCAACATGCAGTCCACATGCCAGCATCCAAGCAGACGATGTGGATGTGGGTGATGTTGATGAATATGATGATGATGTAATTGACTCCAGTTGGGAACAGGAGAAAAAGAAATTCAAGATGGCTGTGTCTGGGTCTGTTTGCGTTAATCCCCCCCCCGGTAAAAACTTGTGATTTACCAGTTTCAGTTGATGGTGATGATGATGATAATGATGACCCAGTAATAATGATAGGTAGTCATGGTGGTCAGTTGCAGTCTAAGTGTGTTCTGCCCAAAAAATCAATCACGTAGCACACACCCCACTTCAGTGCTTAAAAGGACGGAGACCAATAAGCAGCATCATGGACATGTTAAAAGTAGGGCATCACAATCCCTTGTTTGGGACTTTTTTTGTGCAAGATGCAAATGATGAGTCAGTTGCAATCTCTCAGGTTTGCCATGTGCGTGTGAGTCAAGGTAAAAAGGGGAGCCATCTGGGCATAGGAGGACAGCATACGCATCATAAGAACAGGCACATGGCACTGTGGACCCAGCACAAGATGGCAGCTAATACCACAGTGTGGCGTTCACCCTCATCATCAAACATAACTAGCATGGTATCCCCTTCCATGAGTATTAATTCCAGTATGAAATTAAATGTGAGCAGTAGTGAGGAAATAACAGCAAAGGATTACTACAGGTATGATGAGGTGTAGGAGCATAATGATTTTGAAATGTTGTCCAGTGCTGGTGAGAGTAGCAGTTTTGGTGGTGGTGGTGGTGAATGCAGTATGTCTAGTGCAAGTGGTACATCAACCCTGGTTGTCAAATCTGGCAAAATAACTGCATTTGTGGGTTTGTCATCATCACCTGTGCAACCGTCTTCATCAAACGTCCACACTCCAACCCCCGCCATTCGCAGAGCAGAACCATTTGTCATCACACCATGTAAAATGTTTAAGTCAGCCCACGTTACAGAGTGTTTTTGCGCATAAGCTGAAGTACCCACCCAATCATACAGTGTCACATGAACTTAATGCTGTTGTAGCTGAAATGCTGCCAATTGATCTTTTGCCCTTCTCCTTTGTGGAGAATTCTGGTTTCCGGCAATTTGCTGCACGTGCCTGTCCAAAATGGAAAGTCCTATCCAGGACATACTTTTTGACCCGTGCTGTCCCTGAGTTGTACCGTACTGTGTCCAACTCAGTAAGACATGCCCTTCAACATTCCTCCTCTCCATTTATCCATTTAAGTATGGATATGTGGACAAGTGGAAAAACAATGGGGAGTTCATATTTGTGTATAACTGCACATTGGGCACAGGTGCCGGGGGTTATTTGTGATGTTGGTAGTGTGAATAATTTGTGCAGCAAGGTGGAGTGTCATGGTAGCAATCTTCCAGGAATTCGACAGTATGCAACTATTGCTATGCACAATGTGACCTGTTCAAACACTGGTGAAAACATGTTGGACATGGTACTGACTGAAATTGACAAGTGGCTGAATCCCCTGTCCCTGAGAGCTGGGTTCACAGCAAGTGACAATGGGTCAAATGTGGTGAAATGCATCATGAATGGTGGCTTTTTTCATGTTCCATGCATGGCCCATTGTTTAAATCTTGTGGTTATGGAGTTTCTGCAGCACCCTGATGTAAAGAAAATGCTGACAGTTGCACGCCGTATCTGTTCTCACGTTTCACGATCTGCAAAGGCCAGTGACCAACTTTAGTAATTGTAGATGCGAAACAGCCTCCCTCAGCACCACTTGAAGCTGGAAGTTGTCACCCAGTGGAACTCCACTTTATACATGGCAGAGAGGTTGTATGAACAATACAAAGCCATCTCAGAATATCTTGTGATGCACACTAGCCATGACAGTTCCTGGGCCTCCATGTCTATGACGACTGAACAGTGGCACCTCATGGACTCTATAAAAACAAGTTTGTGGCCTTTTGAACATGCAACACAGGCAGTGAGTGGCGAGTCTGCCTCCATTAGCCAATCAATTCCACTGCTGTGGGTGCTATGGCAGACATTGGTGAATGTACAGCATGGCCTTGATGTTGCCGAGACAGTGCTAGCAATATGTTGCTGAAACACATGCTGACAGTATTCGACCAGAATCGTCACATTTTGAGCATTCAGCATAGTGACAGCTTGCCATAGAAACAATGCTGGACCCACGATAAAAATGTGGAATTGCCTTAGTACTGGAGAGAGGGCCTGAACAAGTAAAAACTGTCAGCTGGCAACTGGTGCGCTTGGTTCATGGGGCACAGAAGTGACGTGCCAAGGTCAGCAAACCTCAGCAGCATAATCTGGCTGAAGGTGTACCTGGAAGAGCATCAAGTATATCCTGTAAGGGGAAGGTGACTGCAGTTCCAGGTGGCCTGTCATCCAAAGTGGCTGGCATCAACCCACTTTGGGAGGCTTTGTCCCAAGTGGGGATTTGTGAAATAAATGAGTCTGGAGAACAGGATGATGCATCAACCACTAGACTTAATGTGGCACAGAGAATGATTGAGTCATATTTGTCTGAAAACAGGCATCTGTCAATCACTGATGGTCCTCTTTTGTACTGGAGTGGAGAGGTCAGTGAATGGCCAGAGCTGACTTCAGTGGCACTGAAGTACCTCACATGCCCACCCTCCAGTTTAAGTGTGGAGAGGGTATTCAGTTCAGCAGGTGCAATAGTCAGGGATCATCGGACAAAGCTCTCTTCTGCAAATGTTAGTTTGTTAACATTCATAAAAATGAATGAGATGCGCATACCAGCACAGACAGCAACTTCGGTATTCTTACTCCGGCCTAGTCATGGTGCTTTTGGTGATGTAGAAATGGACCATCCTGGTGGGACTGGTAGTGGCAGCATGAAACGGCCTACCACTGACATAGATGATGACACAATGGAGAAATAATTTCTCAGTGGTCAGACTTCAGACATAGATGATTGTGAGGGCAGCTTTCTTTATGAGGATGATGATGTGGTTAATGTTGGCAGGTTTTAACTGAAGTTGTTAAAAGGCAGTGATATTTGCTGTAGGATACATGTTTTCTTTTTTGTGACTTTGTGTGCCCTCCTGGACCACCACCACTAGGACCGATGTTAGCTACTGCCACCACAGAGAATGACTTTGTCTGACCCCCTGGACCACCACCACCAGGACCGATGTTAGCCACTGCCACCACAGAGAATGACTTTGTCTGCCCCCCTGGACCACCACCACCAGGGCTGATGTTAGCCACAGCCAGCCACCACAGAGAATAACTTAGTGTGCCTCCAGCACCACCACCACCACCACCACCATCACTGTTAGTCACTGCCACCACAGAGAATGACTTAGTGTGTCCCCCTGGACCACCACCATCGCTGTTAGCCACTGCCACCACCACCAGATGCAGGAAGATGTCACAGTGAATGTCATCATGTGTCGCAGCTATCACCACCACCAGCACCCACCACCAGTGTCATTCTGACAATGTTTCCCCATTACATTGGCCATACCAAGGCAAAGGGAGTTGAACAGGAGACCACATCCATCAGCCAAAGACACAATTCTTCTTAATATTAAAACTATAAAGTGAGTATGTGTACTAATGTTTTCTATGCTGTTTAACTTCCTTTAGCTGTATGTTTTGTTTTCTGTTGCTTTTCTGAGTTGTAATGGTCAAACACATACGGTAAACTTATTTTGTGTTTTTACAGGTTAACAAAAATCAACTCTCCTTCACTGAAAGTCGATATCAATGGTACTGCAGCAGTACTGTACATAGGAACCTATGAAATATCCATTTCAAATCCATACTGGTAAGTATCAAGATTTTATTTCATCTGTTCAATTTTTTTTTAGAGTGCAACAAATGCGACTGAGGAGGATTCATAAACTATCAGACATGTGTACATTGCCAAAACTATTTCTGCAAGATATCATGCATTGTATTCCGAACTTGCAGCTGTGCAGCCATGACAGTGTTGAAAAAGTTGCACACAGGTCGTGTTACTTGACAAGATGCGGTTTTGAACTGTAACTTGAGTTGAGATTGAGAACCAGGGACACTGGCACAGTGTATTTGTTACTCAGCCTGGTGCTAAATTAAGTTGTGATTGATCGGCTGATCGCAGTGTGACAGCTTACTATCTGTGTTAATAATCCAGATACCTGTGGAGCAGCCACAGCTTAAATATAATGTGTTACTGCTGCAATCAAGTTGTAAGAAGTCCTTCATTTCTTTTTTAGGAAACTTCCAGATGCTTTGTTGTGGCATAGTTGCCTTATCCAAAAAAGTTCTTCAACATCAGGCCACTCTCCCGGGCTGGAGCACACATGCAACACACAGAAGTCATTTCAATCAATGACCATAACCATCATTATCAACGAGAGAAGGATGCAGATGAAATCTGTGAAGAAGTAACCAAATAAGAATCCATTAATGAGACATACCCGCAAATATGCCCCCCCCCAAAAAAAAATACTTACCTTCATTGGCTTGAGAGTTATCCATTTCCAGTTTCAACACAAACATTTCTCATCAAGCACTGGAATGTGCACACCAACAGTATCTGTGATCTGTGATGCAAAACAATACAATCAGTACATGTCTATATATGTCAACCCCCTCACCTACAAAATACAAAATATATCTTATATATATATATATATATATATATATACACATCTCAACTCACCAAGGATACTATTAGTGTACAGACAAAGGGCACCCTTCCATCCAGTTGAGATGATCGCGTTGCATTTGTGTGAATCGCAGCACACATTGGACCAGCAACAGTTCGCTCACAGTCACCATTTCTGATGGGACTTTGTATGTGGTGTAACGCTCCCATTTCACTTTGTTACCACTTGTCAATTTTCTGCACACAAGACAGATGCATTTTGGGGATGCAGAAAAAATCTGGGGACTCTGTGTAAGTACTGCACGCATGCCTGAATGTGTCATTATTTCTGGGACACTTTGCATATGGAGTAACGCTCCCATTTCACTTCGTTACCACTTGTCAATTTTCTGCACACAAGACAGATGCATTTTGTGTGTTGTGATTGTAAGCACATAATGTCATACTTAAATTATAAATTAAAGCAGCATTGCGGAAATGTCGTGATGAGCTTGGTGTGAGAGGACGTCCGTGGTGCTGCTCCTAGGCCCTGACTATTTTTAAAAGCTACAAAAACTCCATCCGAATTGCTGCTTCCAGTGCCTCAATTGGTAAAAAGTAATCCTGAGTGGTTGCCGGTGATAAAATATTGCAGTTTGAGTGGTTAAATATAGTAATTTCTCTCAGCCAACATGGTGAAGCTGACAGCGGTGCGAGGCCCAGATAAAGCACCGAGATGGAGGGGGAAGTTCCTGAACTCTTTGCAGCAAGAGCACCTGCAGTGAAGCGGCCAAAATCGCAGTAGCCAGAGCCCCAGGAGCAACTGGATAAACTAGATCGAGAGCAAGAAGGTGGAGACACTAAGAATACGGACGACCTAACAGAGATTAAATTGTTACTGCAAGGCTTGGTTGCTGACTTCTCTACTGTGAAGCTGGTGCTGCAGTCGTTAGCACAAAGTATGGGGGATGTGGAAGCTAGAGTCTCATCGCAAGAACAGAAGGTCTCCACGATAGATCAAGAGTTGATCTTAGCTTGCAAAAAGATTAAATAATTAGAGGATCGAATGGATGATCAGGAGTCCAGAAGTCATAGAAATAATCTTATCCTGGCTGGCCTACCAGACAGGGTTAGAGAGGTCGGACTGTGTTAACTTTACGCAAGAACTGCTCTTTAAATTTTTGGGCCCCACACCTTATGGAGAAGCATATAATTTAGAGAGTGTGCATAGGGCTGTAAGAGAGATGCCCCCACTGGGAGCAAGACCCAGAGTGGTAATCATGAGGTTCTTAAACTACAAGGAGAAATCACATGTCCTAGCTAAGGCTCGACAGAATAAAGCCCTGCAGTGGAATGGTGCTTCTATTTGGTTATTCCAGGATCAGACACCCTCAGTGCAGGAGAAGCAGAAGGAATACGCTGATATTAAGAAGAAGCTGTATCTTGCGGGCATAAAATTTAGGATGCAATATCTGGCAATCCTGCATGTTTATCTTCAAACAGGGGAAAAAAGATATTTATCTGCTAGGGATGCAATGGAAGGTCTGAGGTCCGAGTTACCGGCTCTATTTCAATCCACGACATGAATATACGGAAAAAGAAAGAAGAAGTGGTTCATTTAACTTTCTACATTGGGGACCTGTGATAAGAGGGCTGCCAATAATGGTTTCTTCTGTTACTACCAATTTGGATTGTCCTTATGTTTATGGACCTGTGATCAAAACTGGTATTTGGTGGAGAGGGGTGTTTCCCCTTGTTATTGTTCTTCGTTTTTTTTCTCTCTTCTTCTGAATCTGAAAACGGTAGGCTAGTTACAGGACGTGTAAGGAAAGTTCAGAAAACAAATTAATGGGGGGTGTATGTGCCAATAAGGCGATTATCTTTTTTTGTAGTTTGGGTGTACGGGGGGGGGCTAATTGAGGTATTCTGCTTCGAATACATTTGGAAGTGGATGAGTGTATTGAGGGCTTCCTCCTCGGAGAATAAAAGGATTGGGATATTGGGAGCATGGAGAGGTTGGGTACCACATGGCAGTTATTGATGGGGACAAGGAATGTTTAAGTTTTTTCTTTTTTAGCAGGGGTAAGCAGGTAGGAGGGTTAATGAAGTCCCTGTATGCGAAAGAGATATTCCTATCACCTTGTGAGGGAACTATATAAGTAAAATAAAGGGACAATGGTAGTCCTCAGGGGTCGGGCATATTTCCTGGATTTTCTGGATTGACGGGCATTCTTAAAGGGACAGGGAGTTAGTTTTATTTTGGGTGGGCAACTCCTTATTTTCTGTCGCTAACGGTTGGATGAGAGACTGGTATAGGCGAGGTTATAAGTTAGTGTAGCAAGAGTTCAAAGTTTGATGTAGGTAGTAATTAAGTGGAAAGGATAAGCATTGGGGGGAATTATAAGCATAAGGGGAAAAGAAAAAAATGGAGTAGTTAATGGATAGTAGGGGCGAAGGATAGTGGGAGTTTTATGAAAAATGCTGGTCTGACTGTGAGGGCTTAGGAGCACACTGCAAATGGCTCATCAATGAACCGTTTTTCGGTAGGAGGGCAATCTTGGGATCGGGGATTGGGGAGGGGAGGGTTGGGGTATTTGGAAGAAGAGAGAGCACACTATTGCACAGGAGAGAAGAGATAACCTAGAGATAGTTATAACAGCTGGACAGGGAATCTACTATCTGGCTGTGAAATGTCTGGTATAAAAGTTATCTCATGGAATGTAAAAGGTCTTAGGGGTAGGTGTAAAAGAATGGTAATTATGAGACACATCAAACAAATGGGGGGTGCATATTGCTGCAATACAAGAGACTCACTTGTTGTCAGAAGAGTTAACTCAGTTAAAGAGGAGTTGGGTAAACCAGGTATATGGTGTTGGGAGAGAAACATCTTCAGGTGGGGTGGTGATTTTAATTGGGAAAAAATGTCCATATATTATTGAAAAGGTATTGGTTAGGGATGATTGTAGGGGGATATACATGTCAGGTGCTATATTGGGTAAAGAGTTATCAATTGCATCTATATATGGCCCTACACTGCCTAACCCTCAGTTTCTGGCCTCAGTGGAGGTAGATATTGCTTTGTTAATTTCACATCCTCTTATTATGTCAGGAGACTGGAATCTCTGTGTAAATAATTGGGAGGATAGAATATCGCCATCCAGAAGGCCCCTATCAGGGGATCAGGTGGCTTTGTCCAGATTAATGGAGGTTGTTGCATTAACGGATCCAATTGTGACCCATGCAGTTGGAGGTAATAATGTGACTTTTTATTCTGCAGCGCATAAAAGTCATTCCAGAATAGATTTTTTTTTGGTCAATAGTGAGGCACTTAGGGAGATTAAGGAGATATCTACCAGGTGCAGGATTTTATCGGACCATTCCCCAGTTCAACTGACTTGGGAACCAGAGAATATTCCCCCTCGTCCCTATAGGTGGAGGTTGAATGACTTTTTTTTTTCAGATACTGCAATCCTGAGTAAATTAGTAGACACTTTACAGGATATTATACAGAATCAATTACCTACATTGCAAAATAAGGGTTTAGCTTGGCCTACATGTAAGGTATTATACTCAGGGATAGCAAGGAGTTATGAGGTAAGGTGAAATAGTATGAGAAGAGCTGAGGAGAAATTATTAATGGGGGCTATCGATTCTTTGGCACCTAAGGAGGGGATTTCAGGGAAGATAGACGCTGAGCTCCAAAGCTTGCAACAGGAGATGGCTGACATTACTTATAGTAAAGTGGAATTTTGGCTTGATGTCCCAGAGCGTTTGCTGGCAGCTAGAGTTAAAGAGTGGGAAGCGAGTAGAACAATCCTGGTTATACGACAGGGTGAAGCTGTCATTACAGATCCTCTACAAATGGCGGAGGCTTTTGCGTCCAGCTATGAAGAAATTTATCAGTTACAGCAAGTTGTTGGGGAGAAAGTACATATTCTTAGATAGTGTCTCTTTACCGGTCCTGGATACAGATCAAGCTAAGAAATTAGCAGCATTGATCAGTGAAGAGGAGATAATTGCGGCGTTTCAGGCCTTACCCTCTGGCAAAACTCCTGGGCCAGACGGTCTTACGTCCAAATTTTATCAAGTGCACTTACATACTATACTTCCCCTGTTAAAAGATGTATTTAATAGTATAATGCAGGATGGGGTGCCTCACCCACCGTTATACCAGGCCTATATTACGTTGGTTCCCAAACCAGATAAACCTAAAGATCTACTTGGTAGCTATAGGCCCATCTCATTGATGAAGCAGGATATTAAGATTCTTACAAGGATTCTAGCTAATAGAATCTTGAATATTGCACCAAACCTAGTAAGTCCTGAGCAGGTGGGTTTTATGCCGAGGGGGCACATGATACTCTTAGAAAAATACATCATATACTTAGTTCTGCCCCGGACTTTTTATTACCCTTAGCTTTGATATCACTGGGTGCCGGAAAGGCTTTTGATAGGGTCTCTCATCCATTTTTGTTTGCCACTATGGAGAGGATGGGTTTCCAGAAGGGCCTGCTCAGAGGTATCAGAAATTTATATTCGGCTCCTAAGGCTAGGGTAATGTGTAATGGGTATGTTTCCTTAGAATTCTTATTGGCTACTGGAACAAGGCAGGGATGCCTCTTATCGCCAATATTGTTTAATATTTATTTGGAACCATTATTAACAGCTATTAAAAATGATGTTGGCGTTAAGGGGATCTCGATTGCGGGGAGGGAATTAAAAAATACAGTCTATTCGGATGATATTCTTTTGCACCTGGTCAATCCTGGGGTATGTTTCCCCAGAACTGTTGAACTCATAACCCAATTTTCTAAAGTGTCAAATTATAAACTAAATCTGACTAAGACACAGATTCTCCCTTTGACGCCCCATGTGTGTAGAGAGGACTTTCTCCAATGCAAATACACTGGGCTGGAGACAAGATAAAGTATTTGGGAATATGGGTTACTGCTTGCTGGGAGGATGGTGCTGCGTTGAATTTGAATAAGGTGCTCACCACAATTAATGGGGATGTGCTTAGATGAAACAAACTTCCTTTAAACTTTGCGGCTAGATTGGGCCTAATTAAGATAAATCTGATGCCAAGATTATTGTACCCGGTATATTTAGCCCCGTATAGTATCCCCAAAATATGGTTTATTAAAATTAGAAGAATACTCTCTGAGTTCCTTTGGAATTCAAAGCCCCCTAGGAGAAAACACAAGGTGTTATATTTGCCGCGGGATGGGGAGGGTTGAAACTGCCAGACTTATACTTGTATTATGTAGCAAGTCAATTGGGTATTATGAGTCGCTGAGGTTCAGGGGATGAGGAGGAAGTATATACTCCAATATGGCTGCAGTTGGAGAGGTAGTTGTTAAAATAAATTGGCATAAGACCGGAGGCATTGCTTTTTGTCAATCCGGGAAAATACTTTGGTAAAGCAATTAGGACTCCAATTGAAAAAACTGCAAAGGCCTGGTGAATGTTTCTTACACCATCTCAGAGAAAGGAGCAGGCAAAGGCAGTAGTGCAGCCGGTGTTAGGAAATCCCAATTTTCTGATTGGGGGCAAGGTCATCACTAAACGTTGGGCAGCACAGTTAGAGGGCCTCACATTAAGGGAGGTTATACAAGATAATAGAGTTGTTCTCCCGGTGAGAAGTGAGTCTATGAATTTTTTAAAAGAATTCAGCTGGTTAAAATGTTGGAGAAGGCTGAGAAGGAACTGGGGGGTTCACCAACAAATCCTTTTACTTGGGAAATCTTTCTGCATTAACTCTATCATCCAATTGTTTATCCAAGGTACATAAGGTATTATTGAACTACCTCAGTCGGAAGTCCCCAGTAAAAGTATTATACTGGGAGGGGGCAATGGCCCCTCAACAGTTAGCTTGGAATGGTATTTAGAAATACATCAAATATATACCTATACATAGGTATAGAATTATGCAGTACTTTATTGCTTCAAATATGTATTTTACCCCTAAGAAACTGTGTGATAGATAGCTTAGACAGACAGATCTCTGTTTTAGATGTGGGGTTGAGCTAGGTGACACCCCACATGTTATGTGGAATTGTTGTAAAATACAGTCACTATGGCTGGAAATTAATCAACAAATGGACCCCATGTTAGACTATTCGGAGTTTATAGTGCCAGAAGTTTGTATTTTAGGGGATATGTCATGATTAACAGGATCCACACCGAAATATCATTTATCATTGATGACGGCTACAGTTAAATCTTTCATATTGAAACATTGGAAAGATGATCAATGTTATAATTATGAACATTGGGTGAGGGATCTTATATGGGCCCTGGGTAGAATTAGGAGATTTATGTGCTTAGAGGGTAAGAAGGGTCTGTTTGATAAAAGACGGTTGACTTTGTAGACCATCTATCTATTACAGGTTGGCAGTAATGAAACATAGATCTGTCTGTTGGATTGGGATCAGTACAAAGAAGATTGAGCTGCAGAGTTGGATGGCTTAAATGAACACGGTATAGTGCCTAGTGGCAACATTCCATAAGTTTCTGTCAGGCCGAGGTGGTTTATAGGTAATTACTAGGTGGATCTGGGCTATGCCCTGCTGGGTGATAAATAGTTGTGGCTCTCTCTCCTTCCAAGGGACACAGCGGGGGTTCTCCATTCAAGTTAATTAGTGTTATAAGTTTACAACTAAAGGGTAATATATTCTAATGTGTTGGTCAAAGTGTGCTAATATGTAATGGAGGGTCAACCCCATTGCTGTGTGTGTATATAGTTATGGGTGCATATAGGTTACACAACCAGTTTTGGGTTTGTGGAGCCTGGAGAAATCCAGGTTAGTGTTTGTATGTATGACTATATGTCTTGTCTGTACGGAAAAAACAAAATCAATAAAAATGTTTGAAAAAAAAAGCAGCATTGCAAGAATGTGGTGACAATTTTGACCTATACTTTTTAGTGCTATTTTACATTGCCAACCACTAGTTACCTCCTAACTTGAATGATACCCTTCTTTTCACAATTTGTGTCTGCTTTACTACTTTTTCTCATATCTGAAAATAAAAGGTACAAGCCTTTTAATATTGTTCTGACCAGGTTTTTATCACTATATGCAGCTGTTTTTCAATAAATATTGTTCTGTGAGGTCATAAAACACTGCCTGCTGCATAACTGTTACTTTTACAACAGAAGTGATATATAACAACTGATGGAGAAAAGCATAGGAAAATATTGACAAAGACCTGCTCTGCACCGTATTAAAAGGAGTGCTCCTTTTATTATTTCAGACATGAAAAAAAGTAGTAAAGCAGACTCAAATACTGGAAATTATAGTATCATACAAGTCAGGATGTAAGTAAAGTGGCAATGTAAAATAGCATTAAAAAGTATAGGTCAAAATTTTCAACAGATTGTTGCACTGCTGCTTTAAAGAGATTCACCAAGTTACATAGTTATTATGGTGTTGCACCCAATATATGGGTGCCTTACCTCCAAGGAAATCTTTCTTGCTCCACATGTCCTTACATAGTGCAATACTTTTCTGGCAAAAATGCCCATAATGCTTTAAGCGGGTCACGGAGGACTTCCCGTTCTGAAGAGTTGCCCAAGTTCTGCCCCCACCGTGCTCAGCAACATTATGACATGATGCCAGGGAGAGAGCGGGGGCGTGCTCCATTATACTGAATGTCCGTCAGCTTTCTGAATGTTTCTTTATGTTATAATGGTCAGTTTGTGGTGAAACGCGGGCACGTTTCCAGTAACAAGGCTCTTGTTGCCAGAAGCGTGCCAGCGTTCACCACAACTGCCACGTATGTATAACTGTTCAAAACTGCCGGTTATTCAGGTATAATAATGCGTCCCAGCGCTCCTGGCATCAACGTCTGCGTTGCTGGCGTGAAAACAGAAACTTGGGTGGCTCTTCAGAGATAGAAATCTCCGTGACTATACACTAACAATTATGGATGTTTTGCCAAGTATTGCACTATGTAAGGACATGTGGAGCAGGAAAGATTCCTTTGGAAGTAAGACGCCCATATATCAGGTGCAATGCTGTAAGTTGGTGAATCTCTTTAATGTCTATTTCACAAACGAAATATTTATGGAGCCTCAGTAATGTTTATTTTGTGTCGGGACTCACGATTTGAAGTTTTTGCAAAAAGTGTGACTGAGCAGTGCAAGTATGTTGTGCTAAACTGCATGTGTGCCATCAGTGTTCTTTCCTGTGTGTGCATAAATTGTCCAGCTTCATGCAAACATATATATGGTGTGACTTGTTGCAGTATCTCAAAAATAAAGATAACAAAGAATACATGACATATATTTTATTTGTACCATCAGCACCAGCGGAGTGAGTGATATGATATTTTTTCACAGGTATCGGGTCACTGTGCACCTCAGTCACTCACAAAGGACACATGACTTACTGGAGATCATAGCACAAAAAGCACATGCTCTCCTAAAAGTCATGTGTGCAGTTTGTGACTAAGGTGCACTCTGGCCAGACACCTCTGAAAATGTTTTGTATCACTTAGTCCGCTGATGATGATGGTGACAAGAAAATATACATTATTCTGCTCACTATTCTTTCTACTATAATAAACACTATAACAAGTCAGCAATATATGTTTGCAAGAAGCTGCACAATGTCTGATGTCACACATACACACACACACAGGAAACAACACTGACTGCACATATGCAATTTAGTACATCATACTTGCACTGCTCACACCAGCTTTTCCACAAGCACTCCACAACAGAAAGTAAACATTACTGAGGCACTGTATTATAACAAAAGGGCAATAGGAGCATGTATGACTGTCAATTATTAAAAAACAAATCACAAAACACTACAGCAGTGGTAGGGGGGGAGTTGTCCAGAAAAACGTATGTTAATGGGGGATTCCATGGTGTTCCAGCAGCAGGTGGAGCATTGACACTATCTGCAGCTGCTGTTGCTGGATCTGCTCAACCTGCTGCTGCACAGCATCCACCCTCTCGCTGCTTTCCTCAAGGGCCGCCCACACCAGTGCAATGGGTGGGGTCCACTGCAGTAGGAAAGCCAGGAAGTGGTGGTGGCAGTGAGGGTGGTGCTGGTGGCAGTGGTGGCGGTGGTGGTGATGGAGCAGCTGCTGCTGTTGCCCTTCTCCTGCTGCAGTGGCGAGGCACAACACCCCAGTTCCCTCTGTCATTGCCACAGAAGGGCCAGCAGGTGGATGCCTGGCCCCTTCAGTGGCAGCCTGCCACTCCACCTTGTGGTGGTTTGCCATGTGTGTACGCTGGCCACTGTTCCCCAAAAGTGTCCCCCGGGGGCCAGGGTGTACCTGCACACCACATAAACAGCAAACCACAATGGTGCTGCCCCCCCACCCAGTTAAGAAACTGCCACACTGGGAAGCGGTGGGGGGGGGACCAGGCACAGGAGAGGCAGATGTACTGCTGGCAGCACCTTCATTCACCTGGGGCTCCACCTGCGGCTGTGGAGGTGGTGTTGCTGGAGCCCCTGCAGCTGCTTCTAGTGGTGGTGGTGGTGGTGGACTTGGTGGATGTGCCACCACCACTGGTGGCACTGGTATTGCTGCTGCTGCTTTCAGAGGGAGAAACACAACACCAAACAGTCGGAAGCGGTCCAATGACACCCGACTGCCCCCAAGCATGCCCAGGGGCCACAGACTCTCTTCCCGGGTCCATCACGCACAACTAAGTCCCTCTCTGACCGACGCCTCAGAAGACTGCTTCACACGCACTCACAGTCTCACACACACACGCACACATACACAAAACAAAACTTATAAAAAAACAGATCAGTAGCAAAAAAGAATTAAAAAAACACACTACAAAAAAAAACTAAAGATTTAGCTTTTAAAAAAACTGTTTTTTTTTTTGGCAATTCACAAGATACCACCAAACTCTTCTCTACACCAAAATGCTTCCTTCTTCTACCACTGCAAAGCAGAAAGTGAAACTAAGTGCTTTTATGACTCACTTCTTTCCTGCCTGGCTAAAGCATGTGTCTTATAGTACTGTAAGCCATGTGATGTGTCGGGGGCTGCCTATATTGTTGTCACTCCGCCTTACTTCGCATTAAGGCAGAATGACAACGCGAAGTCATAATGGGAAGGCAAAGTGAGCACTTTGCAATGACCACTTCAAGTAGCATTAGGATAACGTGAAGTGGTCACTTCTCGTCCACTTTGCTGGTGGATTTTTAATTCGCTGCATCTCTACTCACGGATGGGGGGCTAGCATTTATTACTTGCTAGCAGTGCGAGTCAGCTGCATTCCTACATGACTGCTTCTCACCCATATTCTGATATAAGAAACTTCATCTCAATTGTATAACTGCCTCTTGGTCACAGAAGTGACCTGATTGGTTCCATGTCATAATAGCGATCACAGAACAGCGATCGCTATTATGGCAAGTATATATCACTGAAAAGCAAATAAGTGGTATACACGTTTACCTGACCCGACATCCACAAAACAAAAAAAGTGTTTTTTGTATGGGGCTGTGCTCCCCCGTAACCCCCTGAATTTATATTATCAACTCTGGCGGGGGGGGTGCATGTCAGGGACGGGGCAAAAACATACATCAGGAAAAAATTAAGTGCTGCACCTGGAAGCAGCAGCAAAAGTAACTCACACCCAGACCCGAACCGTGTACCTGCAGTCCTCAGAGCTAGCCACCCACACCACACAGCTAGCTCGGTGGCAGCAGGTAAACCCAGCCCTCAAAACCCCTTCTCTGTCCCTCCCTTTCCCATTGCTATCCCCCCTTCCTGTTGCCATTCAGTACAGTCGCGGTCGCCCACAGTCACTACCCTTGCAGGGTAGCCCAAGAGTAAAGCCCCGAATATGAGTCGTCGTTTTGATGTGGCCCCCATATTCAGTTGCTACATTCACTGGATACCAACCTGATTTGTTTCACTTCCTCTAGCCAATATCGATGGTAGATATGCAACCACTGGAAGTGACCCATTTCATGTCACATCTGGTAGCCATATTGGAATATAGTTAATCTCTCCTAGACTCCTTTGTGCTGCTGGTAGTGACCCGATTCATGTTATTCTGGTGGCCATATTGGCAAGATGCCACTGATGTTATTGCTGGCTATTCTAGCAGATAGTGACTCTGACAGCAGATGTGGCCCAATCTCTGTATCACTTCCATAGTTACATTGTCTGTGCAGCAGCATATTTATGTCAATATATCTATAATTTACATTGTTTGTTGACATTATTGCCATTCAGTATGCTGAGGGAGACACCAGACACAACATCTGTACTCCTTCAAGATCAGCAAGCCATGGCTGTGCTCATTCAAGTGCAACAACAGCTTATGGCAGCCATGATGGAGAAATTGGTGGAAACAGCAAACCAACACAATCCAGCTCCACAAGACCAGAGGGGATAGGGAATATATTCCACATTCTTTATGGTACCCTAGAGAATAGGAGACTTACAGTATGTCCCATGCTAGATATGAAAATTCTTGAACTGTTTTGTGCAACACAAGTCTTTTAAGATGGAAACTGTCCTATCCCTTCTCAGCAATCTAACCCAGAGACTACCTCACCTCTACAGACATGAAGGATGCGTACCTCCACATTCCCATCAGATCATCACACCACAACTACCACAAGTTTCACATACTGAAAGGACACTTCCAATATCAGGCACTCCCATTCACCCTAGCTTCTACAGCACTGGTATTCTCTAACATCTAAGTAGTTGTCACAGCAAAACTAAAAGAACAGTGCATTCAAAATGTGGATGACTCGCTGATATGAACCAGATCAACATCTTAAACTTAGAGGGAAATGCAAACAAGAGTTACACTGCCTAGAAACACACGGATGGGTCATTAAAGGACAAAAGAGCAGTCTAACACCCATCCAACACATAGGGCATCTAGGAGCCCAGATAGACACAGTGCAGACCTAGTACGCCCATCACAAAAGAGAACAGTCAACTTGATCCTGCAGGTACAGAACTTAATGTACACCAAGTATCAAACTCTGGACAGCTGGCACAGTTACTAGGAATGATGACATCATGCATCAACCTGGTGCTTTGAGTGCTATGGACCATGCAACCACTTCAATGTCTAGCAATACAAGTGGAGTTATAGTCAGAATATGATCCATTAGCAAGAGTCACCATCCCCCTCATGGTAAGAATGTCACTTGATTGGTGGTTGGAATGCATGAACCCCTCCAAGGGAGTCAGCCTAGATGACTATCAAGACACAATAGTAATAGACACCAATGCAAGTCTAACAGGATGGAGAGCATCAACAAACCACTGCAGTCGAGGGCTGGGGGACAACAATGGAATCAAAACTACCCATCAATATCTTTGAGATGTCGGGAGGCTACAATGCACTAGTACACTTAGGTGCAAAACTAACTACGAACAGTGTCTTAACACTGTACTTTCAGACAACAGAGCCACAGCAGCCTAAATTGTTTAGCAGTGGGAGCCAGAAACAAAGGAATGCAATGGTAGGTAGCAAAAGTGATCATGTGGGCCCAGAACAACTTAATTCGTATATCAGGCGTACACTTAACAGGCAAAGTCAATACCACTGCAGGGAGGGTGTGGCTAGCTGTCAGCTGTGGTGGAAGCAATTTTGGTGAACTCCCTAGAAAGCACTCCAAAATTATCAAATAATGGAGTGTCTTCAAATTTCTCCATCATATTCTGATCCAAACTCCAGCCTATACTTAATTGCTAAACTCAATTTGAGATGGGGGAGAAGAATAGCGAACAGAAAACCAGCTTTTTTACTCCACGAGGAGCGACACCTAAGGTGCCATCTCACTCAGCAGGCCAGACTCAAGATGACCCAAAAGGAGATGTTTCCCAACCAGCCACTCTAGAAACTTTGCAATCTGCAATTTTGAATCTCACCGAGACGGTTCAGCAATTAGACAAAAAAATGGACTCTTACCAAGAGAGGATGCTAAAAGTCGAACAAAAGATAGATGGCCTGGTCGAGACATCCCAGACAGCAGAAAAAAACTTCCGGAAGGGCCCAAGCTGTGGAGGCTGAATGTGTTAAAGAACAGGCATTACTGAGATCATGCCTGGAACATTTACAGAATCAAACAAGGGCTGCAAATGTCCGTATATTGGGTCTTACTGAGGGGATAGAAGGGGAAGACCTTGCTTTTTGTGCTTCCTGGTTAGAGAAAACTGTTGATTTAAAAATAGAAGACTATCTAGTCCAAACCTACCGTATTAATTTTCTCAAAGCTATGGGGCAGACAGGAGGAACCAGAACGGTCATGCTGCAAACAGCTTCGTCAGTAGTCCTGGACAGAATATTGCAGGCAACACGCACTAGGAAGGGAGCCGAAATAGATGGTACCAGAGTGTTGATTTTCCCAGACCTTTCATATGCTACTCGTATGACACGAAAAACCTTCGATCCGATCCGCCGCAGACTGAGAGATCTAGATATTCCTAATAGCATGTTTATGTCTGCCCGCCTTCAAGTTGTGGTAGGCCAGCATGCATATGTTTACATGGACTCTAAAGAAGCAGTAAAATTGCTGGAGAAGCTGGAGGCCAAATGGGCAGCCAGAGAAGGGGATTCCTCAAATGAATCGGATGATGGAGACACCTGCGTTGGGACTGTGAGTTATATCTGCACCATTCTTATTTAATTCAAGAAGTATGTTAAGGCTGTGGGTACAGTGGTCCAATGTCAGATTAATGGAGCTATCTCCTGTTCTACTAAGAGCTGAACTTTAACTTCATCTACAAGGGGACTTTATTAATAATAAAAGGAGGGTCTCTGATCTACTACGATGTGGATAACTGTTATTAAAATACACATTTATCTTTTAAAACCCCTCTGTTTATGATGGACTTATTGTAGATTTATTTTCAACTTGGACTGCTTTCGGACTCTTAGCTGATACTGAATGAGATTCTCTTTTTTTTTTGGGGTGTGTAAAGGGAAGTTTACCAAAAAGGAGAGTCAAAGTTTAATCATATAGAGCTAAATAACAAAGGCAAAAGTGCTGGTTAAGAATGTTGGGGAAATTAAATTGGTTAAATACATCTGTAAGGGCATTGCCAGCATTGGTCAAGGTGTCTATATTACTGTAAAATGACTTACTATTTGTTATTCCCCCCATCTTGTACCTGCTAAAGTCATGTCTTTCTCTCCACATATCAAATGTATAAGAATTTGCATGTTGTACAGCATGATTTATGGAATGTCAATGCATTGTGTTGTAATGTATAAAACATATAAATAAAAAGTATTAAAAAAAAGTTAATACCATAGCAGACTGGCTTAGCAGACAGCAAATTCACCCAGGAGAATGGCAACTACTGTACATCCACAGGTATTTGCAAATATAAACAGGAGATAGGGTCTGGTACAGAGCGATCTGATGGTTACAGTCAAGAACTCACAGGTACCCAATTTTTCTTTTCTACAGATTCAAGGACAAACAAGTGAAAGGGTGGATGCCCCATCAATGGACTGGTACCTTCAAGTAGCATACATTTCCCCACTATTCTGACTAATACCACAGGTCTTACAAAAAATAAGACTGTCAAGGGCATGAGTAATCTTAATAACCCCATACTGGCTACGCTGCAATTGGTTTGCAACAGTGGGGGCAATGGGCACTGAGTCAGAACATAGCTGACCACAATGCCGCTGACAAGAACCGCATGGCAAAAATGCTGCCCCCCCCCCGCATGCCCCCTGCACACCCCGGACTAAAGGATTCTCACATTTGTGGGGCCATGGAATACTGTTTCCATGGCCCCTTGTAAAACAAAAATAAGTCCTGATCAGGCAAAATGACAGGAAGCCAAGATTACAACCCTGGTTTCCATTGCTTCCTGACCAAACTGCTCTATGCTCCAGCCATCCACACCACAGGAGCAGCTTGGCCAGCTTCCTGGATTCTGCTGCCCTTATCCTGTAGCAGCACCATGGACAGTGACCAGGGGAGCACATATAGCAAGCACTGTAAATCCCCGCTCGCTGTCCATGGTAGTGCTAAGAGACTAGCGCTCTACTGACTGGTGCTATTAATGTAGCACCAATCTGACCAGGTACCATAGCAATGACACTGGATCATCCTTGGAGATGCCCACCAGACCAGACATACTGACACACGGACCAGACAGACATCTCAACCCACACAATCTAAAACTCAGATATAGACACCATGTTACAATCAAGAAGATCATCCACCACCTCAACATACATCAGACAATGGTCAATATTTTCAAAATGGTGCAAACATAACAACATCTCACCGGAGGAGGCAGATACTGTACATCAAATCTATAGTGCTGCCAGCCAAGATGCAATGCAGTAATGCTGCCATATACTGCAGGGATCAATGGTAATTAAGTCATATGAAACATACAAAACATATGGAAAGAGCCAGCAGAAGAAGATCACCTGGTCTATCGCATCTGCTCAGTAAGAGATGCAAGGTCTGGCCTTACAATTTACACCACCCCAACCATCCCTCCCTCTCCCCTCTTCTCCCCTTCCTTGGTCCCAATGGTTCCCTTTGTGCTTGTCCCAGGCTCTCTTGAATGCTCCCACCATCCTTGCTGATACCACCTCCTCTGGCAGCTCATTCCAGGTGAACACATCCCTCTCCATATAGAAATGCTTCCTTACATCCCTTCTAAATCTCTCCCTCATCAATTTTGGGCTGTGCCCCCTGGTGGTGCTTTTGCCACTCATTTTAAAAAGACCCTCCTTTTTCACTGTTAATTCCCTTCATGTACTTGAATATCTCTATCATATCGCCCCTCTGCCTCCTCTCTTCCAGGGAGTACATCCCAGGGCTCCCAGCCTCTCCTCATAGGACCTATCCTGTAGCCCCTCAGTTATCTTGCTATCTCTCCTCTGGACCCCCTTCGGTATGCTGGTGTTCTTCTTACATAGAAACATAGATTTTGACGGCAGATAAGGACCACTTGGCCCACCCAGTCTGCCCATTTCCCTACCTATTGGATAAGCTGCAGATCCTAGTTAACCAACAGCCTACTTCTTTCTACCCCCACTCCCTAGAATTGCCTTATGACTGTCCCATGCATGCTTGAATTCCACCACTGTTTTTGATGCCACAACCTCCTCTGGAAGGCCATTCCATGCATCCACAACCCTCTCTGGAAAAAACTTCCTTAAATTACCTCTGAGCCGCCCCTTCTATCTTCAAATTGTGCCCCTTGTTCTTGCACACCCTTTTTTGAAAGATGCTACCATCTTGGACTTTGTTGATTCCTTGAGATACTTGAAAGTTTCTATCATGTCCCCCCCTCCTTTCCTCGAGGCTATACATATTCAGCTCCTTAAGTCTCTCTTCATATGTCTTCCGGTGCAGGCCCTGCACCATTTAGTTGCCCTCCTCTGGACAGCCTCCATCCTGTCTATATCCTTCTCGGAGATTGGGTCTCCAGAACTGCCATGATACTCAGATGGGGTCTCACCAACTGTCTGTACAGAGGGATAATAACTTCCTGTTTTCTGCTGGTGACGCCTCTCCATGCATCCCAGTATCCCCCAGCCCTCCTTGCTGCCCTCTCACATTGCTTGCCCACCTTTAGGTCATCTGATATGACTACCCCAGGTCCCTTTCCATTTTTGTTGTTGTTAGTATCTCACCCCCCATTGTGTACTCTTCTCCTGGGTTTTTGTTTCCCAGGTGCATTACCTTGCACTTCTTAGCATTGAATCTAAGCTGCCATACATTTGACCATTCCTCTAACCTTGCCAAGTCCCTTCTCATCCTTTCCACCCCACCATGTGCATCAACTCTGTTGCAGATCTTTGTGTCATCTGCAAAGAGACATACTTTTCCTTCCAGTCCCTCTGCAATATTACAAGGGGATTCAGTAGTAGGCAGGATGAGGTTATTTCACCATTGCACAGGTCATTAGTGAGATCACATTTAGAATATGAAGTGAGGAATTGGCATCCTTAAGGTAAGGATGCCAATTCCTCACTTCATATTCTAAATGTGATCTCACTAATGACCTGTGCAATGGTGAAATAACTTCATCCTGCCTACTACTGAATCCCCTTGTAATACACCTCTGCATCCTGTTAGCCTTCGCCACTGCCTTTTTACACAGAGTGGTGTGTGTCAGGTCACTCGTAATCACTACCCCTAGATCCTTGTCCTCTTCAGAAGCAGTTACTTGAACTCCTCATATGTAACACTCTGTCCTAGGGATCTTGACCCTTATGTGCATCACTTTGCACTTTTTGGCATTGAAACCAAGTTGACAGATTCCTGACCATCTCACTAGTCTGGCAAGGTCCTCCCTCCGGTTCTGTACCCACGTCTTGGTGTCGTCTCTCCCACTGAGTTTGGTGTCATCTACAAACAGGCACATTTTGCATTTAATGCCTTCCCCACTGTCACTTATGAAGACATTGAACAACACTGGCCCCAGCACCAGTTCCTGCAGGACCTCGCTGGTGATCTACTTGGTGCTGGAGAACTCACCCCCAAACACTACCCTCTGGGTTCTACCACTCAGCCAGTTTTCAGCCCATCTTACCATATTCTCCCCCACCCCTAGATTCCTCAGTTTCATTATCAACCTTTTGTGTGGTAGAGAATCGAAGGCCTTGCTAAAGTCCAGACACAGCGATAGTCACACAAAAGTATACTGGTACCACACACCGTGCATCATTTTGCTAGGTAGCAGTATACATGTTATTCAATGGGTACCACATTTGTGCAGTGCTCAGTATACTGCACTACCAGTAAACTTTTGCAGTTACCACTGTATATGATGTCCACTGCTTGGCCTTTGTCCACTGCCCTCATGACACCATCGAAGAACTCGATCAGGTTCATTTGACACAATCTGCCTGCCACAAACCTGTGCTGTCTTTCATCCTGTAGACCATTCTCCTCTATGTACCTCACCAGCCTTCCCTTTAGTATGGTCTCCAAGAGTTCACATACTATCAAGGTCGGGCTGACAAGCCTATAGTTACCCGGGTCATCCTTGGATCCACTCTTATGGAGTGGCATTACATGTGCCATTCCCCACTCCAGCAGCACCACTCCTGACTACAGAGATCTATTGAAAGAACAACCCACAGCCCTGCCAGATCCTCCACTAACTCATTCAGCACCCTGGGGTGTATTTCATCTGGTCTCAGGGATTTGTCCACCGTCAGGGTCATCAGCCCCTCTCTCACTCTTTCAATCCTGATTACCCTTAACCCTCCCCGTACCCTCCCTCCTTCTCCCTGCATGTTGCACTGGTCCATCATTTTCCTTTGTAAAGAGGGAGCAGAAGTATTTGCTTAATACCTCTGCTTTGCTCATCTTCATCAACCCAACTACTCCCTTTCTCAGCCTAACAATGTCATCCTTCTTGTCCCTCCTTTTGCTTATGTAGTGAAAGAAGGCTTTTTCCCCATTCTTTGTCCTTCGGCTATTTGGAGCTCTTTCTGTGCCTTTTCCTGCTGCATCTCCCTTCTTGCCACCTTAGCTAGCCTCTGGTATTCTTCCTCATCCTCTTCCTCTGCTGTTCTTTTGAATTTTCTATAGGCTGCCCTCTTTTCCTTTACCACTCTGGCCACCTCCCTATTAAACCAGCTTGGTCGTCTGGCTTTTTATTTCTTCCCCCTCAATTTGATACGATTGCCTGTGGCCTTCTTAATGGCCCTCCCCCCAACGTGAGCCCATAATCAATCCACCCCCCATGCCCTCCTTCATGCTCTCCAGGATTTCACTTACCACTTCTCTCATCTTTTTAGAATTTGCCCTACTGAAATCCAGTGTTCATTTCATGACATGTCACTTACTACAAGAAACTGCTACATTGAGACTGGCTCCACTGTATTACTCTACTTACAACAAGGACTTGAAAGGGCCTGTCTCCAGCCTCAGTGAGAGATCAACTAGTAACCACTGGGGCAGCCCAAGGCAAATGGGACAAACAGCTCTTCCCTCAAAGGTAAAACAGATTACCACCATGTGAGACTTGAACTTAGTACTCAGTGCCATAACATTAGCCCCATTCAAACCATTAAACTCTGTGGAAATAAGTATATATAAGGATGACCCTAAACACCATTTTTTCTAGTGGCAATATGTTCAGCCAGAAGAACATGCAAACTACGTCATGTCACACGAGGCATTGTTTCTTATATTCCACAAAGACTGGGTCACATTATGGATAATATCATCATTCTCATCCCAAAGTGATGTCTGATTTGAACACTAAACAAACCACTGAACTACCAACTTTCACACACGACACTACTGGGGCTGAGGGAACAGCTCTCTATATTCTGGGCTTAAAAAGGGTCTATCAACATATAGATAGAACTACAGACTTCCGAAGTCAAGAGAGACTGTTTGTCCTGATGCAGAGACACACTAAGTGCACCTCAGCATCCAAATCGACCATTGCCTAGTGGCTAAAGAGAGCTACTCAAGAGGTGTATAAATTGATGTTTGCTACTGCACCAGAGGAGAACTAATTACATTCCACCAGAGCAGTAACTACTTCTTGAGCAGAGAAAAACCTAGCCACAGCAGGGGAAATATGTGAAGCCACAATATGGTCCTCTATCCACACATTCAAATGACATTACAGACTGGACACTATCACAGCTACCAAAGCCAGTTTTGGTCACTCAGTGTTTAATGCAGTTCTGGTTCCATCTGATCATGACACAGCTATCCCTCCCAAATAATAGTAGTACTCCTTTTTTTATATTGGGAGGGCTTCCCTGAGGTTCAATGTGGGGAATAGCTCCTCCCACAGCCTCTACAGGAGCCCTCCGCTAACACACCTCCCTTGCTTAGGGAGTGTTTTTTCCCCTGAGCTCCCTGCATGGCCAGTGTGGCTGTGCTGTCTCCTGCACCTTGCTGCTCTGTCTGGTTAGTTTTCTATGCCATTTTATTCCGGTTTGTGACTTAATTGCCTGGCTGGTCTCTCAGCGGCTCCTTTCTGCCTCCCCTCACCCTCCTCTGCTTGTCTCCTTCCCTAGTTCTTTCCTGGGTTCCCCGTCACTGTGGTCACCTACCATGCAGTTGCTGGAGGACACCCATAAAGGAGTGGCATGCAGAATGGCATGTAATCTCCCCAGGGCAAGGTGACGGTCTTGGAAACCCATGTGCGGCTGCTGGGGCAGCATCAGGACTAAGACACGTAGTTTACAGCTGCACACTGGATGCCCTCTCCCCACAGTTCAAGGCAGTAGTGGCTCAGCTGGACTAACTCACCTCACTCGCTATGCACCAGCAGGCACAGGTTACTGAGGTTGAGAACTGTGCTTCTCCGCCGGATGACTCTACGAACCCATTCCCTTCCAAGGTCACACTGATGGTGTATGTGGCCACTGAATATTTACCTTTTGGGCTATCTGCCCGCATCCTGTCCCAGCCACTTGTGGGCATCTACAGCTTCTCTTCCATTTTGGGGCTCACCTCCGACACTCCTCCCAATGCTTGCCCGCTTCCTGTCCATCCCTTTGCTGGTGTCCCTTTCTCCTCCTTGCCTTCTCTGCTTTCCTGCCCGCATCAGAGTCCTCTCTCCTTCTTCTGCCATAGTGTGCTGCTAACCCTGGGAGTGTGAACTAGTTTTTGCTGCACTATGAGGTCCATAACTGTTTGAGCTGGAACACTAACATGCCCAGGAGCAGTGAACATGGGGATCCTCTCCGTTAGTACCACTACTCTTATCTTTTTCAGCACTTGCCCATTGTGCTACACTGAGCTGTGGATTTGGGACTCTGTGTTGTACCTGCCATGTTCTACTGTACTACTGTGGTGCTCATTCCTATGTTTTTGCAGCGCTGTTTTCTATTTTCACTTGCTGTGGATTTGCACTCCCTAAACATTGAAATTCTAGTTTTGGGAGAACACGCTATTACTACATTGAACTACTTTGCCACCTAATCACCGACATTGCTACCCTTTCTGGTCTTTTGCTCTATATTTTGACTGCCAGTGCTATGCAACATTGAACTGCCTACACTAGTCCAGGTGAGGTCTCACATAGAACCTATACACGGGAAGTATTATCTTAGCTCTCCTATTCTTGATGTTCCTATGTATTACTCCTTCCATTCTGTTTGCTTTGATTTAATGTTGGTGCTTTGCTGATCAAACTCCCTATGTATAAGAACTCCCACATCTGGTCACTACTGGCTTCTGCATAAGTTATTCATCCAAATGATAGAGCTCTGTTACTTCTTTCACATGCTTCCACAGGGGAACTTTCTACTGAGAGAAGAGCTTAGGTCCTCAATTTCCTGCACCCACTTACTTCTCTCCCCTGGTTCCTGCTTCAGTTTGCATAGGACCTACCTTCCCCTTCATTATTCCTGCCCCCATGGCCGGACCTTCTCTATATCAATGCTTGTTTCTATGCCTACCATTCCTTTCATGCTTAATTTGTCTTACCATATCTGTGTACTATTCATCATGCCTCTCTCTTCTCAGTTCCCTAATCTACTCTCTTTCTACAGCAGCGTTCTGCACATTCAGCCAGCCCATACTGGCAGTACTCCAGACTCCATCCTTAACTCACACCTTCTGAGGTGCTGAGTGAAGGTAGGCTTCCCCTGTCTACTGGTGATGGGATTCCGTTACACTCACTACTTCTTACTATTTACCAACCTGACATCTTCCGTCCCTAACTCTGTTAGACAGCATCGAGTGAAGGTTAGCTCGCCCTGACTACCAGGTATGGGAGTCATGTCTACAATGTACAGACCATTACCATGCCTTCTCTACCTTCTCTACCTCATACCAGTTGCCACTTCCCTTCAGGAATGGAACTACCTCCTACTTACCAACTCAACATCCTCTGTCCCTAAATCTGCTTGGCAGCATCGAGTGCAGGTTACCTCACCCCCGGCTACCAGGGATGGGGAGTTATGTCTCCAATCTATGGACTTATACCATACCTTCTCTACCCCATGTCAGTTGCCACTTTTCTTCTGGAACGGAACTCTCATATTCTGCATGCCCTCATCATTCTACTTATACTGCTTCAAGTTGCCACCATCCATCTCTGCCATCCCTGACTGTTGTCTGAATTTACAGTCTACTGCTTCATCTTCTATGTCCTCAGCCTGCTATCTAGCTGCTGCTCCGTTCAGGACCAGGACTTTGTCCGATTTGCTTCTCCATCTCATCTCACCTGAAGTCTAGACCCTTCATCCTCTCTGCTGACTTCCTTGGCTGGGAGCCTGACTCTTACATTGACTGTCTCCACTGTTTGCATCTACATTGATGCAGATTGCCATTTCTGTTCTGGACTGGAACTTCTTCAGCCCAGTTATCTCATTGTTCTGCATTCTCTAGCTGAATCCAGTCTGGATCATCTTGCCTCAAACGTCCCATCTGGACGCATGTCCTTCCATTCCACTGCCTCGCATGTGTTGTTCTCCATCTGCTACCCAATGTATCAACCCTTCTGGACCTGGACCTCCTACTTCTGCCTGCAACTTTGACTGTGAAACCTGAATCTCTATAATGTGTTTGTTCCATCCTGCCAGTTTGCCACTTTCCTTCAATCTCAGGACCCTTCTGCATTCAAATAACTCCACTCGCCATCCCATTCTTCCATGGACCTTTGTTCTCTAGCCCCTTTGGCCTCCTTTCCCTCATCATATGGATCCTGCTGGCTTGTACACTCCCTCTCTCACTCCAGGTCGACTGCCTCATCGACTTCTTTACTGCTGGTCACCAGTTCAGTTGTTGTATAAACTGGTTTTCTTCCAGATCTGGATCCTTGTCCTTCATTGCTCCAGCACCTTCCATCATTTTTTTCTGGTTGCTTCCAGCGTTCACCAGATGTGAGACTCCTCTTGCTCATGGAACTTGGCTTGGCTCCTTAGCCTTCCATGGATCATCATCTAATGCCTTGCTTCAGCTTTCCTGCATTTCACTGCTGTTCACCATGGAACTGACCTCGTCCTGCTCCTTCCTGTTCTGGATGTCATCCGGCTTCACCTGGACCATAGCTTCCTCTGTTTATTTCTTTGTTACTCTGGATCCACTTTGGAATGTCTTCCATTTGAATGGCTGCCTTCTTCTCTTCATCTTGCTGGCTCGGGGCTTCGTACTGTTTGCTGTGGCATTTCTGGGCCTTGTATCCTATCTCCAACCAGTACTCCTAAAAAGTCTTCTGCTTTTCCATATGATCCATCCCCCACTTCTACTCCTGCCCTTCTAACAGTACCCTTCCACTACTCATTTGATCATTTATTCATTGCTCTGGAGTAACACTACTGCCAGCAAACATTCCTTGGCTCACATGCCCCATAGACCCTTATATTGTCATGGAAGTCTCACACTTCCCATTCAGTTCTTTGCAATCATTCATGGAATCCCATTTGTCTGGACAATAGGAAGATCTTCTTCATCTCTATCGGATATACCCTCTGATCCCTGTCCATTCAATCACCATGACTCCCTGGATGCCTCGTCTAGTTGGCCATCCTCATACATGGAAAATACTTAAATCCTTCTGTTATATTCAGACTTCATAATCAGCATCGCTTCTACAGATACCAGGAATCACAAGATAACCCATTCAACTATGGACATCATCCATTTTACCTTATGCTGCCTCTTATTTCAACAATTACTCTGATGATAAAGTTACTCGACTCCTACTTCCCAACAGTCATTGCTAGTTTTAGGAATTGCACAGATATTGTCCAGAATATTCGTCATGGGATATCCACCTCCTAGCTGATTCCTGACTCCATGCCATCCAAACCTTCAATTTCACTCCCAGATGTCATTATTCCTTATACTATTATCTGCACCTTTTCACCTAGTACCTTCAGCCAGGTCAACAGTTCTTCCAGCAAACCCTTCAGTTTCTTCTTCTCGAAGTATCTTCGTTAATCTCTACAGTAAAGACCATCACCGAGAACTGGATCTCCTGAATTCTACCTGGCAATCAGTAACAGCCAAGACAAATTCACCAACTCAGCCTTGCATCCCAATCGGTATTAATCGGCTGTAGCAGTAAATCCTATGGCACACTGCATTTATCAATCTCACTACCAAGCCAGCCTGCAGACTCTTCCTTTCATCCACCCCAAGCTTCTCTTATATACTTCAACATCAGGATTACCCATAAATTTAACCACCTAGGTTGCCACAATGCATCTCCTAAATGATCACACCACAGAAATACCCACACTTACTTCAGGCATCATACCAGCAGAGGATTAAGCATAAAATCATGAACATTATGACCAAAGAAGCCTTCTATTCCTTACACCACATTTCCAATCATTCCTCATATATATTAGCCTATCAACTGGACAGCTCTGCAAATTATCTTCTAGTACTTTACTAATCACTTACGGCATTACTCTCTTCAGGCACTCAAACTTTGCTATGCTTATTTTACTCTGGGATGCATACCTAGTGATGTTTTGCTCATTAATCGATTCTTTATCTTCAGACTACCTCGAGTATCAAACCTTATAAGAATTGGAGCAGTCACACGTAACGTTACTAATCATCACAACTACCACTGTGTACTGTTTGGTCTTATATCAATCAAACCTTGCTCTCCCGACTCATAATGCCCAAACAATCCTTTGGACATCCGTCCTTTGTCTCTTAGAAACATGGTCTACATTAGCCCTTCTTTAACTGGATCTGCTTTACACAATAAGATTTTACCATTTCTATGGAAAAGATGTACCCTTCAGCTTCAGGATCATCATTTGGGCTGTATCATCCTTGGATCAAGAATGAACCATCATCTCCAGGGCACTAAAAGACTTTTCTACAACTTCTGCTCTATGGATGTTTCCTTAGTGACTCCTTGTTCAAATAAAAAGTTCCTAGCCTCCAGACCATACCCTTACATTCAAGCCTCTCACAAGTTGGATCATTCACCAATGACTTCTTTTACCATTGCATTTCCACCATTCCCAGTTTAGTACCTATTGATCCGGTCATGGTCCCTCTGCCTATTACAGTTCCATTGGACAAACATCATTCATCATCCTGGAAACTTGGACTTCCTTCATCCTCCATCACTTTGATTTACTTCATACTTAGGATTCTATCACTCATTCAGAATAGATCTCCTCTTCAACCTCAGGATCATCATGCAGTCGGCATCATCCATGGATCGAAGATAGATTATCGTCTCTCCAAGCAACACACCAACCTCAAATTAGCTATGGTTACTAGAACCTAGATCCTTCTCCATTTAGTATGCCCAGAAGGATGGGCAGACCTCTGGCCATGGGTCCTCAGAGGTTTTCTCCACCTGGGGGGTTTTTCTCTCCTGAGTGCCAGAGGCTCATACTCTCCCTGAGTTGGAGGTGGTATCTTTTTGGGCCTTCTATTACCACAAATTACTACCTACCTACTACTCAAGGGTGGGAAGAGAGTAAAGCCACAAAAAGTACTAAAGTTACACAATCACTATATATCCCATCTCTCCTTATTGCTATTCCACAAACATTGAATGGGAGGGCTTGCCTGAGGTTCAATGTGGGGAATAGCTACTCCCATAACCTCTACATAAGCCCTCCTCTAACACACCTCCCTTGCTTAAGGACTGTTTTTTCATCCACCACCATCCCTTCCTCCTCCTTTTCCAGCGCTCTTCTCACCCTTGCTCATGGGCCTTCTATTTCCTACTAATTACTATGTACCTAATACTCAAGGGTGGGAATAGATTAAAGCAACAAAAAGTACTATACGTTACACAAGCACTATATACCCCATCTCTCCTTATTGCTATTCCACAAACATTGAACCGGTATGTATGGAATCAGAGTGCCTCAGAGGCCCATGATGGTAGTTTACTCATCTGGTAAAGGTGGATGTAGAGAGTATATTTCTGAGGTGCTCCAGGGTCCCCTAGATGACATGAGTTGTGACTGGACCTCCAAGCTCAAACATGTGTATCTATCCATAGATATAGTCATGACATCATAGCACTGGCACGTTATACAGACCAGACACTCTCTTGTGATATTGGGATAAATAATTTTCACATATATGCATAACCTGTCACCCTTTAAGAACATTCACTGGTGTTTCAGCAGCCCCATGTGAAATTCATAATTGTTTGCCCAGTGCAGGATGATCATCTAAACATTTAAAGTCCACAACAAAAAACACAGGTTGCCATGTTTGTTTTTGAGTTACATGGCAAGACATAATGCCTCTTAATGGAAAAAAAATCTGTAAAGGAGTCAGATTGTTTTATATCAATATTTTAAGTAGCAACATGAGTGTGAAAGGAAAAGTGAAACAAGTACACTTCATTTTTCATGTTTGCTTCATTTTTTCACAAATGAAAAAGTAAATAGTGAATTACCAGTACTATGACACCCTCTAGAACTAACATTCTCAAAAATTGTGGAAATATTTATGTTTTTTCAACATAAAACCATTTGAATCCCATGCCACTTTCATAAAACATTTTAGATGTTGATCATTGTTCTGAATATATAGTAGCAAAAGAAAGAAATAAGGGGATGACATGCATCTTTTGGTTATATCTGTTTACAAAGTCACAGTGTCTGTGTTTACTAACTTAAGGGAAAAACAACTGAAATCCCAATAAAAATATAAAACTTGCTCAAAAGGTATCCCAACAATTCAGAAGTGCATACAGTACAGAATGGCAAGGACATTAACATAAATGAAACAGAGTAAACACAGACAGACAGACATGTACATAAAGCACCTCGAATGATGCCAATGTTTCCAGTTATGGTAGCCAATTTCCTCGCTACCATCCTATATATATTCTTAGCTAGACATGACATAATAGGAGAAATCATTATTCTAATATAGTAATGCTTCCTCACATTTAAGAAGGTACCTGTGCCTGTAGACAGTCTTGAAAACCTTTTTTTGTGTGCATCAGAAAAGTAGGAATTTGAAACACCAGGGAACATCTTTAATGTTTTGTTTACAAGCCTAGACACCTAGCAGTTTCTCCTTGAGTATTAACAAAATAAGCTATGGAATTCTAACTGAAGATCTGAGGACAGGGCAGAGTCTAAGCTGGGACAGAATGTCACCTTTTTAGTCACGTGTCGGGTGGACAGGAATTGGGAGTGCTTCAGAAATATACTTCCCATAATCACCTTTAACAGGTGAGGAAACTACCATTGCAAGTGTAACCCCCACCTAAACAAAGGGGTTGTTAAGTCCTTATTCCCTACCCAAGTAGAGTAAGGGGTTAAAGTTTCTTAGCTTAAAAGGAAAGAAAGAAAAATACTTCTAAATATTTGTGCTGACTGTTTTGTAAAGACCTCTGTATTCTAAGAATTTGCACATTTCATGGGTACATTCTGTGCTCATTAAGCTCCATCAAGGCTCTGGGCTGTCTGGATTGTCTACCCTCAGGGGTACAAACATGTGTATCCAGGTAGAACCAACTCAGTAGCAGTCAGAGGAATCACAATGTAGCAAGTAAGCCACACAAAAGGGACAGGGTTTCCCCACATCAAAACTCTGGCTGGGACCAGCGGGAAATAGCTTGCCAGGCTTGTGCTGGTGGCAGAATCTCAAGTCTGGAATGGCACTTCTCCTTTCTGGGCCAGGTCTCCAGAGAATAGCTTCCGGATGGGATCTAAAGTCAGGACTGCAAGGGTTAGTTGGTGGTCCACCCTCAAGGAGGGCTGCTAATTGTGATCATGGAAACCTGAGAAGAACCTGCAGTTTCTCTGGCTCCTAAGTGAGAAGTGGGAAAAGAATGTATCCACCTGCTGCTGAGACATCAAGGCCTGAGAGAAGGGTAAGATGCATTTATTAGTTTCATAATTTGGTGGTTCATCAGTAGGAGTTTGTGTGTATTCTGGCTGAGGGGAACTCGGTAGCGATGTCTTGAGTTGGCACTGGGTTGGTTTGGTGCCTCATGGAAGAAGGTCATTGAACAGGGACTACTTGCACAGGCATTGTCAGTCTAACCAATAAAGGAAAGGACTAGCACTCAAGGGGCATGTGTGTGCAGGTAATAAAAATGAGATTTGCAGCATTTATTTAAAAATTAACACTCCAGCAGCATACAAATTATAGCACCTGTGGGAGGATGCCCAAAACATCCCAGCATGATAAAAATTCATTTTGATGTCCAATCATGTAGATCCCCAACAAGGTAATAAGTAATAAGTGCTATCAGAAAGTCATGGGTTGATCATGTGATGATCCTGGAAGTGACCCAAATATTTTCTACTAGCCATTTTTTGCTTTTGTTTTTGTGTTGGTACTTATCCTTGCATATATAATGTTGTGACCTTAAGGACTTTTTACTTCTCTAGGTTCACACCTGCTCTATGGATTTTTTGAATATTCTACCTTACTGTTGGTGTGGCATTAATTATAGCAATGTGCTATTGAAATTATCAGTTTGAAAATGTGCCATGTTCTGAGCTTTACCCACTAGAGGGCTCTTTGTAGAATAAGGGATCTTTTTTTGCAGTATAGGTTTTGTATGCTGTCTTTACCTTTTTGAAAGTGCACTGATATTACAGTTTTTATGGTTGGGTAAAATATATTAGGCATGTTAAGGTATATGATGTCACAACTACCACAGCTTTTAAATTGTTTCTGGTCTTAGTGTCTCTCTGCCCCCTGATGATGCTCTTCTTGAGTGAAGCACCAGGGCATTCTGGGTGTAATCCCACAGGAGTTGTAACATTTTTTTTAAATTAAACAAAAAGAGGTGCTGTAACATGCGTATTGTTGGACTGTCAATTTTTAAATAAATGCTACATATCTAATTTTTATTACCTGCACTTGTATACTTATTAAGTGCAAATCCTTTCATTGATCAGTTAGATTTAGCTGGGGTAGGCTGCCCCTAGACTCGCACTTCCTGGCACTACAGTGCTTGAGTCACAGTAGTTGGAGTGCTGGTATCATCAACCTAACTGCTGGAGGCCAGGAGAACTGGATGGTGCCGGAGGGGTGTGCACAGGGGCTGTCCCATCAGTAGCTGGCTGTAGGACTTGGGCCAGGGAGACATGGCTCTCCAATGTGTAGGATTCTCACCCTTGATTGGGGCTTCATGGACACTGAAGGACAGGAGCACTGGTGGCTCACATCCAGGGGTCTTAAGATGATTAGGGCACCAGGGTATGGTTACAGAGCACTAATCTGGTGGTACAGCAAACTGTAGAGAGGGAGGGTATAGTCCTTAATTAATGCCACCAGACATGTAGCTGTGGATCCCATTATGCTGTCTGTGTAAATACTGATGTATTTGTGGGTATATGTAACTCCTCAGGTCTCTTGCAGCTGAGATGGGAACAGTATAACTTGTAATATATGTTTTGCTGCTGATTAATGTCACTCACACTGTTGGTACATGTCAATAAAGATGATGTCTGGACCCTTGGTGGGGTTTCAGTCAGGGCTCTGTCTGTGCAATTCCTTGTTACCTTACTGGTGTTGTGCAGAGTACTCTGTAAATAAATTGTTGTTCTCAAGCAAATGTTGTTTTAAGTGTAGTACCCTGCATCATGAACTTATTGGGGGCACCAGAGAGTCAAAAGGGAAATATAGACAAACTACTACTAAATGACTGTATACCTTTTTCCTATGCCACTGCCTGATTTTCATCCAGGGATCCATGTGTGCCTGTGCACCATCTGAGTTACTGCCCTATCACCCAGTGAGTTCAGTGCACAAGTGTTGTTTGGCACTATTCATAATCTTCTCCAGGTGGAGGCACTTTTCTGATTGTAAATATGGTTTTCTCTCTACCATTAGAACTTTTAAACAACCCAGGCTGGCCTCCTCAGAGTATGGGGTCACATTGCCCCTTGAGGTCTCTCAGCTGCCAAGTTACATGACCCATTTAAGCAGATCATAGTATAAGTCCAATATTCAAAATGGCTTGACAATTAAATGAGGAAACAATTGAAGCTGAGGTTTAAGGCTTGGGACTCTTCTCTGGCCTCATGTTTGACTGGCACATGTACAGGGAGCTCAGGAATGCTTGAAAGAAAAACTTAAGGTCTCCAAAAGAAATGCAAGAAACACCTACAAGATAAAAACATGTCTGACCCCAAGAAGTTCTGGTTATAAATTAACGCCCTCTTAAAGGATCATGCCACTTCTTTGGAATGTGACATATTGGCTCATGGTAAGCTCATTTGTTCCCCCTGGCCCCTGCTAATGCATTTCATAAATTTTTCACTCACCTAGAAAAGTTCAAAAACTTCCTTCTATAAGCCTTACAACCCGAATCAGTGAGCCAAACCCCTGGATTCCACTTTTGAAGTATTACAAAGAAAGAGGGATTGTTCCTCCAGAAACGGCTTAAAGTTGAAGGCTCAGTGGGGTTCAATAAGCTTGAACCAACGATTTTGAAAATAGTGCCCTGTAACTGCCTCCACTGCTGCCATGCTCTTTAAAAAATCTTTAATAGTGGGGAGAATTCCTGAAAGTTGGAAGAATACCCTTGCAGTGCTAGTGCACAAGGGTGACCTGAAAGAGTCCATGAAAAAGTGTAGCAAGGCAGCATCACCTGGAGCCCACACTGAGGTGGTTGAGGTTCTCAAATACCTTGGAGTTTCCTTAGACCAGAAAATTACTCTTAGGACCCACATTGATCATATTATGAAATCTGTGCACCAAAAAATTGGGTTGCTCTTCCAACTAGGCAACTATCTTTCTAATGAATAATGGCTAGTAACTGACAACAGTACACTGCTTCTTCTCTTACAGTATGTGGCCCCTATTCTCCAGACCCTGAGGTGCTCTGAACTCAACAAACAAAGTCTTCTATAATACAACTGATCAATTTGCCTCTGATGCCTCACCTAGGGAGCACCACTGTAACATTTTCTGCTCCCTTAGTTGTCCTTCTTTGAAAAACAGACTGGAGGACTTGTGCTCTGCTTTTCTTCCAAACTTCTAAAGAGTGTTACTCCCCACCAGCCTTCAGGATATCCTTGGTCCCTAACCCCTGAGAAGAACTCTCAGGTCCTCTAGTAGCACCTTACTAAAGATACCCAGGGTGAGGTGCAGTGCACGAAGAAGATCCTTCACCACCTCAGTCTCATCCCTGTGGAACACTCTCACATAAACCCTTCAAGGCTGTTCCTCACTTGGAGATTTGAAAAAAGGATTTGAAGTATACCAGCTTGATTGCAGACAGTGCTCCTGTATTTGTTGATAAGTATCTTTTGGCCTACTTATAGTATATTGCTGCTGGTCTTACTTTAGGTTGCTCAGCTTCTAACTTGTCCTGAATTATTTGTCTGTAAGCTCGCTGTTGCTCACCCTGTGGCTGGACTCAGTGTGAACTGCTTATCATTTTTGTTTTACTATTGTATATGTCTCGTTCTTTTTCTTACTATTGTACCCATGTGAATACTGTGAATACAGTACTTGTACTGCAAGATTTCTCAACTTATATTTTGTGATGTATCTATGTAATTAATCCAGAGTTGCCACTGAAAAAGGGACATTTAGTCTCAGCGGTCCCAACCAGTTAACAAAATTCAATAAATAAATAAATAAATCAAAATGATGTCCATAAAGCAGGTGTGCAAATAAATTGTGCAAAATAAATGGGTTATCTTGGTACACAACTTGGAGGAATACCCTGCACCAACAAAGCTCCAATTGTCCTGCTTATTGACACAATTGGTAGACTGTATTTTCATGTTTAAAAACTTTAAAATAGCTGCATTTTGCAATAGCTGAGTTTTGCCAATGATGGCAGCCATGCTGGGCTGCAGTCTGTTTGGGCAGTAACTTAAGAGAGGAGAGTTACGGGAGAGTTCTTTGAAAGTGTTATCGAGTGAAGCCACATTGAAAGGATTAGTTAGTTTAGTAGTGGGGGCATTTTTAGTGTTAGGCAGGGCTTGGAGTGATTTAGGATAGAAGATTTTATTTTTATTTTTAGTGAAGGAAGAGTGTGTGGCCAGGTACAGGTAACCATACCGGGTGATGGATACAGATACCAGAACAGCGTTACTATCATTTGGATGTGCTGGCACTCACCTCCAGCTGAGAATAGGCTTTGGCTGGAAGAGATTACTCTGGTGGACTGGGGTACAAGGAGAGGAGTGGTCTGAAGATGGACTGTTGCCGCGATAGGTGGTGGGTGGATGTTTTAGTGTTTGCAGTGCTGAGGATTGAATCGAGTGCAAGCGGAACTCTTGGGAGAAGTCCGGGCCACTGCTGGCACATACTGCAGCTTTTAGAGGGTGAGAGTTGATGGGTAATTTGCCATCATGAGCTTCTGAAGTGGTGGTTGAGCAGCAGAGGTGACCAAGTGGCAGGAGGTGAGAGCTCCGCTGTCCCCCGGCAGAACTCCATCTGACTCCCATGAGTGGGAGCTTGGTGTCAGTGCCAGTGGCCTGAGAGGAATAGTCTGAAGCTGCAGTGGTGTGCCGGTGGGGGCGAGAGGCAAGAATTTTCCTTGTAAAGAGCTTGGAGCAACTTTGGACTAGCTGGAAGGGCTGAAGATTGTTTGTGCAACTCCCCTGGGAACTGAAACGGTGTGAACAACGAGGGTGGTTTGAGGTTTTTTCCTGGTCTAGGGTTGAGGGGTGAGTGCTGGCATTTGTGGTTGATGTTCCAAACTGGCTCAGTATGGATTAGTGGCTCCAGTGAGAGAAGAGCCATCAGAGCAGGGATTTCTAGAAGATCTGTTTTGACTGCGATAATCTGACTGAGAACTATGTCGAACTGTCGATACCTATTGGATGAATAACTGTATGGTGCTGCATCTATTATACTGTTATTGCTCACACTCATTGGGTGTACTCTCCCTGTTAGTGCCAAATTTTATTGGAGGGGAGGGGGTTGGGTGGTAGTGTGTGTGTGTGCAGTGTATGATTAAGGGGAAGATTTATTTAGTATATGAGTGGTTGAGTGTGGTGGGATATATTTTGTTTTAGGACTGATAAATATGTGTTGAGGGTGTCTGGCGATTCAGGGCAGGCTAGGATTGTGTACAGGGTATCCCAGCTCTATGACCTGTGGCCATTCACCACTCTCCCGGTATCTAATACTACAGCTCGTCATTGCCGGGAGGTCAGGATTGGGAGGAGATGCTTGGGCAGAAGCTGGTGGGGCACCCCGTGCATGGTTGAGGGGAGCAGGAAAGAGGTGATTGGGTGCAGAAGGTGCCCTGGGATTCGACGGGGCTTGGAGAGATGCCAGATGTGCTTAGTTCCCATCCCCAGGGTTCCCATGAGACCAAGTGGGCAGGCAGCTAAAAGAGCTGCACTATCCACCAATCCCCTGAGGGTGGTGCTGTGCAGTGCCATGACAATCAATAATAAGACTGCAACTATTGCAGATCAGATTTCTTTGGTCAACCTGCCTTGCATTATGGAGATATGGTTGGGGTATGATGCTAGCCCAATGTTAGAGGCTGCTGTCCCCCTGGGTACTCTGTTGTGCACTGCCCCAGAGTGGAACACAGGGGCGGAGGAGTGGCTATCTGTTTTAGAGCTGAGCTAGGCTTCACCATGCACCCAGTAAGAACACTGGGTTCTTTTGAATGTGTGGCCATCCATGGGGGTCCAGGCGCAGGTTGCAGGATTCTCCTGATTTACCATCCTCCTGGGATGGCAGAAGAGTTCCTGCAGGAATTAGGTGATTTCGTCTTCGGTGAAATATTGGAGTCCCCCAGGTGTTGGTCCTGGGGACTTCAATGTTTGGGCTGACGATGAGTCATCTAGATTGGGTTATCACTTCCTCCAGATGATGACATCTCTGGGCCCATCGCAAGTAGCTACTAATGCGACCCACCAGGGTGGCCGCATGCTTGACCTGGTTTTCTCGCTGGGGTTTGTGATTGAGAATCTCAGGACTGATTGGGTCATTTGGTCTGATCACTGTATGGTGGAGTTCTTGCTTAGGGCCCCCCCAATATCTCTCCTCCCACAGAGATGGTAAGCTACTGCTCTTTAAGGGGTTTGACCCCAGAGGGTTTTTTGGTGGAAGTAGACCTATCTAGTGCAGACAGTGCATGCAGGGGAGGCGTGGGTGAAGTAGTTGCCACCTATAATAGGTTGATGACTGAGGTACTCAACTCCCTTGCAGTGATCCGTGTATGGCCCAGATCTTCTCACTTGAGGTCCCCATGGTTTGATGGGGAGCTCAAGGCATTGAAGATCAAAGGTCATAGGTTGGAGCACTGCTGGCAGAGGACCATGTTGGAGACAGACAAACTGGCCTTGCGTGCACACTATAGTGTGTACCGGGGGCAATCAACCTAAGCAGTGTCAGTGGCTTAGTAGGTAGTACACTCGCCTCTGAGGCTGGGATATCAGAGGGCTGTGGGTTCAGTTCCCACATCTGGCACTTGGGTTACTATCCCAGTACTGACACTGTAGTGCAGAATGAGAGGGGTGCTGCACTTCTGAGGTGCTGTCTTTCAGATGAGACATTAAACCGAGGTCCCATCTGTCTGTATTGGTGGTAGTTCAGGTGGATGTTTAAGATCCCATGGCACGTATTGAAAAGAGCAGGGTTTTTTTTATTGAAATTCACATATTGCATATGAAGGTACAATCAAGAAGTTTTACATCAACAAGCAAATCTTTTCTCCCTTTTTTTTCTTAAATAGGTAATAATAAAAAGAAAGAAAGAATGTAAATCAGTTCATATACAGCTAACACTTTTTTTTCTAGTTTTCAATCTCTTCATAAACAAAATGTACAAAATTTATCCTATTTATATTTTACAAATATTTGAAAACCCTTCCACCATCTATAGACTTTATCACCTGAATGGTGCAATAAATCAGATTGATGCACAGAGCTCATTGCTTGTGCTACTAAAAAACTGTATACTGGGTATGACATCATTTTTTGGTAAAGTACCCACTGACATCGAGCTTGCCATAAATAATAACATGAACAACATAAGAAAACCATATAAGTTTCGAGGTGCATATCAACCTTCTCTTTTGGAAGGAATCCTAGAATCAAAGTCTCATAATTCAATGATAAGAACCAGTTCATATTCCATTTAGTACTTAAAAAAAAGAGCACAGAGGTCTAGAAAAGGAGCAATCAAAGAAAAAATGACACATAGTCTCTTCTAGATTAATACATGCTGTATATGGGCAATTCCTGTCTGCTGAATTCTTGTGTTTTGGATTCCCCTCTAATATTTACTTTACCATATACATTAAGCCGTAGAACCTCCCACATAGTACTAGGTACTCGTTTATTAGTCAATTGCATTATAATTTGTGTATTAGAAGCAGGAGAGCAATTCTTAAAACTAGGCTCAGTAGGGTATAGCTGAGATAATAGTGTATCATAGAAATTTTTCCTATTATGTTATAAAATACAAGATTGCAAAACTTTCCATTTAAATAACTTCTGAGCTGCTGGTCGAAAAAATCCAGGTAACTGTAATCATGAATGTAGTTTCAGTGCTACCTCATGCCATACAGCTAATTAATGTTTCAGTACATGTTTCACTAAGCAAGAACCTTCAGCTGGTATACTGGATATACTACTATACCAAACAGTATGGTAAATAAACAGAGAATGAAAAAAAAGTACTGGTTCAACCATACCCAAGAAAAGAAGTGTGCAAGAACAAGGGGGCACAATTTGAAGATAGAGGGGGGGCGGCTCAGAGGTAATGTAAGGAAGTATTTTTCACAGAGAGGGTTGTGGATGCATGGAACAGCCTTCCGAAGGAGGTTGTACAGTCAAAAACAGTGACTGAATTCAAGCATGCATGGGACAGCCATAAGGCAATTCTAGGGGGTGGGGGTAGAAAGAAGTAGGCTGCTGGTTAACTAGGATCTGCAGCTTATACATTAGGTAGGGAAATGGGCAGACTGGGTGGGCCAAGCGGTCCTTATCTGCCATCAAATTCTATGTTTCTATGTTTCAATCCACCTTTTCCCTTACTTAAGTAGGTGTAACAATGCTTAACTGGATTCAGTTTATTTCCCCAAAGCATTTGGAAAAAAATTCCATAAACTTTTGTCTCTAAAGACATAGGAAGTGGAAAAATATAGGCCACATATTGCATTTGGGGAATGACAAATTGTTTCAATATCTGGATTCTCTTAAGTTTTGATAATTTCCCAAATTGCCATCTTTTAACCTTATTGTGAACTTTAGATAAAGCCGATTCCCAATTATTGAGGGGCAGATTAATTAACCCATAAGTAATTCCTAAAAGTACTATTGGTTCTGTTGCGAGAGTGATTCCGGATATTTGACATGAAGCAATATCTCAAGGGCCTAGCAATAACCCTTTGTATTTTGCAATATTTAATTTGGAATTAGACACTTTAGCATATCTCCTTATTTCATCTAGAAAAAGAGGAATTTGTTTATAATGTGAAAAAAAAAACACAAATGTCATCTGCATAGGCTTGTACAGAAAGATTAGCCAATTCATATGACTCTGTCAGTCCATGCCATCTATGCATACTAGCTAGGCATCGAAGTAAAGGGTCAATAGAAAAAATGTATATTATACAATGGCAAGAAAGAATCCTGGACTCTGATTGGTCAGTCTTGGGCTGGACCCATGATGTAAACCAGTACAACATCACGGGTCTAGTCTCTGCCTCACTGTAAACCTGCAGATGAGCTTTTGGATGATGAGCCAGATGAGCTTATGGCAGATGAGCTTTTTTTTTTTGCATCTCCTCTTAAGAAATAAAAATATTTTTCCACACTAATAAAAACATTCTTTAAAATTATTTTTTTACTTTATATATAACAACGAGCCATTGTAAAATAGCAATAATGCCCTCCAGGGTGTGTGTCGTTTGGGATAACGTCATGCCTCAGTTGTTGGATGCACTCGGCCTGCAGTCTCGTGCCCAACCACCTGAGGTGTGACGTTATCCCAGCACGACACACACCCTGTCAGGCATTATTGCTTAAATAAAGGGCTTAAAGGACAACCCTGTCTAACACCTGTAGATATACTAAACCCTTTTGTTATTTGGCCCCTTATTAAAACTAACAAAAACATGGGAGTACAATAACTGTATATGCTTAGTTACTGCTACAGGTAACCCTATTTAGCCAATACAGAAAAAAGGAAAGACCTATCAACACGGTCAAATGCTTTCTCTTGGTCTACTGAAAGTATACACCCCTTGGACTTTTGCATGATAAGTATCTTAATGAAATCTCTAATAATAATAAGGACATCTTGTATTTTTTTGTTAGGGATATCACAGAATTGTGCAGAAAGCACTAATGAAGCATAATTCTTGAGTCTAGAATTAAGAATATGAGTAAGGATTCATTCACTAAAAATACCACCAACAGCTTAATCTGGTTCAAGGTCAATTGGTATTCATCTGTTTCCCCCTTCCCCAGGTCGTGCCTGAAAATAGGCAGGATTTGTCTAGTGCACTTACCCAGTCAACAAAAACTAAATAAAATAAATAAAAAATAAATAAATAGTCTGAGTTTAACAATATAATTGGCCTCCAGTTTTTAATATCAGCTCTATCTCTACTTTTATATAAATAAACTAATAAACCTTCTGAAAAGAATTGAGGAATTTTATTACTCTGAAAAAAGAACAAATAAATGGTCTGCAAAAAGATAGATATTTCTGTGATAAACACCTTATAAAATTGGTTTGGCAGACCATCTAAACCTGGTGAGGTATTAGTTTTAAGAACTTTGATTACCTCTGTAATTTCAGTAAAGGTTATATTTTTAAGCAGTAAAAGAGCTTCATCAGGATATGTCGGGACATCAATAGTATGCAAATAATCAGCAATCATTTGCTCAGAGGGTACATTAGTAGGTAACAGTGAGGAGTAGTGAGATTTGATTAAATTTTTTATATCTGAAATTCCTTCTATTCTATTTCCATCAGAATCTTGCAGGTACTCAATTGTCATATCCTCATGAATTTATTTGCAAGCCTCATATGGGTCTCTAACTGGTGATTTCTGTGTACCACTAGAAAGCATTGCCTGGATTGTAGAGGCTCTATCATGCTAATAGGCTAACGTATCGTCCTTTAATTTTTTTTATTTGTGATGAGTAGTTATATTTGGTAAGGTATGAAATAGTATAAAGATGTTGCAGTTGTTTCCGAAGGGAGAGGTATCTTAAAAATCTGTTATTCCCAATTTGTTTACTGTATTTACTAAACCATATTTTTAAATCCATTTTAGTGTCAGCCCACCATTCACCAGGATCATTATATAGACATAAAACTAATAATCTGGCAGATAATAAAGCTATAATCCCCTTTTTAACTTCAGGGTTTGTAAGTAAGGAAACATTCAGTTTCCATCTATTTTTAACTTTGTTTTTAGAAACTAGAATTGGTATGTAAAATCGTAATAAAAGATGATCTAAAAATTCAATGGGAATGATTTGAAAATTACCTTTAGGTAGATTCCGAGAAAGGAATAAATGATCAATAGTAGTTTTATAAGGGCCCCTAGAATACGTAAAGCGAGAGCCTGTGTTGTATATATCATAGTTTACAAGGCCTGCTGTTTTAATTACCGCACTTAACATATTGGAGTCACAATAGTTCTTTTTTTTCTTTTTTCCCCACTGATATGTTCCCTAGCTATGTCACAATTAAAGCCCCCCCCAAAAATATCAGATAGGAAGATACTAAGTATGGTTGAACAGTTCTTAAAAGAGATACCCTATCTGCTTTAGTCTGAGGCCCATATACAGTGATGAAGCGGCAAGCCAGTGATTTCCATTTTGCCATCTAATAAAAATAATCGACCTGGAATTAGATCTACTAATTGTATTAAGGAGAAATTATAAGATCCAAATAAAATACCCACCCCACCCCATCTGCACAATCTTGGCCAAAGGACCAATAAGAGGGCCCCCAAATCCATTCCCTTTTAAATAATACTAACTGTTCTCGAGAACACATCCATGTTTCTTGTAGAAAAAAATATCATAACAGTTATCATGAATGAAGGAAAAAAACAGCTTGCCTCTTTGTATTATTTAATATACTATGACTGTTTAGGGAACCTATAAAAAGGAAACCCATAAATTAGCAAGAGAATGATATCATATCAATTTTTTCCATTTTTTCTTTTTTTTATTCTTATAATCTCCCTGGTCTATTCTTGGAGAGAGCTGGCTGCTCCCCACTGATTGGGAATCTAATTCCCCTTGCTCCTTGTCAGAATCACCATCTGGCAAAAACAGTGCTGCATAGGTATTGCCTGTTTCGATTATAGCAGAATTTTTTACTGTTACTGGAGGTTTTTGCCTGTTAGTTCTTGAGGAATACTGTCTGGGTAGGGGCAGTAGGTCACTGCTACTGTCAGGGACACACCCTGAGGTGTTTGGCTCCTCATAATATACAGGAGTTAAAAGAAGATTGTCTGATGGCCTTTCACTAATAAGAGTCTCCTCTTTTATTTGTTGAGGCTGTAATTCAGGGAGAACTGAAGATTGGGGGGGGGCTCTTTTGTTTTGTAAGTTCATGCTCCTCTTTCTCCAAGGGAACAGAAAGATCTGAAACGCAAGAGGAAGGAGAGAGGTTAGTAGGGCGGGAGGGCTCATTTTTAGAAGAAGCAGAAGCAGAGTCTTGTGCTTGTTGTATAAGCAGCTCTGGACTGGCACAAGAGGCTTTGTTTTTAGTGGCCCAAGGGCATTCACTAAAAATATGGCTATAATCCTCACACAAATCACACCTAGTATGATTGGCACATTGCATCGCTATGTGACCCAGTTCCCCATAATTGTCATAACGAGCTTGGTCACAAGTGCTGGATAAATGAGTTTTAGATACACACTTATAACATGCTCTGGGCTGCCCTGCATAAAAACAGACCCCTCCATTGCTTCCTAACATGAATGAGTTTTGGATGTGCTCCATTCCTGTGTCAGTAGGCCTAAGCTTGACCTTATATTTCCATCCTCCTGTCCAAAAGGATTCTGAATCTAAAAGTGCTTCAGGATTACTTAAAATTTCAAATTTTTGGGACAACCAGAATGCAATATCATCCACATGGACCCCTTCGTTATGGAACATTACAGTCACATATTTCACCAATGGTTTGGTCAAAGGTATTACCAAAAAGGGGGTCCATATGGGTGAATATTTAACTTATGTATAACATTCCCAAAATGACTCTAGAGCATATGCAGTCCGAAAGCTGACATCATAATTATCCTCCCTAGAAATGTTAATTAAAGCAAATACTTCTCTGGGGGAAAAATGTAAAGAGTCCTTCAATAATGTTCGTCCTACATAGGATCTATCATGTCTTTCTTCTAGGCCTCCTTTATAATGAATCCGCACTGCATTCTGCCGTGGTGCAGCTTCTTTTTTTATTTTAGAAAAAAGTTCTGACAATAAAGGCTTTTTAGGTGGTGAAGTGTCATGAGTTCCATTATTATCCATGCTAGAGGCCTCTGCATCTGTAGGTGCTTCTGTTTTTGACAAGGCCGAGGAGTCCAGGCCTAGGGTGGTTAGGACAATTAACATTATCCTTGTATGTTTTTTTCTCTTTATTATCTATTGCCTGGATTTGTAAGCCTAAATTAGATGGTTTCCACTCAGTGGATGCCTATGAAAAATTCAATGAAGGATCCCAGCCAGGGTCAGCAAGCCAATTCCCTTTAGAAGTTTTTAGCCATCCTGCATTTTGTAGGGCCTTCTGGGGGGTCCAAATACTATCTGGGGCAAGTGGCAAGGATAACTGGGTCACAGGCTGAAAAGGCATTTCTTTTTGTGTAGTTATCTGACATTTCACAGATTGTTGCAAAGTCTGTACTTTAATATGCCCAGAAGCAGTACTAGTATGGTCCTTTAAAGGAGGTTCTTTGTTTGCTTTAGATGAAAATAGAAATGTTGTAGCCCCAGTGTGAATCGATGGGTCAGACTGATAAATCACTTTCTTTTCCATCGGTTTATTACAGTCCATAGAAAGGAGATTAGCTGGAGGGGTGAAAAACAAATCCGGAATCATTCATGATGTGTGAGAAGTTTGTAACAGTTGACTGCAAGTCTCCCGTGACCTGCGAGTGGCCACTTCTAGCTGCATGGCTGTCACCCTTGGTCTAAATTTTAACTCTATGAGGCAGTAAGCCCTTGACAATGGGCTCTCAGCACACACCTTTCTCGGTGTTCAGATTGCCAGCCCCAGGTTCTCTATCTAAATCAATAGCTGTTTGTTTCGGTAGGGGCTGTCGGCACACACCTTTCATGTTAAAATTGCCAGCCCCTGAGTCAATACAGTATTTATAACAGGAATATTTTTGTTAGTTGACTCACCCAGCTCCGGTTGCTTTACTTCAGTGACAGCACTCGCAGGAATTTTGACAGCAAATTCAGTTCCCATAGTGCTCAATCCTGCATTCGCAGCATTTACTTCTTGCTGTGGGAGTGTGTCAGGTTTCACCACAATCAGCTGAGTTTCTCCGTTGTTTAAGGAAGGTTGGTCAGTTTCTTTATGTCGTTCAGTATTTTTCCCGATGAAAGTTAAATCTTCTATTGAAAGAAATATATCACTCGTTTCACCCTCTAAATCGATAGTGTTGGGCACAAAATCTTCAGCCTCTTGTGTGTCAAGAATAGGAGAGGAGGCTCACTCTCCTACCTCCATGGCATCCATTCAGTCCGGCAGCTCACTCCAAGTGGCCATCATGACGGTCAAAAGGTTCCCCTACAGGAGAGTAGGGGAATCTCCCTGGTACAATGGCTACATTTCCTTTATTCACTAAAAATACCACCAACAGCTTAATCTGGTTCAAGGTCAGTTGGCATTCATCTGTATCCCCCTCCCCCGGGTCGTGCCTGAAAATAGGCAGGATTTGTCTAGTGCACTTACCCGGTCAACAAAAACTAAATAAAAATAAATAAGATTTCAGCAATCCTGTCCAGGGAGATTGCTGCTGGGAGAAACTGACCAACTATGTTTTTTCGGACTGTGGACAGGCTTTTACATCCAGCCTGTCTACAGTCTAAAAAAGCATCATCTGAGGCCTTGCGCAATGAGTTTGCTCAGTTCTTCTTGGACAGGGTGTCCACCATCAAGCAGGGAATTCTGCCAGTGAGTCATGTTATGGCCAACAGTGGTTGCCTGGATTGTGGATGAGGCACTCTGCCTGGTTGGGGGGAGTTTAAACCAGTGGAGGTGGTTGATGTCATTGAGTTGGCCTCAAAACTGAAACACACATATTGTGAACTGGACCCGGTGCTGACTCATTTTTAATGGGATGTGTTGACACTGTTGGCCCAATGTTCGCCTTGATTGTCCAGTGTTCCTTGTCGGAGGGGGTCTTCCCAGATGCCATGAAGAAGGTGCTGGTGAGACCCCTTCTGAAGAAGCCATCACTCGACCCTGACATCAAGGTGAATCATCAACTGGTCTCCAACCTGCCATTTTTGGGAAAGGTTGTGGAGAAGATTATGGCGCAACAGCTGGGAGAACACCTTGTGGCATTTGACATCTATAAGCCGCTCCAGTCAGGTTTTCGTGCAGGACATTCTACAGAAATCACATTAGTTCGGGTGCATAATGATCTCCTCAGGGTGAGGGATTGAGGAGAGGGGACAGTTCTCATTCTCCTCAATCTCTCCTCAGCTTTTGACATGGTGGACCATCATGTGTTACTTGACCACCTGAGGGACTTTTTTGGACTCACCGGCACTGTCATCAGCTGGTTTGAGTCCTTTTTGACAAACAGAAGGCAAAGGGTGGTGATGGGGAATTTCTCCTCCTCCCCTAGTCTTCTGTCTTGTGGGGTACCTCAGGGTTTGGTCTTGTCACTGATGTTGTTAACCATGTATATGCTATCCCTGGGTGAGATCATTAGGAAGTACAGCTTGGGGTTTCATTGTTATGCCAATGATACTCAGCTGTACTTATCCTTTGCCTGAGACATCCAATGCAGTGGAAGTATTAAACAACTGTCTGGCCCAGATCAATGACTGGATGGCCTCTAGCTGGTTGCAACTGAACCCCAATATGATGGAGGTACTGGTGGTGGAGTCGAACAGGATGCATGATAGGATGGCCTCTGGTGCAGATACTGGACTAGTAATAGGCTCTGTCCCATTGATGGCCTCCTCTAGTGTGCACGATCTTGACGTGATTCTGGACAGCAGTCTGATAATGTAACATCAAGTGTCGTCCATTGTCAGGGTTAGTTTTTTCCATCTGAGAAACATTGCCAGGATCAAACACCTGATTCTGCCCTTGACCTCACCACCTTGGTGCATGCTTTTATAACATCTAGGCTTGACTACTGTAATTCGCTCTACCTTGGGGTCTCTGGAGGCACCCTCTATCAACTGCAGCTGGTGCAGAACACCGCTGCCATGTTGTTGACTGGACAGTCAAAATACTGTCATGTCACCCCGGTGCTGTGTGAACTGAACTGGCTGCCAGTTCAATGGAGGGTGCTCTCCAAGGTGGGCTTGCTCACCTTTAGGTCCTACATTGACTGGGCCCTTGCTACCTGGTGGACCTTCTTACACCTGCTGCCTTGGCCCGCTCCCTTCGATCCTCCTCAACGGGCCTCCTGGTGATTCCCAGGAAGAGATTGAAAACTGCTGGCAATAGTGCTTTTAGTATCACCAGCCCTTTCCTGTGGAATTCTCTTCCACCATCAGTAAGGGAGGCCCCTTCTGTGAAGGCATTCAAAGCCCGCTTTAAGTACCATCTGTTCAGCCAGGCATTCTCATATACTGGATGAGAATACAGACTATCAGCCCTTTTAAAGTAAATAGGGTTATTATTTATATGCAGAATATCACCTATCTTGATGTGTAATTATTTATTATATTGTGAGATGATATTTTTTAAACTTTTTTATATGTTTATACAGCACCCAGAGCCTCTGAGATTGGGCACCAGAAAAATAAAATGTGCCTTGCCTTGCCTTGCCATGTCATCTTTGATCGATGATAAACTCTAGTGGTTTGATCAAGATTTCCCCAGGCTACAAAATCCATGGGCCTCGCACAAGCTGTTAGTTCCGTGACCCACCAACATGGCCATGCCTTGGACTTGGTATTCTCTCTGGGGCTCGAGAGTGGTAATCTCAAGATTGATCTGGTCAGTTAGTCAGATCATTGTGCCATCAGGGTTTACTTTCAGGGCCCCCTCTTGTAGTCCACCCCTTGTAGAAGTGTTCCAGTTCCACCCTTTGCAAGGGCTTTGGCCAGAGGAACTCTTGGTGGTTCTGGATGTGTTGGTAACATGTGTTAGGGGATTGGAAGAAGCAGTGGTGGCCTATAATAGGGTAGTCACTGCAGCTTTTGATCTAGTGGCACCAGTCTGTGCATGCCCGCTGGTTTCATGCGTTGGCTCACCATGGTTTGATGGTGAACTGAGTGAGTTGAAAGCAAAGGGGCAGAGGTTGGAGTGTTGTTGGAGGAAATCCAGAGCCCAGGAGGACAGACTGACATTGATGGCTCACTACGGTGAGTATCAAAGAGCAATCACCCATAAAAAGGCAGTGTTCATCTCTAGGGAGATTGCTGCTGGGGAGAACCAATTGGATCAGCCCTTTTAGACTGTAAACAGACTTCTCAATTTGGTCTGTGTGGAGCCTGTAAGATATTTTTCATCCATGAAATGTGAGGAGTTCACTTTGTTCTTCTCGGACAGGGTGTCCTCTATAAGGGCTGGGATTTTGCCAAGTCAGCCAGGAGTTCCCTTGGTTCTTCTCAGACACGGTGTCCTCTATTAGGGCTGGGATTTTGCCAAGTGGGCCATCACTATCCAGTAGTATTGAGCCAGTGAGTTAAGGATGCATTCAGTGGTCCTGGAAAAGGTCTCAACTAGTGACAATGGAAGAGGTGAGTGCAGTGATCTGGATCAAGGTCTGACACGTCTATTTGTGAGCTATGTAGGGTAGTTGGGCCTGGTGATTGCTGAAATTGTCCAGTGCTTTGTCAGAAGTGGTGTTAGCAGTGTCACTGAAAAGTGCACTGGTGAAGCTAGTTCTGAAGAAGCCATCTCTGGACTCAGACGTCGTGGCAAATCACTGGAAGGCCCAGGATACTTGGATAGATGATTTCACCCTGTCTGACCATGCTCCTGTTTTTCTGACTTTAAAGTTAAATAAGATTAAAAAGACAACGTTCTGGAGGCTGAACATATCACTAATGCAGGATAAGGAGGTGGTGGACTTGGTTAGGGACATCATTAAGCAAACAATAAAGGAGAATGATAATCCTGACATTACATCAGCTATTCTGTGGGACACAGTTAAAACTGTTATCCAAGGTACATTTATAGAATGGTCAGCCAGAAAAAAAAGAATGAGGGAGTCCGAAAAGCAATATTTGCTATCACAAATATAGAAGTTAGAAGCACTACAAAAAGTAAAAATAGAAAGACAGAGAGTAATAGAGCTTAAAACTTAAAGGCTGAACTAACATAAATTCTGGATTATTCAGTGGAGCAGAAACTGTTCTTTTTGAAGCAGACATTCTATGAAGGGGGGACCACGGTCCCTGTGTCTGTTGGCAGGAAGGTTTAGAATGCAAAGGGCCAGGGCAGTAATATTGGTTATTAAGTATCCACATACTCAACAACTACTTCACAATATCCCTGAGATAGCATAAGCATTTTGGAATTTTTATACCGAGCTTTATAAGAAGGACCAACAACCCAGAGAGGAGCAGATGGACCTCTTTTTAAAAACATTAAATCGCCCAGAACTCACTAAGTTGCAGAATATGATGCTAACAAGACCATTTTAGGGACCAGAAATTATAAAAACCATAGTTTTCCTTAAATCATTAAAATGCCCGGGAACACACGGATTACTGGGAGAATTTTATAAAACATTCAAGCATGTAGTATCACCCGTATTAGAGATAGTGTTTCAGGATCTGATCCCGGAGGTAGGCTGGCCACCTCCCTCATGGATGGAAGCTATCATCTCGGTCATCCCAAAATTGGGCAAGGACCAGAAAAACTGTGCATCATATAGGCCAATCTCTATATTAAATACAGACTATAAATTGCTTACCACCATTATCACTAAAAGACTCCAGCCTTTGATACCAGGCCCGATACATTTAGATCAGACTGGGTTTATTCTGAGAAGGCAGACGCAGGATAACATGAGAAAAACTATATATATAATTGACCAAATACACTTGACAAGAACTCCAGCTTTAATGGTTAGTACTGATGCTGAAAAAGCTTTAGAAAGTGTCTTGGAGTTTCCTGCATCGAACCTTCACCAAATTTGGGTTTGAGGATTCTTTACTTTCCTTACTCTAAATTATATCACAGGCCTGTGGCCTATATATGGGCCAATGGCCACCATTCACATAAATTTGAATTGGAACGAGGGACATGGCAGGGATGCCCCCTTTCGCCACTTCTCTTTGCCTTGTGCATAGAGCCTCTGGCTCAAAGTATCAGACAAAATCAGGATATAAGAGGGATTCAGTTGGGGGGACAAGAACACAAACTCGCACTGTATGCAGATGATGTGTTAATATATCTGAGTAACCCCACCTGTTCCCTCCTGGAGATGATGGCCCAGCTACAACTTTTCTCCCATTTCTCAGGATACACCCTAAATACAACAAAAACTGAGATACTTTGTTTTTATTATTCTCCTCCAATCCAAATTCAGGATAAGTATCCAATGAAATAGAACCTCACAAAAATTAAATATCTGGGGTTTAATATCAGTACCACACCAGCTCAGCTTTATCAACTAAATTATGCCCCCTTGTTTCACCAGTTGAAATCTGACTTAGATAGGTGGGGTGTTCCCCCCCTCGCATTACATGGTCGTGTCCAAGCTTTAAAGATGAACGCCCTCTAGACTCCTTTATTTGGTTCAAAGTGTTCCCTGTGTGTTTCCGAAGAAAGATTTGGAAGCATGGCAAAAGAGGTTCTTGGGGTTTGTATGGAATAAAACAATACACAGAATATGAAAACACACACTATACCTTCCCAAACAACAGGGTGGATTGGCATCCCCATACCTATCAGGATACTGGATAGCTGCACAACAGCGGATAGCACTGCTATGAGGGCACACTAACTATAGAGCTATCTGGAAAGATATAGATTTAGAAGGGCACAAAACCCCTCCCCTTCCATCATGGTTTTTCTTTCCTAGAACACAGCAACAACATATGGATCGATGTCTTTCAGGGTCCAGGGCGGTTCTAGAGGGGTGGAGGAGAGGAATACTGGGGAAAGGCATTAAAACCAACCACTGGAAATATAGATGGTGGTCCGAGGATCCATCTTTTGCACTGGCCCAAATGGACCCATGGTTCCGTGAACAGGCTCAGAAAGGTCTACAAGCCCCATGGCAACTTATGCAAGGGGGACAGTACTTTCTTTTGAGGCAGCCCAGCAATGATTTGAGTTACTGCCAATAGACTGAATGTGATATTATCAAATTTGTAACTATATTAATACCGCTATTAGAGAAAACATAGAGAGGGGTGCCCTGTGAGGGGGAGAGGATTTATATTCCCAGATATGGACCTCGGATATAGCATCTAAAGCTATATCCATACTATATAAAGGCTTAATACAAACGCAAGCTTACACCACAGAATAAATTAAACATAAGTGGGAGATAGACCTGGGAATAAATATAAATGAACAACAATGAGCTAAGATGTGGGTGAGCACCTGGACAACAACTTCTTCCCTTAGTTGGAGGGAGTTTCTGTGGAAACTGAGGGTGAGATATTTCAGAGTCCCCACCATAGTAGCTAAAAGCAACCCAAAATTGGCACCAATATGTTGGAGACAATGTGGAGAGTCAGAGGCCTCACAGGTGCATATTTTCCAGGACTGTGGCCTACTGGAACAATATTGGCGAGATGTTGAAAAGTACATTAAGCATACATATGTTAAATATCAACTTCCCATTAGGTCCTGAGAGTTTTTAACTTGGGCACCTCCCACTGGAACTTAAGGGGAAAGAGGCAATATACCTATGGCAAGTACTGGTAGCTGCCTCATTGAAGGCAATCACACAGAAATGGTACCAGAAAACAGTCCCAGATCTCAAGGATTGGCAGAACATAGTAAATCAAATATATAAGATGAAGGAGATCATTTTAGACTTCAACAGAGGTTGCCAAAGCTACTAAATAGATGGAGCAGATGGGTGCTGGAAGAGGGCAGTATTATGGGGAGGGTTGGTGCTGGACAAAATGGCTAAGACCAAGATTGGTAACACTAGGTTGGGGAGAAGAGGGAGGAGAGGGGAGAAAATAGATGAAGGGAAGGGAGAAGCCTAGTCGTAAAATAGTCACAACAGCTGAACCAGAGACTAAGTGTGCATGGAATTAATATATTGTCTGACAGAGAATAGAATTTGAAAGTTCTCTGAACAGAGACACTGACAAAGAATTAGTCAAATGATGTAGTGACCTTTTGTATTGTACAGACTTTTTTAGGTTAATAGTGTTAAGTGTTTGTGGATATAGCATATGTGTTATAGAAAACTATATGGTTAACAGTATACAACTAAGGAAGTAAGGAACCTTTACTATATGGGAATGAAACTGCAAATGTCTTGATTGTACATGTTCCATTAATTATTAAAAAACAATAAAGAAGTATAAAAAAAAGAAAAGTAACTTTCAAACTTCAGTAGTGGTGACTGGCCAGAGGTGAAAGGGTGGCTATGGGGTACTATGAGTGACTGAGTGGCTGGGATTTGCAGGTGAGCATGAGGTTCAGGCACTGGTTATTGCAGTGAGGTCAGAAAACTGTTTATTGAAGGCATTAGCTACTGTGATGGGATTATTGCTGTTGATACCATTTATCTCAAAGTCTGTGGGGGTGGACAGGCTAGAATAGTTCAGGGTTTCTATCGGAATTTTCCAGTACCTATTAGGATTATTGTTAGCCACAGTGAATTTTTCTTGATCATGTTTACTTTTGCTGAGCCTGATTTCAGTCTTGCGTCTATTTCTTAAGTGCCTGTAATTAACCGAGTCAGTATGGGCAATGGAGGCCTTTTAGGTTTCTCAGCTTTTGTCTCTTTCTTTTAGGAAAGACAGCAGGGGCCAGTTTAGCCACTTTGGCACTCCTAGCCTTCCTTGTTGTGAAGGGGCATGCTTATCCTGGTAACTGTAAACCGAGTAGGGCTGTGGTGAAGATGTGAACTGCTTGGTCAACATTACCAGTGGACCATAAGTGAGCCCAATCATGACAGGCTAGGTCAGTTTTGAATAGTTCTGGACTGAAGTGTGCGTAGTTCTTAAAGTGGATGGTTTGTGGGGGAAGAGGGTGTTTGTAAGATGTTCACCAAGAACAGTAAATAGGGGAGAGGTCTGTGATGCTGTCAGGGAGGGTGCCAGATGCTGAGATAGAGTGAATGTTAGGTGTGAGAATCCATTCAGTTGTAGTAGTAGTTTGGCCATTGTTGGATATTCTCATTAGGTTTGTGATAATTTGGGAAAGGGACATCTTATTCAGTGACAGATCAACAGCTGCATTAGGTTTCTCAAACCAGGTGATGTTGAAATCCCTCAGGAAGACATAATCATTATTGTTAACTATAGTCCCTAGGTCATCAATGAGGGAGGCCAGGCCAGTATTGTTATTTTGAGGGTGCAGATAGGCATACAGTAAGTATATGCAGTTTCTTGGAGCAGCTAGCACCAGTGTCTCAGAGCAGAGTTCGTATGAGGCTGTCTGGGTGAGGTGGGGGTGGGGCTAGGGTGCCAGCAGAAAAATTGAGGTGGGTTTTAAAATAAATCATGGTGCCCCCTCCATGTTTGGGGGGGCACTATCATTCCTAATGAAACTATACCCATTTAACTCAAAACAAGAGTCAGCTATGTTGGGTTTTAGGCATGTTTCTGTTAAACATAATATGTCTGGCTTATGGTGAGATATCCACACTATCAACTCAGATACATTACGCATCAGACTCCTTATGTTCATGTGAACTATACTGAGTAATTTAACACAAGCCCAGGGAGGGGGCAGTAGAGAGGTAGAGCCCGTAAGCGGGGGGGCCAGGGTTGATTTCAACATCTCCAGCAAGCATGATTAGCAGCAATAGCCATAGGAACGAGGTCATTGAGAAAGGGTAAGTAGCCTGCATACAATGGGAATTGGTTTTCTGTTATTGTAGTCTATTTCTTCAGCTTTATTTTATATTTTGGCAGTAGGAATTTGTGATATTGATCCTACTGGATTGTTTGTGATGGTGTCTTGAGCCTCCAGGGAAGGGCGTCAGTTAAAAATGAAGACTACTACTGCTAATACAACATAACAACAGACTACAGAACCAATTAGAGAACAGCTTTTATAATGCAGATGACATCACAATATCCTTCTGCAGCACTGAAAACAGAAGTTAAATTAAATAGAAGAAATTTATACTTCACACACAGCTGGTTTAAAATTTGTAACTAGTATGCAAATGCTATATAAATTGAGTTCACAGTGATGTGACTCAAAAGGAGCTGTTTATCATCACTTGAAAGGGATTAGGTCTTTCATAATGCATTCATGGCTACACCACCTGGGAGTTATGGTCCTGCTTCCTTACATATAGACATAAATTGCATGTTGTGAGGCAGGTCATTACATTTCACATATATCTGACTTTATCGTCATGTAAAACCCATGTCCTCAAGGGTACAACTGTGGAAACCCAGTGGGCTACTAGGTTGTCAAACATTAAAGGAATTAATGAATGAATGAATCAAGCAATCAGTCAATCAATCAATCAGTCAGTCGATCAATCACTTAATCAATGGATCAATAAATAAACAAATAAATATAGGGGCTACATCCAGAGTAATCTCCCATCAAATTTTAGACACCAGGGACTGGATTTGCAAAGACTCACTAGATCACCACAAGTTGCAGTGATCTAGATGCTTTGCTGCATTCTGGTTGAGTCAGGGACCCTGCACTATATTCAGAAAGAGCTGGGTCCCTGTGCCAGAGGCTGGGAATTGCCACACCTGCAGGCATGCGGCAAAGCTTTGGATGCACATGCAGGTAATGCTGCAGGGCTCCAGCCCGCCCTTGTCACAACTGCAGAGGTGCCTGGATGGTTGGGGGTGGGGGCCACACACAGGCAGGCAAGTGGGATTCAGGGTGTGGCATGGGCAGGGGGTGGCACAGTTGCATTTGGGGGAAGAGGCGGGTGAGCAGCTGAGTACAGTTGCACCCAACAGGGGTGCCAAGTCTTGCACAAGACTGTGATGATCAAGGAACAACATATGGGGAGTATGGTGAAACACAGTGCCATGTCCTCATGTGAGCCTGGCCCTGGCAGCAGTCCCCTGGTCAGTGCCTGCTTGGAGCTCTGGCACTGTGTGTCACTATAGCCCCAATATGCCATTCCTGGTCCACCACTGTCCTGTGCATGAACTGGAACCCTTTCTGGGTGCTACTGCACTTAGATGCTCACCCCCACCTTCCGCAAATGCAACCATGCCACCCTCTGCCCATGTCATCCAGTACATGCCATTTGGGTTCCCCCAACACAGGTCGCCTCAGCATCTGGTGGTGGTGGTGCAAGGGGCTTAGACCAGCTTTTTGCTGGGCTAACTCAAGCCCCTTGCTGCAGCCATAGCAATGCTTCATGCAACCCAGAAAAGGGGATATTGCAGCCCTGCCATGGTGCAAGCCCCCATTGTGACATTGCGCTGAAGGACTTTTGCTACAACCGTGATGAAAGGGGACTTTGGCACAGCCATGTCAGGTTTGCTGCAAGCCGCATTTTCTGAATCCTGATCGCCACAACTTGTGATGCAACCTTTTGACACAATCCTTTGTGGCAGTCTATCCCCTTGACCCCCCGCTGGAGTGTAGAGGCAGCCTTAATATACATAAACACATACTTAACATATGAATATGCCAGCAGAAGAAGGCCTAATAGTCTATAGTGTCTGCCCAATGAGGTGTTCATGCAGTTTCATTATATGGCACTCTGCCCCCCTGACACTTTTACCCTCCCTTTGACTTTATCCCACCCCCTCTTAAATCCTCCATCCATGTTGTGGTTCACTAAATCCTCCAGGAGCCTTTTTTACCCTACTGTTGGTTGTTTTATTTGTTTCCTTCATTAGTAGAATTGAAACACCTGTTAATGGTGTAATTATGCACAGCCTTGTTTTATTTCAAATTCGTTATCTACTCTAGTCTTATTGCACACTTTCTGAACATTAGGAACATACCCAAACAGTGCAGCCACTCATTATACAATAGTCTCCTCTCCTCCCACTGCACCAAGAGAGACTAGACTGTGTTTGGGTTTTACCAAGTCCAGGAAAGATTCACTGGGAGTTGATCAAAGACTGTAAATGAGCAGATTTCTATGTGGTAACACTAGTATGCTGGGCTGGGAAAACAGGATTCAGAATCAAAGTACCAGGTACATTAGCAATCTGTAAATAATCCCTTACGAAAATGAAATACATTTTAAAATATATTATTAACAAAATATGTTCATATAGCGAAATATATCCCAGTCTACCTGTTTTATAATATATTATAATGTGTTGGAAAATCAATATATTTCAATATATTTTAAAATGTGCAAATATATTGCAGTGTACTGTAAATATATACATTATGGCCGCTTTAGCATATTTCTTATATTGCAAAATATATTTATAAAATTCTAAATATATTGAAATAAGGATGGTAAAAATATGTTATTGGTATATTGCCAATATATGTATAAATGCATTTTGTTTTACATTTCAAACATTGTTTCCTATATTTGCAAATATATATTAATATACATGTGGGAGAGATATTAATATAACTAGTAACTTACCCAGACAAAAACTAAAGAAATTATTTATGATTTACACATACCTTTATATGTACAACTGCAGTTCATCTTGTTATTAATCATGGAGATGTCTACATTGAATTATTGTTTTAAAATGTAGCTTTAATTCAAACATACATTTTATATATTTATACTTACATATATGACTTACTTCACAAGCTCATGCTTTTTAAAGGCTCAGATTGGTATTTATACCACCTCATTTTGTTTAACTTTTAGGTCAGGGTCAGATCTTACATATACCTGCTTTATAACTTGCACCTTTCTTTTCAATCCATATGCTAGTATTGTACATTTGAAAGTATTGCAAAACTAGAAATTATCATGATTTTGGCTGCTAAACTACGTTTTTTAAATATGCAAATTAGCTATACAAATATACACATGGGACAAAACTAAGCATTTACAGACATGCATGTAACATATATAAAAAATACATGTAATGTATAAAATATATACATGTGATGTATAAAATACATGTAACATATATAAAATAATTGTAACATAAAAAATATACAGTACATAATGTACAAATAATACAGTATATATTTTGAAGTATACTAATATATTTCAGACAATGTACAGTATTACTAAATTGATTGACTTGCTTTCAAGCAATGCATGAGGCAGAATATGTGGTTTCATTATATGCTGAAATATGCTGTGTATTATATTTCATTGTGTCAATATACAGTATATCTCAATATAGTGACATATATTTTTGCAAACTATGGGAATACATTTCATAATATATAATATATTACATTGGGGCAATGTATTTCTCATTGTACTGACATATATTAATGCATATTTTTCAATATATTACAATATATTCCATTTTCATAAGGGATGTGACCAACCATAACACGTTTTTCTAAACTAGGGATACATTGAAGCCTAATGGGGGTGACAGTGTCCCACTAAGTTTATCTTTCGCCTTCCAGGACACTCTTGAAGGGGCTTTCCCCAGACTCATAAGGCACCTAAGCAGTTATTGTAGAAATACCCTGGCATAGGTTGGGGCCTGCAATCAAGACAGACTAATGAGAGTCCTGACACTCAAGGAAATGGGTGCTCTAGGAGCTCCTATCCATTAACCCCTCTATGGCTATATTCTTACATAGATCTTTGAGGTTATACACTTGTAGTCCTCCTTCCCCCCAGCAGGTTGGAGGCATATCTGGCTCCCCCAGGAACAGCAGCAGCTACATGGCCTGTGAGCCACCCAACCCCAAGCTTCTCCCAGTCCCTCATTGGTAAGATTTAGCAGCAAAGAGGGAACCTGGCTAGAAGCAGAAGCATCATGCAAGAAACAGTCTTTATGTGACCCTAGGGCAGGCAAAATGGCTGGGACTTGTAAAAGCATGCATGAGCATGAAAACAGCTGACTGGGGCTCCACTGTGTGTTGGGACTCTGGAGATTAGGCTTGGTGCCTGCATTAAGGGTTCAACCAAGGAATCGCACCTCCAAGCACAGCGCAGCAAGAAAAACTGCAATTAAGAGACATGTAACATGGCTGGCGCTTTGATGGTCCATTCTGCTGGCCTTGATTGGCTGGTATTGGGGACAAGGAGACAGACCACATACTGTATGCTTGGGACAGCTTCTTGGACATATTGTATAGGGCTGGTAAAGCCTCTAGAATCACCCATGGTACTGTAAAAAGATAAACTCACATCATTAAGTAGTTAGTTCCTATGAAGGTCAGAACAACAACTAAGGATATAGGACAACTGTGATTCATACTGTGTGCTTAGTATTGCATTTATTTTGGCACAGATATATACAAGGCTCATAACATCACCAACATTACATGGGGAAAAAAAAAAACTTCCTCAGGGTGTAATAGGGTACCTCATATTTATGCATGTACTGTCCATGTACTTCAAACCAGTATCCAGTTTTTAAATCAGCCTTGTCTGATTTTTCACTCTTTAGCAATGTACAATAGCTCTCTGGTATGGATTCCCCTATCCGTACTGAGTGGGAGATGGGGCAAAGTTCATTAATTTCTGCTGATCAGGAAGCAGGGAAGCCTCATGGACATGGCATGCACTCTGCTTGCAGCCTGCATGAGAGTTTTGACTACATGTTTCAGCCAATAAGAAGTCAGCAATAAAATAAACACCCTCACTGGAGAGCTGAGGCAATGGGGGAGTGGGGTCAGACTGGTGCCAGCTGCAGCTGCACTAGGGGTTTGTCAGAGTCTCTTGTAGGAGTGAAAGTGCAGTAGCTCCCTTCTGGGAGCTGAAAGCAGGCATGTCTAGATCTTCTGGAAATTATGAGTAGCCACTCAATGACAGTTAGCTTCTCTATGGGGTGGTATTCCAGCAGCAGAGGAGAGACTGACAAAGTTTACCAGCAATCACCTGGAAAGTTTTTGAACATATATGCAGAGCCTGTGGCCTTTCTGAGAGAGAGAGACAGAGAGATATAGAGAAGAGGAGGCTGTGAGTTGGCCAGACAACTGCCTGGAGAAAAGGCTGAAGTTAGGTATTCCAGTTTGAGAGTAACCAATCAATTATTCTGAGAAAAAGAAAGAAAGAGACATGGCCCAAGAGCCACAGCTGTCAGAGAGAGGCAGTAATATATTCACCAGGCAACTGCCTAGATGAAGAGGCTGAAGAGGGTGTCCCCTTGAGCCCAACCACTTGACTGATCCCAGATGTTCAGAGGGAGTGACAGAGTCATGCAAGTGACCTGTGATTCCAAAGTGGCTAAGTAGGCAGCAATGCAACTTGATCCAGCCATGAGGGCATAGAGGTAAGAGGGTTAGGAAAGGACTTTGAAGAGTTGGGTGGTTTAAAGGAGTCCCTTGGGCCTTGGGAAACTGGGAAATGAGAAGTAAACCCTACAGGTCTCTGTTCCCTAGAGACCCTCTTCACCTCGTGAAGTGCTTGAGGAGGAGAAAGTTGGAGGCCAGGAGGGGAAGAGGAATGCATCTGAAATGACCAGCATCTGAGTTGGATCTGGACCTAGGCCCTGTCACAATGTTTTTTCTAGTTAGTTAGAGCTTGCAGGTCTTCAGAATTCCAAGGTTAGGACTGTGCATCAAGTTTGAGGATAATCTGGGCTGAAGGTCAGCATTGGAGATTGTCATTGCACAATAGGTATTGCATTCTCAACTTAATCATTACCCTCCATTTTCCACATACCTTGTTTCCATTCTCCCAAGATAAACCTATATATTTTTTGCATTCTAGCCTTTGTGTCCCATGCCTTATTACTTGGTAACTGTTATTCTATTGTTGGTGGGATTTTGTTGGACTGTTAAACATGCTATTTTCTTGGAGTTAACATTCTGAGTGCTTAAAGGTATCTCAAGTGGTTTCCCCAGGTGGAATCGTCACTTCACTAATTAATTGCCCAACAAATAGCAAATGCCTAAAACCAGATCTCTCCCCCAAAGGTTGAAAGACTCAAGCCTCATCACACTCATCAGAGGATGCATTCACATGCCTCGTGTGACTGGATTGAGGATGGTTTACATACGGATTTACTTCCATCTAGTCTGTCCTGTTTTCCAGAAGTACCTAGAGTTATTAGGCCCATTTACTTGGCTTGATCTGCTCCATTGTGAGCACCACAGATGAGTTGCACTAATCCCGATCAGGTCATGTAAATGGCCTGTGGAGCATTGTTGGTTGCTCTGTTGCAGTGAATCATGATCCTTGGTTTGGTGGAATCATGTACTGTACCAGTGCAGGTGCTTCTTGCAAGTGTGTAAAAATACTGTCTGCATGAAACAGTATACTTTTGTGGCACCCCATGGCAAGTAATAAAATCAGTCTGTGAAGGTCCGAAATAATTTCTGAGCTTAGAATATGTTGTTCTCTGTGCTGACTTTGCAATGTTTTCCCAGTAATTTTATCAGGACCTGCAGTCCTGCTTTACTCGCTGTTTTACTCCCCCGTGGCCCTGACTCCGACCCTGGTAGAAATGCTGCTAGATTGCACAAAGTCTTACTGCAATGATGTACACCATCTGGTGTGTAAACACATCTGGCAAAGTAGTTGGAGCTGTGGCCGAGCACTGCTGACTGCAGCATACCAGCGAAGTACATATAAACATGCCCATTGATTCTGCCCCTGCACTACCTCAGCATTCTCCGTAGTCTTGCATTTTCATTAATCCCTAACTACCCCTTTCTGTCTATCACATTTGATAGACAAAGAACCTCTGTGAGCAAACACTGAGGCAAGGGTTACCCCAAAGGGCATTTGGCTGGGAAGCCAAGTTTCAAGAAAATACAAAATCACACATGCCCACACAATGCAAAGCATCATGGGCTGCATATGCAAATCACCACAGAATGTTATGCTGGTTCAACTTTAAGCAGAATTGCATGGTGCCGAAAGGCCTCTCACACAATTTGCAAAGGGTGCTAACAGATGACATAGACACGTGTTTCGTCCTACCAGGACTCATCAGTATGCCTCGTCTGTTTGATACCCCAGTGGAATGAACCAGCTACCCTAAGACGGTCTGTCTGGGTTATATTGTGGTGAAGCCATTAAAATAAAAAACTATTTAAAAGACAAAGAACCTCTGTGCGCAAACACTGAGGCAAGGGTTACCCCAAAGGGCATTTGGCTGGGAAGCCAAGTTTCAAGAAAATACAAAATCACACATGCCCATGTCACATTTGATGTTGAACTTTGAGAGAGTATCAGCATTTATTACCTCACACTGTGGTCCATTCCACTAGTCCACCACCTCCTGCATGAAGAAATACTTCCTTACATCCTTTGTAATCATTCCTCCTGCCAGCTTCAGGTTGTGAACTCTGCTGTTGCTCTGTCCTTCAGTTGGATTAGGCACTGGTGTCTACCCTATTACTGAGTAACGCCCCACATATATTTGAAAGTACAGTATTATATCCCCCCACCTCTCTCTCTTCTTTAATGAGTACATATGGAACATGGTCTTAGATACTCTCAAAAGGAGAAGGGGAATTTCCCCAGTGTCCTGGCCAAATTTCTCCCATTCTCTAAAAATACCACCAACAGTTAATCTGGTTCAATGTCAGCTGGTTTCCATCTGTATCCCCCTTCCCCAAGATGTGGCTGTAAATAAACAGAATTGCCTAGTCCTCCTTTCCCAGTCAACAAAAACTAAATAAAAATAAATAAATATTAAGGTTCTTCAACTTCTCCTGCCCTCATAGAAACATAGAACATAGAAACATAGACTTTGACGGCAGATAAGGACCGCTTGGCCCACCTAGTCTGCCCATTTCCCTACCTACAGGATAAGCTGCAGATCCTATTTAACCAACAGCCTATTTCTTCCTACCCCCCCCCCACAAATTGCCTTATGTCTGTCCCATGCATTCTTGAATTCTCCCACAGTTTTAGACCCCACAGCCTCCTCAGGAAGGCTGTTCCATGCGTCCACCACCCTCTCTGTGAAAAAATACTTCCTCACATTGCCCCTGAGCCGTCCCCCCTCTATCTTCAAATTGTGTCCCTTGTTCTTGCACATCTCTTTTTCTGAAATATGCTACCCTCTTGGACTTTGTTGATTCCACTGAGGTACTTAAACGTTTCTATCATGTCCCCCCTCTCCCTCCTTTCCTCAAGGGTGTACATATTAAGCTCCTTTAGTCTCCTCGTATGGCTTCTCTTGCAGACCCTGCACCATTTTATTTGCCCTCCTCTGAACTGCCTCTTGCCTCACTGCACCCCTAGGCATGCATTCATCCAGAATAAATCATACCCCATTGTGTGTTATTGCTTACTTATAACATGGGTTAGGTAAAGGAGCTGACATGACTGGAGAAGAGGTGCAATGTGTCCGTGGATTAAATTCCCTATTTAATCCATGGTTAGCATGCCTGATCTTTTTTCTCTGAGAAGAGCAGACCAGAGCACATGGGGAAGGGATCTATAGATTAAATTCTACATTTTTTGTAACAGCCATTGTTGTTTTCGGCTTTACCAAGGAGGTAACACAGTACGGTCCACACTGATAACATTGTAAAACTATTGTCGTTTCACACTGGAATTAAAAATATATGCCCAAATGATAGGTTTTTGTAATGGAGAAGCCATTATGCAATATCAGTAAGGCAAGTTTGTACACCTTCCGAGTCACTTAAGTGAAGGCTAACAGTCACAGCACAACGACGCACACAGTAGATTTCAGTATTGCAGAGTGTTTGCTTCAGTACAGTTACATCGCATAGTAGACCGTGGTGGTGAATAGCACACATTTTGGGCAAATATTATAGCCCCCTTCCACATAAGGTATAGCTGCAGTAATGTAACCCCCCTACAAATGAGGGTTCCTAAAAACCTTCCTTGGGTGTGCCTAAATGCCCTCTGCCAGGCTGGAGTCCTGTGTTTTAGCTGTTTAAAAAGAAATTGCATAAGAGTGCCTAATCACCTCCGTGCCTGTCTCTTTAAAAGCTGCCTATTTTGCAATGTATAATTATTCTGGGCGGGGGCTGAGTGTGTCTAGGCTTGAGTCCCACCTGGGCTGCAGTGCCTTTGCTCCATTCTGCCATCGCTTATTGCGTAGAGGGAGCCCTATTGAGAGCTATGACTGTTTGCTGAGTATGTTTTGTAGCAGTGATAATATTGTAGTTTGTTTAAACTGCTTTTCTTTGTAGCATGAACTTTCTGTATTGCACCACCATTTTGATTTTGGACTGCCAGTCAGCACCAATCAGTACCTTTGGGGACTCTAAAATGGAGTCTGTCCCCAGGGGTCTTGTGGGAGCAAATTTCTGTAGGAATTGTAGTTTTTACATTTTGGTGCCAAAACAGACCTGGAGGGGGAGCCCTTGCTTTGACAGACAGATGGATCAACCAATTGAACCTTTTGGATCAGAGGAAAATCCCCAAGCTGTCTGTAGCAGAGAGGCAGAAGTGAGTTGGAGCTGGGAGAGTGAGCAGCTCCAGCTCGAGGAGCTGCTGCCCTGCGGGATAGCGTGGGTAGTGTGGGGACTTAGCGGGAAGACTGAGTCTGGCCTGCCTGACTTCAGCTCTCCCACATGGAGAGATAAGAGAAGCTTTATTTAGGATCACATCTCTGAGCCATTTCGTTGTGTCCTGATTAATGGGCATGATGAGCAGAAAGTCAGTCTGGAGCTAGAGTTTGGAGAGTAAACACCTCAAGTGATTCGAGCAGCAGCTCCTGTGTAGTTCGCGTGGGAGATTGGTGGAAAGGCTGAGTTTGGCTTGTCTGCCTGCTGTCCCTTGAGAGGGAATCCTTTGAAAGGCTTAGAAATCGGACTGTATCTGAATTGGAGTGTGATAAAGCCACTGAAGAGTGACCAGATTTAAACCTGAAGAAGACCGAAGATTTGCTGTACACGATCGGCCTGTCAGGACATCCATTTACCACAGAATTCCCGGTTTTGCTCAGAGACACTGATGTTGTGGCTGGACTGTCATCCACATTGTGGTATGGTGATTGCTTTACTATAAATGTGCTGCATGCTGTTAGTGGGTCGAGATTTGGTTCCCTTCTGTGTAAATGTGCCACGCTTGCTGGAAGTTGCATCCAGCACTACTGGACTTGAAATCCAAACTGTTCCACCCTGCCGGGGCCTTGCCACATGGCTCAGCCAGCTACTTCAGGCACAGAAACCATTATCAACGAGAGACTCACCTGGGGATCAGCCCCCTGCTCAACCATCTCAAACAGGAATGACACCTCGGTGATTCGTGTGGGCCCTGCTTCTCCTGACAAACCAGTCATCAACCTGCAGTCTCCATTTCGTCTAGCCTGTGTCTCATATTGGGTAGCGTAAGTAACAATCAGGGTAGCTCCCTGCAACAACAGCTAAATCTCAAGTGTTGTCATCTGATTGCATTGTTGTTTTTCCTTTCATGAACTGAGCCTTCAGGCTCTGGATTACAAATTGTGTGTGTGGTTGTTTTATTTTATTTTCATCACAGGGCCCCAACCAGCTGTGAGGCTGGCCTACCCTGTGCAACGTTCTAGGCTAGCCCACCATACTTCCAACTGGGTACCCAGAGCGCGTGACTGTGCAGGGACTAAAAGTGCATGCATACTTGCCTGACTAGATCAGTTTTAGAATCAATCAACCTGATTACGCCCCTCCCTTGTTCAATTTCCCTGAATAAATCAGATCTAACTCTTTTTGCATTTAATCTGACTGTGGTTCCAGTTTGTACCAAAAGCACTGCACTATTGTTATTTTCTGTTTCTAACCTTGTTTTACAGGGGATTTCCAGGGTCAAACTGGTGGAATCAGCCCAGGTGGTAAGTGCAAACAGTGTGGGGATTAGTATGCTGAATAGGGGCTACCGTGAAAATGTTTGTTGATTATTGTCTAGGCCGCTAGAGGGGAAAGAGGGGGGTTACAGTGTCCTGGAGGGCTGTACCCAGGTTAGTCTTGCTACTCGCAACCCTGTCCGCTGGGTGAAGGCACCCATTTCAGTAGCCAGGCCCCTTAACCTGTAACTAGCCAAGCAGGCGGGGTAGTAACTCTTGGTATAGCGCCACCTAGGGGTTACAGTAAAATTTGTAAAGAAGCACAGTAGACTGTTGTTGTAAGTCATGGAGCACTGTATTTGTAAGTGCAGAAGTGGAAGAAAGGGAGTTAAAACAGAGCTGAAAACAGTCCCCGGCTTTCAGGTGAGAGCGACCGGGCAGCACCCATGCCGAGAGAGAGAGAGAGAGAGAGAGAGAGTGCACCTCACCGCGGTTATGCTGTCTGCTCCCAAAGCATTTGTGCCCCACACTGTAAGTGGCACAGTGATGGAGAATGAAAGAGACACAGCACATTTGATGACCTAACACAGCTGTCTTGCATCTCTCTCTCTCTCTCTCACACATCTCCCCTGTATGGATCTACATACGGCGAATGCCTAAAGGCGATCACCGTTATCGCTCAGTCAGAGTGCCAAACACATTTTTGGCACTCTGACAACCCTGGTGCACCAGAACAACGGTGCCAGGACATATTTTTGCTGCTTTCTGTGGGAGGCTGCACATCCCCGCCCCCACTCATGGGGGGCCTCGCACCCCACACCCCCCTACTTAAGGATTCTCAACTCCAGGGGGTACATGTCGGGGGGGTGAAAGCAGTAAAAAAAAAAGGTTCAGGCCGGGTGCAATAAAAAATCGCACCTGCTCCCGGACCCAAACCCAGTACCTCAGCCACCAGCCAATCCCTGATGCCATGACACAGCTCAACCAGCAACTGCAGCACCACCCCCTACAGCCTGTCCACCCCCTCCAAGACCACGCTCACTGTGCTTGGTCCCACCCTCCCCCTGCACATACGTATAGCGACATCCTGTCACCTAGTTCACCCACCCCCTCATCTGGTCGGCCAACCTTTCCATCGCCGTGAGTGGATTGCACCAGGAAGGAGTCGCCGTAACAGACAACGCCCTTCCTCATGCGCCCACTTCATGGGTTACCCCCCTGCATTCCACTAAAAGAGAGATGCTCGCTTCTTGCAGTAGTTCTGTCTCTGTGCATGATCGGCTCTCATATTTCTCCCCTGCATTCCGTCAAAAGACAGACGCTTGCTTCCTACAGTAGTTCTGTCTCTCTCTGTCTATGCTGAAACAAAATAGTAAGAATGAGCTGACTGAGGGAGAAGGAGAAAGAGACACAAACAATGCCACCACCCCACTTCAGTACTGACTTCCAGAGCTCAGCAATGTGTGTGTGTGTGTATATAGAAATATTCTGAGGGCTGGCTCTATTATACACATCAAATGCCAGAAATCATGTACATTATTTCTGACATTTGTATGTGCATGAAAGCATTGACATCTAGATTATTTGTTGGGGACTATTTGCCCAAGTGGCAGGACACAGTCACTTTTTTGGTATGAAATCGGGGAGAAAACCCATTTATTTTGTTTTCTCCTTGTTTTCAATATAACCCATGTTATAACTTATAAGCGCAATAACCCACTCCAGGGTGTGGGGTTATAGGCATCTAATCCACGCCTAGGGTGCGTTGTGAGGCACAATGTGGATTATTGCTAACTTATCTGGTACCCATCCATAGACCCCTTTCCCCAGAAAGAACACACAGACACCAGTCTTGGAGGAAATGGCCACAGCCATGCATTTATTGATTGCAGCCAGATATAGTGCAGTGTGCACACATGGGAGGATCATCGGTCTGAGGTTACCAGGGCCAAGGCTTACCAGCTGCCCCCCATCAGGTGCCGTTAGCCTTGCAGGATAGCTAAAAATGTTTGACTCCCCTCCGATACACTTCCCTCATCTTAGGTGTGATGTAGTTACCTACCCATTTCCAAGTCAAGGTGTCATTACCCTCCACAAGAAGGGAAGTACCTTCCGTGCCTGCTGCTCCGCTGCTGGAGCCAGCTCCCAAAACCTTTGCCACTGTAAACGAGACAAAGCATCAGCAATCCTGTTATTGACCCCTGGTATGTGAATGGCCCTAAAGGAAATGTTCAACAGCAAGCATTTTAAATCAAAGATGCTCATCAAGTCTCCAGTTGGGCCCTTTGGTCCCAACTGTCTGTTAATGGTATGCACAAACCCCATGTTGTCTGACCTGAAGAGAACCCTGCGATCCTCCAGCTGCTCACCCCAAAAATGCAGGGCTACCACTATGGGGAACACTCCAACAGAGTGATGTTTTTAAGCAGCACCGCCGCCTCCCATCCAGGCGGCCATTACCAGCACACCACTCTCCCTGAACGTATGTCCTATACCCTAAGGATCACACTGCATCTGTGAACAGCTGAAGCTCACGCTCCCCACTGTCCACCTACCAGAGAGCCACTCCATTGAAGTGCTTCAGGAAGACCCTCCATACCCGTAGGTCCTCATGGAAGCCCTCATGACCCGCAACCTGTGGTGTGGCCTGGTGACCCCCCTCCCAGCTTAGCTGTGCGGCGCAAGAATATGCACCCCATGAGGATGACTTGACAAGCAAAGTTGAGGTGTCCCATCAGCTGCTGCAACTGCCTCAGGGTTACCTTCTTGGCCCCTTCCATGGAGTCGAGCAAGCGCCTTAGCGCCTCCACCTTCTCCTGGGGTAAGTGGCAGACCCTGTTGACGGTATCAATTTCAATCCCCAGAAACACTATAACCCTGGTAAGTGCCTCGACCTTACCTGGGGCTAAGGGGACCCCAAAATCCCTGCAGATAACCGTGAAGGTGGACAATGTCTCTTTGCAATCCTCCTGGTCGTCTGCCCAGGCGAACAGAAAATCATTGAGGTAGTGGACCACGAGTTTGTTTCCCAACTGCCTCTCTGTCACCCAGTGCAGGAACCTGCTAAATGTCTAGAAGACTTTGTGAGCTACAGAACAACCCATGGGCATGCAGTTGTCAATATAGTACTGGCCCTCAAACTTCATGCCCAGGAGCTCCCTGTCCTCTGGGTGCATGGGAAGCAGCCGGAATGTGGACTCGATGTCCGCCTTTGCCAAGAGTGCCCGAGGCCTGCCTCTTGCACCACCTGAACTGCCCTGTTGAAAGATGCATATTGGATGACCGTATGCCTCTGTGTACGAAAAGTGATTTATCATTCTGTACTCCCCCGGCATTTTCTTTGGCACAAGTCCAATAGGTGATACCTTCAAAGTCAGACTTGGTGGGGCCAAAAATGGCCTGCTAATCTTCCCCAGCTGCCTTTCCTTTTCCAGTTTGTCCTGGACTACCTGCGCACAATCTCTAGTGGATTTCAGGTTCTCTGCCTCCTGCCCCCCCCCCGGACTTGTGTATTGCAACCTGAAACCCACCATGAAGTCCTCTCTGAGCAGGTTGGCAGCCTCCTTATCCAGGTACTGTGCTAACCACTGTTTAATCCTGTCCACCCTTACTGGGGTAGGCAGGCCTGTCATTTTGCTGCTTCCCCAGTTTCCTCGCCACTCCTCTGAAGCCCCCCCTGGAGGACCAGGGCGACGTACACTGGACAAAGGGGTGCTGCTGCCTGCCTGCAGACCATGCAGGAGTGTCGAAAGCGGCACAACACCCTCATACACTTAGCCTGGCTGTACGTGTAGCAGGCCAGTCTGCTCCCTGAGACCCCATTGGGCTTTGATGGCGGGGCCAGCTGCAGTGGCAAGCCATTGTCAGTGTGTACAACTCCTTCACCATGCATGACATCTACCAGCAGAGTCATGCCCACCGACGCCCAGCCCAGGGACCCGTCCTCCTGTCTCCGCCTTCTAAATTCCTCGTCATAGTCGAGCCATGCCACTCCTTCTAGTCTCTTGTGCATGAGTGTGATCCTGTTCTGATATGTGTAAAGCCCCAACCCTTGGTCCTTCTCCATCTGCAGTATGGTGCCTGCAAATATTGGGAAGGCTGCTATCCAATCCTCGATTGCCCGGGGAACTTTTGGAGGCTTTTTCTCTGACACCTCCCACTTTTCCTTCTTCTTGTCCTCCCGCTCCACCGGTCTATTCAACAAGGAGAACATGTTAATGTACTCCCTGCTCCTGATATGCTGCCTAACCTTCTCCATAAGGTGGGACCCCAATTGCTTTGTCTAAGCTGGCATAAGAGCTTGGTGAAGGGGGAGAGGGCACAGCCGCAGATGGCACCGTTGGGGCCACCACCCCCATGGCCTCGTCCTGTAACCCTGTCTTCTCTACCATTGCCACCATGAGGTCCAGCAGCTTGTCCAGTTTGGCCTCTGCCCCCTCAGCAGGAGTAGCCACTGGCCCCCTGCCTTCCTCATTGTCAGTCTGCCTCTGTGACACGGGGATCCCCTTCTCCCCTGCGACCTCCTGCCTGTGCAGGGATTGCTTTCCTACCCCTAATGCTACGTTGAGGACTTGCTGCACCTCCCCATTGGTCAGCTCCCGCACCCTGTTCCTCTGCTTACCTCTCCCCAGCATCCTAGGCACCTTAGCTGGAGGCGCCACCTTACCTTTTGCTGGCCACTCTGTGGTGGTGCCCCCTGCCTGGCCCTTGATGTCGATGGGCCATCCAGCCCCTCAAAGCAGCCTTCGAGCCAGGGGGCTCCCTTCTTCTGGTACATCTCCCGAAGCTGCTCTTCCAGGGTTTCTGTGATGGGATCGCTGCAGTGTAGCCATAATTTGAAAAACACTAAGAGCCCCCCCAAACAAATCGGTTAGTGTTGCCACCTAGTAGGAGCACACAGATGGTTCCGGAGGATCCACCCCACTTCGTGGGCCACAACCCTCCCTTGGCCCCCCGGCCCTGTAAGGCCCAGTTCCCTCCCTCTGTGTATCGGTGGGTAAAGGAGGGGCAGTGACTCATGCCACGGGACACTTCACTGTTCTACAGTCTTTAATATTTATATTGATCTCTGTATAAATACATACATATATATATATGTATGTATTTTTTTTTTATGAGAGATGGGGACCCGTCGCTTGTCCCCAGGTCTCCTCCCTGCCAGAGGCTATCATGAGGATGGTGAGGGGCTGCCCTGGCCCCCAAAGGCGAGCCCTGAGCAGGTACACATATGCAAGCCCTGCTAAGGTGTCTCCCCTGGTGGCTGGGCCCAGGTGGATACACCCAACTATCCAGTTGGACCCAGAGGACTGTGTGTCTACTAGCCCTGGGACCTTGGCCTGACCCTGGTGGGACTCCAACCCACTGCCGGTGACATCGGGGATGTGCTTCCAGCACACTACACTGGGGGCCAGGCTGCAGCCCCCTTCTCTGCCTGGAGGCCAGGCGCGCCAACCCTATCATTTTATTACTATTATTTATTCATTTTCTATATACTTTTTTTTTTATTTTCATTATCCAGGGGAGGGGGGGCGCTGCAGCCGTCCATCTGCTACCTGCCCTGATACTCCTGCAAAACACAGGCTCAGTTAACTCCAGGACCTCCTGGCCCTGCCCAACCTGTGGCCATGCCTGGGAGAGAAGCCTAACAAATGATGCACAAATCGGGCCAACCAGTTGTAGCCCCAACCAAGATGGCACCTGCTTCTCAAGCAACCCTGCGAGATCTGCAATGGCTGTATGCCTCTTGTGGGCCCTGATCTCGTGGGACACCCAAAGTAGTGCAAGCTTGCTACACGGCCAATTCACTGCCACCCACAAGCCCCCAAAGGATGCTGGGACCCGTAGAACCCTGTCAGCCGCTACAGTCCCAAGCCATCTACAGGGTGCTGTAACATGGCTGCCTACCACCACGACCAGACAGCAGCCAGTTGAACCCCTCACTTGCCAGGACCCGAGCAGTTGCAGCACCAAACACCACTCACAGGCCTACAGCGAAAACCCCGGGCTCTGAGGGCACAGGGCGAGGTATGGGAGGACTCAGGAAACACTACCGCAAGAAGGTGGGACCCGGAGCAGAAACATGGGACTGCCCAGAACGTACAGCTTCTTCCACGATCCATCCCCACTCACTTGTTGCCACGGGCTGGGGAGCAGAGGAGCAGAGAAGCTGTAAACCGACCAGGAGACACGGGGACTCCACAAGCCCAGGTAGACCCACTAAGCCCCACTATTTGGAAGAAGGTATTTTTCTTTTCTTTTTTGGGGGATGAGACCAGGGGAAGCACTAACAACTCCCGGGTGGACTTGGGAGGAAAGCCATCCCATCTTCGGGACCACCTGGGACCAGGCAGTCCCACCTCAGGCTCCTACCTCAGGCCCCATCCATGGAGGAGCACCACATGCAGCACAATAGCCCAGGGTGTGGTGCCCTGTCTAGTGGCCAATTCAGACCCTGGGAACCAACACAGTTCTACTGGATGTGCCATGCTGGTTCACCACCCCTCCAGCTAACTTCTGGGCTCTGTAGCCAGACAGGAGTTCCATCCTGCCTAGGCCCCAGCTACCTTACCTTTCCTTGGTGTCCGGGAGCTGGAGCCACTGTTGATCCAGATCCTGCGAGGGCGAAAGGAGAAAGAGGCAGGACAGCAGGCTACAGTCTCAGGTATCCCCTTTCTCCTTTCCCCCACAGGATGTGACCCCCCCTTCCCATGTGGGAAGCCTTGATGGTCCTTTCATCCAATACCTGGATTCCTCCAAGCCCCCTAGGGACCACCATCTGTTCACTTCCTTCCCACAGCTCTTCTTGCATCCAGGGGAGGATGGCCCCAGACAAAATACAGCTGCTGCCAGTTGTTGCAGCCTCTGCATTATGCAAGGAAATTCAGGAACTGTGACAATAATTACAGCATAGTAAGTGCAGAAGAACAAGTTTACAAGGTCATGTATTAGTTACTCATATATTTTCTATGTAAAGAAATATGTATAGCTGTTTTCTCTGAGTATATCTGGAGGATTCCATCATTTGATTGTTTGCCCATCATGTGCAAACATTAATATTATACAGGGATTAGGAGGAAACACACTTGTTGAGTGGCTACAGACACACATACCTCGGGAAATGGCAAACATTTTTTCCTCAACACAGTGTGACTCCTGGTTTAGGGTTGTACCAAACAGTTTTTCATTTCTGAGGTTGGAATTTAATTTAATTTTTTATTTTGTTTTTTTATTAGGTGCTGCTCTGAGAGGAATCTCACACAACAAAACTCACCCAAAACAGGAACCAAAATAAAAAAAGCAAAAAGGAAATCCAAAACACTTCTGATCATAGGACATTCCATGATTCGGGGAGTTGATACCTATCTCCAGCCAGGGGTAATGGTCAGATGTCTCCCAGGTACATCAGCGTGGAGAGGCACTGACCACATTGCTAAAACTGTACAAGAAGCAGGAGAAAACATCGATGTCCTGGTACACATAGGGACTAATGATCTTGCCATCTTGTCAGTTGTTGAGACCAAGAAACACCTGACCAGGCTCCTTCTCTGAGATCCTGCCATCTGGGAGAGGGGGCAGATAGACAAAGGTCAGAGAAGGGGAGATAGGGGAGCTAAACACGTGGCTCAAAGGCTGGTGCCAGGAAAAAGGACACAAATTTGTAGGTAACTGGCAACATTTTTTGGAGCGAAAGTTCTTTAAATTGGATGGACTGCATCTGACTAAGGAGGGAGTCAGTGCATTAGGGCAGAAGTTTGACGTTTTTGCAGAATATTTAAACTAGCAAATGAGGAGAGGGGTGCAGCACCCAATACATCGAATAGGAAGAACACCCCTCCCTCCATAGCTAGTGATCAAACAGGAGTTCAGCATGTTCAGCATGCCTGCAATACTAACTGCCTGTGGTGCCCTCTTTCTGTTATTGTTACCGCAGCCAGCTGCCTACTCAAGCTGCTCGTTTTATGAATATTATCTCAAAGTATGTTATAACTGAGTATCTTTATTTTTTCTTTTAGTTGTTTTGGTTGTTTATTGTGCATTCTTTTACTACCTCTGTATGTATGTTGACCCTCATCCTTTGACGTGGAACCTTTGTAAATGAGCAGTTTCTGCTCAAAAGTATTTGTAATCTGAGAATTTAATAAATAAAAAAAATAAATAAAATGTTTGTAGGTCATTTGCTTCACCAGGTAAGGAAAAAGGTCCGGCTCCCCATACGATGCACAGGGGAAACACCAGACCTCGCCCAACAACTAACACACTGAAATCTGGCCAATGGAAAATCATGTACACAAATGCTCGCAGTCTGGGAAACAAGATCGCAGACCTGCAGGCAGTAATGACAGAGGCTAAACTGGACATAGTAGACATTAGCGAGACGTGGTTCACCAATAAACCACACTAGGGAGACTTCAGTACCGGCTATGTACTGTTAAGAAGAGACCAAGGTGCAAAAAGGGGGAGTGGAGTGGCCCTGTACGTCAATGAAAATATCAAAGGTACAGAAATTCAGAATACACATAAGGAGCCAGAAGAACTGTGGGTCACCCTGGAAACAGGAAATGGGACAGCCATATGAACAGGGGTTGTCTACAGCCCTCCAGACCAGGGGGAGGACAAAGACACATTACTGTTAGAAGATATACAAAACATGACAGCTAAAGGGGAGGTTCTAATAATGGGAGACTTCAACATGCCAGATACAGATTGGTCAATACCAGCAGAAGCATCTGCCAGAACTAGACACATAGTGGATTCCCTTCGGGGGAAGGCCTCAAACTACTGGTATAACAACCCACAAGAGACAGGGCTATCCTAGATCTAGTACTGACTAACAGGGAAAGGATCACAGATCTCCAGGTAGAATGTCACCTAGGGGCCAGTAACCATCACATGGTATAGTTCAATTTGGCCACTGGAATGAAATCATCCCATTCCAAGGCAAAAATATGGGACTTCACAGGAGCTGACATTGATAAGATGGCCAACAGAGTTAAGCTAGCCCTGGCAAGAAGAAATACACATGAAGGGGTACAGGCAAAGTGGCAAGCATTAAGGATGCAATACTTGAAGCAACACCCCATTCTGTTAGAGAGAAAAAGAAGTGCAAAAGAAGAAGAAACCACTTTGGTTCTCAAAAACAGTAGCAGAAAAGGTCAGAGCCCAAAGGCTGGCCTTCAAGAAATATAAGGGAACACAGTGGGGTGAAGATAGGGAGGCATACCCAACTTCCCTGACGGAAGCAGGGAAGGCAGTAAGGCAGGCAAAAGCCCAAACCGAGGAAACACTAGCACGAACAGTAAAAGAAGGTGACAAGACTTTCTATAGATACATTAGTGAAAGGAGAAAGTCCAGAGGGGGTATTGCTAAGATCAAAGGGGATAAGGGGGCATGTGAGGAGGAGGACCATGTAAAAGCATCTATCTAAAATAGATACTCCTGTTCAGTATTTACTGAGGAGAAGGTAGGGCAGGACCCACAGCTCAGCACCATGGACACAGGGGGAAGGAAGGTGTGCACTAGTCCATTCACAAAAAAAAGGGTCCTACAAGAGCTCGATAACCTCATGGTGGACAAGGCAATGGGATCTGATGGCATACATCCCCAGGTACTAAAGAAGCTAAGGGCGGAACTAGCAGAGCCATTATCAGAACTGTTTAGTGAGTCTCTGAGCACAGCAGAGGTCCCAGAAGACTGGGGAAGGGCTCATGTGATCCCACTCCACAAGACTGGTAGCAGGGAGAAAGCAGGGAACTACAGACCAGTCAGTCTTACCTCAGTAGTGGGCAATATTATGGAGCACTCCTTAAGGAAAGGACAGTGCAACACCTGGAATCCATAGGAGCACAGGATCCAAGACAGCATGGGTTTACAACAGGAAGGTCCTGTCAAACTAATCTCATAGATTTCTTTGAATGGGTAACCAGAGTGGTGGACCAAGGGGGAGCAATTGATGTCACCTACCTTGACTTCAGCAAAGCTTCCAATACTGTTCCACACAGAAGATTGATTAATAAGCTGGGTAGGCTCAGGGTGGGTCAGAAGTTGATCAGCTGGGTGGCAAACTGGATGATGGGCAGAAAACAGAGAGTGGTGGTAAATGTTATACAGTCAGAAGAGATGCAAGTCACAAGTGGGGTACCTCAGGGATCAGTCCTGTGGCCAGTCCTCTTCAATATCTTCATCAGTGACATTGCAGATGGACTGGAGGGTAAGGTTTGTCTGTTTGCAGATGACACCAAGATCTGCAACAGCATAGATGATCCAGATGGGGTGGGCAGAATGAGAAGAGATCTTGATATACTGGCAAAATGGTCGGAAGAGTGGCAACTGGGGTTTAACGCAAAGAAATGCAAGATCATGCACATAGGGAAGAGAAACCCTGAAGCCACCTATAGGTTGAGAGGGGAGTTGCTGTTAGTCACAAGGGAAAAAAGAGACTTGGGCATCTTCATCACAGATGACCTGAAATCATCCAAGCAGACCACTAAAGCAGTAGGTAAGGCTAGGGGGATGTTGGGGTGTATTAGTAGGGGTATCACAAGTTGTAAGAGGGAGGGAGGTAATAATCCCTCTTTACAAGATACTGGTGAGGCCCCATCTGGAGTACTGGAGGCCACATCTTCACAAGGACATTAACCAAACTGAGGCAGTCCTGAGAAGGACAACAAAAATGGTGCAGGGACTGCATCAGAAAACATATGAGGACAGATTAACGGAGCTCAATATGTATACCCTAGGGCAAAGGAAAGAGAGAGGTAATATGATTGAAACATGCAAACACCTTAAGGGCATTAACAAGGTGAAAGAGTCTAACATATTTCAATATAAGAAAATTAGCAGGACAAAAGGACACAGCATGAGATTAGAGGGATGCTGATTAAGGGGTAATGTGTGGAAGTTCTTTTTTCACAGAAAGGGTGGTGGATGCATGGAACGGCCTACCTCAGGAAGTGGTGGATATGAATACAGTGCAGGGCTTCATACAGGCATGGGACAGGCATAAAGAAGCAATACAGATGAGTATCAACAGATAGGCCATTGACAGAGCAAAGGCCGATGGCACATTCATAAGGTAGAAAAAGAAATTGGCAGACTGGATAGGCCTTGAGGTCCTTATCTGCCATCAACTTCTATGTTTCTATGAATCAGAGCCTTTTACAAAAATAGTTAACAAAATTAAACCATGCAAAACAACATAACAAATACAACTCATATGTTCATTTAGGCCCCTGTTTTCAGAAGCATCCATTTGCACCACACAAATCACAGCACCATGCACAAAATAGTGTATGGCCGTCATGGAGCCGTGCTCGTTCAGGCAGTGTGCCCTGTCTGTTTATACTGCTTGTATGAATATTTTCTATGGAAATGCTACACAAATTATAGTTATGCAATGCATCACAGCCCATGGCATGCAAAATACCCCCCAGAGTAAAGGGGGATTGGGCTCCCCAAATTAGTAAGAACCTTTGCTCCTGAGTGTCATATTTAGAGTTCAGCATGCTAATGGCCACACAAGGCATACAAGGCATTAAGGAGCCATTTGTTCATCATTATGTTGCCATCAGCAGCTCTGTGCAATGCCTCCATGTATTTGTATTTTCAGCAGTATTGTGCAGAGCATCATCCATTCTCCCCACCCTCATGCAATCCCCATTGTAGATAGATATAGATCCCTGGTAATCTAGTGGTATGACCTGCCCAAGTCCTGGAGGAACATACAGTATCTAGATATCCTTGTTAGTCCAGTGGACCTGCCTCAATTGCCAAAAAGTATCTGTAAATATCCCTGGTATGCCAGTGGTGATAGTGGCACCTCCTGTCCCTGTTCCAATTAGCCCAGCATCCATGTAGCTAGTGGTGCCCCTGATCCTCATTCTAATACTGTAAGTGCAGCATCCTTTGTGCTATTGATACCCCCCTGCCCCAGCAAACAAGACTGATTAACCTCCCTCCCAGCCACTCAGCACCCAACAGTCTCCACCCCCAATCTTGCACACAACCCATCTGAATAACCCCAGTGGTAGCAGGCAGAGTGGTCAGTGGCAACTGGCAGAGACACTCATTGCACCATCTTGGCCGACCACCATCTGAGTGAATGGAACTAAGCATGCATGAACTGTAGATAAAGATATTTCTAAAATGCATGCCTATTCATGAAGATTGTCGCCAGCTAAGATGATGTGATGAGGGACTGTGCTGGTTACCACCCACAGCTCTGCCAGCCACTTGGGTTATTCATGTGTGTTGAGTGCTAGATGCTGGGTGTAGGGTGGTGGATGTTAAGTTGGGGTCTGTCTTGTTTTGCAGAGGGCAAGCAACCACTAGCACTAGGGATGATGTGCTTATTTGAACAGGGATTGCAGGGTACCACTAGTGCCATAGATACTGTGCTTATTCAAACAGAAATTGGGGTGGGAGGCTACAACTAGCACCAGAGACTACCAGGGTATTATTTGTTCTACAAGGTTCAAGGTGGGAAGGGGTACCACCGGAAGGAGAGCCGCCATGACTATTAGAACATTTATGAACACTCTTTGGGCAGAGGCTAGCCCAAAGTGGACAGCCTGATACTGGAAGTGTTAATCAAAGATGGGACACTTGAGAAATGTCTGGTGTGACAGCCAAATAGGAATAAGTAGATAAACATTTCATAGGTCTATTGAGGCTAGAAAAAAATCACCAGCTGAGTTGTTGCAATGATTGATCTCAGAGACTTTATCTTGAACAAGATGGGTATTGCTAACCTGTTCAGACTGGAGAGATTCAGGATTGGGTGGCATTCTCCAGACTTCATTGGGACTATGAAGTAAATGGAATAAAACCCCAGCTATTTGATTTCTTGCAAAGATTTGGAATTACTGTCCTAGTCTGAGCAGAGTATCTAATGTTTGGTATACTGCTTGGCTTTTACTAAAATTTGTAGAGACCAGAGACTGCAAAAAGCACCCCCTAGAGGGCACAGAATACTCTGTCACATAGCACTGCACAATTATCTCCAGCACCAAGGTCCCTGATGTGGTCTGGGCCCATCTGTTGTAAAACCTCTGTTGCCATCAACCCAAAGCTTTTGGGCAAAGATGGACCCAGCCATCCTAATGTGGAGTAACTACCTCTGTGATTTGCTCCCGCAAAAATATTTATGGGAGAATTTGCCACGTTTCTCTGGAACGTAACACCTCTGCCTTGCTGCTATCCATATCCTTGAAAAGAATGAAAATTTCCACAGGGCTTACAATCATGTCTGAAAATCTGACCACTTAAAGCACTATTGGAAGCTTGCTGGGTCTCAGAACTCAGCAAGGAACCTTTCTTCTCCTTAATATCCTTGTATCTCTTCTAACTGTGAGCCTAACAACATACCACCTGTGAAAAGGCCAGTAAGCAAGTGTGACTAGGAGGAATAATCTGCTGACCAGTGTCTCAGCCAAACTAATCTAATGGCCAACACAGCTGCAGCACAATCCCTTGCTGAGGCATGGAGGAGATTTACTATGGAGTTCCCTTAAAAGAAACTGCCACATGCTCTAAAGGCAGGATGTCCTTAAGAACTTCCTCTGCTGCAGCTGTTGACCATTCTCACATCACTTTTACTACCAATGCTGAGGCAGATGTGACTCACAAACCAAAAGCTGATTCAGAGTATGCCCATCTACAAGCTACTTCAAGATACTCATCATTAGTGTCTGAGAACTCTGATGTTCCTTTCATTGGAATAACAGTATGTTCTCAGTGGTTATAACCATTTATGTTAGCCTCTGGCAGATACAGTATCTGTCTAATTCATTTTTTAATAATACCATTGTTCATAAAAGATAAAGGCTAAAAAGGGTGGTATTCAGGAGGTACAAGGAGACACAGAGGGAAGAGGATAGGGAGGTGTACCAGGAAAAGCAGAGGGAAGATGGTGAGGGGCACAAGGGTGCAAACTGAGGAAAGCATTGCCAAAGGGGTAACTAAGGTGGACAAGACCTTTCTTAGATACATAAGTGAAAACAGGAAGACAGAGAAGGGGATGTGAGGTCAAGAAGGGCTGGGGGGTGGTTTCACCAGGAATAAGATGTCAGCTTAATTCATTTCTGCTGTTCCCTAACAGGACCGAATCCGTCTGCATGGTATAATTAAGGTACAGTACAACCTCATTGAGTGCACCTCATAATAGCTCAAGTTTAAAGCTATGCATCGATATTCTCATTGCACAACTTTCACTACATATCAGAGGAGAACACTGAGCTGCAATCTCACGGCCATGAGACAACATGGCCGTGGCTCCTGAAAAACATGGAAATCCAGTGTCGGTGGAAGAAATGTTTTCTAAACTGATGCTCCGATGGCTGACATCACCAAAGTCTCTCACCAAACTACCCAGGTTATCCAGCAAGTATAAGCATGTCTTTTCAGGAATGAGCGGCAAGTGGCCACCCACAAGGTTACATTGCAAGACATGCAGGCTACCATGCTGGAGCAGAGCCAAGTGATAAATGCCCTTCAAGAGAAACTAGATGACCTCAAGAATCGCAGTGGGAGGAACAATCTCTGGCTGCTTGGCTTCCCAGAGGGGTTGGAATTGAAAGATACAGCTGAGTTTCTTCAGCATGTTCTTCCAACAGTCTTCTATCTTAAAGGCGATCATCGATTTGACATTGAGTGAGCCCATCTCACACTTGCTGTGACCCCCAGGAAAAGAGAAAGACTGCGGCCCATCCTGATCAGGTTTCTGAGCTACAAGACCAGGCAATTTGTGTTGGTGAGGTCTCTGGAAATGGGCCATCTGCAATTGCAAGATTACCCCATCCAGATTTACCAGGACTTCTCAAAAAAACTTTTAGCCTGACAGAGAACATATACGGAGCCTCGGCATTTCATGCACAGAATTGGCCTGCAATTTTCACTTTGGTATCCAGCCACAGTGAGAGCAGTCCATAATGGAATTCCACTTCTGTTTCTCACCCCTGAAGCACTGGATGACTTCCTAAACAAAACTGGCCATAAGAGATGAGAGATGAGAGGCCGTGGGTACCCCTAGAGCAGCCTGACGTTTTCCAAGATTCAGCACTGGGAGACACCCTGTGAGACCCACAGTGCATAGAAATGGCAGTCCAGGAAGTTGGAGTTGAGGAAGGAGACTGGGGCTTATCTTATTGCAACCAAAAAAGGAATCTGAAAGCAGCTCACGACAAACGACACCACCCGCAGGCTAGACTCCTGTCCAGGAACAATAGTGGAAGCAAGGGCCAAAATACTGCATCTTGAGCCATGGAGCAATTCGCTATGAATAACTATTATGCTGCCCTATACCCTCAGTCTCCAGGCTTTCCTCATAGGCCTCCTGCAGTCCTGGCATAGCAGTGTGAGAAATCCACACTCCCACCAGAACCCTCTTCATCAATGTCCAGGGTAGCAAAGGTCTCTGCTTCCATTGCTGATAGAAGCCAGATCTTCAAGACAGAACCTGAGGACTCAGCTCCATCTATGGTGACTAACACTGATGTTTCAGACCAGGTAGCAAGTCTGTAGGACTACACTCTCCCTCAACCCATGGTTGATTGGAAAAGTTGTTGTTTTATTCTACCTTTTATTTTTTTTGTTTTATTAATCTCTAGGATTACAAATACCTTTGAGCAGGAACTGCTCATTTACAAAGGTTCCACGTCAAAGGATGTAGGGTAACATACATACAAAGGTCAACAATGGTAACAGTCTTAAAAACAGAAAGATGTCTAAGCATTTATTATATAGCCAAAAATGGAGAGAGACAACATAAGCCAGCTTCAGACAAGTTTCAGGGTGAACAGTATGTAGTTAGTATAGGGTAGGAAGGAGTTAGGAAAAGTAGGTAGACTAAAGGGGCATTGTCGGTGGGTAGAGGTGGGTGGCAAAAGTGCGAGGTGGATGGGCTGGAGGGACCCATATCTGAAAGTGCCATTAGAGAGCGGAGGGGGTGGGTGAGGCAGTGTGGTGTGGTGGGGGTAAGGGGTGAGAGTTGGGGGAAACTGGTGCCAAAAAAGTGGAGCTCTAAGGGAGGTTACAGGTCACCTTTGACTAGGGTAAAATGAGGAGGCAGTTATTTAGAAGAGGCAGTCACACTGACTGATAGAGGCAAGGAATAGTCAGAGTTGCCTTTTAAAGGGACCAAGCGTCGGAGTTGTAAGTGTTTCTTTGTTAAGAATATTGTACTGCTGAGGAGCCCTGTGCGTGAACAACCTCTGACCCATTGTTGTCTGGCATCTGGGGACCTGGAAGGTTTGATATAGAGCACTGCATGTAAGCTGGGTACTGCTGTTGGCAGTAAGGAGCATTGCCACTCCTGATGGTATGAGCCCGAGGTAAACTTTTTTGGTTAACAAGCAGGTCTGATATTGTATTCTACTAAGGAGTTGTAGCCATCCAGCCTGGGTGTACAGGTAACAGGTGTGTGTTAGGCATGCAGCACCTATTAGAAGCCTACAGGCCTTGTTGAGTGTCATCAATATCCTCCAGAGGGCAGTAGGGGAAGCAGAGCCATAGATGACTAGACCATAGTCGACGATGGAGGTGACGGAGCTGTAGATGGCCAGTCTAAGGGCATCAGTGGTCATGCAGTGTTTGTGCTTGTGGAGCAGGCTGATCCATATGTTGGCAGCCTTAGCTACATTGCCAATGTGCCACGTGTAAGAAAGGGAACTATCCAAGGGGATGCCGAGATATTTAAATTCAGGAACATGTTCAAGTGAAGTCCCCACGTAGTTCTTGATGGTGAGGGACAGAGGTTTATACTTGCTCCATGCGTTGCAGAATGTCATGACCATAGTTTTGCTGTAGTTCAGGACGAGTTTATGTCAGCTAAACCACTCTTCAACATGCCTGAAATCACACTGCAAATGGCTCTCAAGTTATTTAGAGTCTTGGTTGCTAGTAAACAGTACTGCATTGTCCGTATAGAGTAATATTTTCTGTTGGCAAATGCTAGGGGGACTGCTTGACGGGGAGAAGATGAGTTTGGGAAGAGGAGCAGTATAGAGAGGCCCTGAAGTTGCACAGTGTTTCCCCAGGCAAGTAAAGCAGGGTACTCTAAGCCAGAATTATCCTCTCCCTTCCCAGAAAGAGGAGTTTCAACCCCATATGCCTTGACATGCACTCCTCCCTAACTTTTTCTTGGTGGGGATGCAAGACAGTGCTATCTGCACTAACTGGACTTTCTGTTCTGGACTTTCAAGTGGTTACACCAAGTTTATGTGATTATTCAATTGTCTGAGTGTATGCTGTGGTGCACTTTCTTCAGTAGCATGGGAACTTCAGCTTGGATATCCGCAGGATCACGAAGCAGCAACTGATTGCATCCTAGGCAGATGGGTTGCTCACATGCAGCTCCACTTCATGCTCTTAGCCTTCCTGTCCACCAGACTAGTTGCTCTGATAAGGTGAACTAGCTTTCCCCACTGTTCAGATGTCCCTAGTAAGCATGGTCTCATTTTGTACCTTTCCCCTTCAAGACACCTGTGATGGATACCCCCTAGACCCCCCATACCCCCTACACCCACACACTTCCCCTGAGATGGATGGTACATCCCTCTGGTTAACCTCTGTGGCATGCTTCAGAACAGTGCATGCAATCAGGGTCCCCACCCTTTTACTGCAACAGTAAAAATTAAAAATCGTTATATTTATACAGGAGATAGATGGTGTATTTACATCAAGACAATGTCCTGTTTTCAAGATGTTCCTGTTAATTAATAATACAAAAATAGAACAAGCTATAGTATATTTGTTAAATATACAAAATCCAATAAATATGCATGCAAACAATACTGTATGACAAACTCATCATAAACTAAAAGAGGGTTGACCACATATTCAAATGCCCAAGAACTTTGAATTTTTGTCAGTCAAAAATATCTTAGGTGTTAACAGAATTTGCTAACCATAGCATTTATATTGCACACTTAATTCTGCTTTTAGGTCAGTTATAAAGATTGTTATAGCTGCTGTAACTATTTGCAACAGGACCTATAGAGTTCCATATTAAATTTACAGTTGTGGGAAATCTCAGGTTACTGAATTTATTTTTAAATCTCGGAAATACAAACTTTCTTAAGTTTGTAGATCTTAGATTCAAATGATGTAACTTTTTTTTCAGTTGAGAGTCCAAATAAGGTTTATTTAGATTTACTACTTTATAAATCTGAGTAGCCCAAAGCATCTTTCTTTTGTTTTCCAAAGACAACCATCCTAGTTCCTCATAGAAGTCACAATGATGGGTATTTTGATCCTTCAGTAAGATAAATCTTGCCATGCGATCACAGATTTTATCAATTTTAATTAGCATACTCTTGGTAGCGAATCCATACACATGACTGCCATATTCAAGAACTGGAAGGAGAAGTTGAATTATTATTGTTTTCCTTATATATTTATTCATACAAAATCTAGACTGACTGAATGCCCCCAGTCTTTTATTAATTTTGAGAACTGTGACAGTTATATGATAATCAAATTTTAATCTTTCATCTATCCATACTCCAAGATATTTGTATTCTGTCACTTGTTCTAAGACTTCATTTTTTGTTGTTTTATTTTCGCTACATAATTGCTATTTCCTGTCTTTTTCCCACCCTTGTTAAATATCATTAGTTTAGTTTTTTTACCATTTAATATCAAGCCAGAGTCAGATAGCCATGAGCACATCCCTACAAAATCAGCTTGTAGTTTATCTTCCATTATTTCCGAGGTCTTACCACTCGTAATCAGTAGGGCATCATCTGCATACAGTCGCATGGATGAATACCCTACTGAATCAACCAAGTGATTTATATATATTAAGAATAATGTGGGCCCTAATATGGAGCCCTGAAGGACCCCTCTTTGAACCAGGATTTTTTCAGATAACTGTCCAGCTACAGATACCTATTGAATCCTATTTTGTAAATAGGAAGCAAACCACTTACATGGTTCCCTACCCAAGCATATATCAGCCAGACATTTTCTCAATAGCCTGTGGTGTCAAAGGCCTTTGATAAATCCATGAACACTGTACCCACCGACAGGTCATCCTCTAATTTAGAGGCTATAATATCCACCATGTCAGTAAGCGTGCTGTCCGTGGAATATCCTTTATGGAACCTAGACTGCAGGTGCTCACACAATGGTGCCGGGATATTATGACACCTTCCTCTGCTCTTCTGCAACCTTGCACAAGCGATTAGGCATTAATGATGGCATTAACTTAAGCTGATACCATGCTGCTTCTTGTCTCATATAGAAGCTGTCTAGGACTGCAGAGCTTCCCTCTAGCTAGACAGAGGTAACCCTGAGCTGTACGCAGTCACCCCATGCCATTCATGTTGACATACCCCATACAAGTGTCATAATGGTCAGATAATTGTCTCACAATTGTCTCCCACCTCCCCCCCCGGTCATCCCTGAAAAAGGGACTTCTAGTCTCAGTGGGCCTACCAGGTCAATAAAATTCAATAAATAAATAAATAGTCACTTTCATGAGGAGCTATGTATGCTCTGTTCAATCAGTCTCCTCTCCTTACTATGAGGACCCTCTCAGATCCTACCCCTTTGTTTCAGGCACTTAGGCTGAGGTAGGTACAGTCACCACATTGCCTGTTTCATGTGCCTTACAAATACAGCACCCCGGGGATGGTAGGAAATGGCTGGCTGACCACTCTGAGATTAGTATGGTCACCCTTGAGCCAACCCTATTCCTATCTATTTCATGGGTACTGGGCTTGTCCCCAAGGAGGCAAGGGTGTGCTTTGCATAGCTCAGTCGAGCACCTGGGCCTGTACTCTTTATGTCTCCTATGTTGCACATCTGTGCTATGTGTATATAGTTCTCTAAATTTCTTTGTTAATAGATTAGTTAGTTGCTATGGGGATCGAATGCCATTTTTTAACAGGTATTTACTGCATAGATGTATGTATTTTGTAAACTGGTTGCACGGGTTCTTTAAATATTGATGGGGAAAGTAATCTTGATTAGAAGTGTCCATGAAGGCAGGTTTCTTCTATGCATTAGGCAAAACAACTCCCAGACCCAGCTCCCAGCTCAGACTCATGAACACAGCCTTTTTAAGGCACAAGACCAGGGCCTAGATAGACTGCAGCTCCCCAGTGCTAGCATCACCCCCTCTATTCCTTTTCTCTGTGTGAAGCCCAATCCCTGCTTTATACTTTTACCCTGGTCTCCTAACAAAAGAGTCAAAAGCCTTGCTCTATGGTTCCACCCTCATTCTGATCATGGATGATTTAATCTGTCATACCTGGAATGTCAGGGAGCTAAAAACACTAGTAAAAGGAAAAAAGTTTTAACGATCCTGAAAAAGGCTAAAACCCAGCTGGCTTTCTTGCAGGAGACCAAGTAAAATGTGAAAGACCAAGATCTTAGGTGGGCCAAGTGTTCCACTCCTCTGCACCCACCAGGAAGAAAGTGGTGGCAATTTTGATCATAAACGACCTCCGGTGGACCCACATTGCCACCATATCAGACCCCCTAGAGAGAGAGATGGGTTTATGTCCTTCTTAACACTCCAGAAAGGCACATACTATTAAGGAATCTGTATGCTACCACATGAAGACAACCCAGAGTTTTTTTATGGAATAGCCCACACACTTGCCAGTTGCCTCCATGTCTCAAGGTGGGATTCCCACCACCCTGGGGGGGGGGACTTTATTCTTACCCTGGAACTTACTGTAGATAAAAGCTCTATCACTGTGGACATGCATCCTAGGGGTCATCTCACACTCCACCAGCTAATGATAGACCGAGGCCTGACTGATATATGGAGAAGTTTTCACCCCAGGGAGAGGGACTACTCATTTTACTCTGTGGTGCATGGCTCATACAGCTGAACAGATCTCTGCTTGACATCCCCCCATATTTCTCAGGTTGCAATAGACTCCTCAATCCTGCCTGTGATCATATCTGATCATGCCCCTGTCCAACATATGCTACTATGGGTCTCACTTAACCCTGCCTCATCTTCCTGGAGGTTGGACCCACTCTTATTAAAGGACCCTGCATTTATATCTTGGCCCCAAGGTAAGGGTGACACATTTTTCAAAGAACATCTTATTACAGACACTGCAGCAGGGAATACCTGGGAGGCCTTTAAAGCTACAATGAGGGGTGCAATGATAGGGTATTCAGTGAATAGGAGACAGCAGCATGAGGGAAAGCTACAATAGTTAGAGCTAAAGCTGAAGTCCACAGAGAAACCTTTAAAAAACAGAAGCACCCCTCCCCCCCATCTCCCCTGGGTCTGAAAATACTGGGACTTAAACTGGAGATTAACTTTCTCCTCTCCCAGAAAGTGCAGGTTTCCATCCTCAGACTTCAGCACAAATACTGGGTAGGAGGAGAATGAGGGGGAAAAGTTCTAGCATACAGGCTTATAAAACAGCAAATGAAGAGACATATAATGAGAATCAGACATGGCCGGGAACATACACATCTCACCTGAGCAGATAAATGATCTTATGAAAACTTATTACACCTCTCTATATGCCATATTTAGAAAGGCTGACCCAGAGGCCATCAAGGATTTCTTGAAGTCAGTCAACCTCCGCACCCTTTCCCAGCACCAGGCCTACCTACTAGAGGTTCCACTTACCACAGAATAGAAAAAAAGCACCCTCATGTCCCTAAGCCCTGGGAAAGCTCCAATGGGGACAGCTTTCTGGTGGAATTCTGGCAGGCACTGGCCATGACAATATCCATTATCCTACAGCAGGCATACAAAGAAGTTGAGGTATAAGGTAAATGTTCCACTACCTTGTGAGAAGCCATAATTACGGTACTACCAAAGAAAGGGAAGGACCCTACCTGGCCCAGTAGCTACAGGCTAATATCCCTATTTAACACTGACAGTAAAATCTTCACTAAGGCCCTAGCCCACAGGCTCAACCCCATCCTTCTACAGCTTTTCCACCCTGCACAGGTAGGATTTCTCCCTGGCAGGTATAGTGCGGATCATATCAGAACTTTGGATAACTTAATCCAGGTAGCTAAGTCCTTCCCATCACCAGTAGCCGTGGTGGCAATTGATTTTGAAAAAGCATTCAACTCATTAGAATGGTACTAGCTCCATATGGTCTTGGAGCATATGGGGTTTGGTCTCCACTTTAGAACCTGGGTAAGTTCTTTATACACTCTCCCAATGGCTCGGATTTTGACAAATGCACTACTATCTTGCACTTTCAACCTTCAGTGTGGCACCTGGCAGGGTTGCCCCTTATCCCCCCTTCTCTTTGTTCTCCCGTGGAACCCTTTGAAGCAGCAATCAGATAGAACAGAGAGGTGCAAGGGATTGTACTAGATGAGGAGCAGTACATCACTCTTATGAACGCAGATGACCTACTAGTCTGTCTATCGGATCTAAATACAGCAATAAACCCGCTACTTCAGTTACTCCAGTGGTTTTCCATATAATCTGGTCTACATATTATTCATTCCAAAACAGAGGTTCTACGCCTTAATCCCCACTGTAACTCCATCATGATAAGTGAGGTAGGTTGATGTTGGGCTGGTGAGGGCATCACATATTTTGGCATTACAATCACAACCACATTACCCAAAACTCTGAGATATTAAACTACAACCTCTGATAGCCAATTTAACCACTGAAATGGAGTGCTGGGAAAAACTTCAAGTTAACTCTAGCTGAGAAAATTGCAGCTATTGAAATGAAAATAGCCCTTAAAATTTTCTGTCTGCTCTCATACCTACCACTTGAGCTCCTCTCTGGCTGGTGTTCTAAGATTGACAAAGCTGGTAAAACCATATGGGAGGGCAAGCAGTCTTGGTATAGCCTTAACAAGCTTATGGCTCATTGGATGGTGGGTGGCTGGTGCCTTCCATAGTTTGAGGGCTACAAGTGGGCAGTTCAGATAACGCAAACTCTTCAGTGGTTCCACCCTAAGAGGGAAAGTTTGCCTCAATGGGTATGCATAGAAAGCACCCTAAGCCAGATGCAATCTGTCCCACTATTGGTGTACAACCACCCTCCCGAAACAACCTGAAATCCAATCCCAAAATTTGGTCAATCACAAACTAGTCTAAAGTGCAATGCAGACTGGATATTAATCTAACCCTGATAAAACTTATCCCACTATGGGGGAATGCAAGACTCCAACTAGGTGGGCATCCTGTCTAATGGCCAGGGTGGGCATGCAGAGGAATACATAAGCTGGAAGATCTCCTGGCCCCTGGCTCCATAACCATAGACACTTTTCAGAATTTGCAAATCTGCTGGACTTTGCCAGCAACAGACTTCTGGAGATATTTGCAGATTCAGAGTACCATGTGGGCCTGTCTTAAAAGAAGACCTTGTTCTGGCAAAGCCATTATTTTACCTTCCTGGCTTTCCAGCCCCAGGAACCTAGACAGCAAGATATACTTGGCTCTTTCCCCTGACTAGAGGCACCTGACAAGGATGCCCACTATCTCCACTTCTTTTTGCCCTCTATTTGGAACCACTAGTGGCAAATGTACGAGCCCAAGAAAATATTGAAGGAGTCCCTTTGGTAGGGAGCTCTCACACATAAACACTATTCACAGATGATATCCTGTTGATTCTCACCTCCCTAGAAACCTCTGTTCCAGCAGTCTGGGAACAATTAGGAACTTTTGGTAAGCTATCAGGCTATAAAATTAACAGCTCCAAGACAGAGGTGTTAACTTATTCATTTCTCCCCTCTAGGCCACTGAGATCACAAATTCCTTTCTCTGGAATAGACAGGAGATGAGATATCTGGGTGTTAAAATTCCTGCACATCTATTACACCTTGATCTGGTAAATGTTGAACCACTGACACAGCAAATTACCACAGATTTGGCAAAGTGGACCCATCTTCCATTGGGAATACTGAGCCGTGCCAAAACTATCCAACAAAATATACTTCCACATCTCCTCTTCTTTATACAACCTTTAACCATATTGCCCTCAACATATTTATTTATTTATTGAATTGATTCACCAGGAAAGGCACACTGAGCAAATTGATGCTCATCTTCCGGTGTGACCTGGGGGAAGAGTACAAGGGGAGGATAACACACAGGTTATCATAATAACAAATTATGTATGAACAATTTGGCAGTTACATAGGAAGGAGTATTACTCAGTTACCAACTTTGTAATAGACAGCTAAAAGCATACACTCTAGAACTACATGTACTGCTATACATACATACAATGCTCGCATACATTTTTGGAGTATAGATTGGTGCTGTAGATTGACACATAGGCTAGAGCTAGGCAGGCCAGAGAGAAACCAGGGTGTATGTGAGTATCTGTCAATTGTTGTTTGTTTTTTTTTGGTTTTTTAAATATAGATATAGGTATATATGCCAGCAACCATGGATAGGGTGGTGCCGCTGGTCAGGCAAGGACAATAGGGAATGGGGGAAATTAGTTTTGTGCACAGACACAGTTTACAATGAAGTAGTTTTTCAGTGCAGTTGCTACGGAATGGGTAGAGGAAGAGTGACAAATTTGAGGGGGGAGACATTCCAGAGTTTTGGGAGTCGGTGCGAGAAGGCTGTTTGTCCAGTGTAAGTTTTTCCACTGGGAATATTTAGTAGTCGGGAGTCAAGGGACCAGAGAGCATGTGGGGGGGCCAACAACAGTAGTGAGGAAAGGTAGGAGGGGAGCACACCATGCCAGAATTTTGAGACAAACTTGGCACAGTGCAGTTTATGATGATTCTCAAGGAATGGGAAGGCAAGGGAGCGGTGGAGGTCACAGTGGTGGGAACGGGGGGTGGCATCTAGAGAGAAGTTGCAGAATGCATTGAAAATGGGGTCTAGTTTAGACAGGTGGATATTGGTGCCTTACTATAGACTATATCACAGTAGTCTAAGGAAGGGAGGATAATTTCTGTACTAGTTCCTGTCTAGCCGAGAATGGGAGGCTTGTGCGGTTCCTGTAGAGGACTCCAAGCATCAGGAGTAGTTTTTTGATAATTGCGTCAGTAAGGTCGGAGAAGATAAGGTGACAGTCAAGCCATACCTCTAGATACTGGAAGGAAGCGACGTCCTCCAGGGTTGTCCCGTCCAGCGTGCAGAAGGAGGAGAGGGAGGGGAGTCGGGCTAACCGCTGTCTCGTGCTGAAGGACATGGTGACAGGTTTTTTTGCATTGAGAGAGAGCTGATGCGAGCTGAACCAGAGCTGGACTTTTTCAAAGTCAGTCTGGAGGTTGGATGCTACTTCTTCGGGGGAGGAGCCGGTGGAGAATAGGATGGTGTCATCCGCATACAGTACATGTGTATAGAAGAATTTGTGCAGACTTTTGGTAGGTTGTTGTTTCAAGCATGGGATAAGTTAATCTCTCAATTTCTCTGGGGGGGGGACACTCAACCACGTATAAAATACACCTTTCTGCAACTCCCATGGTCTCAGGAGGGACTTGGCCTCCCTAACATGAAAAGGTATGCCCAGGTGGCCCAACTCTGCATAGCTCTACTCCGCTTAGCTAACTCATGCTCGGCATATTGGAAAGATATAGAATCCTCCCTCAATGGCTTTGAAAACTTTTCTTCACTTATTCTGGGAGACCCTCTGGGTTGCCTCCGTTTGAATCATTTTCAAGGATATACCATTGTATTCTTAAGTTGTTGGGTAAAAATATGGCGCTACTCACTGTCCAATGCAGAAAAGCAATACTTCTCTGTCTTGAGTGGGCAAATTAATATCTTAACAAGAGAACTAGCCTCTTCTCTGTCCCAATGGGAGGCATATCGCCTATGTTTTGTTTTCCAAATTATAGGCCTCATGGGTATATATTCCTTCTTATACCTCCAGTCTAGTTACAGACTACTTGAGAGCCAATTCCAGACTTACCTGGTCCTTCAAGATAAACTCCTTCCATTTGAGAAAGTATTATCTAAAATTGTGGAGGTCCCTTCCACTTTAGTGCAGATAATCATATATCATTTAGTGGGAATGGTACTAGAACACATTATTACCCATCTATACCAGGAATTGCACCAATACTGCTCAGACTCAGTGAACTACTAAGGATTAGATGGAACACAGAGATGGGTTTGGAGATTGCTAAGGAGTCTTGGGACAAGACCACACGGTACTACTATAAATGTTCCTCCACTATATACTGGAGGGAATATGACTGGAAAGTTAGGTCTAGATTTTTTAACCCTGAATATAACTGCTCAGTACTGTGGTAGGGGCTTGGGGAGTGTTGGAGAAGATGCAGGGAACTCTCGGTTGGAAGTGAGCAAATTTTTTGGTCTTGCTCATCAATCCAGGATTATTGGCGGGATATCTTGGGGGAGATAAACAGTATCTTTGAGCTCCCGGAGCTCTTGGCACCGGTCTTTATTCTGGTGGCAGTCCCTCCTCCAAACCTTAACATTAGATGGGACTTAAAGAAACTTATTACACTTCTCATTCTTATTGTGAAAAAGATAATCACTAGATTATAGCTCACAGATTGAGCCCCGACCAAGGAATCCTGGAAACAGCTTACATATGAGGTTTATAACCTTGAGCGAATTTCAGCCAGAATTACCAATGGGACAGTAACATTTGATGAATGGTGGAGGAGGTGGACTAGATGCCAGTTAGACATCTACCCAAATTTTGTACCGTGATGGGGCATTGCAAGATTGAAATGGCTAAGAGAAATAAAGAGATACTTCCAGCTGAGAAGGATTTAGCAAAACCTCTGGGAATCTTGTGGGAAATTATATTTTTCTGAGGTTACTTTGCCTTGTTACATTATGGATATCATGTGTACACATTCGTTTATTTGTACTGTGGGCATATGGACCTAGAAACTGTCTAGGATGGTTCTGCATGACCATAGTTTTACTTCAAATGTATGATTTAACTGTATTTATATTTTATTTTATTAATTTTATTTTAGTCTTTGGTAACTGGGTAAGGCCCACTAGGCACAGGTGCCTGTTTTCAGGGGCGACCTGAGAGCACTGGGCGGTTTGTACCATGCATATTAATGCATATGTACTGCATGTGGTTTGTTGAGTGTATTTTATTTCATATATAAAATAAAAACTACGATTTTAAAAAAAAAAGATATACTTGGCTGTGAGGGACACCCTTCCTAGTCAATCTGATATCTCTAAAGACAAATAGGAAAATGCCCTGCAACAGCCCACAGACCAACAGTGGAGCCAATGCTGGCAATTTAGTCATAAGGCATTTAAAAAGCAAATTAATTCAAAACAAAATTTTGCGTTCATGGCACCGGATCCCAGCTGTACTTCATGCTGCTGGCATCCTGGATATGAATGCATGCTGGAGTTGTCACTCACAGTAAGGTGATTTACTTCACATCTTATGGTCTTCCCCCAAACTACAGCCAGTGTGAAATCAGGTTTGTTCATTGGGATGTATGGTGCTCCACAAACACATCCCTCACTCAGCTCAACTGCTGGTCTTGGGCATGAAATCCACAGCCCCTCATTTAATTGGCCCTAAGCATAGATGGCTAGCCTTACTCTCTATGCAGGCCAGGAGTCTTATCCTTTGCAAAGGGAGGATGCCTGAGGTTCCCTCAAGTCAAGAGCTGCTGTACTCGCTTATACAAATAGCCTCTTTAGATCCCCTTTCACACCTCACTAGTGACACTACATCTGCTTATGAAGTGAGCTGGTGGCCCTTTCTTAATTACGCTACTCCCAAAACTGGAATCAGTTGAGTTATGGCACATACAGTACTGTAGTTCCCATCACACCTGTTCTTTATTTAGGACAACATAGACAATGGTAATTTACATTCTGCATAGAATCCTGCTATTCTCCCTATGTTAATAGTTATTTGCATTTTCCTTGTGCTGTAAATTGTTTCTTTGTGGATATTTGTTTGTTTGCAGGGTGAAGGTTGCCTTGATGTTTCACCCACCTTTAACTGGACACACCGTAAGTCTGAACATGGGTGAATGCTTAATAATACTGATTATACAATGGCAAGAAAGAATCCTGGCATCTGATTGGTCAGTTGGCCATCACAACAGGGATGCTATCCTGGCATAACATCCCTGCTGATTGTTTGGTGTATATCCATTTACTTTTTTTGCCTTTTCTCTTCAGAAATAAAAATATTCTTCCAGACTAACAAAAACAATCTTTAAAATTATTGTTTTTATTCTGTATAAAACAACATGCCATTGTATAATAGGAATAATGCCCTCCAGGGTGGATGTTGTGCTGGGATAACATCCTTTCTCGGGTGTTGGACACCCTAGACCTGTGGCCTCAGGCCCAACCACCCAAGGTGGGATGTTGTCCCAGCCTAACAACAACCCTGTTGGGCACTATTCCTTTATTAATAACTATTGTTCATGTTTATATAAGTTATATAATCATTTAATATGCTTTAGCCTATTTTTGTTTAATGTTTGCGTTTTGAAAATGCTCAATAAACAGTTTAACTGCAAAAAAAAAAAGAAGGGCAGGGGGAGACTGTGCAAAGGAGGATCAGAAAAAAAGCAGATATCATGAACAGATATTTCTGCTTCGTCTTCACAGTGGAGGGAGAGGGGGAAGACTGCATAAGAGCAGCAGAAACACTGAGAGGAGGGAGGTAGACACAAGTCCAGTCACAGATGAAAGAGCCATGAGAGCACTTGCAAATCTGAAAGTGGATATGGCTGTGGGGCTGCACAGAGCACACCTAAGGGTGCTGAGGGAGCTCAGGGAGGTACTGGCTGCACCTCTGAAAGCCCTATTCAACAACTCACTGGAAACAGGAGTGGTTCCAGAGGATTAAGGGACAGCAGCTGTAATCCCACTTCATAAAGGTGGCAGCAGGGAGGAGTCTGGCAACTATAGACCAGTCTTGGAAACACTTTTAAAAGAAAGGCTAGTGGGAGTATCTTGAATCCAGTAGGTTATGCCACATGTGGCAACACAGATTCATTGAGGGGGGGTCATGTCAGACAAACCTAATCAATTTCTTTGACTGGGTGGCCAGTGAAATAGATCAGGTTGGGGCAGTGGACGTGGCCTAGTTAGACTTCACCAAGGCTTCAACACTGTATCACATAGGAGGCCTGTAAGGAAATTTGGAAGTTTGGGCATGGGACCCAGTGTGGTGAACTGGGTATGGAATTGGTTGATTGATAGGCAGAAGATGGTGGTGGCAAGTGGCACTCACTCTAATGAGGGGAACAGTGACCAGTGGGGTATCTCAGAGCTCAGTAGTTGGACCAGTTATCTTCAATATCTTTATACTGTAGGTGGCATTGCAGAAGAAAGATATGCCTCTTTATGGATGACACCAAAATCTGCAATGGAGAACATTCTCTGGAGGGAGCGGAGGGAATGAGTAGGGACCTAAGAAAACTCAAGGAGTGATCAAGGGCATGGCAGCTGGGTTTCAGTGCAGCAATGTGCAAAATAATGCACTACAGTTGCAGCCATTGCCATGGTCAGATATTTAATGAAATTTCTGTGATAACTAGAGAAGTTTCTGTCTGCCTACGGTACTGCTTAGGGCCACCATAGAGAACAACTTTTAGAAATATTGTGAAATATCTGGAAATCCCTCACCATGTCAGTGGTTGCAACTGTAGGGCACAGAAATCCTGAGGCGGAATATAAAATGGGAGATGAGGTATTGATGGTCACTAAGCAGGAAAGGGAACCTAGAGTTATCATACAGTGTCTGATGACCTCGAGGAGGCCAGGCAGTGTGACAAGGCAGTAGGTAGGACCAGAGGGATGCTGGGGTGCATTTAGAAATTGGAAAGGGGGGAGAGGGAGGCTAGTGTCTATGCAGTGACATGGCCCAAAGGGAAGGGAAGTAGATCCACAGGATTACTAGGGCAGCAGGATGAGAGGCAGAGATGGATGTCATTGTCCACATGGGAACTAAGATCTGGCTAGGGATGGGGCATGGATAGTGCAGGGGAAGTTTAAGGTGCTGCAGAGAGGTCTTACGTTGTGCGCTCAGTGGCTTTCACTGGGGTGTTGCCTGTCTATGACGGGGGGAGGAGTGGCAAATCTGCACCAAGACTTCCAACAGGCTGAAGTAGAAAGTAGGGAGAACCTGAGGGGAATGGAATCTACCAGGGTGTAAATTAAAGGAAGCAGTGCAGTAGAAATTAATGGGAGGATGGGAACTGAAGCATTAAAAAAGAGGGGCAAAGCAGAGATGGCAAAAAGGAAAGATGGGATAACAAGCAGCGTGCTAACAAAATCTGGAAGGCCAAGTGTGTGAATGCTAGAACTCAAGTAAATAAGATTTCTGACCTAGAGGCCATAATGGCAGAGACTGACCTGGATATTGTGGCCATTACTGAGTCATGGTGCACTGAAAACTATGACTGAGAAATGTCCATACCAGGCTATACTCTGTTCAGGAGGGACAGGGTGGGAAGGAATGGAGGTGATGTGGTGCTTTATGTGAGGAAAGACTTAAAAGCAACAGAGATACAGAGAATACAGGGGAAAGAAGAGGTACTATGGGTCACCCTAGAGATGGGGAATGGAGCCTCTATTCACACTGCATAATCTACAGACCTCCAGCTCAGGGGGAAGAGTTAGATAAGGCACCGGTGGAAGCTACTGGCAATATGGGAGAGAAGGGGAAGGTGCTGCTAACAGGGAACTTCAGTCTGCCAGATGTAGACTGGAACCGCCTAACTTCACCTTTAGCTAGAAGCAGGGACATTCTGGACTCCCTGCAGGAGACATTCTTCAGGCAACTAGTCCTCAGGCAATTTGTCAGTGAACCCACTCGAGATAGGGCAATACTGAACCTGGTATTCACTAACAGGGACAATATTGCAGACATCAAGGTAGGAGGACACATGGGGAACAGAGATCAAAATACAGTGAGGTTCAATATAAGGATGGCTACAGAACCGAAACACACAAGGGTGAGGGTCCTGGACTTCAATAGGGCAGGTTTTTTAAAAAAACTGGATGAATGCCTCAGGGATGACCTGGTGGGGGGGATGACCTGGGTGGGGTGGAGGAACAATGGGCAAAGCTAAAAAGGGACATAGTGAAGTCAACAAATCTCTGCATCAAGAAAGTGAGCAAAAGCAAGAGGAAAATGAGACCACTATGGTTCTCAAAACAAGCGGCAGAAAAAGGCAAAGGCTAAAAGGGTAGAATTCAGAAGGTTTGAGGAGACACAGAGGGAGAAAAATAGGGCAGTGTATAACAGAAACAGAGTGAAGTAGGAGAGGAGTATGGAGTGCAAAGGCACAAACAGAAGAGAGAATAGCCCAGGCAGGGACAAAAGGGGACAAGACATTTTTTAGGTGTTTAAGCGAAGGAAGAAGACCAAGGGTGGGATCATAAGATTAAAAAGGGAGGGGGGTGGTGCTGTGTAGAGGGAGAACAGGAAAAGGCAGACATCCTGAACAGATACTTTTATTCAGTGTTCACATAGAAAGGAGAAGGGGAAGGGGCCACAAAAAAGTAACAGGAGCATTGGAGGGAGAGAGGTGGACATTAGTCCATTTTCAGAAGAAAGTGTCCTGAAGGGACTCTCCAATCTGAAAGTTGACAAAGCAAAGGGGCTAGCTGGGGTGCATCCAAGGGTACTGAGGGAGCACAGGGAGGTACTGACTGCACCTCTGACAGTTCAATTTAACAGCTCAGTGGAAACAGGAGTGGTTTTGGAGGACTGGAGGAGCACAGATGTAGTCCCACTGCACAAAAGTGGTAGTAAGGAAGAGGCTAGCAATTATAGGTAAGTCAGGCAGACATCGGTGGTGGGAAAGTTAATGGAGTTACCACTGAAGGAAATGATTGTGGAATATCTTGAATTCAGTGGGTTACAAGACCCGAGACAGCATGGATTCATGGGGGATGTCATATCAAATGAATCTAATAGATTTCTTTGACTGGGTCACCGACAAGTTAGGTCAGGGTAGAGTGGTGGACGTGGCCTATCTAGATTTCAGTAAGGCTTTCAAATTTTCAACATGTTTCACATAGGAGGCTAGTAGGCAAGCTGGGTAGCTTAGCAGTGGGTCCAAAGGTGGTAAACTGGTTAAGAAATTGGTTAGAGAATAGGCAACAGAGGGTGGTGGTAAATGGAGTTCACTCACAGGAAGGAAGGGTGACCAGCAGGGTGCCTCAGGGATCATTGCTGGGACCAGTTCTCTTTGGTGTTTTTATAAGTGACATTGCAGAGGAGCTGAATGTGAAGGTCTGCCTCTTTTCTGATGACACCAAAATCTACAATACAGTGGACCAGTGGACACTTGGGGGGGGGTGGAGAGGATGAGCAGAGATCTGAGAAATTCCAATGAATGGTCAAGGGTATGGCAGCTGGGTTTCAACATGATAAAGTGCACAGTATTATACTTGGTGTACAGAAACCCAAGGGCAGAGTGCAAAATGAGAGGAGTGGTACTGACAAAGCAGGAAAGAGTCCTGAGGGTAATCATATTGGATGGCCTAAAGGGCACGGGATCAAAACCTTGCAAACAATGACAGCACGGCACACAATGCCACAAGCAAAATGCGAAAAAGGATAATAGGGTTGGTGAATACACCAACCAGCACACAATTTCACCCACACAATGTAGAAATATAGGACAACAGTGTAGATTCTTTGTTTTATGAGGGGCTACATCCTCATGCCCCTGATGTGGGACTCTTCACCCCCCACACCCCATGGACTACATATAATCAACTCTGAAGGGGTGTGAACTTCAGGGATAAACTCAGGAGGGGGGAAAATGTCCTTTTTGAAAAAAAATTTTTTTCTCAAGACCAGGAGACGGGAATCAAACTGTGATCCTCAGCTCTCCCACATTGCCATGTGCTGCTGCCTTAGCCACTCCACCATGGGAGCAGCTTGACCAGGCAACACACCAATGGCAACTTAATCCTTTCCTCCTTTCACTGGACAGCAACAAGGGTAGCAGTAATTCCCTGTCCCTATTCTACCTCTGTCGCTGTCAATGTTTCCACGCTTTGTACAGTGCAGTTTCTTCTTTGCTATCACTGTAGCAACATATTGACCTGGTACTGACCTAAAGGTGGCCAGGCAGTGTGACAAGGCAGTTGGCAGGGCTAGAGGGATACTGGGGTGCCTAGAAAGGGATATCACCTGCAGAAAGAGCTAAGTGGTATTGCCTCTGTATAGATTGCTAGTAAGACCTCACCTCGAGTATTGCATCCTGTTCTGGAGACCACATCTCTGGAAGGACATAGACAGAGTGGAGGCGGTCCAGAGGAGGGCAACTAAAATTGTGTAGGGTCTGCATTGGAAGCCCTATAAGGAGAGATGTAGGACTTAAATATGTACACCCTTGAAAAGAGGAGGTGGGGAGGGTATGATAGAGACCTCTAAATACCTCATGGGGGTAAATAGGGTACAGGAGAGAAGTATTTTTCAGAAAAAAAAGGTGATTAAGGACAAAGGGGCCTGATAAGAAGCTGGAGGGGCATAGATTCAGGAGAGATGTGAGAAAGTATTTCTTCACAGAAAGAGTGGTGGATTCCTGGAACAGACAAGAATGCATGGGAGAGGCATAAGGGAATCTTAGGTAAAAGGAAAGGTGGGTACTTAAATGGGCCAGAGATCATGTACGATTTGTGGTGATACTATAGGCAGGGAAAATGAGCTGAATAGATGGGTCAGGCCATTCTTATCTGCCAGCAAATTCTTTGTTTCCATGCATAGGGAGGGGTATTGGCAGCAGAAGAAGAGAGGTGGTGTTTCCACTGTATCAATCATTGGTGAGACCCCTCCTCCAGATTAAAGTGTCCAGTTCTGGAGACCACATCTCACAAAAGACATAGACAGGGTAGAGGCTGTCCAGAAAAGGGCAATTAAAATGGTGCAGGGACTGCATCATAGGTCCTATGAGGAAAGACTAATGCATCTCAGTAGGTACACCCTAGAAGAGAGGAGGGAGATGGGGACATGATAAAAACCTAAAAATACTTCACAGGGTGAATAAGATACAAGAGGGCAGTATTTTTCAGAAGGGAAGGGAAGGTACATGAGATCAAGGAGACATGCAATGAAGTGGGAAGCAGGGCATGTAGGAGGAATGTGAAGAAGTACTTCTTCGCTGAAGAGTGGTGGACGGCTGGAACAATCTTCTGTCAGAGGTGAAGAGGAAAAACAGTGGTGGGATTCAAGCATGCATGAGATAGGCAAAAAGGAATCTTGGTAGGAAACTGTGGGGGGGATAGCATGAGATCAAGTAGGGTCTGCAGTGACAGTATAGCAAGGAACAAAATGAGCAGACTGGGTGGGCCAAGTGGTCCTTATTTACCAACAAATGCTACGTTTCTATGATAGGTCAATTTTTACTGGTAAACTATCCAATACTGTTGTGGGCAAGATAATGGAGGGAATTATAAGAGACTATATCATGGATACTCTGTTAAAAGCAGGTCTGTCAGACAGGGTGCAACATGGGTTTACTAGGGGCTGCTGTTGTCTAATGAACTGACTGGAGTTCTGGGGCAAAGTTAGCAAGACCTTAGATGAAGGTCATTCAGTGGATGTTATGTTCTTTGATCTATCTAAGGCTTTTGATAAAGCACTGCATGGTAAATTAATAAACAGATTAATTGAGGCATGAATCCCTGGCAAAGTAACAAAATGGATAGAGGCTTGGCAGACAGACAGGCAACAAAGAGTGTGCATCAGAGACATTAGTTCTGTCTAGACCCCAGTGACTAGTGGAGTCCCTCAGGGTCTGTTTTGGGGCCTAATCTGTTCAATATTTATGTGGCCAGTATGAGCAGTGGATATAACTTATGGTCGGCTGAACCCACTGATGTCATACTGTAAGAATAGGAACTGTGGTTAACAACAGTGAAGAATCAAAAAAACTGCAAGCAGCACTAGTGAGCTTAGTAAATTGAAAAATGAGCATGGGCTGGAACTAAATTTGAGTACATATTTTATTTATTTAGCTTTTGTTTACCGGGTAAGTACACTAGACAAGTATTATGCCTATTTTCAGGAACGACCCGGGAGAATACAACATGATGGTACAAAGACACATTTCGAATACATAATGACAGTATGGGCAACATATGAGAAAAATACAGAGGGCACATCAACATAATGACAGCACAGGCAAGATAAAAGAATACAGAGGGCACATCATACAGAGGAGTAGAAAGCAATGGTACAGCTTATAGTCATTTAGTTACTAGTAAGACAAGTCAATAACATGTAATAAGGATTCCAGATTAAGACAAGATCTGGATCTGCAAGCCAACAGTTAGATCCAGGTCAGGTAATGGTAGTGGAGTGGGCCAAGCAGCAGTAGTTTCCAGACAGCCGTGTAAGAAGCAGTGTATCCCTAGGGAGGCTGGGGCAGTCACATGCTGAGGCTTGTTTCAAGAAGTCCCACATGGATTTTCGGAGGCACTGATGGGAGGGGGCCAAGCGAACAGACTCTGGGAGGGAGTTCCAGAGTTTGGGCACACACACAACAAAGTCCCTAGCTCCCATGAGAGTTCTTGTGGCAGGAACTTTGAGTGTCCCCTGGACTTGAGACCTTAATGAGTAAGGAGAAATGTCAGCTGGTGGTAGAAGCTGGGCCAGTCCTGATAGGGTACCAGTTCTGATCACCTTGCCCGTGAGGCAACCTATCCCAAAGTCCAGGTATCTGGCTGGGGAGAGCCACCGGAGTTTATTATAAAGCTCACAGTGATGGGTGAGGCAGGGAGAAGCCAGGGCAAAACAGTAGATATTGTTGTATGCCGTGTGCCACCTGGTGAGATGAGTCTTAGTAGAGTGAGCAAATATGTGCAGACCATAGCTGAAGGAGGGAAGGAGTACTCCTCTCACTAGGGCAAGCCTGGCTGCAGGTGTAAGGTTGTACTTGGCCCTGTAGGCCAGTCCCAGCTTGCAGTGCACTGTTCTGCAGACTTTAGCGATGTGACTCCCCATGTCAAGTTGAGGGTCTAATGTGACCCCTAAATACTTGACCGAGTTCACCACAGGGAAGGAGGAGCCATCTGGATTAATTATGTTCAGGGGGGATGTTGAGGCTTTGATTTTAGCAGTTGAGCCAAATAGCATAGCCTGAGTTTTTTTCAGATTCAAGACCAGCTTATGATCCGTAACCCAGGTCAGGACCTGGTTAAAGTCCTCGGACAGGCTCTTGGTAAGAGTGGCAGTGTCACTAGAGTGGGCCGTTATCACCAGGTCATCTGCGTATAGGATGGCACTGCAATCTGTTGTCACCGTGGGCAGTTGGTTGATGAAGAGGGACAAAAGGAGTGGACCCAGTACCAAGCCCTGAGGGACACCTGATGTGACTGGCAGGGGTTTGGACAGGACTTTATTGAAGCAGGTCCGCTGCATTCTACCTTGTAGATAGCCCATAATCCATTTCATAGCAGTAGGGGAAAAGCCAAGTGACCCCAGCTGTTGACAGAGCAGTGCATGGTCAACAAGGTCCAAGGCTTTGGACAGGTTGATGAATATGGCTCCGGAGAGTTTGCCCTGGTCCATGGCTGTTCTAATGCCTGATGTGACAGAGATCAGGGCTGTGGAGGTGCTATGCCCCATATGAAAACCATGCTGGGTCGGGGATAGCAGCTCATGCTGCTGTACATACTTTGAGAGCTGCTCAGCCACTACTTTTTTGAGGAGCTTGCTAAGGGATGAAAGGATAGCAATCGGACGATAGTTGTCCGGTATTGTGGGGTTACCCTGCTTCAGGACAGGGACTCTCCTTGCTTCCTTCCAGATATCTATGATGGATCCCAGTGCCAGGGATAAGTTAAAAATGTGGGCTACTGGGGAGGCAATGTAGGAGGCCCCAAGTTTTAGAAGCTTGGGCTCCAGGTTATCTAGGCCGGGGCTGGAGTACTGGGAAAGACCAGCTAGACGTCTCTGCATGTCTGAGGTTGTCACCGCCCTGATGTGAAACAATTGATGAGGGGAGCGATCCTCCCTCCAGGAGGGGGAGGAGGGGAGGTCATACCTGCACCAGGTGGGAAAAGTGCAGTGAAGGCCAAGAGGTTGGAGAAGTGTGTATTTAGGGAGTTGGCAATGGTGAGGGGATTGTTGCTGGAGATGCCTTTTATAATCATATCAGATACCCCTGTGTGGGAGGAGCCACTGACTAGGGTTTTTATATTTCTCCAAAACCTCCTGGGGTCATTGGCGGAGCTAGTTAGGGCAGACTTGAAGAAGTCACTTTTCACAATCCCAATAGCCTTTTTACACTCATTTCTGAGGTGTCTGTATCGTTGGAAAGTAGCAGGATCGTGGGACAATCTGAAGTTTGCCCAACACTTGTCTCTGGCCCGCATTTGGGCTAGGAGATTCCCATGTAACCAGAGGGTGGCTGACCCCCTCACCCTACGGGTGACCATTGGAGCATGCTTGTCTTGCAGGGCCCCAAAGGTGGTAAGGAAATAGGAGGCTGCCACTGAGGGGTCATTAGCTCTTAGCACACCAGACCAGTCAGTGAGCCTTAAGTCCTCTAGGTACTCTCTGGGATCGAACCTGGCAAAGTTCCTGACATGCATGATCTTGTGCGGGATTCTAGGGGAAGGAACTTTCCACACGCAGTAGACCGGAGAGTGGTCAGATATTGCGTCAGATAGTGTTCCCACTGAGGCGATCCTGTCTAGATGGTCAGTCAGAATCCAGTCCAGAAGGGAGCTGGAGGAGCCATTGGCCGATCGCCTGGTGGACTCCTGTATGAGCTGAGTCAGGGTGAGATTGGAAAGGAGGGGCTCAAACTGCCTTTCATTTTCACCGGTCAAATTTAGGTTAACGTCTCCCATGATTATGAGTTCATTGTCACCAATGCTCGGACCAACTGAGTCCAGAAGATGTGTCAGTCCTGGGAGCCCACCTCTCGGAGGGTTGTACGTGCATACCAGATGAAGTTTCTTGGTGTCCCCTAGTAGGAGTAGCACATGTAGCACCTCACAGGGGGACACTTTGGTTTGCTGGAGGACTACTGGGGAGACCTTGAAGTGACACCTGTAGTAGATCAGGATGTCACCCCCCTCTTAGTCTCTGTTCAGTCCTGCCGTATGAAGTCATACCCAGGAAGAACACAGGCTGAATCAGGGATCATGGGTTTAAGCCAGGTCTCTGTCACTCCAAGGATATCAGGTTTGTAGAGTGCTGTCCATGTGACAAGCTCATCCCGGTTGGGTAGCAGACTCCTGATATTTAGATGAGCCACTTTTAGACCCTTGCCCATTTCCCAACCTGGGGAGATTGAAGGGGCTGTAGTATTTGGTCCATGGTTTGTTTCAATGTCCCCAGACAGTAGTATTAACATGAGGAGGAGCCAGTAAGGACACCATCTCAAAGGAGATAGACCTTTGGTAGGAGTACAAGCACGAAGTCATTTTACTCTGACAGTGTGCACTAGTCCCCTGAGGTTTAAACAGTAGGTGAGGCAGAGGGGGGTATGGGAAGTCGCGAGGATGTTAGAGAAGGTGAAATTGGGCACCCCAGGGAAGGTAGATTTCTCCCGGTGGCCCCCCCCGAGGTGAGCGGGGGAGTGGTGGCCACATAGGGCAGGGTGAGCTCTAGTACCAGACCTGTTAGAACCAGTGTCCTATACATGGCAGGCAGCACACCCAGGGCCATCTCATAGGGGGTCCTCCCACCCTCCCTGGGCGGGAAGAAAGGGAGCCTGATCCACATCTGGGCAGGAGGCGTGATCTGGCAAGGTTGTTTTGCCTAGCGGCAGTGGAGGTTTAGGCGCAGCTGATGGGAGGATGGACAGAATTGCACCTGAAGGCTGGTGGATACTGAACTAACAATATTAGGCCGTTGGGATTACTAGAATAGTCTATTTTTCCACTGAGTAGTACACATTCAGTTTTCACAGTGATTAACCAGTTAATCCCCTCTGGGAACAATAACAACAGTAGGAGTCTAGTGGACAGTATAATGATAGCCTAATGGTTATGACTAAACGTTAGCCTCACTAGGCAGTACAGTTAGACCACAGTAGACACTATGTCTAGTAAGAGCATTGACAGTTATTAGTGATGGCACTTCATAATCCTACTCTTATTCACACACATTCTGTCCTGGACTAGAGCCAAACAGTGGGGACCAGAGTTGGAAAATTGCAGACTAAACATCAATAAATGATCTAACAGATAGCCTGGAGAGACAGCAGATTAGTCTATCCCCTGTGGTATCAGACACAGCCTATGAGTTGAGAAAGGGAAAAGACCAGTAGGAGAGTTTGCAGTGCTATGCCCAAATGGGCTGTCAGACCCACCCCCCACCAACTGATAGGGTGAGATGGATCCTGGGGCGCAGTCAACGGGCATTTAATGGGAGGAGGGAATGGGGTGGGAGGGTGGGCGAAAAACTCTCCTGCACCTGGGCAGGGGCCGGGAAACTTGAGGTTTGTTCCTGCACAGCCGCCGAGGAGGCCCGCCGGGGCTGCAGATGCACCCATCACCTCAGGACTCGGCCTCAGTTGAAGTCACAAGTGCCCGGGGGTGGGGACCTTCCTGAGGCAGGTCACCCTCACCTCCCCTCTCGCACACAGTTGGGCTTGGTTAGATGGTGGGACTGGCTGTCCCTATGTAGGAGACACAGGGAGCGTCACCACCTGCAGGGAACCATTCAACAGGGGTGCTTTCGGTGCCAAGATTTGAAAAAGCACAGGGTCTCTTTGTTCCTAGGCAATTGAAAAAATTTCCCTCAGCCACCCTCCAGCGGAGTAGCCCAGCAGCAATGTCCTCTTTTGGCGGTGAGTGTGGTAGCGATATTGAGAGAGTCCAAGCAGTTGAAAGTTACTCTCCTGCACCTGGGCAGGGGCTGAGAAACTTTAGGTTTGTTCCCGCACAGCCACTGAGGAGGTCCACTGGGGCTGCAGACACACCCGGCACCTCAGGACTTGGTCTCAGTTGAAGTCGCAAGGGCCCGAGGGGGGGGACCTTCCTGGTGCAGGTCACCCTCGCCTCCCCTCTTGCACACAGTCGGGCTTGGTTAGATGGTGGGACTATCTCCCTATGTAGGAGATGCAGGGAGCGTCACCACCTGCAGGGAACCAATCAACAGGGTCGCCTTCGGCGCCAAGATTTGAAAAAGCACAGGGGTCTCTTTGTTCCTCAGCAACAGAAAAATTGTCCCTCAGCCACCATCCAGCGGAGTACCCAGCAGCGATGTCCTCTTTTGGTGGTGAGTGTGGTAGTGATATTGAGAGAGTCCAAGCAGTTGAAAGTTACTCTCCTGCACCTGGGCAGGGGCCAGGAAACTTGAGGTTTGTTCCCGCACAGCTGCTGCGGAGGCGCGCTGGGGCTGCAGATGCACCCGGCACCTCAGGACTCGGCTTCAGTTGAAGTCGCAAGTGCCCGAGGGGGGGGGACCTTCCTGGAGCAGGTCACCCTCGCCTCCCCTCTCGCACGCAGTCATGCATTTTGGAAGACAGAATAAAGAGACAAGTTACATGCTAAATTATACATATTTGAAAGTGGTCACTGAAGAAAGGGACTTGGGTGTGTTAGTGGATAATGAATTAAGTTTTAAAAACCACTGCAGGCACATAGTTCGGAAGGCTACAAATATTTTGAATTGTATCAGCAGACATATTAAGAGCAGAAGTAAAGAGGTAGTGGTACCATTGTACACTGCGCTGGTTAGACCAAATCTGAAGTATTGTACACAGCTCTGGGCACCTAGCAGTAAAACAGAAATTAAATCATTAGAGAATGTCCAGAGAAGGGTCACAAGGATGATTTATAACCTTAGGACAGATTAGAAAACCTGGACATGTATACTCTAGAATATCACAGACTAAGAGGAGATATGTGCTTATTGTACAAGGCAATGACGAATGAAGATTTGTGGGACTGTTTAGGACTAGGTATAAATAAGCACATGTATAATACCACATCTCACTTGCTACAATTATCTGGGGAAACATGTAGAACTAACAAACGATGTATTGGTTCAGTCAAAGGGTTGTACCAATTTGGAACTCACTTCCAGAAGCAATTGTAGGCAGTAGAAATACGGAAGAATTCAAATTAAATTTGTATAATTATTGTAAAATTGTGCACCTGATAGGATATTAGAATTAAATCAAGTGTGGGCTTCATGGACCCTTGGTCTTCTATGCACTGTGTGTTCCCATGATTCCTATGAATACACTAGTAAAACTCTGGGGAAAGGAAAAGTCTCTGCTTTCTTTAAAATCTGGAAGAACTTCCCTTCTTCCCAAGTTCTGTGATGGATGTCCTCATTTGAGCCTGCCTGTCCCAACCCCCTAGTGGAAGGGGTCTGCTGTGAACTGAGTGTTACTGAAGAAATGCTCTTCTGATTCCTAGTTGTTTGATCCTCTTTGTAGAAAAGTTCACTGAGATAACAAAGAAGGGACCTGTGTGTGACACTGTCTGTTATCACTGTCTAACATTAAACCACATTTACATTTACCTGGGCTACCAGCAGTTTGGGGACCAAATGCTGAGCAATGAGCTTTGGTCTCGCTAGTACAGAACTTTTCTTATTTTGTGTGTGACCAAGATGTACATACTGAGCTTTACCTCATTATCGGTGTAGCCCTCCGAATGTACAAAAAAACTGCATTAAGGAATAGAAGAATAAAAAAGCAGAAATTATGAATAAGTGTAAAATAAGTCTAAAAACAGTCAACTATATTGAAAACATACAGTATACTGAACTTACATACAAATTGAACTCCGTCAGGTAGCAGGCAACAGAATGTATCTTTAGGGACAGTCTAAAAGAAACACTTCTTCAGGGAGCCAAGATGTGATTTTTTTTTTTAATGAAAGAGATCTAAGAGTTGGTGGCAATGCAGTCCACACCTGCAGCCCAGAAAACCAAAATAGATTTCTCCCAAACATGGTCCAAATGTGTGGAATGCACAATATAAGATCACAATAAAACTGCAAACCTGGTCTAGGAGTACTCATCCAGGCAATTAAAGAGATAGGAAGGACACACACCCAGAATACATTTAGCAGTAAATAAATAAGAACAGATAGAGCATTCATATGGAGACTGTCTCAAAGTCTTATGATAGGCTTTATATTACTTACTGACTTTAAAGGCCTACAGAATGCCAAGGAGTCTTTTATATAGTTACATGTATACTTGTGTGTGTTTCTTACTGCATAAGAATGTTATCTTGTGCTGTTTGGGTAGGAGGACCGCAAAGTGAAGCTGAGCGGTTCTGTCAGCCCAAACAACAAGAGATAACATTCTATGCAGTAAGAAACATGCACAAAAATGGCCTGCCATTGCAGCCGTAGGGTTTCTGCTTCTGATGCTGATGCCCCAGCTTCAGGAATGGACCTGAGGAGTCAGCTGGCAGACCGGGGGGAAAATGATTGAGTGTCACAGAACACATAGACACAGAAGGAGCAGGACAGAGAACTTTATCAGTTACAGCAGAAAGATGCAGGAAAGGCAGTCAGAATAGCAAAGGCCCAAACTGAGGAAAGGATAGCCAACTCTGTTAAAAAGGGGGATAAGACCTTTTATAGGTACATTAGAGAGTGAAGAAAGACCAAAGGAGGGATAATGAGGCTTAGCAAAGGGGAGGGAATGTGGGCAGAGGGTGACAGTGAAAAAGCAGGGATACTGAACAAATATTTCAGCTCAGTATTCACAAAGGAAGAGGAGGGGGAGGTACCTAAACCAAACAAGAGAAACACTCTGAAGATGGAGGTCGATACCAGTCCATTTACAGAAGAAAGGGTTCTGAAAGAACTAATAAAATTGAAGGTGGACAAATCAATGGGGCCTGATGGGATTCACCCCAGAATTCTAAAAGAACTAAGGGTAGAACTAGTGACACCACTGACTACTCTCTTTAACAAACCATGGGAGGATGGGGTGGTACCTGAGGACTGGAGGAGGGTGGCTGTGATTCCTCTTCACAAAAGTGGGAGCAGGACAGGGGCAGGAAACTACAGACCAGTTAGTTTGACCTCAGTAGTAGGGAAATGATGGAATCACTCCTGAAGGAAAGAATTGTTGAGTACCTAGAGGCCAGTGGGGCACAGGACCCAAGGCAGCATGGATTCACGATGGGAAGGTCGTGTCAGATGATCTAATAGATTTCTTTGACTGGGTGACCAAAGTAGTAGACCAGGGAGGGGCTGTGGACATGGCCTGCCTAGATTTTAGCAAGGCATTTGATACAGTCCCACACAAAAGATTAAAACACAAGTTAGCCAGCCTTGGAGTGGGTCCCAGGGTGGTAGCCTGGATAAAAAATTGGCTAGACAACAGGACACAAAGAGTAGTAGTAAATGGAGTCCACAGTGAAGAAAGGAGGGTTACTAGCGGGGTACAGCAGGGTTCAGTACTGGGGCCGGTCCTTTTTAATGTCTTTATAAGTGGCATTGCAGACGAACTGGAAGGAAAAGTATGTCTCTTTGCAGATGACACAAAGATCTGCAACAGGGTTGATACACACAATGGAGTGAAAAGGATGAGAAGGGACTTGGCAAGGTTGGAGGAATGGTCAAATGTATGGCAGCTCAGATTCAATGCAAAGAAGTGCAAGGTAATGCACCTGGGAAACAAAAACCCAGGAGAAGAGTACACGGGGGGGTTAGATACTGACAACAGTAAAAATGGAAAGAGACCTGGGGGTAATTATATCAGATGACCTAAAGGTGGGCAAGCAATGTGAGAAGGCAGTAAGGAAGGTTGGGGTGATACTAGGATGCATAGGGAGAGGCCTCAATAGTAGAAAACAGGAAGTTGTTATCCCTCTGTACAGACAGTTGGTGAGACCCCATCTGGAGTACTGTGTGCAGTTCTGGAAACCCCATCTCCGCAAAGACATAGACAGAGTGGAGGCTATCCAGAGAAGGGCAACCAAAATGGTGCAGGGTCTGCACCAGAAGACATACGAAGAAAGACCAAAGGAGCTTAATGTGTATGCCCTTGAGTAAAGAAGGGAGACAGGGGACATGATTGAAATGTTCAAGTACCTCAAGGGAATCAGCAAAGTCCAAGAGGGTAGCATTGTTCAGAAAAAGAGATGTGCAAGAACAAGGCAGCACAATTTGAAGATAGAGGGGGGACGGCTCAGAGGTAATGTGAGGAAGTATTTTTTCACAGAGAGCATTGTGGAAGCATGGAACAGCCTCCTGAGGAGGTTGTGGAGTCAAGAACAGTGGGGGAATTCAAGAATGCATGGGACAGACATAAGGCAGTCCTAGTGGGGAGTAGGAGGAAGTAAGCTGTTGGTTAACTAGGATCTGCAGCTTATGTGTTAGGTAGAAAAATGGGCAGACTAGGTGGGCCAAGCGGTCCTTATCTGCTGTCAAATTCTATGTTTCTATGTTTCTATGTTCACATGGACTTCTCTCCTCCTTCAGAGGTGGGGAGGTGAGTATTTGGCACATGACTGACCTCTGGAGGAGGCCAAGGGGCGCAACTTCTTGAGCAGAGTTGTTGGGCTTCAGCATCATACATCATTGCACACCAAGCCTCATGGGGGGAAAAGCAAGCAAAAATGCTGGCCCCATGGAAGATGCCCCTGCTTTCTAAGTTCTCTTCCGCCCACTTATGGCACTTGGCTGCTGACCAAGCTTACAGTCTACCATCAGGAACAGCCCGACCCTGCAGCCCCACCTTAGGGGGTAAGCCATGGATGAACACTGGTAGTTGGGGGTCTACTGGGTATTGAGTACAGGCTCCACCAGGGCCATGTCTTCACAGCAGCCCCACCCTGGGAAGGCAAGCCTTGGAGGATCATCACCAGAGGTAAGTCCTGGGCTGTGAGTGGAGACCGAGGAAGTGAGGGCGAACTTTCCAGGGATCCAAGTGCCGAAAAAAAAAAAAGGAAACACACACAAGTATACATATTAATACATTATGAAGCAGTCACAGATTTTCTGTCATGATAAAATTGTCAGTATAACTGTTTAAAAATATTTTTTATTTGTTTATAGTTTTCTGTCCCCTTCTAGTAATACTGAGAGGTGGTACAGTCTGGGTGTCACTCTGAATGCTGTTATGGCAGCAGGCAACAGCTTATGAAACTAAGTTACCTGTTAAGTTTGTAGAAAAAAAAAAACATTGTAGGGGTATTTAGTTTTATTTTCTTAAAGTGATTTATTGACATTCCCCAAATGCCTTTACACATTGTATGCCATTGCCACCCATGTTTCAGATGCTGAATCTGCAATTTGTTTTATAAAAAAAAAATCTGTCATAGCCCTTTTTTTCTGTTTTATCAGCACTTTGTTTTTGCTGCCATCCAGTTTTCTGTGTGCAGCCTCCCCCCCAGAATGATGTCATGCAAGTGATCTGTCTGTGTTTTACATACAGCAACAAGGAATTCTGGGTAAGTTATACAGTTGACTTAAATGTTTGTTACTCAGAGGTGCAGTCCCTTATTTTGGTACTGGTGACTAATATGTAGATGTACATAGCAAGGCATTGTGGGTACAATAAGAAGTTATTTTCCAATTTCCTTACTGTGAGGTACAGTTTCTAATTTCTGTAGTGGCTTCAACAGTAAAAGCTCTCATATGTTTATTTTCAAAATAAGGCATTGTGCATATACTATCTAGCTGACAAGATTTATTTACTGAGAGATGTAGTCTCCTAGTCTCCTATTTCTGTAGTGACCACAGAAATATAATAGCCCATATACCAATTTACCTATGAGGCATTGTGGGTACAGTAAATAGCTAATTTTTCTGTCTCACTAATCAAAGTGCAGTGTCCTATTTCAGTAGCATTTACAGCAGTACAGCCTGTAGAAAAGTTTCTGGAAAATGTTTTGATGCATGTAGGCCAAAAAGATATTTGCCATTCTGTGTAGATGTTTCACTTTTACTGCCGGCTGATGAAGTGACAGGTCTGAAATGACAGCTCCTATCAGAATGTGGGTGCATGATAATACTTTTCTATGTTTATGTTATTGGGCATGAATGACTGTAAGTAGTTCAGGAGTGTAATTATGGGTCAATGATTACATGGCTCTGAGCTCCTTTCAACCAATCAAATCATTAGAATTGTTCTGCATGTTATAATGCTAGAGACAGCTACTTGCAAACAATGTAAAGTGTCAGCAAAAAAACTGGCAGTGTCCCTTTAGAAACTTTGTTTCACAGCTAGCTGGTGGTGTTGAGGGCTGAGGCACTGGATGCCTTACCTAGTGCTATGCTGGTGACCCGTGTTTGGGAACAAGCACGGGACACTGGGGGTCAGCAGGGGAGGAGAAGGATTGAGGATACATTGGACTGCTCTTCTTCTCTGGAAGGGAGGTCCTCAGTGGTCGGCATTTGTTCGCCCCCTGGCAGAGGCTGGGGGACAGGATGCCACACTACAGCATGGGGAGGAGTCAGGGCAGATGCCTGGAGGGAGCTCGTGTGGACGCGTGCATGCTCCCCTCCACTGGCATCATTGCACACCCCCGGCTCCTGGGGAGAACACAGGAAAAACACTGCTGTGGCTCAATGGCGGAGGCCGCCTCGCAGGGTCCACTCCCGGCTAGCCATGATACTAGCCCACTGGATCCTGACCCCAGTGGGGGTTGGGGACCCCTGCTGACCCCACCAGGGGGGGTAAGTCCTGGGAGTTCAGGTCAGCTTCGGCTGGTAGATGCTGAGGGATGGGACTGGGGGCATCCTCCTGAGGATAGCAGGCAGAAAGGAGAAAAAATAAAAAAAAAACTTTGTTTCCCTTGCATGATGTCACAATTCGGGGTTGCAGCACTGAGGAAAAAGGGCAGGGTTATGCAAATGAAGCAGAGCACAGAAATAAAAGCATTTTTTTCATGGAAAACAGCACTTTTTTGGCTGTTTGAATGATTGGAGACTGATTCAAAACTCATACAGGTTACTACTCCCATTTGCTATGGCAAACCTCAGAAAGTCACTTTAAGTATGTCCAAAACACACCAGCAATTGTTAGAGGCAGGTGAGCACAGAGCAGGAAGGCGATCAGCGAGCAGCAGTTGACAGCCAGGCAGCAGAATAGGACAGTTGAATGTGGTGCACAAGGCAGCCTCTGTACACATAAGAGGTACAGTTGTTTTCCACTCTCATTGGATGAAAATCTGAGACTGCTTTTTAATAGATTTCCTTAAATGTCAAAACTAACAAAAGAAAATCTGTGTCAGAGGCTTTAGCCACTTCCATCACATTTCTTGCACACTTGCAGCAATATCACCACACCTGCACCAAATGTTTACTGCTTATGCACACTTGCGGAAATTTTTGCATGCTGTTGGCAAATTTCTCCACACTTGCAGAAAACACGCCCACACTTATACCAATCTTCTGTACCTTTATCAAATTGTTTGTGCAAACCCTGCCCAGTGGCACTGAAGGTCGAGGCACTGGATACCACACCTCACGCTACACTGGTGACCCGGGTTTGGGAATGAGCCCGGTTCATTGTGGGTCAGCTGGGGGGGGGGAGAGGCACTGAACTGAGCTGCTAATTGGCAGCTGTCTACTCCTGGGAAGGGTAATGCACCGCTCTGACAAGTGGACGGTGTCAGGAGGGGAGGACACTGTTAGGTGCTTGGCGGTTTGCTGCCTGGACCTTGGTCCTTCATGCTGGCATCCTTGGGGGTGTGAATAGGGACTAATGCAGTCATTTAAGTAACAATGAAAAATCACAACCCCATGGCCAAGCAGTATGATCCCTGTATGGGGGGGGATGCTATGGATAGGTGATATGCCATCATTGAGCTTGGGCTGGCCATGGCAAAAAAAAAACTGTGCTTAAAAAAAAAAGGTTTGTGCATCAATTCTGATCAAAATGCAAGTGACATGATTGGAAAAAGAAAAAATAATTAAGAAAACTACTGTTAATTTGAAAAACATCAATGATACCAGAGGGGTGCCAAAAATGCTCAGGAATAAGAAAAGAACCCAATCTGAGAAATCTTGGGGTGGGGGGCAAGTGGAAAATACAGATGAGGGAGGAAAAACAGTTCTGACAAATAAAATTACAAAACTGGCTTACCTACAGTGGGACCAGTCTAAATGCAAACCTGAATAGTAAGACCTTTAACACTTATCTTATACCCCTTAACAAATTCTGAGCAGAATGTGAGCAAAATGGCAAAACACCCAGCCTTCAAGAATCTGGGGTTGAAACAAAAGCCAGTTAAGCAAATAAATAACAGGCCCAGTTTACAGTGAATTAAAAAATTTAGGAAACTCTCTCTGTAAAAACTTCCCATGAGGAAGGGGAGCAGTGCTTATGTACTGGAGCCTGGACATGGTTGGATTTGGTGTTGTTGAGTGCAGCAGTAATAACAAGGAAATGTAGCTGAATCCTCGTTGATAAAATAGATGCAACACAAGCATTCATAAAACTGTGTCCACGTTAAATGCTTAACCACAAGTTTTTTTGTTATAAATTATGAAATGGAGCTGTGCGGAATGAGGAAATTCTGAATTCACAGAATTACAAGGGACTCTGCAAAATTCTCTGAAACTCTGTGGAATTTTGTAAGAATTTTTTGGAAAGTTTTATTTTGGTCATAGCTCAACTGTCTATTGAGCTAGAGATCTGCAATGTGGCATGATTGCTTGTTGACAGGTACTCTTACAGTGTCCAAAAACATCATGACATTAAGATGCATTGGCCCTGATTCACCAAAAATCACAAAGGTAGCGCAAAATTTTTCACTGCTATTTGCAGTTGCCCAGGGTTCCAAATTTGCTATTCACAATTGAATAACACACTGTGCTATCTGACTGTGAATAGAGCTAGGTTGCATTGGTGGTAACCCCAGTACCGCCAGTGCTAACTCACTGAGACCACCCTGATCCGCAGCTAAGTGAAGGGCCCCACAACAGATGCTGCCAGTGCGCTATGTGCAGTTCACAAAAGCACCCATGTAAATGAGACCATGGGGCATGCAAGGCACTAGGTGGCCATTTGCATGCCCATTATGGGCCCATTTGTATAGGCTACATGGAGCCTAGCATGGCCCCCCAGCCCCTGTGGACACACAGCTGTAGTCCCTGATGGTCTAGTGGTCCCCCCTCCCCTAATCACTGATCGCTGTCCCATTATAGTAAAACAGGTGTGCGTGGTTATATAATGGTCCCTCCCCCATCCCTGCCATCCACTGATTCCTAGCCAGAAAAATACAAGAGTAGATCCAGATGGCCAGTGCCCCCACCCCATGATTGCTAATCACCAGCCTGGTTGCAAAAACAAGGATAAATCCCTGATGGTCTAGTGGTCCCTCCCCACCTGATCCCTTGCCTATTATATGAAAACAAAATTCCCTGGTGGTCTTGTGGTTCCTCCCCCACTGGATCACCCACCTGATATAAAACATAATAGCCCCTGGTTTTCATGTAACCCCCACATCCCGACCCCCATATAGTCAGGTAAAACATTTCCCTGGTGGTCTAGTGGACCTCCCTCCCTATCCCTGATCCCCTGAAAATTGAACAGAACACTGTCCTTGGTGGTCTAGTGAACCCCCCACCCTGGCAGATAGTGCCCAACCACCCCTCTTCCCCTCATCCCGAAACTTAGTTGGTGACCAGCACAGCCCTCCTCTCTCCACTATGGCTGGCCACTGACTGAGCTCTCAGTGAGCATGCGCTGTATACGGTACATGCTCAGTGACATTGATGGACAGCTAAGAGTGAGCTGTCATTCATTGAGCACATACTGTATACAGTATACCCTCATTGAGAGCTCAGTTGATGGCCAGCTGTGGTGGAGAGAAGAGGGCTGTTCTGGTCGCCGGCTTGGTCTCAGGATGAGGGGGAGTGGGGTGGTGGGGTACTACCTGTCAGTGTAGAGAGATGAGGGTCCACTAAATCACCAAGGACACGGATTGAGTGAGGGGAGGGACTGCTAGATCACCAGGGATTTATCTGCTTTTGTAACTAGACCATCATTCGGAGATCATGAGGGGGGAGTACACTGGAAACCAGGGGCCATTCTGTTTCATGCCAGGCAGGTGATTGGATTGGGGGAAGAACCACTAGACCATCAGAGAATCTTGTTTAATTATAATGGGTGAGGGATTGAGTGGGGGGGCAGTAGACCACCAGGGACACTTGTTCTACTATAACAGGATGGCGATCAGTGATCATCGGAGAGGGGGAGGGATCACTAGACAACCGGGAACAGTTGTCTCACTATAACGGAATGGCAATTGGCAATCTGGGGAGGGAGGATGACAAGACTACCACAGGGATTTCTCTTTTGTTTTTTTTACTTGGGCTGGCGATCAGCGGTCAAGGGGGTTGGGGGCCACAGTACCTTCACCAGCCACAAGGCTTTCATGGGATACCACCAGGTCTTGGTCAGTAGTATTTGGTCCATGCAAGGGGACCATACAAGATGCCCTTGTGCAGAGCACATGCTTTGTGAATCAGGCAGTGCCAATATTCACATGCTCCCCCCTCATTTCCATTGCAACCCCCTCCACAGGTTGCCCCAGTGCAAATCCAGTTTCAGGGCATAAACTGGGCTTTTGTGAATACCAGCTGGATTTTGTACCATGCAAACTGGGTTTGAGCCCTTGCAAAGTTTTGTGAATCGAGCCCATTGTCTCAAAATTTAGGTACTCAAAATCTGTCATTTTATTTTTTGTGGGATATTTTATGAACATTTTATCTGCATATAACTCTGGCACCTTTTGATCTAAAAATCTGAAAGCAGGTACATACTGTAAATAAATGTAGTAATAACTCCTATACCTGAAAAATCGTATAACATGTTGATGAATGCTTTCAAAATTATACTAAAACAATGAAAACCTAAATGTTGGTGAAATGCTTGGCTACCTATAGCACAGCCCCTTTAAAATTTGAGACTTAAAACTTGGTGCACACACATACATGTTGAATTTTCCTCTAAATCCTGAAACTGTTGAGAAATTTGGATAAGAAATTTAAAAATTAGATGGAAAGAACTGGAAATTAAATTTTGATTAAGTATTTGGCTACTCACGACTTACCCCTTCAATCTAGGACACTGAAATTTGGTATACTTATGAAAGTCTTTGGTAACTGTGTACCTGACAAATTTTATGTCATTTAGATATGTACTTTGAAAACCTGACCAAAATAACTGAAAATTAAAATGTGATGAAAATCTGTGGAATTATTTTACATTTATTAATTTGATCATAACTCAGCCTTCTAATGAGCTAGAAATCTGATTTGGCAGGATTACATGTTGGTTGGAGTTCTAATGTTGTGCTAAAAATCTTGAGACTAGGATGCATCGTCTCAAAATGATAGATGTGCAGAGTCCTGTCATTTTATTTTTTGGGGGGAAATTTCATGAACATTTTTATCTGCATGTAAATCAGACACCTTTGGAGCTAGATATCTGAAACTAGGTACATATATAAATGTTGTGGTAACCCATATACCTATAAACATTTATAACATTTAAATGCATGCTTTTGAAATTATATTAAATTATATTAAAATAACTAAAATATAAATGTTGTCAAAATGTTTGGCTACTTATAGCACAGACTCATTTAAAGCATGAGACTTAAAACTTGATGCACACATTTTAAAATTAGATGGAAGTAACTACAAATGTAGTTCTGAATAAATGTTTGGCTACCCATACTCAGATCCCTTTCAATCTGAGACTCTGAAATTTGGTACAATTATAAAGGTCACCAGTGCCTGTAAAAGTATCAAATTGAGTATCATTTGGATACATAACTTTGAAAACTAAACCAAACTAATTGAAAATTAAAATTGGCCAAAATTACACAGAATTTTCATGTACTGTAAATTCCTCAAAATGGGGTAGAATCAGAATTGTAATTCTGGGGGTATTCCACTGGCAGAATTTTATATTCTGCACAGATCTATTAAGAACCTTTTTCTGTCATTGACAGATTTATCACGTTCACTGCCTAGAGTGCATTTTCTTTCCAGTTGTACCACATAAAGACCTGTCATAGCACTTACGCACCTCCCCCTATATGTGCAGCTGCTGCACCTCCATTGGATGCTGATTGGCCTCCCTTCAACATACTACCAGCCCTCCAAGCTGGTATGGAGGGCAGAAGGTCTAGCCAGATCATTGTGTGTTGTGGTTTATAATATGTGTTCCCTATGATAATATGGAAGTACTTGGAGGGCTGGCATATCCCATGATCCAGCCAACTCCATGCAGAATGTGGATCCACTGAAAAGCCAACATGGGCATCTGAGTGGATATCTATGTGTCTGGCACAGTTCTATCCTCATGCTGTTCTCTGCACCCATGTGAAGCTTTGCACTGACGGAGAGCACCAGATAGGAGCTGTGGATGCTGGGGAGGACAAGCATCTAGGATACAGGTATGTGGCTGGAAAATGTATGAATCACATTAATCACAGATTGCTTTGCATATTGGGCCCTAAGACTTCAAAGCTAACTGACTTGAAATAGGGTGGAGCCAGCAGTTCTATTATGAAAGCATAGTTTTGGAGCATGTTGGCCCCTACTAGGTGAAGACGTGCCTAGTGACAACATGTAATGACACAGACTTCTATTAAAAACCTCACCATTTCAATTGCAGTTTTTTTATTTCAGTTTCATTATTTGGAAATTCACCTCCTGTACCAACTCCTTTAGGCTAATCCAAGGAGGTATGCTCTGCTTGGCAGGCTCACTGCCCACTACTGACACCCTCTCTTGACTCCCAGTCCCTCTGCTGATCCCATAATCTTTCACTGCCCAGCCAGCGGGGACACCAAATACCACCGACAGATCTGAGTGCTAGGATGGTGTCAGCTGCTAGGGTAGGGTCAGTGGCTAAGAGCAGTAGGATCAGCGTACTGCAGGGTCATTTGACATTGGGATAGTCTCCAGGAGCTGTCATTCTGCTGGACAGGGGCCATTTTCAAAGTCTACCTTCCTGATGGGTTCAGTTACCATAGTGGCCTGGGCGGGCAATGTCCAGCAGTGTGTGCTCATTCATGCTGTGCAAGACATCATCAGAAGGCCACTACTAGAAGACACTGTTGTAATGGTGATATGCAGCCCTTCCACCCTTAGAAGAGAGTGTCCAAAGGCTGCTCAGGGTCCTCCCTGTCAGCCTCCACTCCTGATGTCTCACACTCGGAGCACAAACTCAGATTTTCACCATTTAAAGCACTCCCAATCACTTGGCACCAGACAACATGGATATTTTTGGTCTAATTAACTGATCATGGTCCAGAAAGTTACAATATCTACTGAATTGTTTGAACTGTACTGTAAGTGCGTGTATGATGGCATTTTTGTGCAGCCTCTATAAGGTATTGTATTGCATGAGTCTGAGCAAAGTATCAGAGTCTGCAGAAGTGTAAGCCTGTGGAGACTCAGGTTTGAATCCCACAGCTGCCATTTACTATGTCAACTTGAGCAAGTTACTTAACCTCACATTTTTTTTATCGAAGTTTATTAAAATTTTCAAAAATTCATATGACAAAATATACAAATCTCTTATTCAGTCAATGGGACTCTAATAAGAACAAACACAAAGATAAAGTCTTAACAATACTAAGAATATTTGCAAGCAACTTTTTAATAATATTCAAACAATAAATCAAAACAGAAAAGAGCATATAAAATTCCAATAATAAATGGGACGCTATGTCACAAAAACTTTCAGAGCTTTCCCCTTATTTCACTGGGACAGAGGATGAAAGAAAAGGAAAGAAGGAGAAGGAAAATAAGAAAGAAAAAACAACTGAAGGAGCAAAAGAGAAAGAATAAGGGAGTAAGGACTGTAGACCGATAACGCTTATTAATACAGATGTTAAAATAGCCAAAATACTTGTGGACAGACTACAAAAAGTAATAACACTACTAACTAACAGCAGACAAACAGGGATTATCAAGGGCAGGATTGCAGCTGATAATTAGTGCCAGGCAAAGTTGCTGAAATTCACTCAGCCGAGTGATTCGTGGAGTAACGCGGAATCAGTGAAGTGTCCTGCAATGTGAAGAGTAGTACTTCGCATTATAATAAGGAACACAAAGTCTATTAAAACCAACGACTTCCCATTATTCTGCCTTCCCCAAACCACTTCTCCACCAATTTTAAGGCGAAGTACATTGAAATCAATGTACTTCACATCATTTTGCCTTGTTATTGAGCTCCAAGGTGAAATTTTGCAGTGCTTCATGGGATTGCACATTACATGGGCTCTAGATTGTTCTGCACAGCCTCAGTTCTGTGCAGTGTGTGTGTAGTGGAAGATGGCGACAGTTTCCTCTCAGAGCTCTGTGATTCAAATCCTCTAAAAGCTGTTACAAAAGCATTTTTGAACCATTTTGTTTTGCTCAAAATTTAGTACATCGATTGCAGGAAATGGGGGAAGGAGGTGTGCACTAGTCCCTTCACAAAACAAAGGGTCCTACAAGAGCTCAATAAGCTCAGGGTGGACAAGGCAATGGGACCTGATGGCATACATTCCATGGTACTAAAAAAGCTAAGGGTGGAACTAGCACAGCCATTAGTAACATAGACTTTGACGGCAGATAAGGACCGCTTGGCCCATCTAGTCTGCCCATTTCCCTACCTACAGGATAGGCCGCAGATCCTAGTTAACCAACAGCCTATTTCTTCCTACCCCCCACAAGAATTGCCTTATGTCTGTCCCATGCATTCTTGAATTCTCCCACAGTTTTAGACCCCACAACCTCCTCAGGAAGGCTGTTCCATGCATCCACTAACCTCTCTGTGAAATAATACTTCCTCACATTGCCCCTGAACTGCCCCCTTCTATCTTTAAATTGTGTCCCCTTGTTCTTGCATGTCTCTTTTTCTGAAAGATGCTACCCTCTTGGACTTTGTTGATTCCACTGAGGTACTTAAAAGTTTCTATCATGTCCCCCCTCTCCATCTTTCCTCAAGGGTATACATATTAAGCTCCTTTAGTCTCTCCTCATACGGCTTCTCTTGCAGACCCTGCACCATTTTAGTTGCCCTCCTCTGGACTGCCTTTATCCTATGTCCTTGCGGAGATGGGGTCTGCAGAACTGGACGCAGTACTCCAGATGGGGTCTCACCAACTGTCTGTACAGAGGGATAAAAACTTCCTGTTTTCTGCTGCTGATGCCTCTCCCTATACATCCCAGTATACCCCCAGCCCTCCCTACTGCCTTCTCACATTGCTTGCTAACCTTAAGGTCATCTGATATGATTACCCCCAGGTCCCTTTCCTTTTTTGTTGTTGTTACTACCTCCCCACCCATTGTGTATTCTTCCCCTTGGTTCTTGTTTCCCAGGTACATTATTTTGCACTTCTTTGCATTGAATCCTAGCTGCCATACTTCTAACCATTCCTCCAACCTTGCCAAGTCGCTTTTCATCCTTTCCACACCTCCTTGTGTATCAACCCTGTTGCAGATCTTTGTGTCATCTGCAAAAAGGCATACTTTTCCTTCCAGTTCCTCTGCAATGTGACTGATGAAGACATTAAAAAGGACTGGACCCTATACTGAACCCTGCGGTACCCCACTAGTAACCCCTCTTTCTTCAGAGTGGACTCCATTTACAATTACCTTCTGTGTCCTGTTGTGCAGCCAATGTTTTACCCAGACTACCACCCTAGGACTCACTCCCAGGCTGGTTAATTTGACTATTAATCTTTTGTGTGGGACTGTGTCAAATGCCTTGCTAAAGTCTAGGTAGGCCATGTCCACAGCCCCTCCCTGGTCTCCTACTTTGGTCACCCAGTCAAAGAAATCTATTAGATTTGTCTGACATGACCTTCCCGCTGTGAACCCATGCTGCCTTGGGTCCTGTGCCTCACTGGCCTCTAGGTACTCAACTATTCTTTCCTTCAGAAGTGACTCCATCACTTTCCCTACAACAGAGGTCAGACTGACAGGTCTGTAGTTTCCTGCCTTTGTCTTGCTCCCACTTTTGTGAAGGGGAATCACATCCGCCTTCCTCCAGTCCTCGGGTACCACACCATCCTCCCATGATTTATTAAAAAGAGTAGCCAGTGGTGTCACTAGTTCCTCCCTTAATTATTTTGGAATTCTGGGGTGAATTCCATCAGGACCCATTGCTTTGTCCACCTTCAGTTTTAGGAGTTCTTGCAGAACCCTTTCTTCTGTGAAAGGACTGGGATCGACCCCCCTATCAAAGTGCTTCTGTTAATTGGATTAGGCACTTCCCCTCCTCTTTTGTGAATACTGAGTAGAAATATTCATTCAGTATCCCTGCTTTTTCACTGTCCCCCTCTGCCCACCCACCATTCATTTTATTCAGCCTCACTATCCCTCCCTTGTCTTTCTACACTCGCTGATGTACCTATAAAGGTTTTATCCCCTTCTTAATTGAGTTGGCTATCTTTTTCCTCAGCTTGGGCCTTTGCTATTCTGACTTCCCTCCCTGCTTTCTTCTGCCTTAACTGGTACAGCTCTCTGTCCTGCTTCTTCTGTGTTTCCTTATACTTCCAGAATGCTATCTTTTTCTTCCTGACTTTCACAGCCACCTCTTTTGAGAACCATAGTGGCTTTTTCTTTCATTTTGATTTGTTTATTTGCTTCACACAAAGGCTTGTTGCCTCTGTGATGGCAGTTTTGATGATTTCCCATTGTTGCTCCACACCTCCTTCTAGCCTGTTTGCTAGTGCTTTTCTGAGGCACTCTCCCATCTTGCCAAAGTCAGCCCTCCTAAAGTCCAGTACCCTCACTTTTGTATGGCTTGACTCTGTAGCTGAGTTTAACATGAACCACACTGTTTGATGGTCACTTGTCCCCAGATGGCAACCCACTTCTAGATCTGAGATCCTCTCACTGCCCCTGTTTGAGAGTATGAGGTCTAAGATTGCTCCCTCACGAGTGGGTTCCAAAACTAGCTGTCTGAGGCCTGCCACCTGTAGGGCATCAAGAATGGCCCTGCTCTTGGATGTGGCTGCAGCAAATGTGCTCCAGTTAACATCTGGCATATTCAGGTCTCCCATCAACAGTATCTCCCTTTCTCTGCCATTCTAAGATGCCTTCTATCATATCCTTGTCCATTCCCTCCCCTGACATGGGGGTCTGTACACAACCCTGTGTGGATTGTGGTGCCCTTTCCAGTCTCCATGGTGACCCAGTGCTCCTCTCCTCCCTGTTTACTCTTTTGTTCAGTTGCTTTTATCCCTTCCTTTACATAGAGAGCTACTCCTCCCCCTCTTCTCCCCTGCCTGTCTCTCCTGTAGGTTATGTACCCTGGTATGTTATCATCCCAGTCATGGTTCTCTCTGTACCATATTTCTGTGACTGCTACGATATCCAGGCATCCTTCTTCCATCAAGGCCACCAGCTCAGGGAGCTTGTTGCCCAGACTACGGGCATTGGTATTCAGAAGTGTTTAGGGAGTCTCTGAGCACAGGAGAGGTCCCAGAAGACTGGAGAAGGGCTCGTGTGATCCCGCTTTACAAGAGTGGTAGCAGGGAGGAGGCAGGGAACTACAGACCAGTCAGTCATACCTCAGTAGTGGGCAAGATTATGGAGACATTCCTTAAGGAAAGGATAGTGCAACACCTGGAATACATAGGAGCACATGATCCAAGACAGCATGGGTTTACAAAAGGAAGGTCCTGTCAAACTAATCTCATAAATTTCTTTGACTGGGTAACCAGAGTGGTGGACCAAGGGGGAGCAGTTGATGTCACCTACCTTGACTTTAGCAAAGCTTTTGATACTGTTCCACATAAAAGACTGATTAATAAGCTGGGTAGGCTTGGGGTGGATCTGAAGTTGGTCAACTGGGTGGCAAACTGGTTGACGGCAGAAAACAGAGAGTGGTGGTAAATGGTACACAGCAAGAAGAGATGCAAGTCACAAGTGGGGTACCTCGGGGATCAGCCCTGGTGCCAGTCCTCTTCAATATCTTCATCAGTGACATTGCAGATGGACTGGCGGGTTAGGTTTGTCTGTTTGCAGATGACACCAAGATCTGCAACAGAGTAGATAATCCAGATGGGGTGGGCAGAATGAGAAGAGATCTGGATAAATTAGCAAAATGGTCAGCAGAGTGGAACTGGGGTTTAATGCAAAGAAGTGCAAGATCATGCACATAGGGAAGAGAAACCCTGAAACCACCTATAGGCTGGGAAGGGAGTTGCTGGCAGTCACAAGGGAAGAAAGAGACTTGGGCATCATCATCCCTGATGACCTGAAATCATCCAAGCAGACCACTAAAGCAGTAGGTAAGCCTAGAGGGATGTTTGGGTGTATTAGTAGGGGTATTACAAGTTGGAAGAGGCAGGTAATAATCCCTCTTAGCAAGACACTGGTTAGGTCCCATCTGAAGTACTGCGTGCAGTACTGGAGTCCACAACTTCACAAGAACATTAGCCAAATTGAGGCAGTCCAGAGAAGGGCAACCAAAATGGTGTAGGGACTGCATCAGAAAACATATGAGGACAGATTAACAGAGCTCAATATGTATACCCTAGAGCAAAGGAGAGAGAGAGAGAGAGGTGATATGATCGAAACATTCAAATATCTTAAGGGCATTAACAAGGTGGAATAGTCTAACATGTTTCAATATAAGAAAAATAGTAGGACAAGAGGACACAGCATGAGATTAGAGGGAGGTTGATTAACGGGTAATGTGAGGAAGTTCTTTTTCACAGAAAGGGTGGTGGATGCATGGAATGGCCTACCTCAGGAAGTGGTGGATATGAATACAGTGTAGGGCTTCAAACCGGCATAGGATAGGCATAAGGGAGCAATACAGATGCATTTGAATAGATAGGCCATTGACAGAGCAAAGGCCGATGGCACATTCATAGGTAGAAAAAGAAATGGGCAGACTGGATGGGCCTTGCGGTCCTTATCTGCCGTCAACTTCTATGTTTCTATATTTCTAAACCCTCCTGTGCTCATATCATCGAGTATTTATTGTTTGTGTGTGGATTTTGAATGTTAATTTAGAACAGTCAGCGTATACTGTGAAGTGTGCTTCGGGGAGGGTTGTCTCTGGTGTAGGTAGATTAACTGGGAGAAAAAGGCAGTCTTTCTATTTTGGTTATATTTTTCTTGTATAACTGTGTTAATGTACACACAGTAATATTTTCAGTAATTCTTAAAATTATTTTGCTGATTGTTGTGGTGCAGCAGTGTATAATTTCAGTTTGTTTAAAACATTTGGTTATATTACTAAAAGTTTTCAATATGCTACACATTACTTGTAGTGTGTGTGTGTGTGTGTGTGTGAGTGTGTGTGTGTGTGTGTGTGTGCGTGAGTGTATGTGATGTGTGCAATTAAATCAGACACCTTATATTGTGCCACAGAGTAATTACAGCAGTGTGAACCTACTATCCACCACACCTACACAAATATTTTAGACTGCTTTGTGCTATCTTTACTGGTAGTGGACTGTTATTGCTGTCACTACCCTCCCAACCTGCAAAAGGTATTCTTTTCCAGATTTGGATTTGTGACTTGTGAGCACTGGTTAGGTGTTGTTGTGCCTTTGCATCTGCACTTCTTGAGTGTGCAGCACAATCTTAATTTGTCTGTGCATTTGCAGTACACCATTAATTCTGGGAAACTTTGCATTTCTTGTTACCCTCTCATTTCATTTTGTCAGCACTGGGGAATTTTCTGGACACAAGAAAGTAGCATTTTGGGGATGCAAATTAATTCTGGTGACTGTATGTGACCACTGCACGCATGACTGAGTGTGCCATTAATTCTGGGAGACTTTGAATTTCTTATTAAGCTGTCATTTCACTTCATCAGCACTGGAGAATTTTCTGGACACAAGACAGTAGAATTTTGGGGATGCACATTAATTCTGGTGACTGTGTGTGACCACTGTACCCATGACTGAGTGTGCCATTAATTCTGGGAGACTTTGCATTTCTTGTTACGCTCTCATTTCACTTCATCCGCACTGTGGAATTTTCTGGACACAAGACAGTAGCATTTTGGGGATGCACATTAATTCTGGTGACTGTGTGTGACCACTGCATTCATGACTGAGTGTGGCATTAATTCTGGGAGACTTTGCATTTCTTGTTATGCTCTCACTTCACTTCATCAGCACTGGGGAATTTTCTGGACACAAGACAGTAGCATTTTGGGGATGCACATTATTTCTGGTGACTGTGTGTGACCACTGCATGCATGACTGAGTGTGCCATTTATTCTGGGAGACTTTTCATTTCTTGTTACCCTCTCATTTCACTTAATCAGCACTGGGGAATTTTCTGGACACAAGACAGTAGTATTTTGGGGATGCACATTAATTCTGGTGACTGTGTGTGACCACTGCATGCATGACTGAGTGCACCATTAATTCTGTGAGACTTTGCATTTCTTGTTTCGCTCTCATTTCACTTCATCAGCACTTGGAAATTTTCTGGGCACAAGACAGTAGCATTTTGGGGGTGCACATTAATTCTGGTTACTGTGTGTGACCACTGCACGCATGACCGAGTGCACCATTAATTCTGGGAGGCTTTTCATTTCTTGTGCTATCATTTCACTTCATCAACACTGGGGAGGTTTCTGGACACAAGACAGTAGCATTTTGGGGATACACATTAATTCTGGTAACTGTGTGTTGAGGGGCTGCCAATATTGTTGTCACTCCACCTTATTTTGTGTTAAGGCAGAATGGCAACGCAAAGTAATAATTACAAGGCTAAGTGAGACTTTTGCTTTGGCCACTCAGTGTAGCAGAATGACAAAGTGAAGTGGCCACTTCATGTTCACTTCACCAGTGGAATTTAATTTTGCTGCATCTCTACTGATAATACCAGGAAGCTGTTTCACCTGTTAGAAGTAGTGAATGCATAGGAAGTGACTACAGGCATCTTTGCCCCTGATGCTGAGTAAACATTTGATAAAGTGCTGTGGCTACACCTTTTTGCTACCCTGCCGCTAAATAGATTTCCTAATGATTACATATGATGGGCAAAACTGTTAGACCACAACCCCATAGCTTCAGTTATTACTAATGGCATTATTTCACCCCCCTTTTCCCTTAAAAGGGGCACTAGGCAAGGCTGCTCCCTTTCCCCACTACTACTATTTAACTTGACTCTGGACTTATTGGTTAGAAGGTTATCAATGGACCAAATGATCAAAGGCATTGAAATGACAGATAAAGAATATTTACTTTCTTTATAAGCAGATTACATCCGTATTACAGTTTCAGAAACAGCACTATCAATTAAAATTGTTTAGAAATTATCAAGAGTTTGGTCAGCTGTCTGGTTATACTCTGAATAATGACAAACTGATTTTTTTTAACCCTAAATCAGTTCTGTATAAAGGAAGATATTGCCGATCTTGGTATCATCTGGGAAATAGAGATAATCAATTACCTAGGGATCAAAATATATAAGACAGTTTCTAAAACAGTGAACAAAAAATCTAATACAGTTCGAAAAACACATATAAGCCTGCCTAACTAGATGGAACAACTTTCCTTTGGGTTTTTGGGGTCACCTGGATTCGGTAAAAATTACCATCCTCTCTAAATATCTCTAAATGTCTTTACATCTTTATGCTGTTGCCTTTTTATATCAACCAAAATGGTTTCTAAATACTCAGCATATGATCTCAAGATATGTGTGGTTACATAAAAGATGTAGACTGTAGAAAAAGATGTAGAATATAGAATGTCTTAGTACCATCTGTCTATATCTATATCTAAAGATGGTGGGAGAACTGAAAGAACCAGGGGCCGGATTCTCAAAAGGTTACTCATGGTGTAAAGTGACTTGCACCAACGAAAATTGTGCAAGTAGTACTTTGTGCCATAAGTTGTGACATGCAGAATTCTACAAAGCAGCCTGCAACATGTCACAGTCTGCGTGTGCCAAAGTGGACTTACACCACCATTTGCAACATACAGTAAACCCCCTGTGACATGGTGCAAGGGGGTTTACAGCAGCAGTTGCACCCTATTCTGGAAGGGCGGCTGCCATATCCCCTTATTTGGGATTCTACAGCAACCCCTGGAGAACATCTGTCAAAGTACTTTTATACCAGCTGTTAGCTGGTGTAAGTGTACTTTGCGTCCACTCAGGGGGGGGGATGCCGATGTGCCGTCAGCCCATCCCCCAGGTCATGCAGCAACCCCCTATGCCCAGATCCCCAATGGTAAAATGCCCTTCAGGGCTATATGCTCCCCACCAGCCCCAAATCCCCAAAAAGGTTATAACTAGCCCCTCTCAACATTGATCCCCATAACAGTAATAGCCCCTAGCTCTGATCCCCATAATATTAATAGCCCCCTCCACTATGATCATGTACTGTTAATAGCACATGCTCAGTGAATGACAGCTGTGAGTGGGTGAACAGAGCTGTCCAAGGTACAGCCAGCACCTCTCTGAGATCCCTCAATATCCTTCGATGCACCCCGTTTGGCCCCATTGCCTTGCCCACTTTCAGATTTGCCAGTTCCTTCAGGAGTCTCCTTTGTAAATGGACTAGTGTCCACCTCCCTTCCTTCAATGCTTCTGGCACTTATCTGTGGTCCCTCACCTTCCCTTTCCTCTGTGAACACTGAACTAAAGTATTTGTTCAAGATGTCCGCTTTTTCCTGGTCCCCCTCCACACACTCCCCCACCCCGTTCCCTGCTAACCCTTACTATCCCTTCCCTGGTCTTTCTCTTTTTACTTACATACTTGAAAAATGTATTGTCCCCTTTCTTTTCTATTTTTTTCCTCCATTTGTACTTTTGCACTCTTAATTGCTTTCTCTGCCTCCCTATGTTTTTCCTGATACACCTCCCTATGCTCCTTCATCTGTGTCTCCTTATACAGTACCTCCTGAATGCCAACCTTTTTGCCCTTAACTTCCCAGCCACCTCTTTTGAGAACCATAGCAGTCTTTTTCTCCTCTTGCCTTTGTTTACTTGGCTAATGCAGAGGTTGGTTGCCTTCACTATCCCCTCATTTAGTTTCACCCATGGTCTCTCCACTCCATCCACGTTCCCCTTCCCCCACCACGCCAGGGCATCCATGAGGCATTCCCCCATCTTTTTAAAATCAGCCCTCCTGATGGCCAGTACCCTCGCCTTTGCATGGTTCAGTTCTGCCACAGTGCTAATATTAAACCACATTGTATGGTGATCACTGGTCCCCAGCTGGCCACCTACTGTGACATCTGCAACACTGTCCCCCTTGGTGAGTATAAGGTCCAGTATTGCCCCCTCACAAGTGGGCTGTTTTACTAGTAGCCAGAGGAAAGCCCCCTGCAGGGAGTCCACGATATCCCTGCTCCTAGTTAAAGCTGCAGCTGAGATGCTACAATCTTCATCTAGCAGATTAAATTCCCCTACCAGCAGCACCTCCACCTAATTTGCCATCTTTGGATGGCTTTCACCAGAACCTTGTCCAACGCCCCCTCCCCCGTGCTGGAGATCTGTAGATCACACCAGTGTGAATTGCATCTCCATTCCCCATTTCTAGGCTGTCCCACAGTACCTCCACTCTTCCCATAGTCCCTTTATCTCTGTTGCTTTTATGCTACTCTCACATAAACAGCCACCCCTCCTCCTCCTTTTTCTCCCACCCTGTCCTTCCTGAACAGAGTATAATCTGGTATGGCCATGTCTCAGTCATGGTTCTCATTGCACCATGTCTAGGTAATGGCATCAATGTCTAGGGCAGCCTCTACCATAATGGCCTCTAGATCCAGGATTTTATTTCCCAGGCTTCGAGCATTTTCACACATGGCCTTCCAGTTTCTGCTCCCACCCTTCTTGTCTACCTCTAATTTTCTCTTTTGCATACTCTTCTTCACCCTTCTGCTCTCATTCCTATCTTTCTTCATTTCTACCATTTAGTTTTTGTTTGTTGTTAGATACCCTTTGGTGATTTCTTTCCCTTAGGATTCTCCCTAGTGACTACTTTGGTTTGTGGGGGGAACAGTTTATGTCTCCATTTTCCCCCACCACCACCCTCAGCTAGTTTAAATGCTTGCCAATGTAACATTTAAGCTGTTCACTGAGGACTGTAGTTCCCCTCCTGAATGGATGCAGGCCATCTCCCCTGTATAGGCTCTTATCCCTTCAGGTCAACCCCAGTCCACAATGTATCTGAACCCCTACTCTCTATACCTCTCTTTTAACCATGAGCTTAAACTCCTGGTATGCAGTACTCCCTATCCTCCCCCCCTACATCGTAGACAGACAGCACCAAAGAAAAAGACACTGAGTGTGCTACCTGATTAAGACCCCTCCCCAACTCTCTGAACTTCTCCTGCACTATCCTAGCCCTGTTCCTAGCCAGGTCTTTAGTTCCTAGGTGGACAATGACATCCAGCTCTCCTTCCCGCTGCCCTTTTGATCATCAGAATTTGCTTCCCATCCCTATAAGCCATGACTCTAGGTGTGCACCTAACTTCCCTTCCTATCCCCACATCTATCCCACTCACAATGGACTCCCCCACCAAGAGTTGCTTTCTCCTTCTCTGGGGTCATCTTCCACCCTCCTTGGTGTCTCCACTATGGAGGACTCCCACATCCTCCTTGATCACTGCTATGGGTGCCTCCATTGGACAATCCTGCCCTGCCAGAGCGACATAGGAATTGTGTAGTGGTACTATATGGGGAATGTGCCTCTAATCCACCACCTTCACCCTTCCCATGCCCACCATAATCCAGCCATTCCTCCTCCTTGGCATCCTCTAAAGTAGTAGTGGTGGACTTGGTGATCCCTGAGTGGGGGAGAAGGCCCCATTGAATCCTAGCCAAATCAGTCTGGAGTCTAGCAACCTCCTCTCTCAGTCCAGAGAGGTGCACGCAGATGGGGCAGCATGGCAGTCTCCAGAAGGTCTCCCTGAAAATTGTTACCCTACAGCCACTGCGCTGTACCACTTCCATTATAATTTCTACCCTGTTACCCCTGGAATTACTTGGTCCCTTGCATCCTGATCTGGATAGGTTTCTAGCTAACATCTTCCCTCACTTTTTTTCTTAAATAAAACCCTCTTGTACCCCATCCTAGATAAAACATTTCACCCACTCTCAGTTCTAGTCCACTCCTGCCTTCTCTTGCAGACCTCCTGGTTCCCTGCTTCCTCCTTGACTGCCTGCTTTATTCACTTGCTACTGCAGTGCAGACATCAGGACCCAGTAGGTCTAAGCCAGGCCCAGGAAAATCAAGCAAGCCCACCAGGACCAGCAGCAGTGAGAGGGTATGCCATGCCATGATGGGGCTCAGTGTGGCCAGGCCACAGAGGAGCATTCCATGGACACTCCACAAATGATCATGCTGTGGCTTGATACTGCTGTAGTGTATGGCAGAATGTGATTGTGTATGGAAATCCATACACATGAAAAAGTTGTTCTGCTGCACTAGTGATGTGCATACTAACACAGAACGACTTTTCATTCTGCATTGGTAGGCACGACACAATATAACCGCCCCCAAACATCGCTGTTCATTGGATAGGGGGCGGTTGATGAGCTGAGTGGGTGAGCCGATTCAGCGAGCGGGGAAATGAGAAAAGATGATCTGGTGGCCAGAACTGATCTTGGGGAAAAACTAAAGTAAGCATACTTCTTTTTTGGGGCCATACACTATATAGAAAAGTGTATGGGAGCCCCCATACACAACCCACTATTCTAATAGTGTACCTTGTGGTTTCCATGATGATAGGGACCTCTTGAGCTTCGCTCTTGAGGTCCTCATCATCAATGGAAACCACTCGGTATTAGAATAGCGTGGTTGTGTTTGGGCTCCCACACACTATCCTACATGTTGCTTGTGCTGCATTTGTCCCGTGTGTGGCTCAGTCATGATCTGTTGTACATTCCTCTACTGTTTAGGTCCATAGTGCTATCACTGGAATGCCATGGCTGGGGGTAGTGTTGCCTGAGTCTTACTTGAGGGCCAGCTGCCACTGGCTGGTCATTAATCCCAAGGAAATGAGTGGCTGAGAGGTCATTATTGCGATTAGAAGTTTAATCGCAGTAATGAATTTTTTTTTCAGGTTTATCTGTTTAGTTTTCTTCTTTTTTTTCCTTTGCAGTGCATGCTCACAGTGCTGTTTGGTATGTCTTGTCTCTGGTAACATGTGGATTTTAAATCGGAAGGAAGTCGGGGTGGTGTCGAGTGTGGTTTAACCTCCGTATTCTCAAATCATTTGTAAGAAATAATTGTCAGGAATGCAGAACTGTTCCTTACTTTATTTCTTTTATTTCAGAAAGCCAATCAGTGAGCTTCTTTAGCACATGGATAATTCAATAGACTTATAACATACTGTACATGAATAAGTGTATAACCCCGATGTTATGGTTAAAAGTGTATTGATGTACATTCACATGTTTCAAATCATATTGACAGGAGAAAACCATGTTGGAATTTTTAAAACAAAACTTAAGTTTCTAACCCTGTTTAATGTTAACCTCTTCAAAGAAATTATCCTTCTAATAGGTTAACAATGAAAGTGTTTGGGCTAGAAGCTTTTTTAAATGAAATTGTTGAATCTGAGCAACATAGATGGTTTAATATTGATTTGATGTATTGATATTTCAAAAATATTATCAATAATTATATTTATGTATGCATTTATTTATTTTAAATTACTCCAACCAGGAAAACCCCTTGAGATGCAGCATTTTGTTTTCATTAAGGCCCTGGGGAAGACAGCCTCAATCAACTGGGTAACATAGTCCATCAAAACAATAGTTAACAAGCATTTGTCAATGCCGAATGTTTGCTTGCTGGCACTGGCATTGGTAGTGTAGGAGTTAGAGAGATGCATAATAGGAATGGCAGAGAAGTATTGAACTAAAGCCAACCCCACCACCACCCTGCAAGAAAAGTGAAGTTACGAAAGCATGCGTGAGAAACTACGTTAAACACAAGCAGCCATGGGTCAATTAGTCGGGGATATTTATAGTAGATTGTCAACGGAGGCATTTGGGGACCTCCGCTCATGAACAGTGTCACTGTAATTTTCTTAATCTGTCCCGAACACCGATTTCCCACAGCGACCACACATTTCTGCGCCTGAAGTGCGAAAACACATTTCGGCCTGGGTGTGAGAAATTACAACTGTACCCATAAGTGCAAAGGACATACACCTATTCATATCCTTAAAGGCACAGCACACTGAATAGGGGTAAACACACTCACACACTTGTGCACACTAAAAAGAAGATAAAAAAAAGAAAACATCTTAAACAGGAATAGAAACAGACATGTGTGGAGTGGTGCAATGCACTGGCAGTGGAGCAGAAGTCTTCTCAGAGGTGTGCTGGAGGCTGCATTGTTGCCCTATTTGCAGGCACCTCTCTGGTCTGCGGAAGGAGGCTGCCCGTCTCCATGCTGACCTGGAGAGGATTCAGGAAACCTCCTCCCCTACCCAGGGACCACCACTGTCACCAACACTTCCTCAGAGTTTGCCAAGAAAGAGAAGCAGTTGGAACACAATGGGCTCAGGGGGGGTGAGGGTGGTGGAACAGTAGCACATCCCTCCAGTTGTGCCTTGTCACAATTCATTTGCCATTCTGGTGATGTGTGGTTCCTCTATGGAAGCACTCACAGTGGAGACCAAGGAATATGCTGGGAACCTCCACAAAGGAGACCCACATGAGGGTGGCACAGGACCCCACAAGGGAAGGAAACAACTCCTGATGGGGTACTCAATCATTAGGTGGGGTAGAACTGGAGGAGGGGCAGAAAGGGTGAGGGAGGTAAGATGCCTGCCCAGCACCATTGCTTGGAGGGACAGGAAGTGAATCCTCAGGATCATGGGAGCAGTTGCATCGGGAAGGGAGCTGGATGTCATTGTTCACCTAGAAACAAATGTCCTGGCTGGGAATAGGATCAGAACAGTGCAGTGCAGCAGAGGTTTGTGAAGTTGGGGAGGGGCTTTAGACAAGTGGCATGCATGATAGCTTTATCAGAAGTGCCACCTGCTCATGGCATGGGTGAGGGTAGGGTACTCCACACCATTGGGATTCAATGACTGGTTAAAAAACTGGTGCAGAGCTCATGAATTTGGCTTCAATGGGGACTGGAGGTCCACCTGAAGGGATACAGTCCTATACTGGAATGATGGTTTGCATCTGTCTGAGAGGGGAATCAGGATCCTAGGTAATCAGTTTAAATGCTTTATTGGCAAGAATTTAAATTAGTCAAGGGGGAGGCACTGTAGAGAAGCAGGAAAATTCTAGCTCCCCCACACACACACAAAATGGGGTAGTTAGTGAAGTAGACACAAAGGTAGAGAAGTTGATAGGGAGCAGGACAGTGGTAAATCCAGAAAAAGGCAAAGGCAATAAGGAGAGGGATGGGCATAAAAGGTGTAAGGCCATCAAAAAATGGAAGGCGGTGAGTACCAATGCCCACAGTTTGGGTAACAAGCTCCCTGAACTAGAAGCCTTGATGGAAGAGGGGCACCTGGATATCATGGCAGTCACAGAAACATGATACACAAAGAAGCATGACTGGGATGTCAACATATCAGGGTACACAATCTACAGAAGGGACAGGGAGGGTAAATGAGGAGGAGAAGTAGCTCTCTACATAAGGGAAGGAATCAAAGGAACAAAACTAAAGGGTAAACAGGCAGGGGATATGGCAATGTGGGTCACCCTGGAGACAGGAAATGGCACCACAATCTGCATAGGGGTTGTTTACATACCCCCATCTCAGGGGGAGGCAATGGACAAGAAAATGATAGAAGGAATCCTTTAAATGGCAGAAGAAGGAGAGGTATTGTTGATGGGGGACCTGAATGTGCCAGATGTTAACTGGAGCACCTTTACTGCAGCCACATCCAAGAGCAGAGTCATTCTTGATGCCCTACAGGTGGCATGCCTCAGACAGCTAGAGCTGGAACCCACTCAGGTGGGAGCAATCTTAGACCTGGTACTCTCAAATGGGGATGGAGAGAGGATCTCAGATTTAGAAGAGGGTAGCCATCTGGCAACAAGCGACCACCAAACAGTGTGGTTCACAATAAACACAGCTGTAGAGTCAAGCCATACAAAAGCAAGAGCATTGGACCTTAGGAGGGCTGACTTTGGCAAAATGGAAGAGTGCCTCAGAAAAGCACTAGGAGACAGGCAAGAAGGAGGGGTAGAAAACAATGGGGAAAATCAAAACTATCATCACAAAGGCAACAAGCCTTTGTGTAAAGCAAATCAACAAAGCAAAATGAAGGAAAAGGTGACTATTGTTCTCAAAAGAGGTAGGAGGAAGGTTAAGGAGAAAAGGATAGTATTTAGGAAATATAAGGACACACAGAAGGAGCAGGACAGAGAACTATATCAGTTAAAGCAGAAGGAGGCAGGGAAGGTATTCAGAATAGTAAAGGCCCAAACTGAGGAAAAGGTAGCCAGCTCTGTTAAGAAGGGGGATAAAACATTTTATAGGTACATATGGGAGCGAAGAAAGACCAAGGGAGGGATACTGAGGCTTAATAAAGGGGAAGGAATGTAGGTAGTGGGTGACAGTGAAAAAGCAGGGATACTGAACGACTACTTCTGCTCAGTATTCAGAAAAGAAGAGGAGGTGGAGGTACCTAAACTAAACAATAGAAACACTCTGGATGGGGGGGTCAATATCAGTCCATTTACAGAAGAAAGGGTTCCAAAAGAACTCTTAAAGCTGAAGGTGGACAAAGCAATGGGGTCTGACTGGATTCATCCAAGAATTCTAAAAGAACTAAGTGTAGAACTAGTGACACCACTGATCACCCTCTTTAACAAATCATGGGAGGATGGGGTGGTACCTGAGGACTGGAGGAGGGTGGATGTGATTCCACTTCACAAAAGTGGCAGCAAAGCAGAAGCAGGAAACTACAGACCTGTTAGTTTGACTTCAGTGGTAGGGAAAATAATGGAATCACTACTGAAGGAAGGAATTGTTGAGTACCTAGAGGCCAGCGGGGGCACAGGATGCAAGGCAGCATGGATTCATAGAGGGAAGGTCATGTTAGGTGAGTCTAATAGATTTCTTTGACTGGGTGACCAAAGTCGTAGACCAGAAAGGGGCTGTGTACATGGCCTACCTAGACTTTAGCAAGGCATTTGACACAGTCCCACACAAAAGGGCAGGATAGGATGAAGAATACATTTTTAAAGAAAAATCCAAAAGTAGTAAACTATCAACACAGCACATTTATGTTGACATTACTCCAAACTTTTATTTAAAAAAAAACTATGGCCCCCCCATATTCAAAGGATAGTGTCGGCTCAAACATGGTTCATGCCTGCACTAACCTGGTTTTGTGTCAGTGCTCCGGGTGGAGCCATATTCAGAGGCCCCCAGAGCACTGACCAAACTCAAAAACACCAAGGCACTACCCATATCACTGATCCTATGTAAATGAGGGGTCCCTCTGCCATACTGGCAAAGCATCCCCCAGAGAGCAGTGCTGTTTATTGTTGCTGCAATCCACATCTTATTTTACCACTAAGCCCATGCCCCCACCCCTGAAGGCAGGATGACTGTACTGCAACCACTCATCATAGTGTCACATGTCACACCCACCCCTTAATACCTCTACTTCATTGTAAAGACAGATTTCTTGTAGTCTAGTGCTCCCCCCACCCCCTGATTACCCATCTCTTGTAAAGATAGATCTCTGGCAGCCTAGCTGTTCCCCCACCCCAATCTTCCATCCTTAATTGTAAAGATAGATTCCTGGTAATCTAGCAGTCCCTCACCCACCCCCCCAGTCACGCATCCTTCAGTATACCGATAGATCCCTGGTAGTCTAGTCATCCCAAGTGGTCCAACAGCCCCAACCTCTTATATACTCACCTGTACAAACTGTATGTATTGTATTCTTAAAATGTTTGACTTTCCTATTCACAGAAATTGAAGTCTCTAGTTACTGTAGCCATGCAGATATTGCCAACACCATTTCTCCAACAACATAAGAAAGGTGCACTGCTACGCTGTTTACTGCATTTTTGAGTGACTGAGTCTTCTGTTTTATCAATACCATAAGGGTGAGTGAAAGTGAAAATTGGCAACTTCTGTTTGGCTTTGATTTGGAACCCCTGTCTTTGGATTGGCTTCAACACTTCAATAAAAGATGCTTCAGAGCCTTAGTATGAAGGGGGTCAAGCAGGGTAAATGGGGGCAAGAGATACTCCTTCACCACCCTTCACTCACTCCAATCAGTCCCAACCTCTTATACCCTCCCCTGTACTTCAATCAATTTTTTCAAGAACAACCGAGTCAGCACCTGGCACAGTGCCAGAAGGTGGAAATATTTTTATAAATAAAATGTCTGGGGGGAGGAGGAGGAGGGTGGAAAGTGACTGGGGTGAGGAAAAGGCTGGCCATACAGTGGACTAAGCATGGTCACCTGGAAAGGGCAAGAGTGCTTTTTTTTAAATTATTTTGCCGAAGATTAATGTGATCCCAAGTGGACCAAATGTTCAAAAGTTTTGCCGAATTGAATTTTGACCCGTTCACTGAATACAAATTCTGCATTGGCTCATCCTTACTGCAATATCTCAATAGATTCATTGGTACCTGAAGTCCCTTAGTTGTCTGTGGGATTGGTTCATTTCCTCAAGGTTACTCAAGCCTTTTTTCTGAGGCAATGGGCTCTCTTGGAGTTGCTTGCTGTTTTTATGGGGGAATCAGTCAGACCAGTGGCTGCTGCAGGCAGGATAGCTGCCATCTCCTCTTATCCTGCTGTAGCTGTACTCAGGAATCCATCCGCAGGTCTGGGAATTACTGGTTGATTTCTGCCTGCAGAAGACGAAAATCTCTTGTAAGAGTTCTTTGGTTTGAACCCTTTTGAAGTGGTCTTCCCTCTAATATTTATTTACAGCAAATAGTTTATGGTGTAATTGTGAACCCAACCAACAAGAGTAGTTACACACGGAGCTCCTGCCTGTTAGCCATTTTGTATTAACTATCCCTTCAGCATGCACTGAATTAGACCTTTTTGTTTTAATTATAGCTCACATCTTGACATGGCACTGTGTATGACAGTAGTTTTTATTTTTTGGCTTTTTGCTCCTACTGTAATTTTGTATCTGTTGGCCTGTCTTGGGTAAATGCATTCTTTAAACAATTTGCCTGAGTAGGGGAGAATAAACCAAACTCATTTTAAATGTAATGATAATGGAAAAGGTCTGATGCAAGGAGTGGGTACCCCACATCTTATTAGGATGTTGACAGGGTGCCAAAGGTCCAAACAGATTGCTGCAACTCTATACTACAGTCACCCTAGGAAATTTACCCCAGTACCCACTTGTGCATCTGCTATTTCTTGAAAACATGTCTGTACTAAATAAATATTTTTTCCATGCATAATCCACATTTGAGTGCTGTTCATTCCAGTTTGGAAAATTAATCTCATCATATTTCTAGCCACAGTATCAACAAGAAGCTACACCAATCCTTTCAATTTGTGGTTATCAGCTGTAAGTGGATCATTACATAGAATAATTGTATGTACTTACAACAGTATGGTCAATGCCTCAGATGCTCCTCCTGTCAGCTTAGCATATTTGCTATCTTTCAAAAGGTCAATACATAATTGTTTACTGTTATTTTTTAACTAAGACAGTACATTGGGTTTCTCAGCAACCCTGTATGAAAATATACATTAAGATAGCGTGTATGGCCTAAGAAACCTGTTCAGTGTTTATAGTAACAATAAAATACAGAACTCCAAGAATCTGGAGAGTGGCCAGTTGAGGGGCCAAAGAATCAAACAGCAGACTCACCATTCAGTAAACTGGGTATGGGCCTCTTGCCTCAAGACATTGCCAATGTAATCCAGCTGTCTGGATCAGTAGAAAAGAAGCATACAGATATCAGAAGTTTTGCAGCCCAAAGTCATTTACTGTATACAAAAGCTGAATCCAAATGCTCTACTTACAACACTGGGAGTTTGCTAGATTACCGGAATGATGCCACAATAGTTCAATGCCCAGTTTGGTCCTGGTCATAAGTTTTATTCCAAGAACAGTGAGGACAGGAGACTGAGGGATGCTTATTTTCCATTGGGGGGAGACACCCTTTGCTTGTAACTTGGCCATACTTAGAATAAAATGTGTTCATTGCAGCCTGGCTGTGTGTGCCATTTTTCCCTTTTTTGTGTAACCCTTGTCCCATGACCCCCTGGTTTCTGGCTACCCTGACTAGAGCACCAGCACAGACAAGTTGTCACCCTTCTTAGCCCTTGGGTGATACTAAAGGATCCTCCCTGTCAAGGGGTTTTGCTTGACAGAAGTACTGTAGTACTAGGCAAAATGTTTCTTATGCTTGTGAAATGTGCTAAATTGCTGATTTCACATTCACACATTTTTAACAAGTTTAGTAAAACTGTTTCCAAATCCAATGTATAATTCGTCTTTCTTGTGTTTTCTCCAAATAGTAATTTTTCCCAAATTGTGCATTTTTAGAAGAGTTCTTAAAAGTGTACAATTTCAGCAAATAGCACCATTGTTTTTTTCCAAACTGCACATTTTTCATGGTGACATTACTGTAAATTTGAAGTGGCAACCATTTTGCACATAAACACTGACATATTGCCCTAGACAAGTGCATGAACCCATTTTATGGGAAGGGGAATATTTACCAGGACAGTGGAGAATTCCCCTACTGTTGTGAAATGTGCCTTGGGTTCTTTCACTTCCACCTGAACACCCACCAGGACAGCACAAGAGATGGGCAGATGGGACCTCAGTTTAATGTCTCATCCAAAGGATGGCATACACCAACAGTACAGAATCCCCCTAATACTGCACTTGGGGGTGGCCATGCTCTGTGGTATGATTTTCTAGCCCAGAGGTTAATGCGCTACCAACTGAGCCACGTTGACGCCTCATACACATGCTACCACAATTTCCCTGTACAGCTTATGCTGGTTCTATTACTATATGGTGAATTTCGTTGCCAATGCTTTGAAAAGATGAAACTCCACATGTACTGCTTTGTTGCGTGTGATGCAAGACCTCTACTTAAGTGGGGTGTATGTACTGCTACTGGCTGTTGACAAAGAAAAAATAACACTATTTGCCTTTTATTATACAGCTGCTAGTACAACAATCTTGTATTATTTCAGCTGGCTTTACTTCTAAAATATATGGTGAATTTCAGTGCTGACAGGCAAGAATTACAGCAGTGCATACATACTGTATTCACATGATGTTGAGCTCCTGATTTAGTGATCTGTTTGTACTGCTACTGACTGATCACAAGAAAAAACACTGTTTTCATTTTAATATACAGCTGCTATCACAATTTTCCTGTACACATTTGGCTGGTTCTACTGCTTTATGATGAATTTGAGTCCTGATGCCTAGGAATATTAGTACTGCATGTGTACTGCACGACTGTGCACAAAGCAGGACCCCTTTAATATTGGGATGCTTACACTTCTACTGGATGATCACACACAAAAAAGTTTTCCTTCCAATATACAGCTGCTAAAACAATTTTCCTTTGCAGTTCTGATTGGCACAACTGCTATATGGTGAATTTTAGTGTTGCTCCGTGGAGATTACAACACTGCTAGCAGACCATGCTGCTGCAGGACATAAGCACCCACACTTGATTGGGGCACTTGTACTGCTACTGGATGATCACGAACAAATGCAAGAGTTTTCCTTTTAATATGTACTTGTGTACACAATATACCTGTACAATTCCGGCTGGCTGTATTGTTATATGGTGAATTTCAGTGCTGACACTTGGGAATTACACCACTGCATTAGTACCATATGCTTCTCAAAATGCATGGCCTCCCTTGGCAGAAAACTGATATCATGTGCCTTTGCAGCCTACTTTTCTCCGAAGCGAATGTCTTAACAGGCACCAACCAGTCCTTGTAGCATTTTATCTTCTATAACCCTGATCATTTCATGTCACTACCTTGTCATCTCAATTTCCCCAATGCCTTTTTTTGTATTGAGGAATCCAGACCAGCACAGAGTACTCCAGATGGGGTCTGACCAGGGCCTTCTAAGATTACTTCCCCTGCCCTGATGGTCACCTCCTTTTGATACACCCCAGTTTCTTTGCTACCCTCTTGACAGTGGCTGCACACTGCTTATCATACTTCAAGACAAACCACAAATGCTGGAGCACTCCTGGACTGCTGGGCCAAATTTTTACCTCGGATCCTCGATCCCAAATCAGTAACAACAAACAAAAGCAAGTGGCCAACTGAATGAAAAGATACAGGTGCTCAAAAATAAATGCAAAGTGAGTTTATTCAGACATGGTTGAGACACTGCTACCAGTGGCCCAGTGCTTCAGCCATGTCAGTTTTCATGATATGCCCCCTGAGGAAGACCCACGTGGTCGAAGCGCTAGGGCAGCGGTAGCAGCATCTCCACCATGTCTGAATAAACTCACTTTGCATTTATTTTTGAGCACCTGTATCTTTTCATTCAGTGTGCCACTTGCTTTTGTTTAGTGTTATCCTACTTCTGCCCCTTGTCTAGTATGACATCAGGGGCCAGATATTCAATGAAGTGCAAAGCAGAGCACAAACATTTGCACTACATCGTGCAATAGCTCTGGTGTGCAGATATGCTATATTCAGAGGAATAGTGCAAGGTGCTATTCCTCTGAATACAGGCCCATATATGCCCAGCACTAAGCCACTTAGCACTGCCCAAATTCTCCCCCAAAATAGGGCACTACAATGACTAGTGCTAGGGCAACAGTTGTTATATTCAAACGTCCCCATGCAAATGACCCCGTTGAGCATGTAAGATGCTATGGATCCATTTACATGCCCATTGTGGGCTTATTTGCATAGGGAGTGAGACTGTTTTGTGCCACACCACCCCCCAATTGCCCCATCAGAGAGCTATCTTGGTGCTAGTGTCTCACTCTGCAATCACCATACAGATGATAGTATTCTCTAGTGGTGTAGTGGTCCCCCCTCGCCGATCACTGGCCTGATACTAATGATAGTTGTACCCTGATGGTCTAGTGGTCCCCCCTTGCCGATCACTACTCCAACAATAATGATAGTATTCCCTAGTGTCTAGTGGTCCCCCATCCTGATGCCATGTATGACAAATTAACATCAGGCCCTGGTGGTCTAGGGGACCTTCCTACCCTATCCCTGATCTGTCAGTAACATACAAGATGAATTGTTATCAGGTGTCTAGTGGACCCCCCACCCCAGCAGGTAAGGTCCCTCCACCCTGCTCCTCCCCATCCCAAACCTAAGTCAGCAGCCAGCACAGCCCTTTTCTCCCCACCATGGCCAGCCACCGACTGAGCTATCAATTAGCGTGTACTACAGTAGTATGATTCCATGCAGCTAAAGGCTTTCTTATTATCCATGAACAGTACAGAGCCTGTCCAGAATGCAAAGACCCCAAGTGAACCACATTCAGAAGTCTCCACATATTATGATAAGATAACCTGCTCCTCGCAAAGCCAGTTTGGTCTGCATACACTTACCATGGGAGTAGAACCTTGGCTATGACCTTGAGGTCACAGTTGAGGAGAGAAATGGACTGGTAGGAGGCACATTCAGTCAGATCATTCCCTGACTTTGGCAATACACAGATGGTTGCTCTGTAGCACGAGGCAGGTAGCACTTCCCCTTCCCCCACCTCCTCCAGCTTGTGTTCCATAGGCTCTACCAGCTCCTTCCTCAGTGTTTTACAGTACACTGCCACTAGTCTATATGTACTTCCTGCCTTTCCTTTCTTCAAGCCTCTATTGCCCCCCCCCCAAATGTTTCCTTAGTAGTCGGCATCCAACGATTTTTGCTTCTCCTCAGTCAAGGTCGGGCTCTGTAGCCTACCAAGAAATTCCTTGACCTTGGTAGTGTTTCCTTACACTGTGCCATGTAGAGCTTTTTGTAGAACTCCTTAAGTTGAACTTGAATATTTCCACCTTTATTTGTTAGGTGTCCTGAGGGTACCTTTATGGTATGTACTACTGCAGATGTTCTCCTACCCCCCACCAGCCTGGCCAACATTCTCCCAGGCTGGTTTTATTTATTTATTTAGTTTTTGTTGACCAGGTAAGTGCACTAGACAAATCCTGCCTATTTTCAGGCACGACCTGGGGGAAGGGGATACAGATGAATGCCAACTGACCTTGAACCAGATTAAGCTGTTGGTGGTATTTTTTACTGAATGAGGGAAATGTGGCCAGGACACCAGGGTTACTCCACTTATACATCTGTAGTTTCATGAAAAATAGGGATGTTCTTGCTTCCCCTGTCAGTAGCAGGTTGAGGGCTTCTCTGGCTGTTCTTTCAGTAGTAGCTACCACCACTTACAAAAATTGCGCACAATGCCATGCCACAGCAAATCCTGATACCAGAAAAGCCACATGCATCTGAGTGCAGCTTTGAACAAAGGCATCTGGCTGCAGTGCACCATAAACTGGCAATAAGGTTCAAGGTGGTGGTGGCTAGTGCTGTAGCTCTCCTAGCACCTCATCTGATATTTCCCCTACTGCCTTTTTTTTCCAGGTCCTTCAATGCCACCTGCAACCAATCCTGCCTCTCTCTCCTTTGCCTTTTAATATTAGCCACATAACTAATGACAGCCCCGCTGATGAAAGCTTTCCCAGCCTCTCAGAAAATGGCATTAGACGGTGCTACAGCCAAGTTGGTCTTGGTATACAGCTGCCTTTGTTCTTTTAAACAGACACTGTGAGCTTTTTGACATATTTGTTACCCCCATGATACCAACAATACCTGTAGGCATCTATATCTAACATTCCCCTACATATACACAATGCTTGCATGAGTTAAAATTAACTTTTAGGCACATTTTTAATACATTTTCTACAGTTACTCATCCTGTTTAAATCACCTGCTAATGTGCATGCCTGGAATCGTTGGCTTTTTGTTTCTAACAGCAGAATAAATGTGGTAGAGTGCTCATTTTAATAGCGCACTCAGTTTCTGGCACTCAGGGTACTATCAACTTTTGGGAAATGGCTTTTTCTGAAATAAGGTAAACAAAAAATCAAAGTGTTTTTTTTTAACATGAATATTTTCTTGAACGTTTTAACCAAAAAACATTTATAACAACATGAAAAAGACCAAATACATAGGAAGAACATTCAAACAACCAATTATGTACAAATCATTAAAGATGATATGCACTTGGGAAATATATGAACAATAGTTAAAAACATCAACCATATTTGACATCACATTAATAACAAAAAACAACACACTAAAAACAAATTCAACCTAAATGTGTATTGCAAATAACATATATGTCCATGGCATTTACAAGAAGATAAATGATCTAAACTCAGAAGCTGAGTACTATGAAAATCTGAAGTAACAGAAATAATAATGCACTATTAACAATGGGATACACTCTGCTAGGGCAGCGGTTTTCAAATGGTGAGGCCAGTCTCCCTTGGGAGGCCCCAAACTGTTCCAAGGGAGGCTCAAGCAAGTTTGAAAAAGTACTGTATTTAAATTTTGGGTATTATATATTTTGTGTGAAGAGATTAAGCAAACTGAAAGAGGATAATAATAGTAGGTGAATTTTATGTATTTATTTACTAATAGATGATGAGGGAAGGCGAATGAGCCTAGGCTCATTTCAGGTGTACATGGGGAAGGGTAGGGAGTGAAAAAATTTCGAAAGGTAACTGCAAAACAATCAAGAAATAGGCAATGAGCAATAGTACAAATAAATATATATGAACAATACATTAATAACGAGTGGTGGTAATTGATCAATTTGTAAACTGATGGCAGAACAGCCCAAATACAAGGGTTGAGCATAGAAGTGCTAAGAGCAATAGCAGGAAGGAGCAAAGTAATCCTTGAGATGTTGCTTAGGAACAGAGAAGGAGGGGGAGAGGCAAAGTATGTAGGAAGGTTATTTCATATAGAGAAGAAATGGAGGAAGTAGTCAGACCCATGAAGGTACTGCAACAAGGGGTAACAATGGTTCAAGAATGAAAATAGCAGAACAAGTAGGTTGGCCTGTGGGGGGGGGGGTACAATAGACTGAATAATAATGTTTGTTTATTTAGCACAGGAGCTCTTTTTCAAAAGTTCCAACTCAGTATAAGACAAAGAATTGAATTTGAGCCAGGTACTCAAAGGGGTTTCAATGTATTCTTGGTGTACTGTGCAAAGTACGGTACATTGTTCTTCTTTGCAGGGAGGCCAAATATTATTTCAATTTTTGGGGAGGCTCAAAATCTTTTCCATGGATTTGGGGAGGCTCACTGTGACAAAGTCTGAGAACTATTGTGCTAGGGAGTCTGGAGTCTAAACACTAGGAGGGTTATTAGGCTGGGGGAGAGGCACAGAGCAAAGATGTGAGTGGAGGAAAGAGTCCCATTTGCTGTAAAAAGCATCATGTTTTCCAGAAGTTATTAATGTCAATCTGTTTAAAAGCAAGACACGAAAGAGCAGAGTGTCATTGGAGTATTGAAGAAGGTGAGGGAGATTTCCATGACTGGAAAAGTAACTATTTTGCCTCCAGCAACGCTACCACAAGCCAGTGCTTCTGAAAGGAGGGAAGTAGGGGAAACAGAGAGGGAAGGCCTAGTATGACTATTGCCGGGTGGGATGGGATAGGTGCATGCAAAACCTTAGCACAATCCAAAATAATGGCATCCCACCACTTGGTGAGGTGCAGCAGCTCCACAATTCATGCAAAAGGTCAGCTGCAGGTTGGGAGCAGCACCAACAAGAGGAGTCCACAGTCAGAGTCACAGATGGCAGGGCTTGAGGTGTTTTATACCAATGATGCAAGATTTTAAAGTGAAGCAGGTGACTTTTGGTATCGCAACATGACTTGTGGGTTAAACAAATGCTGATAAGCCAGTCATCATCTGAGAAAGAGGCGTTAAGCTCTTTCTACCATTTGGCCTTGCTTGGGTAGTAGCTGAAGGTAAAGCCTCACAGAGAGTGCAATACATTTTACCTGCCCAACCTTTGGTACTAGTGGTCCCATAGAGATTTGTAAGTCAATCCCAGGAGGTTCAGGAAGTGAATTTCTTGTTATATTCACAAATAGCAGCTCACAGTAGTAAACACTGCCAAAAATCAGACTTGAGCATTGCATACTTATCCTGTAGTTGCTAAAATGACAAAAGGACGTCTCTGTGGGAAATAACAACATCCACAATTAGCTTAATGTTACTGTTGTTCCATGCAGACCATCAAATTGATTTGCCTCCAATAAGAATACAGGGGTTGCCCCAAAGGTATGTCAAAGACCTGGGGGGGGGGCTGAGCCATCAAGGTTACAGCAGTTAGGACATACAGGTGTCCCAGGCACAAAGGGCCACAATGATAATGGGATGAGCTGAAAATTTCCACCAGGTTTTATATCTAAAAAGTAAACTGAGACAGGGCACTTGCACCATTGCCGCCTCTAGATGAACCCATTTTGAAATGTCTGACAATGGAGACCCAAACCACCAATAGGTCTGAGACATCCAGTATGCAAGTACATATCCCTCAACCCAAGGAAGGCTAAGGCAAAACAAATTCAAACTCTTACAAGCACGAGTTTGGATGTGCTTTGGCACCCTGTTAAATGTGTACAAGCAGGAGGCGCGGGCAGCTTGGAATTTAGTCAGAACAAGTAGAAATGTATTCAGAACTAGGCTGCAGGCTAATTTAAACTCTCACAAGCATTATGTATAGGAAGGGGAATGTTACAGATGCCTGCAGGTATCGTTTTTCATGGGCACAAAAAATATGTCAAAAAGCTGAAAGTGTCCCTTTAAATAATCCTTGCATTCCTCCTTAGCCAGTAGTAATGTGGGGGATCTCCAGCCTGCCTAGCCATTTGGTTCCCACCCTCTTGCAAATGCAACATCACCATGAATAGTCAAATACATACTGTACATATTGGGCTATGAGATACCTCTCATAACAAGCCATATTACTTTCTGGTGAGGTAGATGTAGTCCAGGCTGGTATATATTTTATGTGGGTTTGAGTAACATGTATATTCCCTTGCTCCAGAACTGGCTGTGTACCAGGCATTCAGCATATACATACAAAAAGCTGAGCGACTAGAGACACTCTTCCCACTATTACTCCCTATTTAATCCCCTTGTACCTTTTTTACTATGCTGTACTGATCTGCTGTATTTTGTTGTCAGAAAAACCCCTTTCCAATCTCACTCACATGGTGCTGCTCTGTTGAGTACACACTGTATCCGTGTGTATGTATACTTAGGTATGTATGTACAGTATGTGTGCATGTACATGTGCGCATGAGTGCTTATGTCTAAGCATGCAAGTGTGTTAATTATGTATATGTGAGGGTGTGTAGGGGATATGTGTGTGTCTATAAATCTGTATATATGTAAGCAAGTATGATTTCTGTGCATATATGTATGTAGTTATGTACATATGGGTATGGGTATATATGTATGTGTGCATGTGAATATATGTACGTATATATGTATATATTTTATATGTATATATATGTATGTGTATGTGTGTATTTATGTGTATATATGTGTATATATATATATATATATATATATATATATATATATATATATATATATGTATAAGTTTTCGCTTGTGTATATATAGCTACTGGAATGCCATGATGTAAGGTTTCCTATGCCTATATTTTCAAAGTGTCTAAGTCTCCTTATATCATGAGAGTTCTGAACCCTACTCTGGTCATGTGTAACTCAACCTTACTAGTATGCTATTTCTTGTATGTAATTTTTTCATGCCATTATGTTTTCTTCTGCTTATTCTTTATATATTGACTTTTGATTCTTCATGACCCTTACAGGTACACCTTGTAAATGAGTTTTATTTCTCAGTGGTGTTTCTCCTGGTGAAAAAAAGATTTGATATCTAGATCCACTGTACCCTGCTTCCTTCTGCTCACTCTTCCCTCATGTCACCCTGCCTACCCCCCTCCTTGTGGTCCAGGCTGGGCTCCATCACTGAATTAAAGTCTTCCCCATCATCAGGTTGTTAAATGTCTCTACTTGCAGCATGTCCAGTAGCTTCAGGTGAAAGTCAGGCACTACACTGCTGGGGTGTATATTCTTCCATACAACACCTGCCTACCATGCAGTGTACCTTTTATGAACACACTGGCCCTCTTGGGCTCTGTAACCATCTATAACCTGCAGAGGAAAGGCTCTGTGAAGCAGTGATACCACCCCTCTCTTATGTGAGGTATATGTTCCTGTGCAGCACCCTTCCACCCAGCCTCCACCCAGCCTCCAACGAGTTTATGTTCCTCCCCTGTGGGGTGCATCTCCTGCAGCATAACCACCTGTGGGTTTCATTTCTTCAGCACAGTAAGCACCTTTTTCCCTTTTAATCAGTGAGAAAACTCCCCACAGATTCTATGATATAATCTTAATCATGCCAGTCCCCATCATTTTAGATTGTATGTTCTCCTTTTACTGTCCTGTCTGCTCCCCTCCAACTTGATACCCTTCCCCATGGTTTTCTTCCTTGACCATAATATTGAGAACCTTGTACCTTGAAATGAATGTAAAATATGTACACATATAACATTTTGGGTCACTGAATCCATCAGAAACCACAAACAATAACATTTAACAATATCACAGAACTCCTCCTTCCTCCAAACACTCCTTTGCACCATGAGTAGCTGAACTCCTGCTGTGTCCACTCATCTCAACATCTCCCTTCCTTCACCCCAAATACTTAAAATATTGCACTTGCTCTAAGTTATTTCCCTTTTTATCAGCTATTTTCATTCCAATCCAGTCCAGTGATTTTTTATTTTCTTATTTACAAACCCGCTGTATTGTTTACTCAACTTGATCTTTGCATCATTATATCTTAAAAGAAAAAGTAGGTTATATTTCTCCAGGAGCTCACATATTGTTTTATACCAGGCAGATTTGAAACAGCCCCTGGTTACCCAATTTTCCTTTTCCTCAAGGCATTTTCTTGATAGTCTCTCCAAAGAGAGTCTAGTAAGCCTTAACCAGTAACAGAGCTTTGTAGTATCTAAGAGTACATTACCATTGTCTAATCCCAACTCAGCTCTTATGATACATAGAGGGAAATGAATGGCTAACTGCTAATGTTTTCCTTAGCAGCTGTTGGATGGGGACCATCATTTGTTCTCTCTTTTTACTATCCCAGATTTCTGCACCATATGCCAATTGGCCTAGATACTTTGCTCTGAATGCTCTGAGTAATGGCTTTACTGATATTTCACCATATACATAGTTAAATTTTCCCAAGGCAGATGATGTTTTTTTTAGCGTACTTAATGTTCTTTTAATGTGTTTATTCCATTGCCCTCTTGTTGTAAATGTAATACCCAGGTAAACATATGAGTTCATAATATTAAGTTTTTCTGTTCTAAAGTTCCAGCTTCCCCTTTGTTTTTACTTTCCAAATAATATTACTTGAGTTTTTGTAATATTTATTTGCAATTTCAGCATCTTAGAGATATCTTCTAAAAGGTTTATCTTTTTCTGCTGTCCTTTTTTTTTGTTAATGAAAAAAGGATTATATCATCAACAAAGCCAAAGTGGCACAAAATGGATCCATAATTTTGGGGGAATCTGATTCTAAAGTTGCCATTTTTCTCAGTACCCCATCAATATAAAGGAAAAACAAAGTGGGTGCCATGATGCACCCTTGTCTAACACCTCTAGTTGTTTTTATTGCTTTGGATAGCTGACCATTGGGCCCTATCCACATTTTGGCCCAAGTCCCATTATATATTTATTTATAATGTTGATCAATTGTTTTTCTATACCATTCTATTGCATCACTTTCCAAAGGATATTTTTTATTCACTGTATCAAAAGCTGCTTTAAAGTCAACCATGAAGGGATTCAGCAGGGCATACAGCAAGGCAAATATGATTCTGGGGTGTGTAGGTAGGGGTTTAAACAGCAGGAGAAGAGAGGTGATCTTGCCCCTTTACCAGCCCCTGATGAGGCCTCATCTGAGGTACTGTGCTCAGTTCTGGGATCCACAAATAAGGATGGACAGGGATGAGATGGGGATAGACATCATGAAACAGAGGGCCAACAAGATTATCTAGGGGAACAAGGATGGCATATGAAGAATGACAGAAAGACCTAAACACATAATGGAGAGTAGAAGGGGGAAGGGAGATATTATAGAGACAGAAGTTTCTAAGGTGTGTAAACAGAATGGATATCAAATGCCTATTCACTATGAGTGAAAATGCAGTCAAAGGGGGCATGATTGAAGACTAGTGGGTAGAAGGTTTAAAATGGATGCTAGGAAGTTCTTCTGTACAGAAAGAGTTGTGGAACACTGGAATGGACTGCCAAAGAAGTTGGTGGAGATGGGACTATGGTGTGATTTAAGGTTGAGTGTTGCAAATTTAATGGCTTGGTGCTGCTCTCAAAGGATGGAAGAAGGTTGGACAGACAGACTCTGCAATAGATGTGGGTGAAATTACCAAATTCTGAAGTCACAGAATTTTCTTGAAATTCCATGAATTTTCATTAAATTTTGTGAATTTTGTATTAGCCATAACTCAGTCTGTTTTACATCTAGGCATCTCACATGTGGTGTGCACATTGTTTGGGATACGCCCTAAAAGTTTATCAAGTTTTATGGCATTTGAATGAAGGGTGGGGAAGTTATAGGGGTTCAAGGTTTAGCAATTTATTATTCATGTGAACATTTCTGGAAATATTTCTATGCTTAGAACTTAGCCACCTTTGGAGCTAGATAATTGAAAACTTAGATGCATACTTTCTTGGAAGATTCATAGAAACTGCAAAATAGAGATTGTAAGGTTTAGCTATCACCTGCCTCCCGACACGATTTCCATGGGATTACTTCTGAACCTGGGTCATCAGTATGGCAGTGTGATGTTCTGATGCTGGACCATGGATGGTTACCTAAAAGCTTAATATATAGAGTCAATGAACTTAACAACATTGGCGATATTCTGTTCTCTAACTTTAAACTTACAGGGATTTAAAATTCATCAGTTTACATAATTGCAAAATGTAATTTTACATTTTCTGAATGTTTGGAGGCTTATACCTCAGTCACCTTTAAGACTAGAGATCTGAAACTTTGCACACATATGTATGGGAATGGACGATGTTGTCATACCAAATTTGGTGCAATTTGCACAAATGCTTTTAGTTTACCTAGTCATTAACTGTAATTGTAAGATTTCTTAATGTGTGGAAGCTTAAAACGCAATCATACATACAGATAGAGATCTGAAACTTGGTACACTTCTGTATGGGTACTAGTATAGACAGCACTCCAAAGGTGGTGCAGTTTGGGCAGATACTTCTTAAAATATACAGAAATAACCAAATCACAATTTTAGCAAAATTTTACAACATTTTCACAGAAATTTTATGAAATGTCACGGAAGTGAAATCAGCACTTCACCAGAATTCCACTGGCAGAAGAAAACATTCACCCATCTCTAATCTGCAAGGCTGTAAGCATGTGGGGCAAATACGGGGCAGGCTCAGTGGACTTCAGTGGACTTCAAGGGCCTGATTCTCCCTCCTGTGCACCCAGCGCAGGAAAGTTGCAGCAGGATTGTTCAATGCAAGTTGTCATTTGTGGCATGACTTGCGTCAAATGGGATTCCACAATGCAGTGCCTGACACTGCTGCATCAAAGCCCACTTATAACATGGTTGCATCCAACATCAGGGGGCGCCATGTTGCAAGTGGGTCTGCACCATGGCAGGGCTGCAGCATCTCCATAAATGAGATTCCAGAAGCCCCACCATGGATGCAGGGAGGCCACCTGTTAGACCAGCAAAGAGGTGGTCTAACAGGCTTGTGGTGCCAGGGTGCAGTGGTATAGGGGCCTGTAGGGGTCACCTGGGGCTGTTGATGTGGTAATGGGAACATAGGTGGGGGGTCCAACCCATCCCCAGCAGGGGCATGCTGGTGGTGCCATCCTGTGCTGGCACACCACAATGTATGGTCAGGGATGCCCAGACCCTAGGGCACTGCAATCACAGCCCCACTTCCCCTTGTTGTGCTGAAGTTATTATTGGTGGTCCAGTGGCCTTCCCAGCCCAGATCCTGCCTGCAAATGCCAGGCATGTATCCCTGAGCCCCACCCTGCCCCTGGCCCCAACACACCATCAGTGTTATACTCCTGGTGGTCTAGTGGCCCCCTACTTCCCACCCCAACAGGCAGTGGTCCCCCCCACCCCACTATCCCCAACAAGCACTAGTGGCTGGCATATCCCTCATCATACCATTATGTCAAGTCACACTGCGATCTCACAGACAGCAAATGTGTACACATATGCAGTCTGTGAAATCACAGTGTGTGGCTGGTCATGGTAGTGTGAGGAGGGATGTGCCAGCTGCCACTGCTTGTTGGGATGGGAGACAGGGCAGAGTGGGGAGACCACTGCTTATCGGGTGGGAGGTGGGCAGCCACTAGACTGCCAAGGAGGGTGACCACTGTGCTGTTGACTTTGCACTGCGGCATTCTGGATCATGGATGGGGGTGGTGCTGTCACCCAGGATGGAGATTATCACTGTTGTTGGGGTGTGTACAGGGCTCACAGGGAGGAACTCTGGCACCAGAAATACAGGGGTGAGCAATAGCCTGCCATAGCAGGCATGCAATATAGTTGGCATAGGTGTTGTTGGGGATAGTGGGATGATGCCATGGGGGTCCACATGTCTGGTGCCACAGCTTGATGTCCACTGTCCCTTCTGAGGCTCTGTTCTGGGCTTGCCACTCCTTGGGGCACACAGAGAGTGCACACTGGCACTAGTAGAGTGCTGCGACTTGCCCTGTGCCACAAACTCTCACTGCAGGGCTGCATGTTGCGGCCAGTCCAGAAGGTTTGTCACAAGTGGCAAATTGCAGCAAACCTTCTGGAATACCACTTTTTGCCCTTGCCACAGCTGCGTCAGGAGCAGACCCTTTCTTTGATGCAAGTTGCACCTGACGCAGGTGGCTTCTGGAATCGAGCCTCAAGTCTTTTTTACTATCATCCATTTCTGGCTCTACGTTCAACAACACTATGTACTGTACAGATGTAAAAATGTTCCAGACAGATGAAGTTTGCGTGTGAGTGTGTGTGTGTGTGTGTGTGTGTGTGTGTGTGTGTGTGTGTGTTTAGGTGGGTGGTAGGAAAGCAAAGAAGTGAATAGCAGTTACGTGGGCTTTACAGATGGTCGAACATGGCCCTTTTGAAGGATCTTAAGTTTTTGGATTTTTTATTTTATCATATAGCAAATTGCACATTTTTGGGGCTGCTATAACACAAACCTTTTTGACAAATGATTTGTACATTCTTGTACATTCTTGGTATGTGCAAGAGAACTCTAGGCAAGGCAAGTTTATTTATATGGTACCCACCCCATACATCTATGGGTGCCATACAAAGATAGCATAAAATCATAATAACAGTCCCACTAAACTTTTTAAATACTGAATTATCAATGATCGTTACATGCCAACACAAGTAGAGGATTATTAAGCACCTTCTTGAAAACTTCCACCTAGGGGGCATTTGAGAGAGAGAGAGAGAGAGAATGGGAATTCATGCTGGCAGGCTAGCGCTGCAGTAGCATTACCTCTTGCCATCCAGATGACCTGGGTTTGTGTCCAAAGTAAGCAGTAAGACACATAGGGGTGTCCGTAAGACAGTTCTAACATTTAGCCAGGGGTGTAGTAAGGCACATCTACCTGAATAAAGTTGCTTTTTAGTTTTCTTGCCTTAAGACACGTGTCCTATTTTGGCCACCATAGCTGTAAGTTGTTTCTGCTTATTCTCATACTGCAACCTTAGCCCCTCCCTCCACACTCATACACAAAGATATAAAAATCCCTAGATAACAGCAGCGTGTCTGTGTATTGTTTTTCTTTTAAATATTTTTATAAGCTGAAGAACTACACTGTGAGCACCAGAGCAGCACCAGCAAGTAAGATATGAGTAAGCAACTTAGTCCGATAAGTTGAATCACATCACAGGGCAGATGACAGTATGGCAAAGTTCTGCTTGATTTCTACAATTGTTATACCATATTCTGAGTTCAGGAGTGAGTGGCAAAGTTCAGCTTGTTTTTCTGCTTTAGTGAACCTATATGAAGTGAATGAGCAAGTGAGGGGTGAGATGTTTGTATTCAGTGGCTTTTGTGGGAGGTATTTCAGGCAGATGGTGTTGAGGGGAGTACTAGCGCTACTATGATCACTTAGGATGAAGACACACAGAACAGACATATATCACAATTTAAGCTGTTTCTAAACAGTTTAAAGATTTCTTCTTTATTTGATTGATAGCATTCAGAGCGAGTTTCGAGTGGGTGACAAGAGGGCAGGGGGTGCACTTCATAATGGTTAATAATATTAAAACAGCAAAAACGAAAGTAAAAGTATAAATCAAAATATGTTAGACATGATTATGCTTGTTTTATTTGATTTATTGAGTTTGCTAGCTACTGAGTGTTATGATCTATGGGAGCTGAAAAGTTCAATTCGATTCAATATATTTGATATGCAAATTGAGGGGAAGCCCCTCTTTTACAATTTCAACCAAAACATTGTAAACATTCAATGAGTATAGAAAGCTATACACAATAAATACCATTTCATTTATAGCACTCACCATGGCTGTGCAGCAGTCAACAAAACAGAGACTTGAAATGAGAGATTGTTGGTAAAATCTTAAATTTTGCAACACTTTGAATCTGCAACCATGTGTAGGGGATAGACTAAGATAAAGACAAAGTGCTCAGTTTTCAAAATGGCCACTAGATTGATGCAAGCTGTGTCAAACAGTAGCTTGCATCAGAGCCCAGTGTGCCAGGGACCCTGCACCCAATTTTAGTACAGGAGTGGTCTCAGCACTAAAGTCCAGGAAGTTGCCTTGACTGCTCCCATGTACCAAACAAGTGGTGCATGGAAGGTGTTTGGTGGAGGCTGCCATCACCCCCTGACAGGCAAGACAGCACCCCACCAGACTTTAGTGGGATGGCAGATTGCAATTTATACCGTGATAACCTCGCAACGCAACCTCCACCACTGCTGTGCACCATGATGACCCTGCCCAGCATGTGCAGACCCTTGCAATACCCACCTGGTCATGGTGCCAGCTGCTGCCATGCTACTCTCCCCTGCTCCAGAGTACCAGAACACCTCTTCTGCAGGTACCCAACATGTGCTCCTTGATGCTGCAACATGCCTGGTGTGCAGTGCCAGCTGTGTCAAGCGACCCCTGCAGAGTTGTGTGGTGGCCACAGATGCTGTTCACTGATGGTCCATGGTGGCACAGGAGGTGTTAGACCAGCTGCAGCTGGTCTAAGCATGGCGGGGGACTGCTATGTTCCAGAATCCTGGGAATGGGGATGTGGCAACTTGAATCCATTGCAAGCGCCCTCTGCCTTGGCACACCTGATGACATGATGCATGCCTGGAACAAGCAAGTCTGGCAGAGGGGGGGCCAGGATATGCCACAAGCTATCTTACAAAACTGGCTTCACCACAAGTTCTGACACACTGTGCCCCTTGCATCAATTTCTTTTGATGCAAAGAGCTTGTATGAGTCTCAGACCTTTAAAAACCCAGCCCAAAGTGTCTGCTTTGTAGTTTCATTCCCAGTATTAGTAGGGGTTAAACAAAATGGTGGTTGCCAGTTTTGTTCTTCAGTTTTTAAATATTGATGGATAGATTTTCTCTTGTACTGAGTAAAGCTGGCCAGCACTTGTTTTTATCCATACATTAAACACTTCTAATGCATAGCTAATTACCAGTCTGGATGCAGGACTTTCTGAGCCCATTTTATAAGCCTGGGCCAACTAGTGACAACCAATGAGGCAGGGTTTCAGCATCAACCATGGACGTGTCCTTCCTCAGGGAGGAAAAAGCACCTCCTTCTGTTGGCCATGGGGATTGGGGTGCCATGTAGGAAAGAACAGTACTGCCTTAAATAATGGCCTCACATTAGCACACACCAGCTTGCTTGGCATGTGACACAGCGACATCACATGCCCAGAGCAGGACTGGCAGGAGAGTTACAACAGAGAGGATAAACTCACCAACCCCTCTGATGGCCCTGGTAGGGAAAAGGTCAGGTCGTTTCACAGGAGCATGCTCTGTCGATGGGATAAGAGGTTAGGCTATGGCATGAAAAATCAGAGTGATCTTGGGACAAATTAGTTCCCTCATCCCATCATGCCCAAATGGACTGCTTGGCCCACCTCCTCCTCCTCACCAGCTCCTGCCTTTGGCACCTCAGGTTTGTCAAGTGAAGCATTCTTTCCAAAGGCCTGATCCCCCTCTGAGGTCCTGCCTGCAGAGGGAAAAGCCACAGGTTACCTGCCCAGAGCCATAGTTGATACTAAGCAAAGACAGAAACTGAGTGTCAGATACCAGGGATTCCATGGGTGGGAAAGAGACACTGAGGGTGATGGAAGGAGGTTTCCATGTCAGGCCCGGAGTGCTGGAAAAAGAAAGTACAAAGAAAAAGAGAACAGGAGCACAATACTGATCAGTGGGACAGCACTCCAAAAGCTTTGTCCAATGAGAGCTTCAGTTTGGCGTGAGGAACAAATAACAAGTCCACCTTGGCAGAACTGACAGGACAATAGGAACATGCATGGACAGGAGGTCTTACAGGTAGCCAGGGCTCATACCATGCAGTGTCTTGTATGTCAACAAGCCTATCTTGAATGTGACATGCCACTAAATAGCCAGCCAATGCAGATTGCAGAGCACTGGTGTAATATGCTCAGACTGCAAAGTCTCAGCAATCAACTGGGCCACTGCATTCTTGGCATACTGCTGGCAGCAAATCAAGCCTCCGGATATCCCTAGACAGAGAGCATTGCAGTAGTCCAGCCTGGCTGTAAGAAAGCCATGTACAATCATAGTCAGGTCCCCTGGCACTAGATATGGTTTAATCCAGGTGATGTTCCATGAATGGAAAAAGTCAGTGTGGACTACTGCCACGTGATGTTCAAGGGTCAACTTGCAGTCAACAATGGCGCCCTGGTTTCTCATCCTATCCATAGCTTCAAGTGTATTGCTCACAAAGATTATAAAAAAGCAATATTGCCCTTCCTTGCTGACACACATGAGTACCTGATTCAGTCAACAACGTGTCCATCTTATCAAAGTAGAGGCTAAGCCAGCTGGAGGCCATCCAGTTTGGGAGCACAGCTGATATTTCTGATACAGTTACAACAGAAGTCTGATTACATAGGCTGGAAGGAGGTCACACATGCATTTGACTCTTACTGTTGTCCATTTGAGCTTCCTTCTTTTTTTAAGGGAAAGATATCCTAGACTTCTGCACATAAGGCAGTGGTACATTCTTTTGCCACTCTCTGGTGCAAATCTGTCCAAACTATTGTAAGCAACAGAATGTTAGCATAAAGCTGTGGCATTAGCTTATCTGCAGATTTTCACACCAATATTCCAGTGATGGTAAGAGTAACTGCTTTAGGAGCAGTTTTCTGGTGTTGAGGTTAATGCATCTTTTGTTGCGATAAAGGAGTCCTAACTTTTGGTGTGCACTGCCAGACCTGTTAATGTGCTTCATACATGAAAATTTAGTATCAAGCCAGGAATCTGTTTTTTTTAAATAACTGTAATTGTAAAATGGGGTCACAAATCCCTCGAACATTAATGGATAAAACAAATCAGCTGACCATGCATTAATATAGCACAATGCACATTCATCCTAGTACTTAGTCATATCACAAATCACTACACAAGTGTGGAATGTTAAAAAATGGTAGACATTTTTTTCCTCCTCAATAGCGTGGAAGGTTAAAAGCTGGCAGCCATTTCTTTCCTCCTCAGTAATGAAACCCAATACTTCAAAAAACCGAACTGTGTCCCTAAACATTGCCTATGTTTCCGTTCTCTCACTTCACCACTTAAACAAATATATCCATAAGCATTTGCCCTCAGCTCATTTACTCTTTCTACTTAATTGTTATTATAGCGGAACCTCCATGTGAACTCTCATCTGGGCCCCTCATAAATAAACCAACAACCAGTTCTCGTAAAATCCTATTTTGCATCCATTCCAAAATGCATCCACTTTTCAAACAAACAGTAGGCACATTTTTTGTTAAATTGCATCAGATACATATTGATATGATACATACATTCAGTATCAATCAACTGCCTATCATATCAAATGAAGCATAATACTTCTCCGGACAGAGCCAGTATCTGACACAGAGCAATGGTAGTTTTATGAATCACGCTACCACAGATGGTAACTTACTGCTGGCAACATAACCTCGTAATCTCTGGTGTAGGAGGTGGTCCTAAAACATAGCAAACATTGCAGCCCCTGAGTGCACCTAATTAATCATTGACAGTTTCACTTTTCCCTGTACGCCATAATAGGGCAGGGCTAAACGTAGTTTGACATAATTTTAAAAATGGGTGAACACTGAGTGCTTTGTCCTCATCCGATTGCACTGCTTGCAGATGGGCACACAAGAACCCATCTCACTCATGCTCACTGTATAAATTAAGACTTTCTTTTCTGGTGAAATCACAAAACTGGAGGAAAAGGGCTTTTCTGTGGGAGAAACCAGCAGTATATCTCTCTCATTCTTCATCTCTCTCACTCATAATCTCTCAATGGCATAAGACATTATTCCAAGCATTTGTCAATGCCGAATGTTGTCTTGCTGGCATTGGCATTGGTAGTGCAGGAGTTAGAGAGATGCATAATAGGAATGGCAGTGAAGTTTGGAACTGACGCCAACCTCAATCTCATTCTGTAGAGACTGACAGGCATTGAGGTGTGCCTTTGGGTTGTTGGCCATAATGCTCATTCCATTTCACCTCATCCTACCCTGCTGAGTCTGACAAGTGTTGCATTGTGCTTTGGGTCATCAGGCCTTACGTTCACCCCATTCCATAAGGAAATACATTGAAATGGGTGCAGTATTGGAGAATGGGGTGAACTTTGAGGCGAAAGAGTCCAAGGCACACCTTGATGTCTGTCAGTGGCTGCAGGGTGGGGGTTGGGGTGAAATGACGTGAGCATTACAGTCGACAATCCAAAGTCACACTCCTGATGCCTGTCAGTCTTTACAGGGTGGGACTTTACAGTTAGAAACCCTAACTTCCTGGGCGTTTCTTGGTATTTGCACTATACATTTTCAACATGGGTTTTTTGTGACCCCACCTCATAAAAGCATTTCGGACCTCTGCTCATGAACAGTGGCACTGTGATTTTGTTAATCTGTCTCGAAAGTTGATTTCCCACAGCGACCGCGCCATTTTGCGCCAGATGTGCAAAAACACATTTTGGCAGGATGTGAAAAATCACAGCTGTACCATTCATAAGGAGGTGTGAAGAAATGACAATTTTAAAATCTGGAGTGAAAATATTAAAAATTGTCGAGGTTATGAGTGTGCATGGAAACTGCGCAATGCATGCTCGTAACACAGACATTTTGTAGCATTTTTCACCAAATTTTCAACATAGACATTTTGAAACCTCTGCTCATGAACAGTGTCACCGTGATTTTCTTAATCTGTTCCAAACATTGATTTACCGCAGCAACTGTTCCATTGTGCGCCAGATGTGCGAAAACACATTTTGGGTAGGATGTGAAGAATGACAGCTGTACTGTTCATAAGGAGGTGTGAAAAAAATGGCAATGTTGAAAATCTGGAAAGAAAATATTAAAAATTCTCAAACTTACAAGCGTGCATGGAAACTGCACAATGCACACTCGTAACACAGTTATTTTTTGGAATTTTTTCACCACATTTGCAACATAGGTTTTTGGGATCCCACGTCGTGAACAGTGGCACTGTCATTTCATTAATCGGTCCTAAAAGGTGATTCCATTCCAGTATGTATACATACTACATGTGACTCTGATAATGTATGAACTGCTTTTGAATTTGCAAAAATTGAAGTATTGGATGTTGTAGAAGCCCTGTTGAAAATTGACTTATACAAAGCAAGAGGAGTTGATGAATTGCTAAATCTGTTCCTAAAATATGTGGCACCTGTCATTGCTTACCCACTAACTGACCTATATTATAGGTCATTAACACGATCTTATTTCCCAAGCATGTGGAAAATTGTTAAGGTAGTACCAATCTCTAAAGCTGGGAATAAGGAAACAATGGGCAATTACAGACCTATTTCCCTGTTACCAGTTGTTGCAAAGATCTTTGAGGGGATGGTTGCAAAGTAGATATAGGGCTTTCTTGAAAAACATAAAATTTTGAATAAATATCAGTTGAGTTTCAGAGCCAAGCATGGCACTACTTCTGCACTTCTGCAAGTTACTGGAAACCTATCCAATTGCTAGGACAGGGGTTTATCTGTGGGAGCTATTTACGTTGATCTTTCAAAGGCGTTTGATTCTATTCACCACGATATCCTCCTGTCCAGGCTTGGGTACATTGGGCTATCAGCTCAGGTGGTGGATTGGTTCCAATCATATTTATATGATAGGAAACGGTTTGTGGCAATTGATAACTGGAAATCTCAACTCCGTTCATTAAAAATGGGTGTTCCTCAGGGTTCACTTTTAGGTCCATTGATGTATAACATATATGTCAATAATATAAAGTTTTCTAATCCAGAAATAAAATTTCACTTGTACGCTGACAATATAATAATCTATACGTCAGGGGATAAACGGGATCAGATAGAGAATAAACTACAAAAGGCATTTGATAAACTGCAGGAATTTCTAACTCTATCCAAACTCAAACTCAATGTAAAAAAATCCCAATCTATGCTCTTTCATAAAAAAAACCAGTAGTGATAGACTTAAGTGGCCTTTGCAAATAAAAACATTAGAGGGACATATTTTAGATCAAGTGGATAACTATAAATATCTAGGGGTTTATCTTGATTCGCTATTAAAATGGGATAAGCATATAGAACATATATCCAAAATAATTAATAGTCAACTGGGGGCTTTGTACAGGGTTAAACAGTATACAACATATGAAATCAGAAGTTACTTGATAAATACCACAATGTTACCCTTATTGGATTTTGGTGACTTGATTTACTCAGGGACAAATTTAACATTACTGGGCAAACTGGATATTCTATATAATAAAATGGTTTGGTTTATTACAATGGCACCTAAAAGAACACATAGGGAGGAATTATACAAGGTACTTGGTTGGTTTACTTTGGGGGATAGGAGATCTTTGCATACATTGCTCTATATGGAAAACTGCTTCTCTATGGGAACACCAGGATATATAACAGACTATTTACAAGAAAGAAGAATCAATCCTAGTTTAAGAGCAGCAAAAGGAGTAGAATATGTTTTACCAAAATGTAATACAAATCTGGGGAGGGGTCACTTTTTTTATCATGGTCCTTCTCTATGGAACTCTTTGCCAGTAGAATTAAGAATCCATGATGGAAAAAGGAAATTAGACCAGATCAAGAAATGGCACGGGCTAAATAGGATAAAAATTTGATCAGGAATATATAAAAAAACAAAAAAATTAAAAACATAAACCTAATGAAACTGTGCAATAGCACCTTATATGTTGTCCTAATGATATATTGTTTGCACTTTAGCGATTGTTGTCTGATGACGTTGTAGTTTCCTTAATGTCTAGGATCTGTCTATGTTTTATATGTATGTATGTATTTATTACATTATGAATGGAACTGTGTTATGCAACTGTATGCATTTTTGTGGATATCACTGAAAATGAGTTTCGACTCAGTTAAGTAACCATTTCATTATTTATAATGAATAAACTTTTTACTACTACTACTACTACTACTCTATGCAATGACTGTGAAATCCCCTTTTGGGACTGAATAATGAAATAACATGACTGAATTCATGAGGTGGGGTCCCAAGAACCCCATGTTGAAAATTTGGAGCCACAAGTTGCAAAAATGGCTGAGATATCTACCTAAAGTGACCCCCCCCCAATGATGCCATTATACAGCTTACCATGATTTTCTTCAGTTTGCGGTTGGCTTTAAAGAGTGCAGATGTGCTCCTGCTCCACTGAAAATTGTTGCGCTGGGCTCCAGAGGTAAATATGGGGTGAGGGGGGTGCGGGGAGGTGGGATGCACAGAGGATGGGTGTGGGCTGTGGGAGAGAGTCAGACATGATCACGAGGGGCTGTTTTCTGTTTTACAGGTAAACAAAAAAGAAATGGACATCGTGAGAAGGTTTTTCCCCCACAAGTTTGCTTTGGGCACACTGGGGTGGCCTCCCAGTGTGCCACCTGTGTTTTTTGGGGGGGAGAGGACTGAAGCCAGTAGGGATTGGGCCCCCTGTCAGCAAAGACAGTGTGTCTGTGTTTGGGGGGGCATGATGCTGAGGGGGATTGGGCACCCCCCTCAGCAAATTGCGGACAGGGGACTGAAGCCGATGGGGATTGGGCACCCCATCGGCAAGCATGTCTGTGTTTGGAGGGGATGATGCTGAGGGGGATTGGACATCCTCTCAGCAGATTTCAGACAGGGGACTGAAGCCGATGGGAATTGGGCCCCCTGTCTGCAAGGTGTCTGTGTTTTGGGTGGGGGGATGATGCCAAGGGGGGATTGAGCACTCCCCTTGGCAAACAAACAAAACAAAGGGGAATATATGCCAATGGGGATTAGGCTCCCCTATCGGCAAATGAACTGGGGAAGGGGAATGCTGAAAGGGGGATTAGGCACCCTAGAAGTTGGCTTGCTGGGGATTGTGATAGGTAGACATCCGACAGCTGCCACCATGTTTACTGAAATGTTACACCAGGCAAGGCACGCCCTGCAATGACGGGTTGCTCGCTCATTGCAGTGGTGAAATTGTTTCAAGTTGGTGGCATGCTTTTGCAGTGCTGTCATAGACAGCATGCTATCTCATTCATGCCGCAGAGACCAGCCGGAGAAAGCAGTGGTGCCATTGCTCACAACACAACCGTGCATCCAAAATCTGCTACTCCACAACAAGCTACTACAATATGTTGTTTGTGCTGCACATGCAAGACAACATAAAAATTATTGGTAAAAAAAAAACCTTAGATTTTATCAAATACAATGTCGGGGGGCAAGGGTGTGAGAACAACCACAAAAGTACAACTGGGGGGTGCAGACAGGGGAAGAACTACAACTATGGAATCCACATTAGGTCTAAAGACCTAAAGCAAAGCATTGACTTAAGTCTAGTCCCAGTAAATAGAAGGACTATTTTACGTATAAAAAAAAACCCAAAAACTAATTTTTATTTTGACTTGTTATATAATGTATATCTTAGTTTTAAAAAACTACTTTAAAAATAAAACTCCATATATCAGTGCAATAAGACACTCTGGGGATGTGCACTGTGCTGAGATATGAATACATTGCAGGGCTTCAAACAAGCATGGGATAGGCATAAGGGAGCAATACATATGAGTATGAATAGATAGGCCATTGACAGAGTAAAGGCCTATGGCACATTCATAAGGTAGGAAAAAATGGGCAGACTGGATGGGCCTTGGGGTCCTTATCTGCCATCAACTTCTTTGTTTCTATGTTTCTATGTTTCTATGAGATAAATGCACTTTCTCTGCCTGCAGCTTCGTGCCTCACCACACTCCTGAGCATGTGGTTTTCTCAGCACAATGTGCACCCCATCATGTCTTTTTGCTTATGTAACATTTTTCCAGCAGTCATCCTCTTGAAAGCATGACTTCAAATGCATTGGGAGGACTGTTCTTCCACTGAACCACATGGATTTCATTTTTGAGTTGTTCAGTGGCAGGCTGTTTATATAGTATTCATCCAGATTTGAGTTTCAGTGACTACATCTTGCAGTGTGACATTTAATCCAGAGATTGGCTTAACTTTGGTATATAAATATAACTGTATCATCTGCATAAAAGTGGATATCAGTGTTCGAGTTTGTGTAGATGATTGGTAAGCCATTTATGAAAAGGCTGAAGAGACGTAGACCATGCATGGACCCCTGCAGCACACCAAGGCTGAGTGCATTTGGAGAGGACGTTACTCCATTGACTTTGGTGACCTGGGACCAGTTTGAGAGGTAATTCTTGATCCAGGACAGGAGCATGTGAGATTAACCAGTCACTTACCTTAGCAAGATGAAGGCCATGATTCACAGTATCTCAGGAGTCTGGGAAATAAAATTATTTAGGTCCAGGCAATAGTGGCAGACACTGAGATGGACCGAGTAGCCATATAATCATAATAATGATTGGTGACTTGACAGTCCTAGGCTTCACTGTGTTTAGATGGGATACAGGAACTGGTAAAGGAGGAGACACAGCCTTATATGTCAGGGAATGCATAGAGGCAGTGGAGAAAGAAAACATCAGGGGAAGTAATGGGTAAACAGAATCACTGTGGCCAGGGAACATCTTAGTAGATTGCATAGGCTAAGTGATCCTTTTCTGCCAACAAATTCTTTGTTTTTGTGTTCAGATCAAGGCAACCTCAGGCACAGAGCTACAGATGGGGCGATTTATAGACCTCCAATATAGGGGAAGAGAAAGTAATAAGAAGGTATGGACAGAACTAGAAAGGGGGAGGGTGGTAAAGGCAGAGGTGGTGGTGGTGGTGGTGGTGGTGGTGGAATATCTAAAACTTCAAGGAAGTGGTTGGGACATTCCAGTGGCCAGAGGTTCCGGAAGTCAGGCTCTGCTGGATACATTGCAGAACTGCCTGCTGGTGCAGTTGGTTAAGGAACCCACTAGCAGGCTGCCATTCTTGGTGTTGTACTCATCAACTCGGGAGTAGTAGGAGGAGTGAGGATAGGGGATCCACTAGTGTCCAGCATCCATAACTCTGTATGGTTCAGCCTGGTCCTTAGGACCAGTAAACATTCCTCAAAGGCTAAAGTCCTTGATATCAGATGGGCAGACTTCAACTGGACAAGGGAGCTGGTTTGTGGCAACTTAGTTCGAGTGAACAGCATCAGGGATGTAAAGGAATGATGGGGTGATATCAAGAGGGGGCCATTCTTGAGGTGACAAAGTCTTGCATGGGAATGGTAATCAAAAGAAACAGGTACGAGAGTGAAATATGGTTCTCTGAAAAGGTCCGGGAAACAGTGAGAGCCAAAACGAAGACCTTCACCTGGTATAATATAAAACAAGAGGAGGAGGAGGAATGGGGAGAGAACCAAATGTAAACAAGTGAAATCAATGGGGTGGCCAGAGAAGCAAAAGCTAACACAGAACTGTGTACTATGAAGGGGTCAAGGGAGGTGAGAAACAGTTCTTTAGATATAATAGGGAAAAATGAAAGCAGAGAGGTGGAATTAATAGGCCAACTGAGGAAGGTAGGGTAACTGATGAGGACAGGCAGAAAACAGCCATTTTTAATGACTCCTTGTGCTCTGTATTCACAAGAAAAGACAGAGAGCCTGAGCCGGAGAGTAGCATTAAGGTAACTGTAAGAGGGATACCGGAGATGAGGCAGAAAGTATTTACCAGTGAAAGGGTTAAGAAAGAAATAGCAAGCCTCAAGATAAACATGGCCCTGGGGCCAGATGAGATGCATCAGACAATGCTCAAGTAACTGGCAATAAAACTAACTGAACCCTTGGTAGAGCTACTCAGTAGTTCAGTTCAAACAGGATTTTTTCCAAAAGACTGGAGGTCAGCAGTAATAGTCCTACCCCATAAGGAGGGGACAAGAAGCAACCTTGTGAAAACAGACCTGTTAATTTTACCTCTATTGTGGGTAAATGGATGGAGACACTAGTCAAAAATTACCTAGCTGACTACTGGGAGAGCAGTGAACTCCAGAATAATAAACAGCACAGGTCTGCAGCAAGAAGGTCTTGTCAGATCAAGCTGATACTATTCTTTGACAGGATAACAGGGGTAGTGGACATGGGCCACAATGTGGATTTACTCTAATTCAGTTTCAGCAAACATTTATCTCAGTGCCTCACAGAAGGTTGCTGATGAAGCTACAGGATCTGGGAACATGAAGGACACAGATGGATGGGAAACTGGTTGGAAGACAGACAACAGTGTACTGTGGTTAACAGAGTCAATTCAAAAGACAGGTAGTCACTCGTGGGGTGCCACAAGGATTGGTCCTGAGTCCAGTCCTTTCAATATGTTCATCAGTGACATGGGAAATGGAAACCAAGGCAAGATGTGTCTCTATGCAGATGAGGTTCAGGAAGATGCAGAGAGACCTGCAATAGCTACAGAGGTGGCCAGAGTTGTGTCAGTTGAAATTCAATGCCAAAGAGAGTAAGGTGATGAACATAGGGAATGAGAACCCCAGGACAGAGTACTGGATGGATGGAGGGGATAAAACTAGGCATGACCTCTGGAGAAAAAGACCCAGGGGTCATCATCAGTGACTCCCTAAAACAATCAAGTCAATGTAATAAGGCCTACAATAAGGGAAACAGAATGCTGGGGTGCATAGAAAGGGGCATTGACAGCAGAAATAAACACTCATTATGACCTCTATGGAGCACTGGTGAAATCCCAGCTGGGTTGGGATATTCAAAGGGGTTGAGCATGGTGCAACAGTGTTGCGCCATGCACAGCTCACTGATGTGCCTCGGCGTGATATTCAAAAGGGGATGATGCACTGTGCAGATCCCATTGCGCCGGGTGCACCAGTAATGTATGCGGCACAAGTGCAGGGGGCATGCCCATACATATTCCGCACATCTCGATATTCAGCCTGGGATGTGTGGCGCATATGCTGGTGCAATCCCTACTTGCACCGCACACTGGTGCTCAAAGGTGAGCCAAAAAGAAATAGGAGTAAGGGCTGGCCACCCACAGGTGAGCTGCTGTATTGCAGGGCGCAGCATGGCAACCGCCAGCTGTGGGTGGGCACCCGAGCTCTGGAGCCAGGGTCTGTCGGCGTTGTGCCCCCCCCACGTCCGATCATGAGCATTGCAATAGACCAGTATCCCTGATGGTCTAGTGGACCACTTCCAGCTGGAACGCGGGCATCAGTACAGAAATAACATTTCAAATTATCCCTGGTGGTCCAGTGAACCCGCTTCCAGCCTGATCGCGGGCATCAGTACAGAAATAACAGTTCAAATTATCCCTGGTAGTCCAGTGGACCACTTCCAGGCCGACCGCAGGCATATGTATGAAAATAACTGTCTAACATATCCCTAGTGGTCCAGCGGTACCCGCCTCCCCACCCGCCCACTGAGCCCCACCACCCCTCTTCCCCCCCGGTCAGCGGTGGACCCATTCACATATCTGGACTGTGTAGTATAGTACGGTCTGCACACCCATTGGACCCCGCTGTGGACCAATGGGTGTAAAGCCGTACTATACTCAGTCAGTCGGCAAGCGGCCAGGTGGCTTGTGGGTGGGGGAAGAGGAGTGGCGGGACCACCAGGGATAATTTAAAATGTTATTTCTGTACTGATGCCTGCAATCTGGCTGGAAGCGGTCCACTGGACCACCAGGGGATATGGGACATGTATTGCTATATACTTATGCCTGCGATTGGGCATTGGGGTACTTTGCCTCAATGTGCAGGCGGCATCGGTCCCCGACGGCTGCAGCCTGGCAGGGCACCAGGTGCAAGTCACCAGGGATCGGCGCACCTGCATGCAAATGGGGCCATAATGACATGCTAATGGTCCCAGTTGCACCTTGCATGCATTATGGGCCCATTTGCATATCCACCACTGAATATCGCAGTTCCTGCACCTAGCACAACCGCACTTGCACCAGTGCATCAGCCTGCGCCTCTCTTGCCACTTGCCCTGGTGCAGTGCCACTGCGCCATGCACAATGCGGGAGGCCACGCTGCCATATTCAATGGTGCTGAGCCATGGCGCAGCACCATTAAATATCGCCCAGCACACTCTCAGGCGCATCCCAGCTGCACTGTGCCCAGGCTTGTGCCCCTGCCTGGCGCACTCTGAATATCCCACCCCTGGAGTACTGTGCCCAGTTCTGGAGTCCTCACTTGAGGAAAGATAAAGACAGGCTGGAAGAGAATCCAATGTAGGGTGACAAAAATTATTCAGGGCCAGCAGGGCAGGCTCCATGAGGATCATCTCAAGGCGCTGAACATGTATTCAGTGAACGTCAGATGAGACAGGGGAGATATGATAAAGTCCTTCAAGTTTATGAAAGGAATGAACATGGTAAACTGCAAGGGACTATTTAGCAGGAGTAGCAGATCAAGAACATGGGAGCATGTGTGAAAACTGATGGGGGTGTTTAAGAGGGGTGTGAGAATATTTTCTTTTACAGAAAGGGTGGTGGAACCTTGGAGTGATCTGCCAGCTGATGTGACCTGGTTCTCTTCCACAGTGACAAATCTATGGCCTCTATCTCCTCAGTACTCTCGCACAATTATGCCTCTGACCACAATTGGTTTTCAAACAACCTCCTCTTAGTTAATGCCAAGAAAACGAAATCCATGCTGTTTAGATCAAAGCCTTTCCTTGCTAAATCCAAAACCCATGCCCCCCTCTGCACTCTCTCCCCCGACGGCTCTGCTCTTGAAGAAGTTAATAATTTTAAATACTTAGAAGTATTGCTCGACCCTGCTCTCACCTTCACCGAACATGTCCATTGCATTATCAGCAGGTTCCATCAGATATTGGGAGTCACATATCGATTCAAACAATACCTCACCCCTGAAGCCAGACTGGCCATTGTCCAGGGAAATCTCCTCCCTATCCCGGACTTCTGCTCTCCCATATACTCCAGGACCTCTGTTCCCACCTTGGCTAAACTCTCTACTGCCTATAACAGTGCTTTGCTTTACTGGGCCCTTTCTCCACCCACTACTGCACACTCTACAGTACCCTAGCATGGCTACCGCTGCAGGGATGCTTTGACTTTGCCCTTTGTGACATGGTGGACAAAGTCATCCGCACGGGTACTGCATCCCCCCTTTGCTGCTCTACTGAAAACACAGACCATGCACCGCAGCCTCTGCTCTACTGGTATCCATCATCTAGCTATTCCCAGGGTATCTACCAACATGGGCAGCAGGGCCTGGTCTTCGGTCTCCCCCATGCAGTAGAACTGCCTGCCAGCAGAACTCCAGACCATCAACACTCATTCCAGTTTTAAATCCCACCTCAAAACATACCTACCAGCAAACTCCTACTGCCACTGCCCCAAGGGATCCACTCCTGGCCACACTAGCCTACTAACTCCCAGGGGTTTACCCACCTAGCCGCACTGGTCAGCCTATCCCTAGGGGTTACCCACTTAGCCTCACTTGTCCCCGACTACAATTTACCTCCTGCCTGTTCTCTTACTCTGTAAGTTTACTGATGTGTCAGCTCTTACCTTGTACATAATGTATATATAATTCTATGTATGACACACTGTATAGTTGCTCCCACTGTATATACTATGACACAATCATGCCCACCTGACTTATGTACCAACCTTTGTTTACAACTGCTGTTTGTGTACCTTGCGTCACATTGTAAACAGCATTCACTGTCACTCACTGGACCTGTACCATACCAATGTATTGTGCTTCAATTGCTGTATTCTGAATCTGATCTCCTACATGTATATTTTTGTTGCTCACCTTGTATTCTCTGCCATCCTGTTCCATGTTACATGGCCCCTGGTCATGCCTGAAAACAGTCCCTGGGATCAGCGCACTTAACCGGTTATCAAAGTTATAAATAAAAAATAAAATAAAAAAAATTAAAATGTGGTGGGCAGCAAAACCATCAGTGGTTTCAAACATGGCTGGAACAGAGTGAAGGGCTTAGTAGTTGCTCAGGGTGGTAGTGGCAAGGTGGGGAACATGGGGATGGACAGTGTGGATTAGAACCCTTTATGGACAATAGCTCCTAGGTTTGTTAGGGTTTTATGGACAGACTAGATAGACTAATGTTTTTGTTTTCTGCCATCATTATCTATGTTCTATATCTCTATAAACACTGAGTAATGAGGATCTCAGAAGGTTGGGTGGTTGATTCACACAGCAGAGGTACAGGTCTTCATTACCAGTTTTGACTCTAGCACAAATTCAGGGATTTGAACACGTTGTGACTGTTAGACAAGGGTGCAAAATTCATGTTTCAAACTGTTTTTAGCAGAGAAGGTCAATCTACCATCTTTTCCTGAGGGTCACATGAGTCTGAATGGTGGTGGTCAATGATAGACAGTTCACAACTGAGGATTTTAAGTCAGAGTCAGGTTTCTGTAATAGCCAGAATATCCATTTTGTATTGCATGATCCACATACAGAAAAGCACTAATACTGTTTATCTGAGTCTCACCATTTTCAACATCGATTGTTTTCCATTAACTTTATGGGAAGAGCCTCGGATCATTGAGTCTGTTTTCTATGTTGTATTTTCTATCTCATTAGTATCACTGTAGTTCTTTACTGTACCTTTCCTGTTTTGCTGTGTCTCTGGGGTGGGGTCTATAATGGACAGTTTGTCTTGTTTTGTTGATTCTTTCCAACAGAAAGAGGTGAAAAAATTAAGATCCTATCTCAGATACATGGGTGATCTATTAGACAAATAACTGAGTTCAGATAGCAAGAGGATTTTACTGGCTGTCCATAGATGTGGAAGTATTGTACTCTTCAATAGATCATGATAGTGGCTTAGCAATCACTCACTATTTCTTGTAGTGGAGTACATCAGATGCCCAAGTGACTTTTTGTTGGAAGCAGTAAATTTAATTTTGTGGCACAATGCTTTTGAGTTTGAAGGGCAGACCTACTTGCAGCTAAGAGGTACAGTGATGGGGACCTGCACAGCCACTTCATACTACAGTGATGCGGACCTTTGTAGCCCCATTGCATGCAAATCTTGTGATGAACCTCTGGGAGTTAGACACGGTATTTAATGATGAATTTCCACATGCAGACAATGTTTTCTTCTGGTATAGGTTTATCAATGACACTGTCTTCATGTGGAGAGGCAATCAACAGGGGACAGAAGCATTTGCAGAAAAACTAAACGAGAAAGCGATGTGGTTGAAATTCACTTACACAGTGGAGAAATACAAGGTTGAATTCCTGGACATCATGCTTAAGGAGGAACCAGGCACGTTGTTGTCCACTAGGGGTTTTAGAAAACCCACAGCATGTAATTCCCTTCTGGCTGCCAGTAGCACCCACTCATGGGCACTTAAAGTGTCTATATCGTACTCACAGTTTATCCACACATATAGAAACTGCAGTGAAGACTCGAGATGTAATAAATAATCAAGCAGATGAGTTGACAGAAAGGTTTACTAAAAGAGGTTACAATAAGAAAGTAGTGGAGAGTGCACGTCGTAAAGTGGCATTACTGAACCGGAATGATTTGCTGCAATATAAAAATGTAGCAAGCAGTGAAAGAGAATCCTGTAACACTCTCTTTAGAATTTTATCTAATGGCAGGCTGCATTGGTTCAGTTATTCATCAATAGAAACATAGAAACAGAGAATTTGACAGCAGATAAGGACCGCTTGGCCCACCTAGTCTGCCCATTTCCCTACCTAACGGATAAGCTGCTGATCCTAGTTAATCAAAACAGCCTACTTCCTCCTACCCCCCACTAGAATTGCCTTATGTATGTCCCATGCATTCTTGAATTCCCCCACTGTTTTTGACTGTATGACCTCCTCAGGAAGGCTGTTCCATGCATCTACAACCCTCTCTGTGAAGAAATACTTCCTCACATTACCTCTGAGCCGTCCCCCCCTCTATCTTCAAATTGTGCCCCCTTGTTTTTGCACATCTCTTTTTTTGAAAGATGCTACCCTCTTGGACTTTGTTGATTCCCTTGAGGTATTTGAAAGTTTCTATCATGTCCCCCCTCTCCCTCCTTTCCTCGAGGCTATACATCTTAAGCTCCTTTAGTCTTTCTTCATATGTCTTCTGGTCTGGTGCAGACCCTGCAACATTGTGGTTGCCCTCCTCTAGACAGCCTCCACCCTGTCTATGTTTTTGCGGAGATGGGGTCTCCAGAACTGTACACAGTACTCCAGATGGGGTCTTACCAACTGTCTGAACAGAGGGCCAACAACTTTCTGTTTTCTACTGGTGATGCCTCTCCCTATGCATCCCAGTATCCCCCCAGCCCTCCTTACTGCCTTCTCAAATTGCTGGCCCATCTTTAGGTCATTTGATATGACTACCCCCAGATCCCTTTCCATTTTTGTTTTTGTCAGTACCTCATCCCCCATTGTGTACTCTTGCCCTGGGTTTTTGTTTCCCAGGTGCATTGCTTTGCACTTCTTCACATTGAATCTAAGCTGACATACATTTGACCACTCCTCCAACCTTGCAAAGTCCCTTTTCATCCTTTCCACCCCACCTTGCATATCAACCCTGTCACAGATATTTGTGTCATCTGCAAAGAGACATACCTTCCCCTCCAGTCCCTCTGCAATGTCACTTATAAAGACATTAAAAAGGACCGGCCCCAGTACTGAACCCTGCGGTACCCCACTAGAATCCCTCCTTTCTTCACAGTGGACTCCATTTACTATTACCCACTGTGTCCTGTTGTCGAGCCAGTGTTTTACCCAGGCTACCACTCTGGGACCCACTCCCAGGCTGGCTTATTTGTTTATTAATCGTTTGTGTGGGACTGTGTTAAATGCCTTGCTAAAGTCTAGGTAGGCCATGTTCACAGCCCCTCCCTGGTCTACTACTTTGGTCACCCAGTCAAATAAATCAATTAGACTTGTCTGACATGACCTTCCTGCTGTGAATCCATGCTGCCTAGGGTCCTGTGCCCCACTGACCTCTGGGTACTCAACGGTTCTTTCCTTCAGAAGTGATTTCATCATTTTCCCTACCACTGAGGTCAAACTGACAGGTCTGTAGTTTCCTGCCTCTGTCTTGCTCCAACTTTTGTGAAGGGGAATCACATCCACCCTTCTCCAGTCCTCAGGTACCACACCATCCTCCCATGATTTATTAAAAAGGGTAGTCAGTGGTGTTACTAGTTCTTCCCTTAGTTCTTTTAGAATCCTGGGGTGAATCCCATCAGGCCCCATTGCTTTATCCACCTTCAGTTTTAAGAGTTCTTTCAGAACCCTTTCTTCTGTGAAAGGACTAATATCAACCCCCCTATCCAGAGTGCTTCTATTGACTGGATTAGGTCTCTCCCCCTGCTTTTCCGTTGAGAATACTAAGCAGAAATATTCATTCAGTATCCCTGCTTTTTTACTGTCGCTCTCTGCCCAACCACCTTCCTCTTTAGTCAGCCTCAGTGTCCCTGCCTTCGCCTTTCTTTGCTCCCTAATGTACCTATAAAAGGTTTTATCCCCCTTCTTAACCGAGTTGGCTATCTTTTCCTTAGTTTGGGCCTTTGCTATTCTGACTGCCTGCCCCACTTCCTTCTGCTTTAACTCGTACAGTTCTCTGTCCTGCTCCTTCTGTGTTTCCTTATACTTCCTGAATGCTATCTTTTTCTCCCTTACCTTCCCCGCCACTTCTTTTGTGAACCATAGTGTTTTTTTCTTTCATTTTGATTTATTTGCTTCACACAAAGGCTTGCTGCCTCTGTGATGGCAGTTTTGATGTTTCCCCATTGTTGCGCCACCCCACCTTTCTTGCCTGTTTGCTAGTGCTTTTCTGAGGCACTCTCCCATTTTGACAAAATCAGCCCTCCTGAAGTCCAGTACCTTCACTTTTGTGTGGCTTGACTCTACAGCTAAGTGCATCGTGAACCACACTGTTTGGTGGTCGCTTGTTTCCAGATGCTACTCACTTCAAGATCAGAGATCCTCTCTCCTTCCCCATTTCTGAGTACCAGGTCTAAGACTGCTCCCTCCCGAGTGGGTTCCAAAACTAGCTGTCTGAGGCATGCCCCCTGTAGGGCATCGAGAATGGCCCTGCTCTTGGATGTGGCTGCAGCAAAGGTGCTCCAGTTAACATCTAGCATATTCAGGTCCCCCATCAGTAATATCTCACCTTTCTCTGCCATCCCAAGGATGCCTTCTATCATTTCCTTGTCCATTTCCTCCCCCTGTGATGGGAATCTGTATACAACCCCTGTGCAGATTGTGAAGCCATTTCCAGTCTCCAGGGTGACTCCAAGGTGACCCACGGTGCCTCCTCTCCTCCCTGTTTACCCTTTAGTTCTGTTGTTTTGATCCCTTCCCTTACATAGAGAGCTACTCCTCCTCTTCTTCTTCCCTCCCTGTCCCTTCTGTAGATTGTGTACCCTGATATGTTGACATCCCAGTCATGGTTCTCTGTGTATCATGATGGACCAATCTCTTAAGAGAGAATTAAGTAATAAGTTGAGGGTAACCTTCAGAAGTGCTCCCAATATTAGGGATCAGATTATACAAAGTAGGTTTCACCCAACAGCACCACAAGAACACAGGAACTGGTTACCCTCCCCCCAAGGGTTTCCACTATTGTAAAAACTGCAATATATCTACTTTCTGTAAGACGTGTAAAGGTTTTGAGCATCCAGTGACTAAAACTGGAACAAGAGTTTAATCATCTACTCCTGTATCTTGTAATTTTTCAATATTCTGTTTATGTAGATATAGTATATGCTATTTAATCTGTTACCTAATCTGTGTATCCATATGATATACCTGTACTGTATTTGTGCCTGTTGTTTGCTGACCCTAACCCCTTGTAACCTCCCAGGTCATGTGTGAAAAGAGGCATTTAATTGTCTAGTGCATCTACCTGGTTAACAAAAAATTAATAAAATAAATAAATAAAACTGTCTACCGAATTGATCAGTTTATCACATTACTGATCCAGAAGCAAATGATTTGATACCGTTTAATGGACCAACATAGATGCAACAACAAGAACAAAGTGTTCTAGCTTTCAAACTAACAAGTCCTTCATCAGAAGCGTAATGACAGTTATTTAGAAAAAACAATACTTTTAACACCCAGATCATGCAGAAAAAAAACAGAAAAGGGGGAGACCATGTGATGCAAGCTACCGGATAGTCGCTCCTCAGTACAGCTCCAGCCTCCTGTCTCTTTCTAATCGTTATCTGGTATATTTCTTCGATCTCTAAACCTTCTATTTTGTGCTATTCTGGTTCCCTACAACTTTTTGCCCTTGCAGGGCGACTTTGAGTAAGAATGGACATCTACATGAAAAAGCAACAGCAGAAACACACCCGCCAGTTACACCAGAAAAGGCCCCAAAAATTCCCGGGCCTCGAGTGGAGCGGAAAAGGGAGACGCTTTGAATCCAGGGGTGGATCAGGAGCCACTCACATTGTCTAAATTTCTGGAGGAATTTAAACTATTCAGAGATGAGATTAAGGAGTTGGCATCAGAAATGAAATTGCTCAAGAGAAAAATAGAAGAGATCACTCTCGCTACCTCAGACAACACGACTAGGATCTTCTCGTTAGAGAAGCAAGTGGAGAGGCTTGAGCCTGAGATGGCAGCAATGCACCAGAAATTGTCCAGATCTGAGGTTAAGCTTGAAGACCTTGAAGGTCGCAGCCGGAGAAATAATGTAGTGATCCTCGGGTTACCGGAGGGAGAGGAGGGCCAGAATACCATTGCTTTTACCCAGAAGCTGGTGGAGAAGATTGCTGACCCTTCCCCATTTGGGGCCAAATATATTATAGAGAGATCCCACAGGTCATTAAGACCAAAGCCCCCTCCTGGAGCAATGCCCTGACCTATAATTTGTCATTTCTTAAATTTTTTAGACCGACAACATTTTCTGTACAAAGTAAGAGAACTCCAAGAAGTTCGTTGGGAGCAAGCTAAGTTTAGAATAGCGCAAGATATTCCGGGTTCAGTCCATTTGAAATGTGCGGCATTTCATCCTGTTGTCTCAACAATCATCACTGCTGGACTTAAATTTCGTATGGGATACCCGGCCAGGCTACAGGTACAGGTGGCTGGTTCCTGGGCTACCTACGAAGACCCTGAGGCAGCGTTTGCTGGCTTAAAAGTATCCCTGCCAGATCTCTTTAGGGACACATGAAAGGCCTCAGGTCTCTCCCAACAAGATGAGAATCGATCTGAGAAGGCTGGGCATTCATGCAAAGGAATCTTCTGGAAAGAAGCGGTTAAACATTCTTGAACTCTCATTTCAGCCCGAATAAGGGGCAGAAGGGACCCTTCTGTTTTCATAGTGATCTAGTTATGGGTGCATATTCTTATTTGTTTTGTCTGGGTTTGGGGTTTGGGGCCCTTCGGTTTTCATAGTGTTCCAGTTATGGATGTATACTCTTGTTTGTTTTGTCTGGGTCTGGGGTTTCAAGTAATTAAGTGATCTCTCATTAGTTTTCGTGTTTGGAGAAAACAAAGCCACCTCAGCAATATTTTGCCTCCCCTTCCCCTGTAAGAGTTTGGTAAGGATGGGTCCAGTAAAAGGCTATGGCTCTTGGGGAAATCTAACTACAAGGGCTGTGATGTCCTTTCCCTTGTAAAGCACCAGGGTGCAGTTACGCGTTTGCAACACAGGAGGGAGCTTGTGTTTTATGCATTAAGTGTTAATGGTCGCTAAGGTCAGAGAAAAGTGGGGGTTTACTGGGGCAAAGGCATAGCAAATTGGAGGAGAGGAACCGGGTCCTGTCCCTATGGGGCTGGATAGCTTGTTGAGACAACAGCCCGCATAGTGAATTTCATGTACGGCTGTGGCCGGCTTCCTGATCTTGCACCACGAGGTGCCTTTTCATATCTTGCAAGTCACATATCCAAGCAAGCTGTCATGTTTTTGGTGGTGATGCCATATTGATACTGGCTTGCTTTCAATGGCTTTCATTAGGGGACAGGCGAGGGACACAATGGCTTGTACTGTAATGATATTGAGTCCTCTCTCTTTCTTTATTACTAACATCTCAAAAAGGGGGGATTGTATTATAAATAATACAGAGTTTGGGGACTTTTTTGGGGGGCTGGGGGAGGAGTAGTAAATGGAGTATTGCTGAACGTTGTTAGCGATAAGAGGGGTTTAGGTGGATTTTTTGGACTATGTTCTGGGTTTATTGAAGCTGTGGATTGTTCGAGGATAATCAGGGGGTGGGGAGGACAAGGGCTTAATAAGGGAGGGTTGGGGTGGGAGACCGGCACAGCAGGTACAGGGAATAGAATCATCTGTTACATGGTTACAGTATATGATAGATGTCTTATCTGGATTCATACCTGACATAATAGATGGCTCAGAATATTAATATTGCTACGTGGAATGTGAAGGGGATCAGGAAAAAACTGTAACAATACCAGGTACTTAAACACCTGAGTCTGTTGCGTGCCCAGATATAATTTTACAAGAATCTCACTTAGTGGATTCCGAAGTATTACAACTTCCGAGACAACAGATAGGCCAGGTTTTTTATGCTTCAGGGGAAACCAATAGTTGCAGGGTCATGATATTGATTAATAGAGACATCCCATTTGTCCCTTCTCAGGTATTTAAGGATGCAGATGGCAGATATATCTTAGTTCAGGGTACTATTTGGGCCATGCCGTTGGCTCTAGGCAGCATTTATGGACCAAACACAGATGATCCCTCTTTTTTCATGAAACTGATCTCTACGATCCTTCCTATACTCCCTATTCCAATTATCTTAGGGGGAGACTTTAATTTGGTCTCTGATCCAAATTATGGATAGATCGAGCATTGGGTCGAGGGGACTGTCCTAAAGGCACAGGGCCTTTAAGGAAATGATGGATCAGTGTGGGTTGTGCGATGTCTGGAGAGTCACACATCCTAATATTAAAGAATATACTTATTGCTCACCAGTACATAGCACACAATCTCGCATTGACTACCTGTTAGTTTCTCACGAGCTCTTGCCAGGGATTTTGTCCACCTCGATCCAACCGGGTCCAATATCGGATCATTCCTTAGTCCTGGGTAATCTGGCTTTCCTTAACATTCCCAAAAGAGAGACCAAATGGAAATTAAACGAACAATTACTAAAAGATGAAAAGTATCGAGGACTGGTGAAAGAGCAGATAGTTTTTCCTTTTCACCAACCCAATAGATAGTGCAAGGCCGGATATTTTATGGGGACCCTTTAAGGCTTATATAAGGGGCATTCTCATTAGTCTAGATACAAAGAGGAAGAGGGCACAGGAAACAGATTTATTGTCCTTATTGTCTCAGATACGGGCATTAGAAAATACACACCCAGAAAAGATTTCTCAAGAGGAGTCATGGGAGCTATTAACATATAAAGATACATATTTGGGAATGTTAAGAGAAAAGGCAGAGCTGGCTATAATCCACACAAAGGCCAGTTTTACAGATCAAGTAGAAAAAACGGGACGCCTGTTGGCTTTACATTTAAAACAACAAGAGTCAGCAAGATTTATACCCCCAATAAGGTCACAGTCAGATGGGACCCTGAAGGTATCCCCCTCAGAGATAGTCCAGGAGTTTGCTACTTTTTATGAGCAATTATATAGGGATATGGATAGTCCTCCATCCATTCAAAAACTGGAGGAGTATCTCAGGGAAGCACATCTTCCATTATTATCTAACTCTCAAAAGAAATTCATATCTTCCCCTTTATCACAGGAAGAAATAGCTGCTGTTATAAAGGACTTGTCTCTGGGTAAAGTCCCAGGTCCAGACGGGTTTTCTGCCTTATTTTATAAAATTTTCAGGGAACAATTACTACCTGTGTTGCATCATCTCTACTTGCACATTTTTTCTGGAGAGATGGCAGATGCTCATTTGTTTGAAGCATTGATAGTTTTGTTACCTAAACCAGACAAGGACCCAGAATTGGTTCAGAGCTATAGGCCAATATCTTTGCTGAATCAAGATGTCAAAATTCTCTCGAAGATATTGGCAGATAGACTAACCCTGGTTGTCCCGGATCTCGTGGGTATGTCTCAAGTGGGATTTATGAGAGGACGCGCATCTTCAGATCACCTGCATACCCTCTAGCATATCTTCTCGGAGTCCAGGGATGCCATGTATCCTGTGGGGTTGGTCTCCCTGGATGCCGAGAAGACATTTGATAGGGTTAATTGGACTTTTCTATTTCCAGCCCTTAAGGCATTTGGATTCCCATCCATGTTCATAGATTGGATCAGGGCAATTTACCAGTCTCCTACAGCGAGGATTTCAGGGAATGGGACCTTCTCCAAGTCTTTTACGCTGCAGTCAGGTGCGAGGCAGGGATGCCCTCTCTCTCTCTCCATTACTTTTCAGTCTTAATCTGGAACCCCTTATTCAACATATTCTCAATAATGAAGGAATACAAGGTATTCCCATTAGGAATGAGGTAGTGAAAATAACAGCGTACGCTGACGACCTCCTCTTACATTTGGCTAATCCAGTAATTTCTATCCCGAACATGTTAAGGGAGGTTAATAGATTTAGCAGTTTCTTGAATTACAAGTTAAATCCCAATAAGACATCCTTTTTCCCTCTTAACCATAAAGTTTTCAAGACCGACATTATCTCTCTGGGACTATGCTGGTCACCACGGGCTATTAAATATTTATGTATAAAACTAATGTGTGATCCTTCTTTGTGGTTTAAAGAAAATCTGGACCCTCTTTTGCAGGGGATCACTCAAGATCTAGAGAGATGGGATAAACTCCTGTTATCTTTATGGGGTCATATTAATATTATTAAGATGAATGTGTTTCCTTGTTTATTTTACCCTCTGTCGAATTTTAACTCATTTTTCCCCTTAAGATGGTTTCAGAAAATGCATAAACTCTTTACCAAGTTTATATGGTCGAGCAAGACCTCTAGGCTGGCATACCACAAACTAGCTGCACCCAAAAATGAGGGGGGCTGCAGATTCCTTACTTGCCCATCTACTACTGGGCTAGTCATTTGGCTAAATACCTGAGATGGGTAAGACTGGGCCCAGATAACATGAACCCAACTTGGCTCAAGATTGAATTAGATTTTATCCAATCTATGAACATGGACCCTCTGACTATGCTCTATCAAAAAATTTCACAGTTTCAAAATATTAACAAATGTCCCACCATCATGACTTTGCTAAGTGTACATTCACAATTGTGCTCCTTTCTGCATTACAATGAAAGTAAAGATCTCGCTCAATCCATTTGGAATTCCCCAACTTTCACCATAAAAAAACAGAAAATTTCCCATTCCTGGTTGCCTCATTTAGGAGAGGGGTTAGTATCCACATTTTTGGATGAAGTTGGAGAGTGGCTCTCATTCTCTCAGTTCATTTACAAGTTCAAAATTCCAGAGTTTCAGGTTTTTAAAGTGTTTCAATTGAGGCACTTGTTAACCACGGTTCTTGGGGCCACTCCACCCCATCCAGTGGCCTTTGCATTGGTATCTGAACTTTCTCCTTTTCTCATCTCCTCAGGTGTGATTTCTAAGATTTATCAAGTGTTGTTCCGATGGCAGTTTGGATGCGGTAGTGGCCCCACTAACTTTTGGGTTTCATTTTTTCCCCACTATACTTTTAAACGGTCCGTCCTCTGGATGTATTGTCATAAATATGTATCCCAAGATAGATTACGTCTCATGCAATTTCACGTCCTGCATAATTTGTACTATACCCCAACTAAACTGATGAAATGGGGTCTTCTTGATACCGATAGGTGTAATAAGTGTTCCCAGGACACAGGGTCACTTTTTCATCTATTCTGGTCATGTCCCCGGATAGCCTTACTATGGGAGCATATAAAAACCAACCTGGATCCATTATTGGGTTTACAAGAATATTTTACACTGGATATTTGCCTGTTGGGGGATTTGTCTTCCATAAAGGTTAAAATCCAGAGATTTCATATATCCATGATTGCACTCTCGGCCAAAAAAATAATTCTTAGGTGTTGGAAGGAAGGGACCTGTCCAATATATCAGGAGTGGCTCAATGAGATTTTAGCAAATATACATACAGAGAAGGCTATTGCTAGCCTTCAAAACAGAGTACATAGGTATAAGGTTATCTGGGATCCACTTCACACTCTAATTAAGGTGGCTATGAAGTAATGTGTAGTCAAGGTTACCACCTTAATTATTCTTGGTAAAGGTAGTTAGTAGGTGATAACAGTGTTAGAATGAACTGCTGTGCTGGGGAGGGGAGGGAAGGGTTGGGGCAGTAACTTGTCTTACGACTCTTATGTCAAAATGTTCATTACTGCCTCCTGTAATGTGGAAAATGTAGTGAATAAACTTTGAAATGAAAAAAAAAAGGAAAAAACAGAAAAAATCCCCATTGCTTTTTAAAATACTCATTTAAAAAAAACAGAAGATGATGTCAGAGAAACTTAACTGTACCATGTCACCTTCAGCTGGGAGAGTCTCAGGGTCAAAGGTGCTTAGTGCAGAAGACATACAAAGAGCTCTACTGCTTATACATTAAATTGACATATAAGATAACAACTACTTGAGCAGATGGCTCTTAAATCAACTCATGAGTGTCACAATGTGTATAAGAATGCAATTACTGAAAAACAACCCCCACCTGGATTAAAGACATACTAAAATTGTCTTAGGACTACAAGACATCTATATGTGTGTGTATATATATATATATATATATATATATATATATATAAAAACTCCATTTATGCATTAGTTAGGGTTGTTCCATAGTGACAAAGCAGAAAATTAGGTGTTAGGGTTGAAAGCCCCTTGGACCCCTGCCTCCACCCCAACTGGCATCGGGGTGCACATTGGGGTTGCCGGCCATAACTCTCACCCCATCACATGTGTAAGAAGCAGAGGGTATGGGAGAATGGGGTGAGTTAGACTGACAAACTGCAATGCGCACCCCATGCCGTTGGGGTGGGCAGGGGTCCATAGCTTTCAACCCCAACACCAAATTTCCCACTTTTGTCGCCAGAACAACCCTAATCAATGCATTAAAATGGAGTTTTTGCCTGATTTCCCTTCTTTTTGAGAATGATAATGAGAAATACTGAATGTAATGTGGCAGCGGTAGCGCGGGGCCCTTTGGGCCCCACACTCCTGCCATGTGATGGCTTGTCACATAGTAACATGGTGCCCGCAAACGCAAATGGCAATGCGCATGGTGATGCAAAGCAAAACAGAAAAAGAAACAGTACTGTAGACACAAATGGTAAAAATAATGGAAACGCAAGTGCAAATTAAAATGCAAAGGGTAACGCACATGGTGGCATAGACAGGAATGGTAAGTGAAATGGGTATGGAACCACAAGCGGAAGCAGTAACAGTAACAGTAATGTAAGCACACAGGCTGGTTTTCCCCAAAAGCTGCATAGAGAAAGACAGTGAGTACAAAGAATGTATGCATAATAATGGGTCTCGGAGCAGAAAAAGAGGAGTTGGAATACTAAATTGCTTCTATCTCAGGAACCGTATGACATAGGAAAAAAATGTTAAAGTCATATGATTGATGACTTTCCTGGCTAGTGTCTTGTAGCCCTATTAGGGAGCTAAATTTTCAACAAAAGTCTGTATCTTGCACCGTTTCCGGGACGGGCCCAGTAAGGTGCAGCTAATGCTGTAATGTTATCCATGGGGAAAAAGAAGTTTGGAGTGCCATAACTTTGGCTCCTGTAATATTTTTTCACCAAACCACTGAAAGACACATCTGTGGGATGTTGGCTTTCTTCCTCCAAATTTCAGTGCCCAAAAGACTAAACCATTATTTTTTGCAGCAGGGTTTCAAAGGATTCCTGTAATGCGGCAGACGCGTGAATGTTATTCTATGGGAAAGCATCAACTTTGGAGTGCTGTAACTTGTCACCCTGTAATATTTTTTCACCAAACACTGAAAGGCACATCTGTGAGATGTTGGCTGCGTTCCCTCAAATTTCAGCCCAAAGACCAAAGTGTTCTTTGCAGCAGTGTAAGAATTGCTGTCATTTTCACACAGCCTGGAAAAGTACTGTCAAACTTTGAGAAAGCGTTCGCAAATTCATTCGACACTGTTGCAAGTGCGAAAGTACTTTGCAAAAGCACTTTTTCCAGAAATTTGAAAAACATATTTCTGGGGTGTTTTACCCCAAAATAAAGATATGCCTAGCAACCTCAGGGCATCCTCAGGGTCCAACTAGGTGAATACGACAAGAATTAGGTTGCTAGAGGGTCCATATTTTAAATGGCAAGCATTTTCTGATCACTAACTGAAAACAAAATGGTGGATTTGCGACAGTAACAGGGCCATTTGAGAAAGTAAAAATTGCAATTGCGACACTGTCGAACTTTTTGTTAACTTTTCCCATTGACTTATAATGGGAACTTGTTTTTTGAATAACTTTTGAACCGTTTAATATTTTTTCATGAACTCTTCAAAAGGCACATCGGGGACTCTGGCCGCACGTTCCCTGAATATTTCAGACTGGTTGCGCAAACCGTGCTACCTGTAGAGACGACCGTAGAATTCCAAAAAGCGTAAACGCACACGCAGATTATGTTTAATAACTCCTCAGCCATAAATGTGACCAGTACAAAACTTGGCAGATCCCAAGGCTTATGGATCTTGATTGTGTATTCCAAATTTCAGGCAAATCTGTCAAATGGTTGCAAAGTTATTAAGGTGCAAAATTTTAGGTTTAACGTAAATGGCTCCTCAACCTTAACTATGGTAGCAATATATAAATATATATATATACAGTATATATATATATCAGACAAAGAGTAACTTAGTGGGACCCATTACCCAGCTATACTCTCCAGCTAGATATTATGCCCCATAAACTTTAAAAGCCTATAGTGTAGTAACATGACTTTATAAATGATAATGTACATATAAACTGACAATATAAGTGTCAAACAAAAAATTACTTGTCAAGGACCACCAAGGAATTAAGACCATGCAGCCTGATATGTACTGATGTCAATAAATTCTCAATGTATAATATAACAACTTGATGTACTGAAAATGTCTAAGGAATCTGAATAAGAAATAAAAATGTAATTCTCTCCTCTCCTCCACACACACAACACACCCCACCCCACCCCACATCCCCATAACGTGTGGAGGGGATACCTAGTTTTAAGGAGATACACACACACACAGACACACACTCCTAATGCACCATCATTCACATCAATCACTGCAATTGTTACCCAAAGGAATTCAACTTGTCATGAAATCCCAAGTAAAAGGTATTATGTTTCCTAATATCTACTGAGTAAAAATGTGACACTATTTAACCTTATTCCTGTCTGCACAGTAACATCTCCAAGGATTCAGGATAGAACCACAATGAAATAAAACTACCAACCTCCCCAGGGTAAGATAACTAGAGGTAAATATAAAGTATGTGTGTGTAAGGCAAGAGTCCTAACATACCTACATTTCCACAAATCAGTACAATATTAGCCTAATGTAAATAGATTTGTCCAGGACCCCCATGCAAATGAGATCTCGTAGCCCAATATGTTCAAAGTTAAAAAATGTGATAGTCTATAATAACACTACTGTATGTACAGTAACAGGCTAGGGAATCTGAATATGATGCAATGGAATCAGCTCCACTCCCAGGTGAAGGTAAATAGTAAGAAGGAATTAATATTCATTATGTGTGTGAAGTAAGAGTAATAACACACTGTGACTCCATGTATCTAAATAGAAGCCTGTCTCAATGTGACAGCAAGCCCCACACCTGCTATATTCATATACTTCCCAAAACACACACACACTCACACACACCTCACACATGTGCTGAAGTCCTATAATTTGTCAGTCCAAAGAAGAAGAAGAGGTCTGTGGATGTTAAATCCTGTAATGTCCCATGAAACCCAAATCTATGTTCATCCCATCTGCTACCATATTGAGATGTAAAATAAGTTTAATCTTAAAAGCTTGTCTCTGTTGTGTGCTTTTGAGATTTCCTTTTAAGACCATTATTGACATATCTGAAATTGAGTGGTCAGCCTGAAAGAAGTGTTGCTCCACTGGTTTTTCAGTCTTCTTCATTTTAATAGTATGTCTGTGTGAGTTTATCTTAGTGAGGAGTTGTTGGCTTGTCTCTCCAACATAACCTGTTTGTGGACATCTCTTGCACTGAATGAAATAAACAACATGTTGTGATGTACATGTTTAACTCCCATGTACCTAGAATTGTCTGTTTTGTGATGTAACCACATAGTCCGAAGTGGAAATGAGCTCACAAGTCTTACAGGTGCGTTGATTGCAGGGTCGTGTACCATTTAATGTCATGGTGTTCTGTTCTGATGAAAGTTTGCTCGTAATAATCAGGCTGGCTAAGTTTGGTGGTTGTTTAAAAGATAGTAGTGGTAGTTCCTTAAAAATACAATTAAGGGTCTCATCCTCACTAAATATTGAGTGGAGGTCTTTAATAATCTTATGCAGAAGTTCAAGGTCTGGATGATATGTGACTACTAAGGGTATTCTGTCTGTAGCTGCCTTTTCTTTACACTGAAGTAGTTGTTGTCTTGGTACTTATGTTCCACATTCTGGTGTCCTGTCAATTTCTCTGGAAGAGTGTCCATGCTCAATAAAGGTGTTTTTCAACATAGCCAAATGTGTATCTCTGTCCTCTCATTTGAACAAATACGGTGACATTGGAGTGCTTGACTGTACATGACAGATTTTTTTGTGTGGTTTGGGTGATTACTTTTTTTGTGTAAGTATCTCTGTCTGTCTGTTGGCTTCCTGTAAATATATGTATGTAAGGTTCCATCCTTAATGGTGACTGAGGTGTCCAGAAAATTAGCATAGGTGGTAGAATACTCCAGGGTAAGCTTTATGGTAGGGTGAAGGTTAGTACGTTCCGATGAAAATCATTAAGTGCATCTGTGCCCTCCATTCAAATGATAAACAAATCATCAATGTAATGGAAATAAGCTAGTGGAGTGTGGAGACAGTGCCTTAAAAAGTCCTCCTCCAAGTTTGCTACAAAGAGCTTAGCATATTGTGGTGCCATCCTGGTGCCCATTGCTGTTCCCATAGTTTGAACATAATGTTTACCATTGAAGTTGAAGTTGTTATGTGGCAAAATGAATTCCATAAGTTTCCCCATCACTTCTGGGTTGATGTTTTGGTCCAGTCCTTTCTCCTGTATGCATTTATGGCAGGCCTAAATGTCATCTGTGTGTGGAATATTAGTGTAGAGGGATGTTACATCCATTATTGCTAAAATGGTATCAGGTGGTAAGTCCTTATAACCAGAAAGTACCCACAGAAAGTGTGTAGTGTCCTGAATATAACTGTCTCTTTCCATAACCAGTGGTTTCAAAATGATTTCTACAAACCCTGAGATCCCTCCAGTTAGGGTACCATTACCAGAGACTGTGGGTCTTCCCGGATTGCCAGGTTTATGTATTTTAGGCAGTATGTAGAATGTCCCTGGCTTGGATTCAGCAGGGATGAGGTCAGTTAGTTTTTTTTGGATATGGTCTGGAAAAGTTCCAATTAAGTCGTGTAGTTCTTTTTTATATCTTATAGTGGTGTCACTCTCCAATTCTCTGTAGTAGGTATGATCAATTAACTGTCTGTTAGCTTCATTAATATATAATCCTCTCTGTTTAAGATCAAGACTGCAGAGCCCTTATCAGCTTTTTTGATGACAATGTTGTGTTTGATTTCAGTGTCTGTATAGCTCTCCGTTCCAGTGGAGAGAGGTTATAATGGGCCTGCTTTTGCCTAGTAAGTATCTAACCACTGACTTGCTGGCAGAAACAATGAATGTAATTGTCTAGTTTTTTGTTACGCCCACTTGAGGGGATAAATTCAGATTTCTTTTTCTTATCCATTAAATTGTTACTGATTGTGATATCTTCGCTACCAGTGATTTATTTTCCTTGCCATGAAAGAATTCTTTAAGTCTCAATCTGCAGAAATATTCCTCCAGTTCACCACAACACTGTGTTTTGTCCAGTGGTTTTGTTGGGCAAAAAGTGAGGCCCTCTGAAAGTATATTTAGTTCCCCAGTAGTCAGTGTGTGGTTGGACAAATTAACAACTGAAAGGTGCCTATCTGTGTGGTGTTGTTGTTCAGTCACTCCAGTACTTATCTAGCAGGTGTTAAATGTTTACATTACAAAACTTCATAAATTCTTATTTTTGATTATGTTTTGCATATTGTTTTGCATTATTGGGGTATTTTATGATATCCAGGGCATATTGTAATTGAAAGACTATGCCTGTAGTTCAATGGGGTGAACAACCAGCTATGCCCCATTCCTGAGCTATATAAGCAGTTCCTCCCAGCCTCCTTCTAAAGCACTTTTTGTTTGTGGCTGGAGGCTCTGTCCAACTCTGCCCTATCCCATGGGGTCTGCTGGAGCTTTGCGCCCCCCCCAGCATCTGCCTCCCTCCTTCCCTTGTGCTTTGGGCTTTGCTTGGTTTGTGCAGAACTTCTGTTTGTTGTGTTTCTCCCACTTTTTGGTTAGTATTGCTTGCCTCCAGCTGATGCATGCTTCTTTGTGGCCTGTATACCACCCCCAGCTACAGGGATTCACCTATCTTCCTACCTAGTGTTACCCACAACAACTCAGTCTCCCCTTCCTCCTCCTCCTGCTCTTCAGTAACACTGATGCTTTCCCTGCTGCATAAAGCAACCCCTGCCCTTCTTGCCTTCCCTATCACTTCTGAACAGTCTATAACCTGGAATGGTTGTTTTCCAGGTGTGATGTTCTGTCCACCAGGTCTCACTTATTGTGACTAAATCTTATCTCTCATCCCTCATGATGGTCTCCAAGTCCATCATCCTATTTCCTAAACTCCTGGCATTTGCTGACAATCCCTTCCACCAGTCTCCCCTTCTGTTTCCCCTTGCACCTGTCACCCTCTTTCCCAGCCATGTAGTGCTATCATGGGGGGTTGGTAGCCTCCCAAGTTTTCCTCCTTGTGGAGCAGATTTGTCCCCACCCCCAAACTAGTTTAAATTGTAGGCATCTGCTATGTGTTCTCCTAGCTTGCATTTCAGTACTACTAGTAGATTAGTACTCAGAGCTTATATAGCATAGTGGTACCCAGTGATAAAAGAGAATCCATGGAGTTATTGCTCTTGTTGACATATAGTGGGATTCGCATGGGTGGAGTCCCATTAAAGCACATAAGGACTACAAGCCAGAGTAGACCCCAAATAGCACCTGATAGTGATAGTGTAGAAAGTTTGTATGGGTCCATTTATTCATTTTGTTTTTGTTGACCAGTTGGGTGCTCTAGACAGCAGAGTTGCCTGTTTCCAGGCATGATCCGGAAGGTCACATACAATAGGGTAAACAGCAGCAGTAAAATAGATGGATAAGACAGGTGAACAACAGCCGTATATTTACATAACAAAGCACTAATATACAATGTACACATCACAGTGGCAGAAGACATAAGGAATTGGCAGAACAGTAGCATCATACATAACAACAAATACAATAGTACAACAAAGAGTATGAATTACCAGAGGTAACTTGGTGTGAGAAATGCTCAGAGAGAGCCTTACTTAGTGAAAGGAACAAGTGCCCGGTCAGAGCTAAGAGGGGCAGACAAGGAAGTGTAATCTCCCTTCACAGGAGCTGTGGTCTGAGCTATCAAGTAACTCATGGAGTTCCAGTTTAAAAATCCAGTGAGTCTGGGAGTGCCTGAGCTCCAGCTGTAGAGAGTTCCATAATTTCAGAGTGAAAAAAGCAAAGGGGTTTTCTCCCATTTTGGTGTTACACTTGGGTATGACAAGGTATGACATAACAGCTGATCTCAGGGAGTAGGCAGAGGGGGCCAGTTTTAGTAGGAGAGCCAGCTTGTTAGATGTCTGGGTATTTATGATGTTATTAACAAAGCAACAAGTGGTGAATTGACAGAATGCTGTGGGGGGAGAGCCAGCCAAGGCTGGAGTAGAGGGAGCAGTGGTGAGAGAGCTTGGGTTCAGACAGGGCAAAGCAACAGATGCTGTTATAGCAGATGTCCCACTTATGGAGAAGACCTTTAGAAGATAGAGGAACAGCAATCATACCTTGGGCATGTTTAGGTCTCAGAACCCCCTGAATGATTGCCAACCTAGCTGCTGCTGTTAGATTGTATCTGACTTTGTATGCCAATCCCAGCTTTATGTTGACAGCTTTGGCTGTGGTAGAGGGATGCAGGTCAAAGTCCAGGGTAACTCCTAGGTATTTAAATGAGGAGAAGGTATCGAGTGGGGAATCATCAAATCTTCTGATGTTTAGGGCTAGGGAGCAGGTCCTGATCTTGGGCCTGGATCCAAAGAGCATGGAAACTGTCTTTTTGTTGTTGAGGATATGTTTGTTTTGCTTTAGCTACAACTGAATGGTTTTGAAGTCAATGTTCAGGTTCAAGTTGGTATCAGACAGGTTGGAGGAGCTAGAATAGAGGACCATGTCATCTACCTATGGAAGGGTAGAAATTGAGCCCAACATAGGGGGGAGATCATTGACAAAAATCAAAAAGAGTAGGGGACCCAAAATGGATCCTTGAGGAACACTGATCCAGGTGTGGGAGAAAGAGCACTTGTCATTGTTGATCTGCACAAATTGCTGATGATCCGAGAGATAACTGGAGAACTAAGTGGCTGCCATGGGAGAGAAACCAAGGGTGGACAGGTTGGAAAGGAGCCGAGGGTGATCCACCAAATCAAAGGCCATTGTGAGATCCACAAAATTAGCCCCTGTGAGAAGGCCTTTGTCTATAATAATAATAATAATTTTTATTTATAAGGCGCCTTTCGAATGTCATGGCGCCGTACATAATAACAATTAAAATAGTTAACATCATTAAAAAATGCAGCCAGATCAAACAGTTAAAGAAATCAATATTCTGGAAATGCAGTTTCCCACAGGAAGGTCTTCAGACCCCTCTTGAAACCCTCCACAGAAGTGCACTCCCGCAACCGACGGGGTAGAGAGTTCCAAAGGGTGGGGGCAACATACGAGAAAGCCCGAGCACCAGAAGATTTCAAATTCACCCTTGGAACCTCTAGCAACCCCTCGTCAGCCGAGTGGAGAGATCAATCAGGGCAATAGGGAACCAGAAGTTCTTTCAGATAGACTGGGCCCAGATCATGTAGGGCTTTAAAAGTCAGCAAGCTGACTTTAAAGGTGATTCACCACTGAATTAGCAGCCAGGGCAGTTCGCACAGCACTGGAGTAATATGACTGGGTCTTCTAGAGCCCAACAAAAGCTGGGCTGCAGTGTTCTGCACTAGCTGCAGGTGACGGATTTCAACCCCAGAAAGCCCTAGATAAAGGGAGTTGCAATTATCCAGGCACAAGGACATGAAGGCATGGACTAAAGTAGGCAGGTCGGCAGACGGAACAAGATGCCAAACCCTGGCGATATTCCTAAGATGATAAAAGGAAGTCTTGATGACCGCTGACACCTGTGAATGCAGTGTCAGCCTATCGTCAAGAACTACTCCCAGGTTACACACCCGTTCAGAGGTCAGGAGAGAAGCGCCACCAAGAAAAATTCTGGAAGATGCAACACCGCCCAACCCCCCCATCTGTCGGCCTGGATCCACAACCAATACCTCAGTCTTATCAGAGTTCAACCTCAGCCAGCTGGAATTCATCCACTTCTGAATTTCTCTTAGATAGCTATTAAAGACCGAGAGAGCTCCCTCCTGGTCGGGGGCAAAAGAAAGATAGAGTGGGTATCATCTGCATAACAATGAAACCTCAGCCCATACTTCCTTACAATGTCTCCGATGGATAGCATATACACCGCAAATAACATGGGTGACAATATTGAGCCGTGAGGCACCCCACACAACAAAGCCATTGAATCTGAGAAAAAAACCCGGACACAACCCTTTGTGATCTCCCAGTGAGGAATGAAGTGAACCATCTTAAGACGGTTCCAGATATTCCACAAAGCAGCCTCAGGCGTTCTCTCAACACCATGTGATCTATGGTGTCAAACACTGAAGAAAGGTTGAGGAGAACCAAGATGGAATGGCTCTTCCGATCTCTAGCCATCAAGAGATCATTGAGCACCCGAACCAGCACTGTCTCAGTACTATGTCTTTTATGAAATCCGGACTGGAGGGGTTCATAGATGTGGTGGATGGTCAAATGGCCGTCCAGTTGTGCAGCCACTACTTTCTCAATCACCTTCCCAACAAAGGGAAGATTAGAGATAGGTTTGCAGTTTTCAAGACAGTCAGGGTCCAAGGTAGCTTTCTTCAAGAGGGGTGTCACCATCGCCTCTTTCAGGGAGCTAGGAAACTCACTGGATTTCAAAGAGCACCTGACTATCTGCACAAGGACAGGACCAATGATGTCAATACAACCCAAAATTAGGGAGGTCGGTCCAGGGTCCAAACTACAGCACATAGGGTGCATATGCTGGATGATCCTCATGACATCCATGAACTCCAGCTGACTAAAGGAGCTCCAAGAAAGCCGAGGCACCATGATCTCACACCGGTCCATGGCCACTCCCCTAGAGTGTGATGGCAGCAGTTCCACCCTAATGTCGGCCACCTTATTTGCAAAGAACCCAGCAAGCTCATCGCACTCCAATTGTGAAAAAGCTTTCCAAACTTGCAGACAGGCTGGGTTGCACAGTCTGTCCACAGTTCGAAATGATGAGCTGGTCGATTCTGAGCAACCGCAATCTCCCTGGACAGGAATTCTGCCTTCTTACGGGTGATAGTAGATTGATAGACCAAATAATGATCCATCAATCTAAGGTGGTCAGCATCAAGGGTGGACTTTCTCTGGCAAGGCTCTAACCTTTGGCCCTGTCTTTGCATCTCCCTCAACATCCCATCAAACCAAGGGGAGGGGGGGAACACAAACTGGAACAATGGAATCCAGAGCCCCCAACACGGCTATGTTATAAGCCAACATGAGGGACTCTGGATCACTACTTGCCAACGTGGAGGATGAGAGGTCAAGCACCACCACAAGGCCTTGGGAATCTATATATCCCACAAAGGGCGATACCTAACCAACTCCACAGGGGTAGACCTTCTAGAGGGGGTGCAAAAACTAAACCCCATGGTGTAATGGTCTGACCTCCTGATGGGTTCCAAACCCACATCGGATGCCTGGACCCTAAGAAGGAATATCAGGTCCAAACAGTGTACAAATTTATGTGTAGCAGAGGAAACCTCCTGTGTAGGGCCCAGCATTGTCATTAGCTGGAGGAAGTGTTGACCAAATTGCAAGATTTCGTTGTCGACTCAGGTGCTGAAGTCACCCAGAACCATCAATCTGGGTGACCCGAACACCATATCGATGACAAAGTTCACCACTTCCTGAAGGAATCACTTCTCATCACTGGGTGGATGGTAAATGAGGGCGATTTGAAAGCCTACACCTGCTACTACTGTACACTCAAAGGACTCAACCCCCCCCCCAATAGGACCTCTGTGAGGCTGAGTTCAGTCTTGAAACAGACCACAACCCCCCCATGATCCAATCTTGGGCGGTGTAACACCGAGCACTAGGCTGGAGTCATAGCCTCCAAAATGGGGCCAGAATTATCATCCAACCAGGTCTTGGTAATGCAAGCCAGGTCCACCATACCAACAAGATCAGCAATAATTGCAGTCTAGTTTTTAATGGACCTGGCATTGCACAACACCGCCCGAGTTGGACGAACCTCACAGGCCGCCCAGGCCATCTTCCCACCATAATTGGTGCCAACTGGATGTCGGTAGTGAGCTGGATGAGGGCAGTGGAAGTACTGTGCATCCACCAGAAACCATACTGATCTGAGGAGAGAAGATTGTGGAGGTGCAGGTGGTCTGAGACCTGGACGGCTATGATTTTCTCAAGAATTTTGGACAGAGTCGATAAGATGGCAATAGGGTGGTAGTTGTCTATATTCATGGTGTCACCCTTTTTGAGGTCAGAGACCATGCAGGCAGTCTTCCATGGGGAAGGAACCAGACCAGTAGCTAGAGACAGGTTAAATAGATGTGTAGCTGGGGTAGCAATGTGGAGGACAATAGTTCTCAAGAATTTAAGTAGCAGCCCATCAGCTCCAGCTGATCCATAGGGAGGCATGGAGCATAGGAGATGCTGGACTTCCGAAACTGTGACAGGATGGAGGTTAAAAAAGAGGATTTTTCAGGTCCTTGGTGACCTGAGGTGGCCCCGACGTTGGTCCAGGTGGAGTTCCGTACCTGGATAGGTTGGTGAAACGAGAGTTGAAAGCCTCAGCGATGATAAGAGAGTAATTACAGCTTTTCCTATCCAGAACTATTTCAATAATGGGTTCATTGTTGTCCCTCCCCAAAATGGAGTTTATGTGACTCCAGAAACCTTGAGAGCCAGTTACAGAGGATTTGCTCTGCTGAGACGATAGTAGGTGCTCTTGGCAGCTCTGCTTTACATAAGTTCCTGAGTCTTTTGTACTCAGTCTGGTCTGCAGGGGACATAATCTGTTTTGCTTGGCACTAAGTTTTGTCTCTGAGTTTGATAGTGGCCAGCAGCTTACTACTTAGCCATTGAGAGGCAGTTCCTCGTATTCTGCGCTTTTTGATTGGAACTTTTTTTTTAATTTATTTATTGAGTCTTGGATTACAACACCTTTGAGCAATATAACTCATTTACAAAGGTTCTACATCAGTAGTACAAAAACAAAATAAGGTAAACAATAGATAAGTAAATAGCAGATATCAACAATATACTTAAAAAAATTAATACAACAAAAGCAATCAAAATAGCACTGAATGTTGTTCAATATAACAGTAGAGTGGGCTAGAAGAGAGAGCAGCCTGGGAGGCCTTGTCAAAAATATAACAGTAGAGTGGGCTAGAAGAGAGGGCAGCCAGGGAGGCCTTGTCAAAACATGCCTGTCCTGCAGAGCCTGTAGTGTGGAGAGGATGTGCTGTGCAGCAAGGTCAGTGTCCAATGTCTGGTACATGGGTGCCCAGTCAGATCTGCCAAGATCAAAGATAATTTGGCCCTCTCTCTGCCATGTGGGGTTTCTCAGGGCTCGGTGTTATCCCCCATGTTGTTTGCAGTGTATATGCTGGCCCTTGGAGACATTGTAAAATGGTATGGGATGAGGTTTCACTGCTATGCTGATGATATCCAGCTCTACCTGTCTTTTGCACCCAACCAGGATAGTGTATGCCTGGTATTTAACAACTGCCTCACTGAAATCCAGGATTGGATGAATTCCAGCTGGTTGAAGTTGAACTCCAGAAAGACTGAGGTGATGGTTGTGGACCCGGGTCACTGGGCGGAGGGGTTGGGGGCTGGCCAATCATCTGGACTTTGTCTGGGAGATATCCAGCTGCTTTCCTCTGAACAGGTGTGGGACCTGGGGGTGATTCTTGATGATGGGCTGACATCGTGTTTTCAGGTGTCGGCAGTCATCAAGTCCTCCTTTTGCCATCTGAGGACCATTGCCAGGGACAAGCACCTTGTTCCATCCTGCAACCTTCCCACGCTGATCCATGCTTTTGTGACCTCATGCCTTGACTACTGCAACTCCCATTATCTAGGGCTTCAGGGGGTTGATATCCACCACTTGTGGCTAGTGCAGAATGCTGCGGCCCAGTTGTTGATGGGGACCCCACATGTGAGTCACATCACACCAGTGCTGTGCAAACTGCACTGGCTGCCTATTCAGTGGTGGATCACCTTTAAGGTAGGGCTCTTGACCTATAAGGCCCTACACAGACAGGGTCTGGACTTTCTGCAAGAGCTCCTGTCTCCCTAGTGCCCTGAGTGACCACTCTGCTCAGTTGATGAGGGGCTGCTAGAGATTCCCATGGAGACTTTGTAGACATCGGGGGCCCATGCATTTATGTATGTGGTCCCAGCCCTGCGGAATTCTCTACCCAGTCAGATACTGAAGTGCATGACCGTGGAGGGCTTTAAGAAGGCACTAAAAACACATTTATGGCTCAAAGCTTACCCAAACTGATTTTTTCAGCTCTGTATTTATTTGTTTGATTACTGTGTATTTTATTGCTTTTATATGCTTTTATTGTTCAGCGCCTTGACATTTGAAAGGCGCTTTATAAATAAAGATTATTATTTTTTTTTTTTTTTTTGGAGGTTCTAGAATGCTGTTCTACCATAGCAGGGTAGACTCACATTCCATGACCTTGGAACTGTGGTAGAACAGCATTTTTTGCAGTTAATCTTTTTACTGTAGTTATTGTGATTATACATACAAATACACTACATTCTCCAATATACACTTACATAAATTCTTAATGGGAGAAGGAAAAAACATATCTGAAGTATTATACAATGATATTAAAGGGGAAAACAAATGTTGAGAAAACAGTATGTAGCAGTACAATCTGTAGGATAGAGAGAAAATATGGCAATTTATGGTTCAAGGAGTAAAAAAGAGTAGATACAAACAAGAAATATGAGCAGTCGTGATTGTACTTCTGTTATGCTGTAATTTAATACAAGTATGTGGAAGATTGTACAAAGGAAGAACATAAAAAAGAGAAAAATATCCAAGAAAGTGAACAAGAATGAAGAAGAAAAGGGAAGAAGAAAAGGATATAAAATGATAGAAAGAGAGGAGATGAAAAAGGAATGAAAGGGTTAGAAAGGAGATTCCAATGTCAACATATAACAACCCATGGATTAAGTGACGATATGTGTAGACATGTTTAAATATTTAAAATAGTCCTGCCAGCATTTATTATATAAATTAAGTCAGTCAGAGGCTAAGTGTGACACACGATCAAGGATGGCGTATTTGAGATAGTTGTTTGAGAACATCTGGGAGGGTGGGAATGATGTTGGATCTCCAATGCATTAGTTTAAGGTGTTTAACTTGAAGGAATAGTAGGGATAACCACCTATTCTGAGAATGGGATATTTTGCATGAATGAGCATTGAAATATCAAGTATTTTGGATCTAATGCAAAGGATAGACCAATCACTTTCATTGCAAAGAAATGAATATGACGCCAAAGACCTGAAACAGTAAGGGGCATAAGATGTCAGCTAGGGGTTTATAAAAGTCTATGGAAAAACCGTCACTCCCAGGAGCTTTACCAGATTTAAGGGAATTTAGCGCTGCTTGTATCTCTTTTAGGGAAAAGGGTTCATCTAGCAAAGCCACATCTTGTTGGGAGAGGTGCGGTAACTACTGTATAAATTGTCCAGAAATTGTTGTATATATTCAGGTTGTGGGGGAGTGGGGTGAGAGTATAATTTTTGGTAGAAGGATTGCATAATATGGTTAATTGAGGGATTATCTGTATGGATTTTGCCTGAAGGATCTTTCAAACCAGCAATATGTCTCTCCATCTGTTAATACTTGAGTTGATAAGCAAGCAGCTTCCTGCATTTATCCCCTTGTTCCCAATAATGATGTTTAAGTCTAAGGAGGGCTAGTTCAGCTTTCCTGGATATTAATTTGTTGATTTTAATTCTAAGTTGAAGAATTTCAAGATGAAGTTGTGAGTTATTACCTGGATTTTTTGTTTTATAATATTGGGTTTCTTTTTCTTTAAGAGATTTCTCTAAATCGGCCAATTGCTGTTCCCTTAGTTTTTTCTTGTGTGCTGCATAGCTTATAATTTTCCCTCTAACTGTTGCTTTAAGTGCTTCCCAGACGGTACCTTGAGATACATCAGGAGTCTTGTTAAAGGAAAGAAATTCTTGGATTTGGGATCTAATCCAAGGTAAGAAATCGGCGTCTTTCAATAAGAGTGGGTCTAGATGCCAGGAGGGGAATTTAGATGGGGGCGGGCCCCAAATAAGATGTCGTTTTATAGGAGAATGGTCTGATATAGTAATCGGGAGGATAGTTGTGTCGATAACTTTTTCTGATGAATGGGGAAGAAAACCAGTAGTCAATTCTGCTATAAGATTTATGAAGTGGTGAGTAAAAAGTATAGTCACGCTGTCTAGGATGGTGTAGTCTCCAAATGTTGGTGAGCCCCAAGTCTTTCATTAGCATTAAGAGTGCAGAAATACTTCTGGGGTGGGAATCACCGAAGAGTTACTTCTGCCTAAATGTGCTTCCAAAACTAAACTGAAATTCCCACCTACAAGTACAGGAGAATTGTTAAAGTTACTGTTCATAATTTGTTGGGCCATATTATGAAAGAATTCCGGTGAATCAGAGTTAGGGGCATAAACGTTGACTAACATAAGGGGGCCTGCAGGGGTATTTAAGTGGGCTATAATCCATCTGCCATCTGAATCAGAGATGGATTTGATAAGGGTCCAGTTAAGGGATTTATGTAATAGAATAGCAAACCCCCGTTTTTTAGAAGTAGAGGAGGATGCATATACTTGACCGACCCAATCCCTTCTGAGTTTGTTGACATCCTTTATTAAAAGTTTTGTTTCTTGTAAGAAAGCAATATGAGTTTTATGCTTTTTGAGGTAAGAAAATATTTGCTTTCATTTACAGGGTGAGCTGAGCCCCTTAACATTCCATGAATGTAGAATTAGATCACTCATGTTAATGGGGAGATGAGTATGAAAACACAAATAGGAAGTAAGGGACTCATATTGAAAGGGCTAGAGGATGTTACAGACTCAGAAGGGAGAGAGCTAGCACAGTCAAATGCATGCAGGATATTTAGTTAGTGGAAATACTTAAATCCTGGGTGAATGTTTCCATTGGGTCTCACAAGGAAGAGAGGTAGTAAAGAGAATACAGAAGACATATATAGAGTTACTAAACAAAACCTATGCACGTTATACTAACACACTATGAAGTCTTTAAGTAATATAGCAAGATATGAGTCAGTGAAATTGCCAAGACTCTCTCGCTATACTACAGAGCATGTAAACAGTAAGTAAATATTGGGATAAAATTATCTTAAACCCAAGATACAAACTGTAAACAATTATTTCTATCAAGTTATAACTGTGACTAGAACTAAAGTGAACATAATAATTTCCTGAGGGGGAACCATGAACATCTTACCATATATAAAAAGGGGATTACAGAAAGTATATGCAATCCCAGACATAATAACACATCTTGAACCAAAGTTAGACTGGGAAAAAGAACTGAGCTGAAACATTATTACGGCAATACAAACAGTATGCCATCATGGTTGGCAGTACTTGTGCCATCTACTATGTACTTACTCACATAATCATAATGCTTAGACACAGAAGCATTTACGTAGTAGGAGTGTTCAGGTAAAGTGGAGTGAGTAGGGTCCAAATAGTATAAGGATTTATGGGGTGTCGAGGCATTACAAGATCCAAATTGTATGGGGGGGGGGTATCTGGTGAAAGTCTTGTACTGAACAGGAATAAGTAGTCATTCTGGTAATATGACATTTATAAGAGTTGAGTTTGTTCAGGCTTCAAGGGCCTGCATATATTATTGATAAGTACTAGGTATTTAATAGTAGCACAAACCCAAAAATCGCCCCTAGGGAAGGAGTTGCTTTAACATAGTGAGATTTCAAGACCTGGAGAGGTCGAGCGAGCTCAGCTATAAGATTACAACACAGGTTTAAAAAGTCATATCATAAGGGCTTTGAGTCAGACTGTGCTATCTATTATTGATTGCAGCACATTGAGTAAAATAATAAAGATGAGACACCTTGAAAATAGCCTGCAATGCCTAATTGTAGAGTAAAACTGAAGACTAAGTGATAGATAAATAAAACAGTACAAGAAGTTGGTATACCATGGTTAAAGAAAAGGGGATTTAAAAGTTAGATAAAGGCAGGTTGGGGTGGGAAGGAGACTAGAGAAAAAAATCAAAGTGTTAAATGTTAGTCTGGGATGTAGTAGTGGATGAAGGGAATAACTAGTTGAGGACCTCATTAATATAACCCCACGATACCGTAAATTTATAATGTTTATATATGGTAACAAATGTGTGGGGTGATGTTGGATCATGAATTAGTTAAGCAGGCAACCTCCCTTAATGGTTATGTGAGAAGGACATACTGATTAAAAAGATGATAGACACCTCTAAATGAAAATAGAAAATCACTGAGCACATATGAAATAATCTAACATTATATAAGAACTGTCCCTTTAAAAAAAGAACATAGCTCAACATTAGGGATACTCAAAAACTAACACTATGAGTAATATATGCAGAAATAACTGGATGTATAATGTAGCAGACATTACATTGAGATAGAAAACTCCAAGACTGTCACAATGAGATGCCTAAATAATATGACATGCTATTAAACCAAAAGCTTGTAACTGCGATGTACAGCTTATCACTTTCCAAACCAGCTGGGTGTGATAGTATGCACACACAAGGAATGCAATGCACAGTTGCAGGGCAGACAAATTCTGATAGTGATCAAAGAGCTAAGGTTAATTAGGCACTAACCTCCAGAGGTACTAATATATACACATGCCCAGGCATCATTTATAGGTTTGATTTGTTTTGCGCTTCCCCTTCCATTTCTTTTTAGGAGGCTCTGCTGATTTGAAAGGGGAGCTGGTTACCAATTCAGCCCAAGAGGAATTGGGAGACCTGCTGCCCTATAAAGCATCTCCAAGGTCATTGCCGACAGGATCCACAACTGATTCCGGGAGGTTTTTCTGAGATGAGTTCAAGTCCTCTTGTAGTAAAGAAAACTTATTGGATAGGGTTAGGGGTGTAGTGAAGCCAACATGCCGCTCATGCTGAGAGGTAGGCCTAGAAGGAGTAGCATCTGCACAACAGGCATGTTTAGAAGAAGGTGGATTCAAGTTCTTTTTTGTCTAGCAAGCGGGCTGAGATTCGGACATGAGGTGCTGCATCAGCCTGGAGAGATACGGGTTTCTCAGTGCATTCATGATTTGAAGCCATAATGTGGGTGTGCCAGTCTAATTGGGAAGTTGCAGAGACAGTGGGAGAAAGGGTCACATTAGTATTTCTAAACGGGGCAGTTGGAGGCTGGGGCTCACCAAGAAATGCAGCCAAGGCTTCAGGAGTGTTGAAATCTTTGGTTGAGTCACCCAGAAACAGGCGCATGATGGCAGGATAGCGCAGAGCAAATTTGATCCCTCGTTGATGTAGGGTAGTTTTAATAGGATTGAAAGCTCTGCGTTTATTAGGGAGTTCCTTACAGAAGTCTCTAAAAATAGAAATTCTATAATCTTGACAAGTAAGCGTTCCCACTTGTTTTGCTCTATTGATAATCAGTTCAGTGTAGGCATAGTTTAAGAATCTTGCACTGATAGGCCTAGGTTTCTGATCTGGACAAGGCCTCTGGTTTAAAGTATGGTGTGATCTCTCAATAGTAAGGTCTTGACCAGGTGGGAGTTTGAGCAGGGCTGGTAGCACACGTAATAGAAACGCACTAGTGTCTCCAAGTTCTGCACCTTCAGGAAAACCCAAAAATCTCAGGTTATTGCGTCTGTTTCTGTTTTCAATGTCATCGATTTTATCTTGTAGGCTTCTGATAACTCTGTCTTGCTCTCTGATGGTGGCTTGCAGGATGTTAATAGAACTTTCTTTTTGAGCAACTTTAACTGCAGCATCATTGATTTTTTGGTCTAACACTTGCATGTTAGTGATGTTTCTTGAGATGTTATTTTTAAGTCATTAATTTCACAGATGAGCTGTTGAAACATAGTTTCCATTCTGCTAAGGGAGCTGTTTTGCAGGAGTTGCTCAGCCATTGTAGTAGGCCTTCACAGAGAAGCAGTATAAATGCAGAAAAATTATAGCTATAGAGTTATGATATAGAGAAAATTATTTACCAGACTTGAGCTATGATGTTAGTAAAATTATATTTCACTTGCTGGTAAACGCCAACAATCTGGGATCAGGAGGATGGACGATGATAGATGGTAGTCCCAGGGAGAAGCAGAATTAAGCAGCCATCTTCAGCAGAGCCAGGCCATCACCCCCATTATTATATGATTCACCTTTGCAAAGTCCCAAAATTGTATTTCTCGGGATGTGGACTTAGGGGTACTGGTCTTCCAGACACAGTAGACTGGAGAATGGTCACTAATGGAGTCTGGCAAGATGCCCACAGCATTGATCCTAGCAGGTCTATTGGAGATAATCCAATCTAGAAAAGATTAGTGTCCACCAGCAGGGGACAGTTTAGTTGGGGAGGAAACTATCTGGGTCAGATGGAGTTTTCCCAGCTCAGTAGCATCTGTGCTGGAACACTTGCCCAGCCAGTCAAGGTTTAGGTGCCCCATGAGAACCAGTTCACTTTTACCTTTTAATGCAGAGAGATAGTTGAAAACATTTATTAGACAAGATATACCATTTTTGGGTGGGTTATAAATGCATAATACATTCAACATTTAAGTGTGGCCCAAGGTTACGACTATATGTATAGCTTCACACAGACACCATGTGCTAACATGCTGAACTGAGATGTCAAGGTTATCTCTAGTGTAGAACAAGACCCCCCACCCTTCTTTGCACTGGGACGGTCACACCAGAAAAGCTTATAGCCCTTGATTGCATAACTAGAGTCAGGTGTGTGGGGTTTTGGCCATGTTTTTGACAGACCAAGTATTTCAGGGGAGTAGTGTGACATCCAGGCTGCCAGTTGTACAAAGTTGGCAGTAACATTTCTTATATTCATGTGGGCAAGCATTAGGTCCTTGCTAGAGAACCAAAGGGAGGGGTTGGTTAGAACCACTCCGGCTAGGGGGCCTGGGTTTAGTTTGATGTCGCCAGAGAGAGTAAACAGGCATGGAAGTACCCAGGTTTCAGAGAAGGGGGTAAGTAGATGGCTCTTCAGCAGACAATGAAAGAAGGAGTAGGATATGTAATGAGCTATTCTGGTAAAAGGGACAAGTTGAAGGAGCCAGGTGTCAGGTGGGTGAATCTCCCTGGACCCCTCTTCTCCTCTCCTCTTATCCTTCCCCACTCCTTTCTTCTCCACTATTAAAGTTGTTAATTCTAGAAAATTAAAGTATGTACTTTACTTTTTTTAAACTTGGTCTTTGTATTACTGCCTCTGTATGTTTGTACACCCCTTCCCACTGACGTGGAATCTTTGTAAATGAGTGCCTTGTGCTCAAAGGTATTGTAATCCGAGATTGAATAAATAAATAAATATTTTGAGAAAGTGAAGCTCAAGTCATCTGAGCTGTTGCAACAGATATTTGCATCCAAGTGGTTGGTGAGTAAGTCTGCAGAGAGAAGGAGAGCAAGTAGGAGAGATGCACCTCCAGTAGTGAAGGGGAAGAGCTTGGTGGTCTACATGGTCCACATAGGGGCAGAAAGCAGAAAAGAGCTACCCCGAGGGGAGACCAGAAAGATTTAATGGAGAAGAGGTGAATGGGAAATTTAGGAGGACTAGGGGAAAGAGGAGCTAGTGTAGAAGAGCAGGTGGAGTTATTTGAACAGAATCTGTTTGGATTAGTTTAGGAAAAGGGTTTGGGTGGGACCAGTGTTCGGGCTAAGTCAGTCAGTTTATTTAGCTTCCATTTGTTGCTCCTTTGTTATTACATATAGGGCTTAATCACTTCCCTACTTTAGTACAATGGTAACATCAACAGTGAACCCTATGCTATTGCTCTCCAAGACCTAACAGTTTGTTAGCAAAAATAGGACTTAATTACTCCCATTTATTTATGTTACTGAATGTGGTCTCAGTGGAAATGCAATATATAGACTATGGATAGCTTAGAGCAGTGATGCTCACTTTGAGGCTCCCGAGCCGAAAGTGGCTCTTTACCATAAAACTTGAGGCTCTTTAACAGCTAATCACATCTTTATCACCTGTCACTCTTCAATGTATAAAAACATGGTTCCATGCTATCTAATTATAATGACCCACTGTAGGGCTATGAAAATCTAACCACCTCCTTATCACCTGTGGCCTAACTAAAACTTTCCTGCATCTCTAGTATGATCAATCCACCTGACAGCGCCCCCCACTACGGATACTGCCTTTTAAGCACCAGGACCTTGTCTGGCCCACTTACTTTTAAGAAGGAGAGTGGGTTCAGCAGAAAAGAGGCAGGGGAAGAAAGCAATACAAAGCTGAAGTCAGGCTGGTGAACAGCAAAGTGCTGAATCACTCCTGGAGCTGCCATCAAGGCTCCCTGTCATCTGCATCCTCCAGCGGTTGTTCACTGGTCCGCAACCTACCAACCAAGAATCAGTTTGAACCACTGCACCAGACCCATACTCATGAGGATATTGCTGACACCAGCATGCAGAGCACTATGATTCCCACTGGTATAGACTCACCCCACTACAAGGAGCCCTAAACAGTACAGCCATAGAAATGTTGGGCGAAATGAGCTGCAACCCTGCCATAGCAGCCTACTAACAATCAAATCCGCTGGCCTGCTCCACACATCTCCAATCCACAATGACCCTCCGCAAAAACAGCTGGGGGTGGAGATCCTGTCACAATAAATGTTTAGTGAAGTTTGCTAAAATAACTGTTTAGTAAATTATTGTTTATTATACTTATGAAGTGCGTGTGTCAAAATTTTGTATTTTGTATTGTGGCTCCTTGGCTAACACTGACTACTTATGTGGCTCATGAGCCAGTCAGGATTGAGTATCACTGGCTTAGAATATGTTCAGTAGTTTAAAAATTTAATTATTATTATTATATTGCAAATGGAATATTAACCTGAATCAAATTCATGCAATACTGAACTGATTCCTCTTGATACTAATTTATTTGATATGAATAGTTCATTTATTTAACTGCAACTTGATACTTATCGTGGTGCTTGGTGTCATGTACCGTTTTCATTATTATACCCATTTTTATTGTCTTTTTATATTGTCTAATTTATGTGTTTTTCTTCTGCTAAATTGTAATGCCTTAAAGTCAAAAAATAAACTTGACTTGAACTTGATCAGTTTGTTATGTGTAATACAGTGCTTGTGATTTACATTTTTTGTTAAACATCTCTTTATTCAATGTAGAAAAGGAAAAAGGAAAAAAAAGACAATACAAACACACAACGAAACCTGGCGAACCAGGCACGCAGTCCAAAAACTGACTGTGTAAACTATATACAATAGTTGTGTACAAGCTCAGGAATGATGTCCCCCCCCAAATTATCTTTACTCCAGTGGACCCCTTAATAAAAGCAATTCCCTTATATAAATTACAGATCAAGCCACTTCCCTCCTAGACCTATATAATTCCCTCAGCATAATAAATGACCATTTGGCCCCATTCATAGATACTGAATCCTTCCTGAGGGGTGACACCTCCCTGAGTTCCCCCCTAGAGAGAGATTCCCCGTCCCCTCTGTCTTTATAGCAGGCCCAGTATTCTTGTCTCCCCGAAAAGTCCCCAGAATCCCTCCATAACCTCTTCCTATATAACTTAATCCTCCTATCCCTTCAACTTCTCTATCGTCTTGTTCCTATACAGTGCAAGATAAGCACAGCCCGACAGACAGACCCAAGCCCAGCCAAACGGTCCCTAGTGGGAATATATTGTTTCCAGTACTGCCCATCTTTTGTCATAGGACCCTTTCTTCCCTTCTGAATATACATATCTCCTGATTCTAGATAAAGCTCTAATAAGGTCCCCCACCCATTGGGTATAACCATATAGCTGGTCATCCTTCCAATGCTGGACCAATGCTTGTGATTTACATTTTAATTTGCAGTGGCAACAAGTTGTATGATGGGAGGACAGTCTGACCATATAAAAGGCGCATACAATAACATGTATGTGATATCATCCTAGGTCATAAAGTTACCCCAATGTGTGATCACTTTCAACATGCACATAATAAAAATCCAAAGGAAATGCAGTTCATAGGCAATGAACATGTACAAGTTGGTGTAAGGGTTGTGATGATAGATTGTGCCTGTTGCATCAGAGAGAATCCCAGTAGATTTTCAGATTAGGAAGTTTAAAGTCAATAGATCATAAACAAATATGGCAGCGTCACTTACAAAGCAATTTGGCGAGACGGTTTGGACACAGACTGCCGTAGTTGGATCCGTGTTTCCAAACTGTACAAATTTCACATTTGATTTCTTTTTTTTTAAATACACTGCTATGGCAAATCTGTGAAGGATCAGGATGGGAACAGAACCGTACCGATGGACTTCAGAGCAGACAGCTGCCTACAGCAAGTGGGAGCACCAACACAAGGTATAAGACCTTGTCAAACTGAAGCATTCACCAGTTTAACTTATTTTTTAATCTCAGGGAACCATATACTATAAGAAGTAATGTGTGAGCAACCATACACAAACAAGGCTTTATTTTCATCTTGGGGTTGTGACGACATTGGGACCTCTCAAGCTTTGCTCTCATGGTCCCTATGATGTCATCTCAGCTCTTTGATGGAAACATAGCCTTGTTGTGTATGGTTGCCCAATACTCTATTGTCTATATTATATTTAAGATATTTGTCTGCTTGTATTCACACATGCACTAATAATGTATCTTCTGTTTACTCTGAGGCATTATTCATCACAGATATTGAGACACTGCTATAAGCAAATCCATCCATAGCAAAGTAGTAGGGCATGTGAAATTTACATCTCAGCAAGTCTTACGGACTTTTTGCATTTAAAGCCTGAATGAACTACAGTATGGACAATCTCGTGTGCATGGACTCTGTGGATTCACAGTAGTTTTAGTTGTGACCAGATGTGACTCTACACCATTATTATTTTCTGATTCTGATTTTTGATTATTTTTTTAAGATTAATGTAAAGGTCTTGCATGAACAAAACATATCTACAGTATTTGAAATGAAAACCTAAACTTGTTTGTATTACAATATTTGCACTGGTTACACATGCAATGAACTTGTCACTTTAAGGTGGGGAAGGATGCTGCACTGGTTACAATTTCCATGGTAACCACTGACTATACACCCAGCAGTGTTCAGTGCAATAGGCATGCCCCCTGTAAAAAACCTGATTGGTTGCAGCACCAGGGTGAAGGGTTGGAGAGGTGCTGAATGGTATGCTCACTGTTTCTCTATTATTTGAATTAGAAATGCCAATTACTTGCTACATTCACACTCTGCTTGGACTACCACTTTATATCAAACACTTTGTAAGCACTGTATAAAAGGCAGCCAAAAGCTGATTTCAGCAATTATGTTCAATAAGACACAATAGCATAGCCACCTGGTTGTTATGGTTGCATGGGTGGAACTCTGCAGAAGTTATGCAATCAATCATTATATCATATTAGCACTGTGGAAGCACATGACCCGGACAGCTATGCAGTGTGCTTCCACAGTGCTGTGGCATACTTTTCAGTGGTTGTGTATATGCAGTGCTTCCCTTCCGCTGGCCGCATGAACACACCCACTTCACAGAGCACTTCTTTTTCTTCTGCAACTACGGAACTGATAGGTGCCATGCACAAGACGGCCACTGACTCAGATTGTGCATGCACGACTATGGCGCATGCACTGTTCTGTGATCGCCATCATCTTGGGTATGGCATACACCAGCACTGCTCCTAAGGGCATACTCTGGTGGCACTACTAACTTATAAAAAAAGCTCCTAAAAGCTATGTGCAGCTGTATCAACTTTAACCAAAGTTTGTTGCAAAACCAGCCATATTTGGAAATCATATTACTTGCATGTTATTCACCAGAATAAATTATTGGCTCGATAGCCTTTATACACAAATTTGAAATATGTTTCTCATTCTTTTTCAAACTATAGTAACTGTGTGTATGAAACTGTACCAATGATCGTTCCACTAGCAATTGGAGTGCAGCAGATATTTTGCTTTGGAGTAGTGGTAGGGTGGGGAGCATGGGGTTCGATAATGTGGATTAGAACCCTGTATGGACAATAGGTCCCAGCTTTGGTAGAGTTTTATGGGCAGACCGGATAGCCCAATGGTCCTTTTCTGCTATTATTGTCTAGGTTTCTATATCTCTATAAATACTGAGTAATGAGGATCTGGGAAGATTGTGTGGTTGATAAACACAACTGAGGTACAGATCTTTGTTAACAATTTTGACTGACACAAATTCAGGGGTTTGAACAGGTTATGGCTGTTGGACAGGGGTGTAAGTTCATGTTTCAAACTGTTTTTAATATATAAGGCCAGTCCACCATGTTTTTCTGAGGGTCTCATGAGTCTGAATACTGGTAGTCATGGATACAGTTCACAACTCAGGATTTTTTTTTTTTTTACGATTTACACTTCTGTGCACCAGGGGCAGAACTCTGCTCTGAACATCCCACCTGTGACCCTGACCACCTCCAACCAAACTTTAGATCCCTCACAGCTTGCTGCCCATGGTGAGGTCAGAAAGGGAGTGTCCCCCCTCCCTGGAGCACAATCCAAATCTGGGGAGGTGGAGGAGGCAGACCTGCAGGTGGGGGCAAGGCTTTATGAAGCCCCTGGCTGCCATTTTCCAGTTTTCTGGTGACTCCCCTTCCTCTGGATGCCCAACCACATGTGTGTGGGGGCATTCACACATTGTGATCACCAGTTGCCTGCCCTCCCAGCCTGTGCCACCCCATCCCCCCACCAGAGGGTGACTAGTAGGCAGGATAACAATCTCTCCCTCCCTCCACAGGAGAGGAGAGCAGTCCCCTGGATGCTTAATCATCTCTCATCCCTGACAACCTCCAACTGCCTGGGCTCATTCCCAAACCCAGGTCACCAGCATGGTGCAAGGTGTGGCATCCAGTGCCTCAACCTCCAGTGCCACTGGACCAGGCACAATAACTGAGGATTGTAGGTCAGAGTCTGGTTTCTGTAATGACCAGAATATATGGCTTTTATTGCATGATCCAAATACATAAAAGTACTACCATTCTTTTTTTTTTTTTTAATACAGCTATTTGGTCCCCATCGCCTTCTACCACCAACTGGCGATGGGGACACATAGGAATTTTTTATAGATTTTCTCCCTTTGTACCCAATGCCCTGGCACACAGCTGTGCAAGCATGTGGAGGTACACATGCACCCCGTGGCACCAGTTCAGCCCCTTCCACCTCCCATAGCTGTTTGCCAGCCCCTCTCTGCCTACACTACCCACCAGATCTCCACTCGGTGAGAGCCGAACTATGGGGGGGTGCCAACCCGGCCTCACCACTCTCAGGAGAGTAGAGCTGCCCAACAGCATACTCGATCCTGCTCTGCCCTCCCCCCCATGCCGGCACCCCGACCACCCAATATCATTCCTGAACCTGGGCCACCAGCAATGTGTGAGGTAAGGCGTACAGCGCCTCAACCCTCTGCACCTCCAGGCTGGCATAAGTACTACAACTCTTTATCTAAGAGCCTCATCATTTTCAGCATCAATTGTTTTCCACTAACTTTATGGGAAGACCCCAGACCATATGAACATATGAAGAAGCCAGCAGAAGAAGGCCATTTGGTCTATCAAGTCTGCTTGTATTGCAGGGTCCACAGCTTGAGCTAATGTCCTTTCCCTCCCTCCCTCCCCACTACTCCCATCCCCCCTACCCATGATTTTTACCTTCCCCCATGCCTATCCCAGCATCTCTTTAAGCTGCCCACTGTATTCAATGAGATGACGTCTTCTGGCAGTGCATTCCAAGTGTCCACCACCCTCTCTGGGAAGAACTGCTTCCTGACCTCCCTCCTAAATCTTCCACCCTCCAGCTTAAGACTGTGCCCCCTTGTGATATAGTTGCCACTCAGCTTAAAGAGACTCCCCTTATCAACTTTATTTATCCCTTTCAAGTACTTGGATGTTCCAATCATGTCCCCTCTCTCTCTCCGCTGTCTTCCAGGGAGTACATGTTCAGTGCCCTCAACCTTTCCTCGTATGCCTTGCCCTGCTGACCGGCAATCATCTTTGTAGCCCTCCTCTGTACCTTCTCCAGCAGGCTAATGTCCTTTTTGAGGTGTGGGCACCAGTACTGCACTCCATACTCTAGAAGCGGTCTTACCAGTGACCTGTACAAGGGCAGTATAACCTCCTCTCTCCTACTACTGATTCCCCTAGCTATGCATCCCAGCATCTTGTTTGCCTTTGCTGCTGCTTTCTTGTACTGTGTGGAGTGCTTCAGGTCACTAGTGATTATCACTCCCAGGTCCTTCTCCTCCTCTGATGCAGATACTAGGACTCCACCCAGGTAATACTCTGTCCTGGGATTCCTGGCTCCAATATGCATAACTTTGCATTTCTTGGCATTGAAGCCAAGTTGCTAGATCCTGAATCACCTTCTATGTTGTATTTTCTAATCTCCTTAGTACAGTATATTTGTAGCTATTTACTGTTCCTTTCTTGTTCTGCTATATCTTTTTGCAGTGTGGTTCTAAACCTGCACACAGTATTTTAGGTACGACATGTCCAAGACTATATATAATGGCATGTTTACTTCCTTTAAACTACTTTCTATCCCTTATTTATTGTGCCAGCAGCAGCAGCAGTCAGCAGATTGTACTACATCATTTTTTTCCATCACAAAACTATATTGCATCATGCTGGCTGAAGCTGAAGTACTTTCTGTGGCCAACCTTCTTATCTGATATTGTCCCTATCACCCACTGATTACTCTTGCCTCTTTGCTTGGTTTTCTTTTCAGGGAATCAGGAGAAGGAGATATATGGGATCCATGTCTTCTTGATCTCATCATGGACAGCATTTCTTTTCCCGATGGCCTCCTTGGAGTTTGGGCTGTCTAGTCCTTATAGAGCTGCAGCAGAGAAGGTTTCTCAGAATCCCCCAAAATATTATAGTCTAGGGCCCAGATATTCAAACTGCACCAGGCTGTGGTGCAAGCCTGGGCGCAGCGCAACTTGGCTGCGCAGGGGCATTGACCGAGTGATATTCAACGGAGCTGCGCCATGGCTCAGCAGCTTTGAATATCGCATCCTGGCCAACCGCAGTGTGCATGGTGCAGTGGCACTGCACCAGCACCAATGGCCAGAGTGGAGCATGGGGATGCACTAGCACAAGTTCCATTGCGCAAGGTGCAGCAACCGTGATATTCAAAAGTTGACATGCAAATGGGGCCATAATGTATGCAAGGCACAAGTGGGGCCATTTGCATGTCATTATGGCCCCATTTACATGCAGATGCGTCGATCCCTGATGACTTGCGCCTGGCGCCCTGCCAAGCAGCAGCCGTCCGGGACCGATGCCCCCTGTAGCGTGGCAATGTGCCCCACAGCCCGATCATGGGCTGCAGTAAAAGATAGTATAATCCTAAATCCCTGGTGGTCCAGTGGACCACTGCCCGCCCGATCGCTGGCTAAGTAAATAAATGAAAATCCATATTATCCCTGGTGGTCCAGTGGACCTGCCCACCCGATCATGGGCTAAGTAAATAAATGAAAATCCATATTATCCCTGGTGGTCCAGTGGACCTGTCTGCCTGATCGTGGACTGCCGTAGAATTAAAGAAAACCTATCATCCCTGGTGGTCCAGTGGACCCGGCCACTGATCCCCACCACCCCGCTCCCCTCCCGGTCAGTGGCAGGCGGCAGCACCCCACCTGCCTGCCGCCCCACCACCTGACACTGTCGGTAGGGTTGTACATTCATTGGTCCACAGCATGAGCCAATGGGCATGCAGCCCATACCATACTACACATTCCAGATAGGGACCATCAGGGATAATAGGGATTTACATTCATTTACTTGGCCCACAATCGGGCTGACAGCGGTCCACTGGACCACCAGGGATAATAGGGATTTACATTTAGTTACATAGCCTGCAATCTGGCTGACAGTGGTCCACTGGACCACCAGGGATAATAGGGGTTCTTTTATTTAACAAATGCCCATGATCAGGCATGGGGGGTGCCGCCAGGTGCAGCTAGAGTTAGGCCACCCACAGGTGGCAGCTGCCGTGTTGCACCCTGCAATGTGGCAGCTCACCTGTGGGTGGCCATCCATTGTTCCCTTTTTTTTTGGGGTCAACTTTGTGCTGGCGCAGGTAGGAGTTGTGCATGTATGGCTCCGAACATCCTGGACTGAATATCGGGCTGTGCAGAGTATGCATGGACATGCCCCCCCAACTGTGCCTGCATACATTACTGATGCACTCTGGTGCATCGGGATTTGTGCCACGCACTTTTCCCTTTTGAATATCGCGCTGGAGCTCATCAGTGGGTTGTGCATGGCACAACACTGTTGTGCCATATGCAACCTTTTGAATATCTGGACCTTGGAGTTTAAAAACTTGATAGAGCCTTCAAAGATACATGTGACCAATTCATGGACTATTCTTTCTACCTGCCACTGACCCCTTCACAGATGATTTCTGCTGTAGTACCTCATCAAGGATAATCCCTTTTCACCATATATTGGAAGCCTTGTCTTTTGGTTGTATGACCTGCAGGACCCACTAGTGCAATAGAACTGGGTGTGATCAAGATAGAGAGGGGGCAGTCAGGGAGTGGTCCTTGGGTGTTGATCTCTAGCTGTGTTCTTAGTCTCTGACAATGCAGACTTGGTGGATGGACCCTCTACTCTGTGGCCCCTGTTCTGTCCACAGAGTTGGACTGTGGGCCTTAGAACTGCTCATTGGAAGGGATTTCTATTTCTCAATCCCTGGGACACTTTGCGTTTGGGAGACCACTGTCATATCTTATAATGGCTTAAATTGCAGAGGCTTTAACAGGAGTACTATGGCATCCATGTTTCCAAAAAAGCATGCAGCTTGTAGCAGCAAATCCCAGTAAAATTCATGTGTGTGTTGCACTCTAAAGGGTGCTAAACAATGAACCATAAATCATTGTAAGAAGTGTGTTTCATTACAATGACAAACATAATATGGTACCAGTAGTGAAGTATTGATTGCAGTGGTTCCTGCATCAGAAAATATAACAGAAAGACAGAGCAATGAAGCTGACCCATGCAACAGGCTGGAGTGTACTGTAGCCCTGACTAAAGCTGCTTTGACTACAGCCATATCTAAAACTCACTGGTAACCTGGAGGAAATATGTTGAGTGTTAAACAGTATTTCACATGTTACATAAGGGCAACATGGGCCATTAAACAACTAAGGGATCAGAATGTAGCTTTATTTCTGACTCTCTCTCTCTCTCTCAGGTGAAGAGGCATTGGAAGGGTATAATTATAGCCAAGTAAATGAAGGTGATGCAGAGAATTGTGATATAGTAATGACACATTATGAATCATGCTGTGTTCATATGAACAATGACTTATGAAAGAAATGTGTTTAAAAAAATAATGCAAAAACCACATGACTCAATTGAAGAGTTTGTTATATTTCTGAAAAAGAAAAATTAAAGACAGCTATGCAGCTTCAGAGCCTTAAGGAGATCCTTGATGAGGAACCAAGTAATGTTTGACTATTACTGTATGCTATCAAGCTAAAAGACAGACTTTTACTAGAAATTATTTGACCATAGAGACTACAATATAGATTTGTTAAGTGATAGAGCAGACATGCCAGCAAATGCATATCATTACTGAAGATAAATGCAGGCATATACTACATATCTTGAAATAATACCCAACCTCTAATAGCAGCCACCCTTGAATAGCCTCAGGTCAACTATTAAAGTTGTAATAAAAGCTGCCCTGTTTTTGAGGCTGCTGTTTTTAATCAATGACACCAACTGCAACACCCTGACTGGGAAAAGACTGCTTATTCTCTCGGTGAGAGGGAGGCTATAGGAACTTGGAATGGATGGAGGAAAACATTGTATTTATTAGTTTTTCCTTTTAAAAACAGTGTCCAGGTTACAAATCCCCTCACCAAATATTGTGTGTGCATGATGGAAGCAAGTATAACCACATAGCCCTTTGTGCCACTTTTTGATATTGGAACCACAAAGCATGCTGGTTGGAAGCCAGACAGCTGCTAATTTCCTGATAGAAGGTACAGGGGGTGGGAGGGAGTAAGGCTACCAGGGGGTGGGAGGGATACTTGTAAGCATTCCCAGGTGAGATGGCATGACCTCATGGTGCCTGGATGCTGGTTGCAGCTGTGAATTGACTGTTGGGTGGGTGGGCTGGCTATGAATCAGATCTCACAACACAAAATAATAGAATAAGGAGTGTTGGAAGGGTAGCTACATGTAGTGTTTTGGCTCCATGTTCTCGTCAATTTAATTTAAAAAAAATGCTCCTGATTATTAGCCACCCTCAATTAGAAGCAACAGAAGAAAATAAGTATAATGTAAGCCACTAATCAAAATATATCATAGCACATATGGTGGATGCAGCTAAAAAGGGAAAAAATTTCATGTGAAGAATAAATGCAGCAAAACAACTATGTCACAAGACTTGAGATGGAATGTGGTATCCAGATGTAGCAAAAACAAAGTGCCACAAGAATGGGCAGATGAGTATGTAAAAACATTTTCTCATTATGGCCAGCAGTGTAACAAATTTACATAAATTAATTAGCATGCAAGAATGTGTAAAAAGAATAAGGGGCTTATACTGTTACATTTGAACAATGTCAGTGTATCAGCGATTATTATTTTTTTCCCCATAGGAATGATTCAATGCAAAGAAACAACGAATAAAGATTGGAATGTAAAACTAGAAGAAAGTGGTACAAGTCTGTTTTTTAGCTGGGCAATGGCTCCAAAGCAAATATAACACCATTAGAAATTTGAATGTCACTGCATCTGAAATTGTTAAGTAAGTCAGTGACCTTAACAGGCTACAATGATGAAAAGATAGAAGTTTTAAGAACGAGCTGGATAAATGTAATGCACAAGTGAGAAGTAGGCCACTGTTTCAATGCTGCAGTACTGGGTAACCATCCAGTCATTTGGGGGAATTGATGTTGCATATACAGTGCTAGAGTTCATGTAAAGAACTGGCATTAAATTCAAAAATACTACAGTTTGACAGCATCTTTGGGTGCACAATTTGATGACATTTCTAAAGGCATAGCATGTTTGCCTGTAAAGCGTGTAAAAAAGCTGAAAGACAATGCACAGGCAGTAGTGCAGAAAGGTGCCAGTCTGCCTAAGAGACAAGTTAAAAGCAAAAATAGAAAGAACACTGAAGAAAAGGATAACTGAGAAAGAGAAAGAGTCTACTGAATATGATTATAGTAACTGTAGAGTGAAAAATTTTCCAATTTTCTTGTGTTTGCATCCCAAAGAACTGAATGTACAAACATTCAGACATCATTATCAGTTACTTAAATGGTATGAGGTATTGAGATTTATGGTGAGAGTACACTACTGTAGCAAGTAAAATGTTTCTGCTGAATTTTGGCTCTCTTTCTTTCTTTCTTTCTTTCTTTCTTTCTTTCTTCTTTCTTTCTTTCTTTCTTTCTTTCTTTCTTACCAGGAATGAAATACTAAGCTGGTAACAGATGTGTCCTGGGGGAAGGGTGAGGGAGTAGACAATAACAAAGGTGCAGAATAATTAAAATACAGAATACACAGCACAGAAGGTACAAAAGCAAGACAAATAAAATACAGTCGGGCAATTGCAAAAAAAAAAAACACAACATTCAGAACCCACAGTAGAGTAGGATGTAAGCATAATAAAAATTACAAAACAACTGGGCAGTTGAAAATTGCAGATGAACTAGTGAAATAAATAAAAAAGGTACAGGGTCAATGCAAGGAACAGGCACAAAAGTAATTGGCAAATCCAGAGGTGAACTCAGTTCATAGCATATTAAAGTCACACAGACTGGGGGATTAAAGTGGTCACATAGATATGGCTATGAGCTGAGGGAGGGGCCCCATCAAGCAAGAAGGAGTAAAGTAGTATGCTATGACAGGGGCCAGGTTCAGTTGCAGAAAGCAGTAGTAAAGTCACAAAGAGGGTACTTGATGGAGGAGAAGGAAGAGACAGAGTGGATAGACAGAGGAAGAGAGGACTAGAGCTTAATGAAACAATATGAGAGAGTTACTTGGCTTGCAGTAGATTTCCTTGAGGGGGGGAATAGAGTGAGTGGGATCCAATGTTTCAGAGAGGGTAAGAAGAAGGAGGGGAGTGACAGAGGAGGGCAGAAAGGTTAGGTGGGAAAGAGCCAAACTAGAATTTTGAGGAGAAGAAGGCACAGTGGGTGAAGCATCTGGAATCAAGGGATGGGAGATAAAGGAAGCAGTAAAGGGAGCAGTGATGGGTATGGGGGGGGCAATCGAAGGCAAGATGACAGAGAGAGGGTAAAAGTGGGTTGAGTCTTGCAAGTGAGGACATGGGAGCAACACTTTAGACAATGTCATCATAGTCAAAGATTGGAAGGATCATCTTCGACACTAATTCTTAGCAGGCAGGAAGTGGGATGCTGGCTTTGTTTCTGTAGAGTGCACCAAGTTTGGGGTGGAGGTTTTGGTGGATGGCATCTATGTGCATCAAGAAGTTGAAGTGATGGTCTAGCCAGACCCTGGAGTACTTGAAGGAGAAGACCTCTTCAACTGCAGTACCCTAAAGGGTATGGAAGGAGGGGAGGAGTGAGATCCTGGTAAGCCTCTGTCAGGAATCACGGGACATGAAGACCTTTTTACGGCATTAAGGGGCAGTTGGTTGCATCAGAACCAGTGCTGGGTGCGGTCAAAATCTTGTTTGAGTATGACAGCAAGATCAGGAACAGAGTGGCCACACACAAACAGAAGAAGAAGAAGAATCAGCATTTATATAATGCTTTTTATACACAATGTATCCCAAAGCACTTTACAAGCAATGCTAGACTGGTAGTGGAGTGACTTAATGTGTAGTGGTGGCCATATTGCACATGAACACCCACACACAGCCTAGACAATTGCATGAACCAATTTATTGGGAACGGAAATATTGTCCAAGACACAGGGAATGTCCCCTAATCTTTGTAAAGAATGCCTTGGGTTCTTTTACTTCCACCTGGGCACCCACCAGGACAGCACTAGGATGGGTAGAAGGGACCTTGGTTTAATGTCTCATCCGAAGGACAGCACACCCCAATAGGACAGCACCCCTCTAATACTGCACTCAGGTGCCAGCGTTTTTAGGTACGAGTCAAATTCTGGTGTGGGCTGAGAACCCAGGAACTTCTTTTTTTCTTCAAAAGGATGTTTATTCGTTTTCAGTAAATCAGACAACAAACATACACACAATACACATACCCGGCCAAGCCAGGGACACAACCCAAAACTGGCTGTGTAAACTATGTACACCCCTTTATATACAAGCACACTGGGAAGCCGCCCCACATTATAACCAGAATCAGAATCAGAGATATTTAACATAGGACATTGTCGATTAATGAGAACACCGTCCCTTCTATCTCAATCCTCCTTATATGTCCACTTCAAGTGTGTGCATCCTAAGGCCCCCATGTAGCCTGAGTCATCCCGGACGACCTTCCAGTGTGTCCCCTGGAAAGAGAGAGAGAGTCCCCATCCCCATGAACCCCCACAGACCACATCTAATCCCCTGTTGCCTTAATAAAAGACCCAGATCGAACCAGAATTGATCAACTGAAAGACTTGGAGTCTAAACATCACTCAGAATGTAGGGGAAAATACAAGAAGAATAAGCATATTACACACGGCACAATACCCTGGATACTTTAGATACTCCAGAGTGTATCCCTTTGCTAATCATTATCGGACAGACAGATCTGTGTTCTAGTGCCTGTATGTTGCTGGGAGTAGATCGCATCTAATGTTGCCCATCTTTTGGCATATAGCTCCTGTCTCCCCTCAGAAAATAGGTGTCTCTTGATCTTGGCCAATACCCCCAACAATTCTCTCACCCATTGTTCATATGAACAAACCTGATCATCTTTCCAGTGCTTTGCTATGAACGCCTTGACTATTGACACCATTAAAGAGAGGTGAAATCTGGGTGTAGACCCCCTAATCTGAGAGAAGTCACCCAGAACGCAAATTTCTGGAATCATGTAAGCAGAATAGTCTAACATTGGATCCATGCCCGTTTAATCTCTCTCCATAGGGAGAGATTTTGCTACATCCCACATGACATGCAACAAGTCACCCACTCTATCCCCAGACCTGAAGCACAGATCTGTCTGTCTCAACCTCTAGCATATAGCTTTACAGGGGTATAATATATGTTATGAACCATAAAGATCTGCATGTTCCTATATTTGGGAATCACATTATATTTAATGGCCTTCCAAATACTTTCCCACCTTAAATTAAGAGCCAACACCTTGTCCCAGTATGGAATTGAAGTAGAAGTGCTTGGGCCCAAGGAATCCAAAAGAAGCTTATACACTCGTGAGAGTGGGTTAGTTCTCCGGAAGGCTTCCTCTAAGCTCCTCCACGAGAGGAAACTGTCTGAAAAATTCCCCAGTTCCTTCCGGGACCCTGCTATCATTTGTTTAAGCTGTAACCTTTGAAAAAAGGGCAGTCCCTCACATTGTGGTGGTAGAACTATTTTATCTCACTGTTGCATATCACTCAAACGTAAACCACCCAGATGAGTAGCCCATCGACGTCCAAGTACCCGACCCCCTATGACCAAGTTAGGGTTACCCAGTATGGGCTGATCCCTGGACCTCATTTGACAGCATCTCTGTATCGGAGTAAGAAATGACCACCAGGCCTCAGGGTTTTCCTAATTGGGTTCCCATGCCTTCCCTAAATAAACCTTTTAGGCCCAGCATATAGCATCGATTCAGGAACAACCAGAGCTCATTAGCAACTGCCTCTCGATTAGCAGCCATGCAGGTAAGTAGTTTCCTCTCCACCGCTTACGCCATTGGGCCATCAGGCCTAACTGGCCTGCCACATAGTAAGCATGGAGATCAGGCAATCTAATGCCCCCTTCCTCATATGGCAAATGCAAGACCTTATACTTAATCCTAGCTGGTTTGTTGTTCCACAGGAATCCTAAGATCAGTTTTCTAATTAAACTGAACCACCTGACAGGAATGTTATATGGGGCTAAATATATCGGATATATCAACCTCAGTAAGACATTCATCTTGATAATGCCCAAGCGTGCCGTGAAGTTCAAAGGTAACTTGTTCCACTTGGATGTCCCCTTTAATCACGAAATGATCCCCAAATTGACGTCCACCCCAGACTCTTGGTTTGCTGTAATCAAAATTCCAAGATACTTCAACTTGTCAGTGTTCCACTGCACCCCAAGGATAAAAATCTGCCTTAAATACATGTGGGGTCAAGGGTAGAATTTGTGTTTTGGTAAGGTTTAGCTTATAGTTAGAGACCCTAGAGAAATGGTCTTTTAAGTCTCTAACAGTCTCAAAGCTGGATACTGGGTCTCATAAATGAAGAAGTATGTCATCCTCGAAGACTGAAAGTTTTAACTCCATTCCCCAATCCTAATCCCTTGACCCAACATCCTATTGATAGATCTTAACAAGGGTTCTAAATAAATGTTAAACAATATCGGAAAGAGGACATCCTTGATGAGTCCCATTATTGAGTTGGAATTCTCAAGATATAACCATTACATAGAATTCTGGCTGTGAGCGATATAAATTCTTAATACCACTAATAAGGCCCTAGGGAACCCCATTTCTCCATTGTAGCAAAGAAATGGATGTGAGACCCAGTCAAATGCTTTTTCAGCGCCTAGGGAAATCAGGGCCAGGGTAGCTTGAGAGTCCGGGGCAAAGTTTATAATATGATGAATTTTCTGAGAGCGCTTTTTCGCCCTCTCCTGACATAAAGCCTACTTGCTCCTGACTAATTAGACTGGAGCAACAGTCAAGATCCTGTTCGCCAAATGTTGGTAAGTATCTTAATATCTTGATTGATTAACGCTATGGGCCTATAGTTACCTATTACATCCCTGGGCTTATCTGGCTTAGGTATTAAAGTAACATCGCCTGATAGGGGTGAGTGGTGGATTCCTTCCCTCATTATAGTAAGAAAAAAATCATGAAGTATAGGAGTATGGTCCGGATATGGGTTTGGTAGAATTTAGCGTAGACCATCAGGTCCTGGTGATTTGCCTAGAGGAAGAGACCGCACTCATCGACAATCTCAGATGCTCTTATTGGGCATCCAGTTCCCTAGCTTGGGCAGAATCCAATATAGGTAACTGGATTCCTTCTAAATAACTATTAACCTCTTTCTCCCCACTAAATCACTGCTAGTAAATTTTTGCAAAGAATGATGCAAATGCCTCGCCATTTCCTGAGGGTCTGTGACCAGCTTCCCTTCATGGTTAACTGATATAACTGTCCTACTAGCCTCCCATTCTTTAATTCTAGCTGCTAAGAGGTGCCCTGGAACATCACCCTGCAAAAGAAACTTGGCATTAATCTTATTTAACCAGAACTCTGTCTTCCCATAAAGAATCTCTGACATTTCCTTTCTCAACTTTTAAGTTACACATCTATTTCCTCCGAGGACCCTTCATGCTGGAGCAAAGTTTATTGCCTCAGCCAAGAATTCCTCTTGGCCCTTCTAACTGACCTATCCCTTGCAGCTAAAGCCCTAGCTGCCTCCGAATACAGAAACTTACATGTAGGCCAAGCTAGCCTTTTATCGCTCAGTGTGGGAAGTTGGAATCTAATAATTTCTGCAAAGCCCTCTAGTTCATCCCTCTCTTATCCTCTGTTAAAAGCCAGTCGTGAAGCCTCTGCCTATAAGGTCTAGGCGGCGCAGGTCTTGGTTCCCATTGCAACTGGATAAGAGAATGGTCTGAGAGAGTTCTACCCTCAGTCAGCACTTCTCTGGTCTCTGCAAGAGCCTCTCTATTTACCAAAAAAAAGTCAATCCTAGTATGACTTTTATGTGTTGCCGAGTAAAATGTCATGCTAGGGCCCCTATTAGGAAGGATCTTAACTGGGCCAACTAGAGCTGCTGACTCCAAAAACTTAGCCAGGGCAGACTGGGCCTTGGACTTTGGCCCTCTATGTGGCGGTATCCTATCCTCCTTGTTGTCAAGATATATATTCCAATCCCCAGCCAAGATGAGTGAAAGTGGGGGAAAAGTAGCAATATCCCCTTCTATCGAGGCAAAAAATTCGGGATCGGGGGGAGTTGGCCCATATATAGAAGCCACCGAGACTGCCTTGCCATGCAAAGTGCCCATCAAGTAAATCCCCCTACCATCTTGCCGGGTTAACACTTGGTCACTTCAAAGGGCAAGATTTCTTGATTAAAATCGCAACCCCCCCAGAGGCCCTCTCCCTGCCCACTCCATATACCTGCCCCACCCAATGCTTCCTGAGACCATTTAACTCATCAGTCAATAAATGCGTCTCTTGTGATGCTACAATGTGAGCCCCCCATTGCTCAATGTACCGCAGAATAGTCAATCTCTTACGTCGTCCCGAGTCCTTTTACATTCCAAGAAATTATGTTAAAGCAAGCCATCTAAAACATCAAAGTTCTTCACAAAGATCCAGATATTGTGCCTTTCTAAGGTCTGCATTCCCATACTTCCCAATCTTGGACTCTCTTTCCACCCTGTACCCTCCCCTTAGCCCCGGTCCTTAGACCGACCAACCACCTGATGTTGAGTCATGGATGAACCCATCTCACTCTCCCTCAGTCCCAACCATTGACATCATACCCCAGAATCTGGCCCTTAACTCCCCCATAAATATAATAGTACAGGCCCCATCTTCTCAATAGAGGGTCGCCCATAGTTCTCAAATACACATAAAAAGAAATAAACAGCAGAGTAGTTAGGGAGACCCTCAACCCTCCTTAGAAAATAAATCTGAACTAACCTTACTCTATTCCGAGATCTCTTGTACTCTAAAGAGGTACCCCTCCTGGCTGATGCTGAAACAGTTCCAATCTCTTAAGCCATTTTGCCCTCCCAAAGGCTGGTAAACGCCCGCTTATAACTAGCAGTGCCTATTGGCCACTAAACCTTAACCAGTTAACCCTTTTATAATAAACAAAATCCCTTATCACCCCTTTATAGCCACTTTCTCCAATATCTCAGGGGCTAGAGAGTATTCCATTAGTCTGGTGACTCAAATAATATCATTAACAAAGTCCCTTCCCCCTTAGTCACTACTTAATACCCCCAAGTCTTTTAATTTGACTGTCCAGATTCAGGCCAGAAGTAGTGGTGTCACTGTCCTTAAATATATCAACCCCCTTATCTTTCTTCCATCACAGCCCTCCAGGGGGGCTTCACCTCTTTTGCTGCAAACAGTCATGTTGGGGGTTTAAATAAGTCTGGAAGCTCAGCCCGTAGCCCCTCCAGTGCATCCTTTGCCGTGAGAAACTTCTTTTCTCCAGTCTGGAGACGCACCATCAGAGTAGCAGGATACTGAAGCAAACTTTATCCCTGCAAGGTAGAGCTTCTTCTTGATGTCAGCGCATTCTTCTGTTTTTCTAATCGCAGGCGTTGGTCTTGGAAACCATAATGAAGCACCATTCCATTGCAGAGGTTTTTTTGTCTGGCAACCAGAAGCACGTGGATTTTGCTTATAATTAAGGAATCGATAATTATAACTGGGCCTTGCCAGGTGGGATCTCCGGTAAAGCCTGATGGGCTCTTTCTAAATTATACCCTCCCCGAATGGCGTGAGGGCCTAGCAGTTTTAATAAAAGCTCCTGCATAAAAGAGACACAATCTGGGCCTTCAGCCCTCTCTGGAAGCCCATGAAATCAGGTTATTCCTCACGATTTCTTGATTCCTGGTCTTCCATCCTCTCCTCCAATTTCTTCAGCTTTTTCCGATCGTCCCCACCTCCGATCCAACACCGACACCTTCCTCTTTGCAGGAAATCCAGGCCTCAACATCACCCATTCTTTGTGCCAAAGACTGTAGTGCCAGTTTAACCTCTGAGAAATCCAACACCAGTCCTTGTAGAAGTGCCTTAATCTCCCTGATGTCATCGGCATTTGTGCCCGAACCCCCCCCTCTTTCACGGGTTCCTCGCCCTGATCCAATATAGTGGGCAACTGGGATTTGGGCCGTTTGGTTGCTGGAGCGCGCCCCACCAGGGGTTTCCCAAAGTCGGCTTCCATCTCCGGCCAGAGCGTGGTCTGAGCCTACCAATGCGCCTCTGTCGAGTAGGAGCTCGCCGGTCTTAAAAGAAATCGCGGTCTTGTTTTGTCCAGCCAGGAGGGGTTCCCGCGACTTTCCCGGAGCACTTACGGCCAAAAATAGCACTTATTGCCGGTCCTGGGGCAAAATAAAACTTTAAATTTGTGCTACGGGCCTCGGAGATGCTCAGGACACGTCTTACCCGATCAGCTCATCACGTGACTCAACCGAGAACCCAGGAACTTCTGGTCCAGAGGAAGATGTGCTACCAACTGAGACACACTGACCCCCAGCACTGAAACAGCAAGTGTTGGCTGCATACATATGAGTGGACACAGAGGGATAGGGAGTAGGGAGGTTGTTCTGAAATCTGGAAAAGAGTATGGGGCCCAGGAAGGATCCTTGGGGATCACCTGAACAAATCAGGAGCGGGTAAATAATGTGTCTCCAGTATGGACAGCTTGTTACCTGCTCACAATGTAGGAGTGGAGCCAGCTGACTAAGGAGGCAGCTATCTTGTCCAGGAGACGGGTGTGGGACATGGTGTCAATCACTCTGGCCAAGTTGACAAACATGGTGGATGTGAGGTTGCCCTGTTCCATACCTGACAGGATGGAGTCAGTGACCAGGAAGATGGACATGACAGTGGAGTGGGACTTCCTGAAGCCAGACTGATAAAGAGTGAAAAAGGAGGAGTCAAAGAAAAGTGAGAGTTCAGATAGAACTAAGTGTTCCTGCAGCTTAGCCAGGGTAGGGAGGAGAGAGAGATAGGATGACATGTGCCAGAAGAGGAAGTATCACCCTCTTTTGGGATGAGCCTAACAGTAGCCTGTTTCCAGGCATCTAGTACAGAGGCAGACAAGAAGAGAGCTTGAGATGGTAGGTAATAGGAATGGCAATGGCAGATGCAGAGAATTAAAGAAGCTTGGGATCAAGACCATCAGGACTCACACCCTTGTGGCAGTTATGGGCAAGAAGGGACTTGAGAGAGGTAGAATGGGTGGTAGGGAAGAAGGATAAGGCATGTGAGGGTGAGAGTAATGAGAGAGGAGAGAGGGAAGGGGATGGGGAGAAGAGAGAGGACACAAGTGGGGAAAAAGGCCTTTTATAAGTATAACGAAGAGCAGGGTCAGGAGGAATGGAAAGAGCACTTAATAAAAAATAGGTAGGCAAAGATGGCGGTTAGGGAAGCAAAAGCAGACAGAGCTGCTTATTATTTATTTATCCATCACTTATGCTGAACCCTGTGGGTGGGTGTGTGGCTAGGCATGTCAGTCAAGCGGGAGCCTGCAGGGGGTGCTAGCAAAGAGCAGTCTGGCATCCATTTTTCCTACAGATTTCTTCCACTGGGCTGGAGTATTGGGACATGTGTGTCATCACATCCTACTCCAGTCCTCCTCTAGCTAGTGTCTTCTCCCACTGCATTACTACCTGGCCTCCACAAGGGGTCAGACCCTGCAGCAGGAGCTGGTATTCCTCTTCCCTGTGGAAGGACAGCTGCTGTTGGGCACTCAATCCTCCCTCCCCCTTGCTGGCCCACAGAGCAACCTGCATCTATTCTTGAACATGAGTTACTGGTATAGTATAGTGGAGTACCTCAGGGCTCAGTACTGGGTCCAGTCCTCTTTAACATCTTTATAGATGACATTGCAGAGGGTCTGGAAGGAAAGGTATGCCTCTTTGCAGATGATACAAAGATCTGTAACAGAGTTGATACACAAGGGAGGGTAGAAAGGATGAGAAGGGACTTGGCAAGGTTGGAGGAATGGTCAGACATATGGCAACTTAGATTTAATGCAAAGAAGTGCAAAGTAATGCACCTGGGAAACAAAAACCCAGGAGAAGAGTACACAATAGCAGGAGAGGTACTAACAACAACAAAAATGGAACGGGACTTGGGGGTAGTCATATCGGATGATCAAAAGGTGGGTAAGCAATATGAGAAGTCAGTGAGGAGAGCCAGGGGGATACTGGGATGCATAGGAAGGGGCATCACAAGTAGGAAAAGGGAAGTGGTTATCCCTCTGTACAGACAGTTGGTGAGACCCCATCTGGAGTACTGTGTGCAGTTTGGAGACCTCATCTATGCAAGGACATAGACAGGATGGAAGCAGTCCAGAGGAGGGCAACTAAAATGGTGCAGGGTCTGCATCAGAAATCATATGAAGAGAGACTGAGAGAGCTTAATATGTATACCCTTGATGAAAGGAGGGAGAGGGGGGACATGATAGAAACGTTCAAGTACCTCAAGGGAATCAACAAAGTCCAGGAGGGTAGCATCTTTCAGAAAAAGAGATGTGTAAGAACAAGGGGGCACAATTTAAAGATAGAGGGGGGACGGCTCAGGGGTAATGTGAGGAAATCTTTTTTCATGGAGAGAGTGGTGGTTGTGTGGAACTGCCTTCCTGGGGAGGTTGTTGGGGCTACAACAGTGAGGGAATTCAAACATGCATGGGACAGACACAAGGCAATTGTAGTGGGGGGTGGCAGGAAGTAGGCTGTTGGTTAACTAGAATCTACAGCTTATCCAGTAGGTAGGGAAATGGGCAGACTGGGAGGGCCAAGTGGTCTTTATCTGCCGTCAAAGTCTATGTTTCTATGTTTCTATGTATGTAGGGCAGAAGCACAAGTGCTCCTTCACTGAGCTGGTCTTATACCACTGTTTTCAAAGAAGATTTGTAAAATGTTCTTATTACTGTTTAAATGTTGCTGGAAGTGTCCTTAATAACTGAATGTTCACTATTTATTGTCTATGTTGATGTTAGTGTTGCTCAGATAGTATCCTAGAAATCAGGATACCAAGAGATACCTCTAATTTGGCCAGATAGTTGCTGTGGTAGGATAGTAGTGCTATCTGACCATGGATCCTACCAACTAGGATACCTGGATCCTAACCAGGACCCATCACTCTCTGGCCCTGGATCCTAACTATGTGGCCTAGGATCTGTGGATCTTGACTAGGTTACCTGGATCCTAACCAGGGTCCATCACTATCTGGCCCCTGATCCTGCATCTGTCTTTGGCAAGATATCTGGTAGTATCCAAGTCAGGATACCAGCACTATCTGACAGATAGTGGAAGGATCCACAAAAGCACTATCTGTGCAACACTAGTTGATGTGTATACTTGTAATGAAGTTGCTAGACAATATTAAAATAATTGCTTTGTATTGCACATGCACTTTTGTTGGTGCCTATGGCAACTACTAGATTACACTACTATATAAAATGTGGATTAGGTGGGGATTAACATAATGTAGTGTATTAACCATGATGTAGGGTGAAGCATTGTTTCTGTCTCTGCCATCATAGTTTATCCAGGTGAAGTCGATGAGAAGCCAGCCCTTAAAAGTCCTAAAGAACTATAACAGGTTTTTGCACTCTACCGTCATTCTTTTATACCAATGCCGCTTTTTAAGCTCACTGTTTTGTACTGACTAAATGGATCTGTACTTCAATTAAATGAGTAGGAGGTGCACCGGACCTGGTGCTTATTTTAGTTTGAATTTAAAATGAGCCGTTTTTTGTGAGAATACTGGGAAATGGTGAGTATAAACATGTTTATGCCACAAGCAAAACACTGCACATCAGTATAGACCATTATTCTAACCATCGTGAAGTTGTGTTCTTACGAAGTAAAACAGCATTGGGACAAAATCCATTGGCAAGCAAAAAAGCACTGCAATGCCTTACTGGTGACTTGGGTTTAGGAGCAGACTTAGGGAGCAAGCAGACAGCTGGGGTTGGAAGGCAGTGCTGCTGACAGCAGTGTTTGCCACTCCAGGGCAGGGACAGTGCCACTTTGAGCTCCACAGCAATGACTGTGGTGGGCTATGGATCTTATTTCCCCCGGGGGCTCCACTATGGTGTCTGAGGCTGACCTATAGTAGATATAACTAGAGATGTTGCAAAGTTTTACTTCACTGCAAAAGTTCTGGCAAAGTTGCAGAATTTACCTTCGGGAATAACTGCACAAATTGCCCGCTTTGACACTGCACCACTTTGCATGAAATTTTCCTGGAGAAATGGCATTTTTTCAGGCAAAGTCATGACAAAGTTGCAACCGCTGGCTTCACATGATAAAAGTTCAGCTTTGCCTGCCAAAAACTTTACGAACTTGGCAAACACGATAAATTAATTTGTGGAGTGAATTTTGCCAACTTTGCACATCTCTAGGTGTAACCCCCCCCCCCAGCCATTTGAGAGCTCTATGCCATCTACAAGCTCTCTCGTTATTTGGCCACACAAGAGACACTTAGCAGGCAGAGCAAGCGTTAAACAATATGACTGCTGCAAGACATAAAAGAAGGATCACTATTGGCATCACTATTTGGTGGTGGGAAGTTAAGAAAATAAGATGTAGGAGAAGAGTAGGCCATGGGAGGCTAGAGTATTAATCCTCAAGGGTGTCACATAGGGTTATAATCATGAAGAGAAGGAAGAAGTGTTGGTACATCGCAGTCTGATGGGACAGATCCTGGAGTTGGGCTGAAGGAGCACCATTTCATGGAAATTAGCTGGACCCCAAATATGGTTGGGCACCAGAACACCACACTGGATGGTAAGTGGAATGTACAGACATACCACTCCCTAGGCAAACTGGTCCATCAAGGTACTGACGCATCTGGTGCTAGAGAACAACAAAAGTTACCATCAGGGCAACAGTACAGTATTTTATCTGGAAGGCCTTTGAAGTTACCAGCAGGCAGTGCAAATTTTATGTTAGGAGCACCTGTGCTGTGCTGTGCTAACTAGTTGGACTATGCACTGAAAGGTTAAAACAGCTGTCATTAGTCCAGTATTAGTAAATGCCATGCCTGGGACAAGTGTGTACATCAAATGTCTGGGGCCAGCAGTTACAACAGAGATTTTCAAATGGGTTGGCTGTGTACAGTTTATCTGATCTGTACAGAGTGGCAAATAAATTGTTGGACTACTTTGACCATGATTTTAGTTTTGGACAATGAGTATTTGGTCACTGCTAAAATCTAGCTGGGAGACTAACTGCTGTGTGCTGTGCCTCTGCCCTGAGTCAAGAAACTCTCAGATCTTGGAACCTCCCTCGATCTGTCTCCTTTCTAAAGAGGGTATCTCTTTTGGAGAGGAGGGTTAACAAAGGCATGGACAGTGCCACACAGTGAGTGAAGGGTGGGCAGAGGAAACCAGTGGAATAATTTCTGAGGCTCTCTGAAATAATGGCCTGGATACTCTCAGACCCTACACCATGGATGCCACCACCCAGACATTTGGTGGGCTAGTGGGTTATAAGACTGATCTGCTGTCCTCGCCTAATGAGGGCACAATGGACCTTAGCAAAGGGAAAAAACTCTATAAAAAACAATGTATAACAGCTTTCTATGCCATCTAATGAATATAAATTGATTGACTGATTGAATTATTTGTTTGTTCACCAGGTGAGTGCACTGATCCAAGGGACTGTTGGAAATGTCTAGTTGCCAACTGAGCTAGAGCTCATTCATACAGTCTTCCCACAGACAGCACATAAAGTTTATTTGGGTTATTAAACATTATACAATTTACTTGCATAATGAAACATTATCATCTGTTGGGAGACAAATGCATTAAACCAGTAACTGCCAAACATGGTAATTCACAACAAATTGTAACAGGCAATGGACCTCATTTTTGTAGAACTTATTCTGCTTGGTTGGTGAACACTATGATTTTGAACATTTGAGGCATTTTATAGGAATATCAGCAAAAGAAGAAAACCTGGGGGTGGGTTGTGAAGCTTAAAGGGGAGAGTGTAAGGAGGGGGATCTGGACAAGGCAGAAATACTGAACAAATACTTCTGCTCAGTATTCACTAGGGAGGCTGATGATCAAGGACCACAGATGGGTAGCAGAGGCAATTGGGGGGGAGTAGATACCAGTCCATTCACAGTGGACAGAGTTCTGGAAGAACTCACAAAACTGAAGGTGGATAAGGCCATGGAGCCAAATGGCATCCGCCTGAGGATATTAAGGGAGCTGCAAAGGGCACTGGCAGTGCCTCTGATGGCCCTGTTCATGGAGTCACTCAACAGAGGTGTAGTTCCAGAGGACTGGAGGAGGACACACATTGCCCCACTGCACACAAGCGGCAGTAGGGAGAAGGCGGGGAACTACAGGCCAGTCAGTCTCACCTCAGTGGTGAGAAAGATCATGGAGACACTGCCGAAAGTAAGGATAGTGGCACATCTGGAATCTAGGGGGGCCTGGGATTGGAAGCAACATGGATTCACAGTAGGAAAGTCATGTCGAATTTGATAGATTTTTTTGATTGGGTGACTAGGGAAGTAAATCAGGGAGGGGCAGTAGACATCGCCTACCTAGATTTCAGCAAAGCCTTCAACACTGTCCTACATAGAAGGCTGGTTAACAAGATGGGTAGTCTGGGCAAGGGAGACAAGGTGGTGAACTGGGTTAGGAACTGATTAACAGACAGGAGACAGAGGGTGGTGGTAAATGGGGTAAAATCTGGGGAGAGTGGGTGACAAGTGGGGTACTGCAGGGATCAGTACTGGGATCAGTTCTGTTCAATGTCTTCTTTAGTGACATTGCAGAGGGTCTGGAAGGAAAGGTCTGCTTGTTTGAAGATGACACCAAGATCTGAAACACGGTGAATACTCCAGAAGGGATGCAGACAATGAAGAGGGATCTGGAGAAGCTTGAAAGATAGTCGGAGATGTGGCAACTGAGGTTCAGTGCAAAAAAATGCAAACTAATGCTCCTGGGTAAAAAGAACCCTGGGGAGAGCTACAGGTTGGGGGGAGCTGACTGTCACCAAGGAGGAAAGGAACAGAGGTGTTATCATCTCTGATGACCTTAAGGTAGCAAAGCAGTGTGCAAAGGTGTCAGGGAGGGCCAGTGGCATGCTGGGGTACATAGGCAGGATTATCAATAGCAGGAGGCAGAAGGTGGTGATGCCATTGTATAAAACATTGGTAAGTCCTCACCTGGAGTACTGCATGCAGTTCTGGAGGACAACCCTGTGCAAGGACATAAGTAAGGTGGAGACTATCCAGAGAAGGGTAACAAAAATGATGCAGGTCTTGCACCACAAAACGTATGAGGAGAGACTACGGGACCTCAATATGTACTCACTGGAGGAGAGGAGAGAGTGATAGGACATAATTGAAATGTTCAAGTACCTCAAGGGCATAAACAAGGTGCAGGTAGGGGACCTTTCCCAATGTAGAAATAGTACTAGAACAAGGAGGCACAATATGCAATTGGGGGGAAATTAAGAGGTAATGTGAGGAAGTTTTTCTACACAGAAAGGGTAGTTGATGCTTGGAATAGTCTGCCACATGAGGTAGTGGGGGCAAGCACAGTGGAGGGGTTTAAGCATGCCTGGGACAGGCACAAGGGAACCTTGAGAGGGAAGAAAGTGATAAAAAGCCATTGATCACATAGGGTCAGTGGCCACATACAATGTATAGAGCCTACGGGCAAACTGGATGGGCCTGATGGTCCTTATCTGCCAACAATTTCTATGTTTCTATTATAACATAGCGTTCAAGGACCCTGTTAGCAAGTGGATTTGCTGAAAGTGGAGTGTGCATTATAAAATGTTGTTAAAAGGAAGCCTTAGTTACAGAAGATCATAAGTTGGCCCTGTGAGACTACTGCTGAATACCTCTGAGTAATTGTCAGCACCAAGTAGTATCTAACCATGCAAGTTATGGTAGCTGCAGTATGAGTAACAAGGCAAGAAAAAGGTTACCTCACTGTCATCACTATGATCAAACACAAGAGCACTTCCTTCTCTTTATGAGTGTGTCACTGAGAGACTGACAGCCAATGGACAGTGGCAAGAAAAATCAACAGTTGTTCTCCATGATAATAAACTGCAATGAATGAGAAGGATAATTCTCTTATTGCAGTACAAGGACATTTTATCCAGAAAAGAAGAATTTGCCTTAAATGTGGACTGTGATGGTGCTGCTGAAATTATTGGTCATGGTGTTTGTTAGGGATGCTTGGAATCTACATATTCTGTTCCATTGTACATCTGATGGATTTTAGGATTTTCCAGTTTTGCATCTGATATAACCCCTATTGTGATTAGTCCATGCAAATCTGAATTAGACCTGGAAATTCCAATTCTGCATCTGACGCTGAACCCAGTAGGCCATTACATACAAAAGTCTCCCTCTGTCCTGTGCAACATGTCCTGTTCTCCCCACCATTAAGCACCACTGCATACATACCTCACCACCAGATAGACAGCCCTCTACTGCAGTAGCCATCATCACAGAGACAAGCGTGCCAGCAGCGACCACCAGCCAGGCAAATCCACAATGCTCTAGGCTCACACTACAGGCAGCAATGGCAACTGCAAGGCAGCCCCACTCCACCACCGCTCCAAGTTCTGACTGTTGACACTCCTCAATGTCTGGGTCTGGCCCTGCTTTGGACTAAACCCTCCCCATAGCCCAAAGTAATTTTGCAGCACAAAGTATGTATGAAATTTAAAAAGTAGAATCTGAGTGATGACACCACCACAGGCTAAATGTGCACTACGTATGCACATTCTCACATTTGTTAGTCCACAGTGGCTGGCCAAGGAGGTGCAAGGGAGGAACTTTGTGCTGGTTGCAAAATACACACCACTGAAAAAGGCAAAAGACAAATTGGGAATGTCCAAACAAATGCAGTTTAATGATACAGCTTCAAACACAAAAGGTATAAAATCCACAGACCTTAAACATGCTGATAGCACAGGCTGGAAGAACACTTGATTACTGGTTGACAACGAGTATAACCTTTGATGACCCATTTTGTGAGTTTGTACTTGATTTATCAAGGTTAGTTCTGCCTAAAAATATTTTTTTGTTCCAAGGGCAGCATTTCCTTCAAGTTAAGGGAACAGCAATGGGGACTACTTTTGCCCCCACATATGCAAATTTATATTTAGCCCTTTGGGAACAACAAACTATTTATGACAGAACAAAAAATCTATTTTATGATCATATAGATCTTTGGTGTCGTTTTATTGATGATGTGTTTATGGTGTGGCGGGGAGATGTTGTACAGCTGTGAGATTTTGTTCAATATCTGGAACAGTCAAATCCAAATTAAAAGTTTACAGTGAATTTTTCAGTGGATAGGATACATTTTTTGGACCTAGATATCACTAAGGGCCCAGATGGTGGGATCATTACCGATCTTTACCAGAAGAAGACGGATCGCAATAATCTTTTATTATCGAGCAGCTGTCATTCCCACCACACCATCAACAACATCCCCAAGTCACAACTCTATAGGGTTAAAAGTAATTGCTCTGATGCCAAGATTAGCGAAAAAAGGTGTAAAGAATTATGCCAGAGATTTGTGAACAGAGGCTATAGTATGGAACATCTAAATAAAGTTAAACAGCAGACAGATCAGATACCAAGATTGGAATTGTTACAATATAGGGTGAAAAAAAGATGTCACTCAGGACAAAGTTTTATTCATTACCAAGTATGGTGTTGATAGTGAGGATGTTAGAAATATTTTGTTAAAATATTGGCACATTTTAGCTACAGAACCCACCTTCAGAGAAGTGGCGCAGCAGCAGTTGCAAATGGTTTATAAGAAAGGTAAAAACCTGAAGGAAACATTAGTACATAGTTTTTTACCATACAATAAACCTTCCTCCATGGGATGGATACCTGCAGCACCTAAGGTGTGTTTCTGATGTGGCAGATGTACACAATGTAAGGTTGTAACTAAAACTAAGATTTTTTTCCTCTAAAAAAAATTCCAAGATATATGAAATTTGTAATTTCATCAATTGTAGTTACTAATGTTATTTACCTTGCTACCTGCTGTTGTGGGGCTTTTTATGTAGGCATGACTACTCACCCATTCAAGACTAGGATAGGGGAACATTTAAGCTCCATTAGGTTAAAAGATTGCAAGAGTGCCTTAAGTTCACATTTACAAGAAGCTAAAAACCAGGGTGGTCATGATTTTTCTTTTGTCAATATTGACCATGCATTTGTGGGGCCACGAGGTGACAATGTTAAAAAGATTCTAACCAAGAAAGAGTCATTTTGGATTTTTACAGTGGGTGCACTTGAATTACCCAGTTTAAATGAAGATATTGATTTAACAGTGTATCTTCATAAGAACAAATTTGTAATTTTATCTATTAGACTCATGAGGTTTGGGAACAGTTTAATATGATAGTTATTCTGTGTAAAAGTTAGATTAACTTTACATATATACAGTATAGAATGATAACAGTAATCAGTAGATGTGTATAAATAAACATACAGTTGAATGAATTCATCAGTTTGTCCCCCTTTCACATGATTGCTACAGAGAGGGCACTACTGCTATCCTGATGGGGTTATAATATACAATATATTATAATATGATATTTTATATGCACCCATTTTGGTGTATTTCACCTATGTCTGAGGATTAGATGAGGGCTATAAGTCCCTTTTAGTTTTATGTTATATGTGTTTGGAATATATATACATATGTACAAAAAATTATGGTGCTGGGGTGATTTAGATTTGGTATAAAATAACTATGCACATTTTAGTTAATATATTTGTGCATTTATATGTATTATTTTGTTTTGTTAATTGAAGGGTGACACCCTTTTACATGATTTGTATTGTGTGAAATATATTGGTAGTATTTTTTGAGGGTTTTTTAATTTTTCTATGTACATAATTAAGAATTGAATGTGGTCTCCTTTAAGAGTTTGCTTTAAATTGCCCATGTTGAAGCATCTTGGGACACTTCCTGAAGAGGCTACTGTGAAACCAGTAGAAGTCAGTTGGGCCCTGCCGTTGTTCTTCCAGCCTGTGCTATCAGCATGTATAAGGTCTATGGATTTTATACCTTTTGTGTTTGAAGCTGTATCATTAAACTGCATTTGTCTGGACACTCATAATTTGTCTTTTGTCTTTTTCAGTGGTGGGTAGTGCTGGCTTATTCTGAGTTGCTACATGTGTATGGGATTTCATTAGCACACCCTGATGTGGGGCGGCCAAAATGGAGTATAGATTTGCATAATACACACCCCAACATCATCACTCAGTCACTCTAACATATGCAGCAGGATGAAGGTGGGTCAGGATGTTGTTCTCTGGGATAGGAGACATGAAGAGGACATGACAGAAAAAGGACCCCAGATGCCAGACAAGGAGGAATGTCAAAGTCGACCAGAGCACAGTGCAATGGATTGGCCTGGCTGGCTGATTGGCAGTGGCTGCCACTGGCACATTCTCATCTCGTGAGGATTATCCATTGGTTAATAGACATTGCCCCTGAGATGAGAGCGTGAGATATCCTTTGGTTAATGGCTATTAGTAACTGTAGTATGGAGAACTGTGTGGCTTCCTTTTGGTAATTTATTGATACGGAGGGGAATGGGGGGACTAGTACACCTGCACTTGTGGTGTTTGAATGTAAAGGGAAGAGGGATTAATCAATAAAATGTGTGTGTGTGTGTATACACACGTGCCAATGATGGCAGAGATTCAGCCCACCACGGGCAATCTCAGAGGCACACTTGGAATCAAATTCCAAGTCCAAAATCTGATAATGGGATTTTTTGGAATTAAGATTTTGGGCTATCAATTCTGAAAATAACACAAATTTTCAGTATTATTTTAATAGCAGCTATGTTGATCAGTTAAAATAACATGTTTTATTCTGTAAATTTATTTGCCATCTCATGGTATACATTAAATTATCTAATTGTTTTGTATCCTAACTTTTCTTTACATCCATGACTGATCTATATTTTCTGCACTCTAAGATGAGGAAATGCACAGTGAAAATAAAAATTTCCAGTTACCACCTTTGTATGCATCTCATCATCCTATTTGTCTTTATTGCAGTTGTGTGACATTGGCCCACTATCCTGTGGGATCTGTCAGTTGCGACTCCTAGATTCCTTCCCTAATGGGCCGTGGTCAGTATTTTCTTTTTCCCATGTTTTGTTTTTTTCTCTCAGGAGTAGGCGAGCAGCCTCTCAGCTTTAACTCTGCTTCCTGCAACCAATGCTCGCCTCTCTTGACTCACTGGGGACTAAGTCCCCCCCTCCCCCCGTAGAATCCCCCACATGGTGGGGGAAAGGCTGTTCTCCACCCATCATCAACAGTACAGATCCCCTTGGCAGTCAAGTGGTGGTGCAGGCCATGGGGGAGCTGGCAGGGCTTCATGAAGTCTGCCTTCCCCAATTTTCCATGTTCTCCCACTTACCCTGCCACAGTGACATGTTATTATGTGCATGTGGAGGCTCACACATCCTGCTGCCGGTATCCAGTGAGGATAGTGACTGAATATGAGTGATCGTCAAAATGGCAACTCATATTCAGCGCTATCCCCATGGGCTACCGTGCAAGGGTAGTGACCCTACATGAAAGCGAGCGGAGGGAAGGGCAACCAGAATGGGGGGATAGTAAGGGGAAGGGAAGGGACAGAGAAGGAGTTTTAGGGGACTGGTGTGCCTGCTGCTGCTGAGTTAGCCATGTAGTGTGCTGGTGTGGATTTCTAGCTCTGGCTCAGCAGGTACTGGGTTTGGGGCTGGAGACTGGGAGGGTAGAAATTCTGCGGCTGCGAGGACTTAATTTTTAAATCCAGAATGTGCCCCTCCTGAAATGCACCCCTGGAGTTGAGAACCTAAAATCAGGTGAGGCAGAAAGCCCCGCTGTCCCCCCAGCAGAAACACTTTTGTTTTTCCAAATGTAGGGTCACCAGCAAGAGTATATTGCCGAGTTGCTTTTCGGCGATATAAACTCGCCATAATAGCGATCGCTGTTTTGCGATCACTATTATGACATGGAACTCCTGCAGCCCTACCCTTCAAGCTGCTTGCTAACCTAGGCCTCCACCCGGCTGCAGTCAGAGGCCGTGATGGCTTGCCATCCCTCCTGAGAAAGGACAGCAGTCCCTGGGACTCTCAATCCTCTCGCACTCTGCCAACCACTGGCAATCTGTGTTTGTTCCCAAGCACATGTCACCACTGTAGCAGAAGGTAAGGTGTTCAATGTTTAACTCTCCATGCTATAGGGCCAGCTATCTGGTCAGTATTTTCTTTTTTAAATTGTAATTGCTCTCCTAGCTTCTTATTATCAAGTGTATTTTTTAACATGCAGCCATGTTAAATTGCATCTACCAGTTTTCTGTCCATTTCCCTAGCCCATATAGGACCTCTTGCAGATTCTTTTCATCCTCTTCAGAATAAATTCTAGCTGCTTTTTTCATTTCATCTGCACATTTTGAACTTCGGAGTAGCTTTGTGCATGCTTTTCCAGGAGATACTTAAAAATGCTGAATAGCAGTGATCCCAACACTGAACTTTGCAGGACTCCACTCACCACACCATTCCAATTAGAAATGTTCCTGTCTGCACAGACATTAGGCCCAATTTTCAAAGTGTTGAGAATGACTGAAGGTACTTGCATAACCCCCAGGGGGTGCTATCCCAAGGGCTACTACCCCTGCATGCTTTGCCACTAACAGGTTGAGGGGCCTGGATCCAATGTCGGGTGCCTCTACCCAGAGGTCGGGGTTGGAACAGTCGAGAACGACTTGGTCACAGCCCTCTGGGTCACTGCAACCCCCCTTTCCTTCCACTAGTGGCCCACAAATGCTTCCCACACCACCGTTATGTCTTACACTTACCCCATATTGGAGTGGCCAACTGGGTGCTGAGGATCCCCTGTAAAATAAGATGCAGTAATACCATAACCCATGCACAAGAGGGTAGCACAAACATACAGTTCAGACAGTATACCTTGCAAACAACAAATCTGATTTATTGAAGGAGAAGTAACAAGGGCGGGGGAAATCAGGTTGATTAGCTTAACACTCTACTATATCAGGGCACTGTGCACAGGCCAGAGCTATAAGTCCTTTTCTCTGGGTACCCAGGCAATAAGAGGCTAGCCTATTCAGTGCAACTGGTTGGGGCCCTAACGAAGAAAACAAGTATTCGATACCTAAATTGATTAATCAGAGTCAGCAGGCTCAGTTCATGCAGCCAATGGAGCAGCCCAACAGATCTTGCCCTCAAATGAACATCTGACAGGGAGCTACCCTGATTTAGTACTCACGACTCCTGCAGAAAGATCCCTCTCACACCACTTGCAGGACATAGCCTGGGATCCAAACACTTATCCACAAATTTATATGTAGAACAGAGGGGTACCATACCAGGCAGCTGCTTTAGACTCCCAATCACTTTCACTGCACAAACCGGGTGACGCAACGCAGCTTCACTTGTCCTGACAAACCAAGCACGATTGAAGCAGATTCTCCAGTTCTCTACAGGGTGAGCCTGGTAGGTAGCTGTACATATACAGCCTCCTCTGCCTGCACGCCACAGCGGATCTTATTCGGTTCCTTCTGGCAGTACTGATGCCTGACTTCTCAGCCTTTACACACGTGCTTCATGCGTGAAGACTTTTACAGCGCAAGAGCCTAGAGCTCCTTCTCTCCTCATGACCACAATGACTCTGCCTTTCCAGGAGAGTTCCGGGCAGTTTCCTTTTCGCTTCACAGGCTCCGATTGGCTGATTCCTTCTGCCAGTCACAGCCTATGCCCTCCATTGGTGCAAAAAAGGTGCCAGGGTCCAGACTACACTTCCCAGAAGCACCTACCATATATTCCTCTTTAGGCAGGCTGCAGGGGGAGTCCAAGTTCTGGTTGGCTCAAACGGTCTCCATTTTAAGGTCCCCCTTCCCCAATTGGCCCATCTCAGCAGTTCAGGTCCAAAATGGGGGCCAAACACACAGAGTCCCAGCTACAATAAAGGCGAGTTAAACAAACTGCATTTCCACTATTACACTGTATATTTCTCAGCAAACAGTAACATCCTTAAATTAGGCTCCTTCTGCTCTCTTAGTGACTGCAGAACAGAATGATTAAACAGCAGCTCGGGTGGGATTCAAGCATTAAACACACAGTCCCCCTTATACACGCTAATCAAGCCTGCAAGCAGGCAGCTCTTAAAGAGACAGTAACAGAGGCTCTAAGAGCACTCACAGCGCCCACATTTAAGCGGCATTACACCGAACACCAGTTAGGCAGGAAGCACTTATGAAAGCTCTGGGAAGGCTTTTAGGAACCCCCATTTGTAGGGGGGTTACACCTGCATCAAATAGATATGACACAAGTGGATCACTGTGCCGCACCTTGTGTCATTCCTGATTTTTTGTGCCAGTAGGGGGTCCACTTGCACCAGACAAGCTTGTGCTGTATCTGTGTGGGTCACACTGCTGTACCATGGCAGATAGGAAGTTGTGCCACATTGCAGCTGCAACATCCCCTACTGTGGAAGTTTCAATGCCCTCCAAATGTCACAGATCACACTGTGGCTTACACTAGACAGAGCTGGTCTAATGGGCCCATGTGCCACCACTGCCCCAGGGTGCTGGACAGCCAGTGTGATAATCAAGGACTGGGATGTGTGCAGCATAGGAAGACACAGCCAGACACAAGCTGGGTACAATGCAGCATGGCTGTCATGGGCACCAATGGCAAGTAGGTACTGTAACATGGACAGGCAGGCACTACCCTTCTGCAGGCCACCCACAACAGTGTACCATACCAATGTAAAGTACAAGTTCCAATGGTGGTACAATGCACTGCTACCTGAAACTGCAGAGGATCCGCAGCATGGTTGACAGCATGGGCAATCCATGATGCCATGCTGGGACAATGCTTATGCAGCCCTTCCCCAGCATACATTCACCTGTGCAAGGCTGGCTGATGTGGACAGCCCCCCTTCCCAACAACACTGCCAGCTGACAGGAGTGCTCAGAAATCATGCAAGCTTTGGGGTAATGGGCTTACAGTAGCCACAGCCCTGCACACAATCACTGCACCAAACCACATGCATTCACCAGGACATGGCTGAACAGACAGAGGATACTACACACCTTTGTGGAGTGGACACTGCCTGAGACAAATCCAGCAGACCAGCCGTGCAGAGGGCATGAGATATATCAGAGTGGGTATGGCACTGTGCATTTTCTTATTGTCCTTGATTCACATTGTGCCTCTGTTTCATGGGACACGCAGTCATGCAGATCCATGTTCCTGCCAAGTATGGCCAGTCCACGTGGTTTCTTTTACCCTGCATGTGCTGATACTGGTATATGTCCTGGTGTGATGTACCCACAATGTATGTGACCAACTTATCCTGTTCCAGGCATCTGTCAACCCCCTTCCTGTGCTGTCTGTTTGGTGCACAGGAGCGGTTGTAGCAACCTATGGTAGTTTGCCACTGGACACCTTGCTTGTAAAATCGGATACAAGGTTTCAAAGCAGGGCTTCAACGAAGCTAGCATTTGCCGCAGGTTGCATCAATCTAAGGGCCCTTTTGAAAATCAAGCCCATTGTCTCTTGTCATCAAACTAATTCCTGACTCATCTTAGTATATTTCTGTGCTACAATATGTCTACTGAGTTTGTGAACCACAGTGGTTTTCTACGAAGTACTTTACTAGAACCATCCTTACTATATACCTTACTGAAATCTAAGTATATTCCATTCACATTTAAATCACTCATTCTTTCAGTCACTTTATCAATAAATGTGTTACATTACTCTTATCAATTTACTGGATTAAATTGATGAAAATAAACTATGAAGGCATTTACAATGCTTTGTTAAGTTTAATAGGGGTTTCACTCTTGACAAGGGGCAGCTTCCTGAAGAGCTGATCAGTTGCCTTCAGTTTTAGGTTTGGAAATCTACTGTATCTTTGCTGTTTTTCCGTTATCTGTTATCTTTAACTCCCTTTTTATGTCTATTAATCTGTCAATGTAATTTACATTCTATGGGCTGGATTTTAAAAAACAAATGCTTCGGGTACCATTCCATTCCCAATTTTGGGCTGCACCTGCAGCCTCCTGAATGCGATGAGGCTTTGGATGTTATTTTTAAATATTTTGCCACATTTATAACAAATGTGCTTGCTTTACAGTACATTAATGATACGTGTGTCATAGACTGATGCGCGAGACTCCCAAAATGCCACTAGTCATGGCATTTGCACACAAAAGTTAGACCACCTTTCAGGTGGTCTAATATATGGTTGCAAGCATCAAGGACACAGGAAAATTATGCCACAGCTTGATGATGCACCTTTAAAAATCCAGGCCAATATCTTTATATCTTTTTGTGTGCTTTCATTTCTCTATATTGGTTAATCCTACCACTGTCCAATACATTTGCTCACATGATGACAGGAGGCTACACTGTGAAGTTAAACTGGTTCAGAATGTACTTTCTATAACCAGATTTTAGAATTCTTAGTGCCCCTAACCAACGTCACTGACTGTTCTAGCTTATTTCATTTTATTCATGGGAGTGGGTGGACTGCTGGCTTGCTATGTTTTACACCAGCTTTTCACTGTCAAATTTCAAGGTTAAAATCTCAGTCACAAGAGAGATGACTCAGCCTGTGCCCCAGATGACAGCAGTCCAAATCATAAAAAGTAAGGCACTATATAGCTCTCATCATCTTTTGGCATACATGGCAGTCTTTTCTCAAAAAGCTCTAAGACGTCATACTTCCATTTTTGACATTAATTTTGGAGATTAAAATGAATATGAGTAACTGGAGACTGACTAGATCCTTCCTGAATGATAGGGAACATGTCTCCAAATTAAATAAAGAGATGGAAGAGTTTCCTGGAATAAACTATGCAAAGGAACTTTTGCCCGTAACTATGAGACTTTGAGGTAATTGGGAGACAATAATGTAATATAATATACTGTACATACTACAAGAAAGGATTACGACAGGAGCAAGAAAATGATATAGAAACTACATTAAAATAGCTAGAGCTGGAAAATAAACCTAAACAGCCTGCAGCATCACTTCTGGTCCTGGAATGAGTTAGGACCCAGAACAACAATTTATTTATAGACACAGAAAAAAAAATATTTTATAAAGCAAACATACCTTGCCTCAGGTCTAATAACAGTGAAGCTACTTTCTTACTGGCTATAATAGCTGTACTCAGGGTCCTCAGAAATAAAAGATTGACCCCTTTTTAGGATCATAAGGGGGAACAGTCAACCCCACACCCAAGTGTATGGCTGATACCAATTTGCAATTTTATGCAAAAGCATTTTTATACTTACTGTTTACCGCTGTATAGTATGTTTTATCTGGCTGATCTTGCTGACTCCTGACCAGACAACTGCTGTAATCAGACATCCCAGAATCCCTCGCAGCTGGTGTAAGAACTGGGCTGCAGTAGTGGGACATTCATTAGCCTGCAGCTCTGATCTGGTCCCACTGTCCTCTAGGACTAAGTATAGTCATGGAAGACTGTACTTAGCTCTGGAGAAAAGAAGGATAAGCAAACACCTGATCAGAGCTTATAAAAGCTCTAATTTGCACTGCAAGCTATTGAATCTAACACTGTTGCAGCCCAACTCTGACATCGGCTGCAGGGGATTCTTGAATTTCTGGTTAAAGCAAATGTCAGCTTGGAAAACAGCAACACCAACCAGATATGATCTACTGTACTACAGTAAACAGTAGGTATTTTTTTTTTTTTGCACATGTGACCCCTGGGTCTGGGTTCACACTCCTGCCCACTGACTGTACAGAGCCCTCCTGGCTGAGTGGTTGGGTTCCTTCTTTTTTCCTGTGGCAGAGGGTTTTACCCTGAAAAAATAAGAAATAAGAACAATAGGGAGGCAGTATAGCGCAGTGGTTTAAGGCTCTGAGCTGCAAATCTGGTGACATCCAGCAGACCAGACCTGGGTTTGAATCCCACAGCTTCCACTTGCATACTGTGTGACCCTGAGCAAGTCACTTAACTTCCCTGTGCTCCCAGGTCGCACCTGTAAAAAAGCTTTCAGCTTAGTGTGCTACTCCTGGTTAAACAACTAAAAAAAAAAAAATAGCACAATGCCTTCACACAGAATAAGTGAGCCAGATGTGTGCATTACCACCCCCTGGTATGCAGTACCTACCCTTCCCCCCCTACACTGGACTGCACTACCCCCTGGGGACCAACAAAACAGTTGTTACCTTCACCAGTAGGCATTTAAATCAGGTTACACAAAATGGGTGCATACAGAGAAGTATAATTTCACAAATGAACAGTGTTTGTATTAGGTATCACAGGCCTGGAAGCTAGAAATAACAAGGATGAACAGTTGCAAGTCACCCTTAGTACTTCCACTGAATGACATTTCTGCCAGGATCCACCATACTGTGGGTCAATACCACCATCTCAGATTCCATGCAATTACTGATGCACCCACCCAATACAAGGTACACAATAGGATGATTTACACTTCACAAGGTACGCTATACATGTAGCTGGTATCAGTACTAAAACTGTACTTTCAAGTATGACATAGCAACCAGCGACTAAGTTCTGGTGCAGGCCTGGTAGCTACATTGCCCTGGTTCTTTCAGTGGTGAAACTGTTGAGCAATTACCAAGCTTTCATTTTAAGCCCCCAACAGATAATAATGTACTAGCACAATTAAAGAGAACTTGACATCTCAAATGGGAATTGCTTGAAAGCTAGATTTGTAATCTCAGCAAGAGTACTGTCATTCAAATGGGACAACTACAGAGACCCAGCCAGCAATGCTAGTATGTACATGATCCATGGATGCAGCAGCTCAGTTGAACTGGGAACCAGCACACAGCAGTAGGTCAAGCAACATTCAGGATTAGGCCCCAGCCGCTTGGAGATGAAGCACTTTTGACTCACTCTCAGACACTTTGCTGCAGCACAGCCCTTCTGGCTTAACTCTTACAGCAGTCACAGGAGCACTATACACTCGCTTCATAATTTCCAAGGAGCCCAGACCCCTTGGAAGAGACCCCATGATTCAACTCAACTCTGGGTCAAGAGTACCCATGTATTCAGGGCACAGAGGGTAGATTCTCCATTTCCCAGTTCACTACACTTGATAAGGGCTAGCAGGCTAGCCACCTAGCTCCACAGCAGCTCATTGAAGATGTAGACTTTTGTCTCCAATTTCTCAGCTCAGCAGCTTTTTTAGGATTGGATCATTTAGGTTTTCTTACAGCAATTTCATTCTGCAGAAAATGCCCTTACAGACATAGACCATATTGATTTAGTTTTTGCTGACCGTGAAAGGAGGGCTAGGCAAATTTTATTAATCTCAGCCTTGTTCAGGGGACTGAGATGACATATGCCTTGATGCCTCAGCAGATGCCCTTCTGGCTTGATTCAACAGCTTTCCCTTTACAGGTACCTTCACTGGCACATTCTCTCAACAATATGAGCTCCATATAGGGTTCCCAGAAACATGGAACAATGAACCCCTGGAGGGAGCTCACCAGATTTAAGCCTGGCTAGACCTCCTGCTTGCTCACATAGCAGCAGGTCTGATCCCCTCAGTGTCTCTTGCCAACTGATTGTTTTTGGACACAGCCTGTGGTGTAGTCCCACCCTCCCACCCACAATACACCACCCCAGGGCTCCAGCCTACATTTATAGGGTGGGTGCCATAGGGCCCTGCAACATCCTGCATCCATACAGGAAGTAGTGAAGAGAGTAAGCAAAACAAAAAGCAAAAGAAAAATATTTGGGAGATAACAAATAGCCGTCTTAAGCAGGCAGTAGATTGAGGAGGGAAACAGACATGATGGGAGTGGTGCAGTGCAGTGGATGTGGACCAGCTGTCTTCAGGGAGACATTCTAGAGGCTGTGATGCTGCCCTATCTGCAGACATCTCTCTGGGCTGAGGGGGGAGGTTGCCTGTCTCTAAGCAGAGTTGGCCAAGCAAAAGGCAGCATCCATCAGCTCTCAGAGACCACTGGGTCCACAACTTGTACCTCAAAGGATGCCCAGAAAGAGGAGTGATTGAACTATGGTGGACTCAGGCAGGGTGAGGGAGGGGGGTTGAAAGCACGTCCCCAACCTGTCCCACTTAGTAACTCCTACACTGTTTTGAAGGAATGGGAAAGCTCCACTCAGGAACCCGAGGCTAGGACCAGGGTGGATGGGAGTTTCCTCCAGGATGGAGCCCCAGGAAAGGTAGGCTTGGGACACCATAGGAGAGGAAAGCTTCTCCTAGTGGGGGACTCTATTGTCTGGGGAGTGGAGTTAGGGACAGTTAGCAGGGGAGAGATGGAGGTCAAGTGCCTCCCATGAAGTGCTGCATGGAGGGATGGGAAGCAGATTTATATGATCACTAGGGCAATAGCTAGGAGGGAGCAGCTGGATGCTATTGTCCACCTGGGGACCAATGACCTGGCCAGGAGAAAGGTGGAGTTAGCCAGAGTCCAGGGGGATTTCAGGAAGCTGGGGGGAACCTAAAACAGACAGCATGCTCTGTCTCATTCTCGGAGGTGCTACTTATCCAGAGCACGGGGAAGCTAGGGCACTCCACATCCATACCTTCAACTCCTGGATGAAGGAGTAGTGTGGAAGGGAGGTTTTTGGCTTCATAGGTGACTGGGGCCACACCTGGGCAGATGCAAGCTTATATAAGGAGGACAGCCTGCATCTGTCTGAGAAGGGGACGTTGGTCCTTAGTGTATGTTTAAATGCTTCAGATGTGAGCATTTAAACTGGCCAAGGGGGGAGAGCCTGGAGGGTCAGGAGGCTCAGGAATACCACTCCCATGGGAACATGCAAGAACGTAAGTTGACTACAGGAACAGCTATAGCAGGCAGTGACAGGCAGGCAGGTGAAGAATAATGTATAATGTAAAATGAGTGATACGCGGGGGTGAGAACATGTAGGAAAGGAAACTGGGGTGTGGGGAAAGATGCTGGAAAGGGGAGAACAAGAGCAGGAGGGCAGACTGTAAAACATGGAAGTTCATGCTAACGAATGCCCGTAGGCTAAGAAATAAGGTTCCAGACCTGGAGGCCTTGTTGGCAGATGCAGAACTTGACATAACAACAATAACAGAGATGTGGTACTCTGTTAATTGGATTTATATGATTATGGTGAAAGCACAATCGGCAGCAGGGCGAGTGTGCATCGTCGAAAATCAATTTTGCTGATATACACCCCCAACACACAAGAAAACCACACTGGGGACTTAGATTTTAAATGTTCATGCTGGGGGCTTTGCCCCCCGCATCATCCTACTAAGGATTCTTAACTCCAGGGGGGTGCATGTTGGGGGCTGAAAAATCTGGACAAAAAAAGAATTTCGGGGCTGGTGCACAAAAATGTAGGTGCACATGGACCTGATCCTGGAGCCCTCACAGCTTTAAGCTGCAATCCACCCACCATGCTACGGGGCCAGCTTGGCAGCCCCACGACAACCACACCAGGCCAACCCTCCCTCCCTTCCATCATGCTCGCTCACCCCCATGTGTGTATGCACATAGCAATGTCCTGTCACTATATATGTCCACCTCCCCTTCTGGTCACCCTTCCTCAGCAGCAGCCCCATCGACATGCGCTGGGACTGAGTTGCTGTTATTGCAAGTGCTCAATGGCTGATGCCCATGTCATGGGCTATCTGCTAATCATGAGTGGGAAGTCAGTGTACCAGGCTATACACTGTTCATAAGGGACAGGGAGGGTAAAAAGGTTGGGGGAGTGGCTCTGTGCATCAGAGATGGTATAAAGGCTACAGAAGTTCAGGGAAGACAGGGGGAGGCTGAGATAATGTGGGTCACCATGGAGCCAGGGAATAGAACAGCAATATGCACAGGGGTAATCTACAGACCACTGACACAGAGGGAGGAAGTAGATTGGGAACTAGTGGAGAGCATACACAACATGGCAGCTAAAGGTAAAATCCTGCTACTGGAGGATTTCAATATGCCGGACATGGATTGGGCCACCCAGATGGCTGCTTCAGCCAGAAGCACAGCCATCCTATAATCCCTGTGGGGGTTGGACTCAGGCAGCTGGTGTGTGAGCCAACCAGGGACAAGTCAATTCTGGACCTGGTATGGACCAATAGGAACATAGTCAAAGAAATACACATAGGGCAGCTGGGGTCCAGTGACCACCACATGGTATAGTTCAGCATGGAGAAATGGACTCAATTAAGCCACACAGGGACAAGAGTATTAAATTTCAGGAGGACGGATTTCACTGAAATGGGTATATGTATATAAGCAGTCCTTGGGAAGTGAGGGATAATGGAGGGGTGGAGGAACAATGGCAGAAACTGAAAGGAGCCATAGTGGAGATAACAAACCAATGCATTAAGATAGTGGCCAAAGGGAAAAGAAGGAAACCACTATGGTTCTCTAAACAGGTGGGAGACAAAGTCAGGGCTAAAATGCTGAGTTTCAGGAAATATAAGGGGAGTCAAAGGGAGGAGGACAGGGATGTGTACCTTGAATGTCTCAGGGAAGTAGGTAAGGCTGTTAGGAAGGTGAAGGTACAGACAGCAGAGGGTTTAGTATGGTCTGTAAACAAAGGGGATAAGGCATTTTATAGTTACATCAGTGAAAGAAGGAAAAACAGGGGGGGATTGTGAGGCTCAAAGGGGAGAAGGGCGAGTGTAAGGAGGGGGATCTGGACAAGGCATAAATACTGAGCAAATACTTCTGCTCAGTATTCACTAAGGAGGGGGAGGGTTAAGGACCACAGTTGGGTTGCAGAGGCAATGGGGGGAGAAGTTGACACCAGTCCATTCACAGTTGAGAAAGTTGTGGAAGAACTCACAAAGCTGAAGGTGGATAAGGCCATGGGGCCAGATGGCATTCACCAAAGGATATTAAGGAAGCTGCGAAGTGAACTAGCAGCACCTCTGGTGGCCCTGTTCACAGAGTCACTTAACACTGGTGTGGTTCCAGAGGACTGGAGGAGGGCACATGTAGTCCCACTACACAAAAGCGGCAGTAGGGAGGAGGCAGTGAGCTACAGGCCAGTCAGCCTCACCTCAGTGGTGGGAAAGATCATGGAGACACTGCTGAAAAAAAGGATAGTGTCACATCTGGAATCCAGCAGTGCTCAGGATCTGAGGCAACATGGATTCACATCAGGAAGGTCATGTCAAATGAATCTAATATATTTTTTTGATTGGGTGACTAGGGAAGTAAATCAGGGAGGGGCGGTAGATGTCGCCTACCTAGATTTCAGCAAAGCCTTTGACACCATCCCACATAGAAGGATGATTAACAACATGGGTAGTCTGGGCATGGCAGAAAAGGTGGTGAACTGGCTTAGGAACTGCTTAACCAGACAGGAGACAGAGTGTGGTAGTAAATGTGGTACAATCTGGTGAGAGGAGGTGACCAGTGGGGTACCCCAGGGATCAGTACTGGGACCAGTCCTGTTCAAGGTCTTCATTAGTGATATTGCAGAGGGGCTGAAGAAAAGGTCTGCCTGTTTGAGGATGACACCAAGATTTGCAACAGGGTGGATACTCCAGAAGGGATACGGAACATGAAAAGGGACCTAAAGAAGCTTGAAAGATGGTCTGAGATGTGGCAACTGAGGTTCAATGCAAAGAAGTGCAAAATAATGCACCTGGGTAGAGGGAACCCTGGGAAGAGCTACAGGTTGTAGGAGAGGCGCTGACTGTCTCCAAAGAGGAATGGGACCCACGAGTTATCATCTCTGATGACTTTAAGGTATCAAAGCAGTGCAGGAAGGTGGAAGAGAGGACCAGTGGCATGCTGGGGTGCATAGACTGGGGTATCACTAGCAGGAGGGGGGAGGTGGTGATGCCATTGTATAAAACAATGGTAAGGCCTCACCTGGAGTACTATGTGCAGTTTTGGAGTCCACACTTGTGCAAGGACATAAATATGGTGCAGACTAGAGATGGGAAGCAAAGATAGTGCAGGGCTTGCACCACAAAACGTATGAGGAGAGACTAAGGGACCTCCATATGTACTCACTGGAGGACAGGAGAGAGCAGGGGGACATGATTGAAACTTTCAAGTACCTCAAGGGCATAAACAAGGTGCAGGTGGGGGACCTTTTCCAATGCAGAAAAAATACAAGAACAAGGGGGAACAATATGAAATTGGAAGAAGTAGATTAAGCGGTAATGTGAGAAAGTTTTTCTACACAGAAAGGGTAGTCGATGCTTGGAATAGTCTGCCACAGGAGGTAGTGGGGGCAACACAGTGGAGGGGTGTAAGCATGCCTGGGACAGGCACAAGGGAAGCTTGAGAGGGGAAGGTGTGATGCAACGCCATTGATCACATAGAATTGGTGGCCACATACAATGTATAGGGCCTACAGACAGACTGGATGGGCCTAGTGGTCCTTATCTGCCAACAATATCTATGTTACAGTAGCAGTCACAGACACTGCCAGATATTTCCCCAGATTTCTGCGATATTTCCAGAAATATCTCCTGCTTTCTGCATTTTCACAGTAGGGGCAACAGAGAGAAACTCTTCAGAAATTTCACGAAATATCTGGAAATAGCTGGCAGTGACTCTGGCCAAGGCACCTAGCTTCACCTGAGCTCTTTCCCTTTAGTTTGCTTGAAAGGACAGAACTAAGAACCTTACCACAGTAAGGGAAAGGATTAAGACTTTTGGCTAGGCAGGTTTACTGTGTGTTGTTGTTTTTATTTTGTACACACAGGGATTGTTACTGTTTGTTGCTAACATTTTATTGCTTTATTTTTCTCTGATTCACATTGCTGTTGCTGGGTATACCTTCTGCTGCATTATTACAAGGTGTGCCTACCGGTGTTGCAGTCTCCTTGTCACACTGAAGACAGGGAGAGTGAGAAAGCAACCACAGCTTCCTTGAATCAATGAGATTATTTTCAAGACTACACTGACCTGAATTATTACTTTTTGGACCTGTGTAAGTAACTACTATTGATTCTGTTTTTGAGGTGGACTTTTCTTAGTTTTAACTTTAATTTACCAGGGAGGAACTGTAGCTGGGAGATATTTGCAGTCAGTTGTGACTAGACCTGTTACTTAGCCTTTGTGAAATAGGTGTCAGAAAGGAAGGAAGGCACTCCCCAGGGTGGAAGGTAAGAGCTGTAGGTGATTGTTTCTGGACAGCATAGGTTTACTCCCACCCACCCTTCTCCTCACCCCATCCACCCCAAGCACATAACTTCCTTTATAGCAGGGGTTCTGACATCACTTCCTCAAAACTGCTAACAACATATACCTGTTCATATCCTTAAAAGCACAGCACACTGAATAGGGGGTAGAGACTCTCAGAAGCTTGCACACACTAAAACAAGAACAAAATACAAAAAAGCATTGGTAACTGGAAGTGACACATATTTGTGGGGAGTGTTGCAATGCACTGGCTGTGGACCAGCAGTCTTCTGGGAGACATTCTGGAAACTGCGTTGCTGCCCTATTTTCAGGCACCTCTCTGGTCTGAGGGAGGAAGTTGTTCGTCTAGATGCTGACCTGGCAAGGATTCGGGAAACCTGCTCCCCCACACAGGGACCACCCAGGCCACAGCCACTATCTCAGAGGTTGCCAAGAAAGAGGAGTGGTTGGACCACAGTGGGCTTAGGGAGGGTGAGGGTGGTGGAACAGAAGTGCATCCCTCCAGTTGTGCCTCTCCACAATTCATTCACTACTCTGGTGAAGCATGGTTCCTCTATGGAGGCACCTGCAGTGGAGACCAGGGAGGATGCTGAGAACTTCCACAATGGAGACCCACAGGAGGGTGGCCCAGGACCCCACAGGGGAAGGAAACAACTTCTGGTGGGGGACTCAATTGTTAGGGGGGTAGAACTGGGGGATGGAGGCATGGGAACGGGAGGTAAGGTGCCTGCCCGGCACCAAGGCTTGGAGGGACAGGAAATGAATCCTCAGGATCGTGGGAGTAGCAGCAAGGGGAGGGAGCTGGATGTCATTATCCACCTAGGGACAAATGACCTGGCTGAGAATGGGATCAGAGCAGTGCAACAGGAGTTTGTGGAGTTGGGGAGGGGCCTTAGACAAGTAGCACACACGTTAAGTTTCTCAGAAGTGCTACCTGTCTATAGCATGGATGAGGCTAGGGCACTCCGCACCATGGGATTCAATGACTGGTTGAAAAGCTGGTGCAGAGCTCAGGGATTTGGCTTCACTGGGGACTGGGGCTCCACCTGGAGGGATGCAGCCTATACAGGTGTGATGGTCTGCATCTATTCTGGAGTGGAACCAGGTTCCTAGGTGATAGGTTTAAATGCTTCAGTGGATTTAAACTAGCCAAGGGGTGAGGCACTGAAGAGGAGAGTGGAAATCCTAGCCCCCCCAAAATCAGGGTAATTAGTGAGGTAAACACCAAAATAGAGCAGTCGATAGGGAGAAGGGCAGGGGTAAATGGAGAAAAAGACAAAGGCAGTAGGGACAAGGATTGGGCAAAAAGAAATAAAGCCATAAAAAAATGGAGGGTAATGAGTACCAATGCCCGTAGTCTAGGTAAAAAACTCCCTTAAATGGTGGCCTTGATGAAAGAGGGATGCCTGGATATTGTGGCAGTCACAGAAACATGGTACACAGAGAACCATGACTGGGATGTCAACATGCCAGGATACACAATCTACAGGAGGGACAGGGAGGGAAGAAGAAGGGGAGGAGGAGTAGCTCTCTATGTAAGGGAAGGGATCAAAGCAACAGAACTAAAAGGTAAACAGTGAGGAGAGGAAGCACCGTTGGTCACCTTGGAGACTGGAACTGGCTCCACAATCCGCACAGGGGTTGTATATAGACCCCATCTCAGGGGGAAGAAATGGACAAGGAAATGATAGAAAGTATCCTTGGGATGGCAGAGAAAGGGGAGATATTGCAGAGGGGGGATCTGAATATGCCAGATGTTGACTGGAGCACCTTTGCTGCAGCCACATCCAAGAGCAAGGCCATTCTCGATGCCCTACAGGGGACATGCCTCAGACAGCTAGTTTTGGAACCCACTCAGGAGAAAGCAATCTTAGACCTGGTACTCTCAAATGGGGATGGAGAGGGGATCTCTGATCTTGAAGTGGGTAGCCATCTGGGAACAAGCGACCACCAAACAGTGTGGTTCACGATAAACTTAGCTGCAAGAGTCAAGCCACACAAAAGTGAAGGTACTGGACTTCAGGAGGGCTGATTATTATTATTATTATTATTATTATTATTTTTTCAAAATGGGAAAGTGCCTCAGAAAAGCACTAGCAAACAGGCAAGAAGGTGGGGTGGAGCAACAATGGGGAAACATCAAAACCGCCATCACAGAGGCAGCAAGTCTTTGTGTGAAGCAAATAAACAAATCAAAATGAAAGAAAAAAATACTATGGTTCTCAAAAGAAGTGGCGGGGGAAGGTAAGGGAAAAAAAAGATAGCATTCAGGAAGTATAAGGAAACACAGAAGGAGCAGGACAGAGAACTATACCAGTTAAAGCAGAAGGAAGTGGGTAAGGCAGTCAGAATAGCAAAGGCCCAAACCGAGAAAAAGATAGCCAACTCGGTTAAGAAGGGGGATAACATTTTTTATAGGTACATTAGGGAGCAAAGAAAGACTAAGGCAGGGATATTGAGGCTGAACAAAGAGGAAGGTGGTTGGGCAGAAAGCAACAGTGAAAAAGCAGGGCTACTGAATGAATACTTCTGCTCAGTACTCACAATGGAAAAGCAGGGAGAAATACATAATCTGGTCAATAGAAGCACTCTGGATGGGGGGGTTGATATTAGTCCTTTCACAGAAGAAAGAATTCTGAAAGAACTCTTAAACCTGAAGGTGGATAAAGCAATGGGGCCTGATGGGATTCACTCCAGGATTTTAAAAGAACTAAGGGAAGAACTAGTAACACCACTGACTACCCTTTTTAATAAATCATGGGAGGATGGGGTGGTACCTGAGGACTGAAGGAGGGCAGATGTGATTCCCCTTCACAAAAGTGGGAGCAAGACAGAGGCAGGAAACTACAGACCTGTCAGTTTGACCTCAGTGGTAGGGAAAATGATGAAATCACTTCTGAAGGATAGAATTTTTGAGTACCTAGAGGCCAGTGGGGCACAGGACCCAATACAGCATGGATTCACAGCAGGAAGGTCATGTCAGACAAATCTAATTGATTTCTTTGACTGGGTGACCAAAGCAGTAGACCAGGGAGGGGCTGTGGACATGGCCTACCTAGACTTTAGCAAGGCATTTGACACAGTCCCGCACAAAAGATTAATAAACAAATTAGCCAGCCTAGGAGTGGGTTCTAGGGTGGTAGCCTGAGTAAAACACTGGTTGGACAACAGAACACAGCGGGTAATAGTAATGGAGTCCATAGTGAAGAAAGGAGGGTTACTAGTGGGGTACCTCAGGGTTCAGTACTGGGGCCGGTCCTTTTTAATGTCTTTATAAGTGACATTTCAGAGGGACTAGAAGGGAAAGTATGTCTCTTTGCAGATGACACAAAGATCTGCAACAGGGTTGATACACAAGGTGGGGTGGAAAGGATAAAAAGGACTTGTAAGATTGGAGGAATGGTCAAATGTATGGCAGCTTAGATTCAATGCAAGAAGTGCAAAGTAATGCACCTGGAAACAAAAACCCAGGGGAAGAGTACACAATGGGGGGTGAGATACTGACAACAACAAAAATGGAAAGGGACCTGGGGGTAGTCATATCAGAAGACCTAATGGTGGGCCAGCAATGTGAGAGGGCAGTAAGTAGGGCTGGGGGGATACCGGGATGCATAGGGAGAGGCATCACCAGTAAAAAACAGGAAGTTGTTGGCCCTCTGTACAGACAGTTGGTAAGACCACATCTGGAGTACTGTGTACAGTTCTGGAGACCCCATCTCTGCAAAGACATAGACAGGGTGGAGGCCGTCCAGAGGAGGGCAACCAAAATGATGCAGGGTCTGCATCACAAGACATATGAAGAAAGACTAAAGGAACTAAAGGTGTATTGCCTCTAGGAAAGGAGGGAGAGGAGGGACATGAAGGAAACTTTCAAATACCTCAAGGGAATCAACAAAGTCCAAGAGGGTAGCACCTTTCAGAAAAGCAGATGTGCAAAAACAAGGGGGCACAATTTAAAGAGGTAATGTGAGGAAGTATTTATTCACAGAGAGGGTTGTGAATGCATGGTACAGCCTTCCTGAGGAGGTCATAGAGTAAAAAACAGTGGGGGAATTCAAGAATGCATGGGACAGACATAAGGCAATTCTAGTGGGGGGTAGGAGGAAGTAGGTTGTTGGTTAACTAGGATCTGCAGCTTATCTGTTAGGTAGGGAAATGGGCAGACTAGGTGGGCCAAGTGGTCCTTATCTGCCGTCAAATTCTATGTTTCTATGTAACTCCCAAAAGCTCCTCATGAGCACATAAATGTAAAGTATCTCCCTCTTTCAATGTTTGATTCATCAGACAGTGTTATCCCTCAGTCCTTCTACTCTGTCCTGCACTTTAATTTACTCTTTAAACCCACCAGTCCATCAGAGAGGGTCCTCTGATGTCATTACCCCACAATTCCTCTCTCATCTCTGCTGTGCTTTCTAGCCCACTTATTGGCTGTTCAGAAGATTCACAGATTGCAAAGATGGCTGTGCCCATGGTAGAGGGAGCCTCGTGCTCCAAAGTCTTTTACTGTATTAGATTTATTTGCCCCATATATGTGCTGATCCCCAATGTTTTATTATAGCTGTTAGGGCTATTCTCTGGGCAACCAGTGGAGGCAGAGAGTCTGTCAAGTCTGGTGACACTGATTGGGGTAGCAAGAGCAGAGAGCACTGGGGAGAAGGCCCTTAGTAGCAGAATTAACTCCTGCTTAGTGGGAGACCATTTATAGTGTGGCATTTTGAAGTGTCAGAGAAGAAGCATGTCTTTTTGTTGCTGGTTCCCTCTGCCAGGATCAGGTGACTAAGACAGAAAAGTACAGTTGCTGGGGAGATCACGTGATGCAGAGCACGAGTTAGCTGCCTCTTCTTAGAGCTCCGACCACCCGACCCTCTTATACATTTTAAAAATTGGTTTTTCGGGCGTTTGGACATCTCTATCACTTCATCAGAGTTTTGGGAGAAAAGTTACACAGGTCTACTGCGTCTGATGGAAGCAGAAATGAAGAAGGCTTTACCTAAACACACGCCACCTGCCTCCCTGGAGAAGCCCAAAAAATCCAGAGACCCTTGGCTGCAAGCACCAATCCCGACACGAGATACCGTTGATATGGAACCGCTCACCTTAGCCAGATTTCTCAAAGAATTTCAACTTCAAGGTTGAAATGAAAAAACTTATTGAGAAATCAAAAGTGTCACGCCCTGGAAGACAGCACTCATGCGCACATCTGACAATGAGACCGTATCGATCGTTAGAAACGAAGGAATGAAAATTGGAACCAGACTTAGCGGCCATGCGACAGCGTATTGCTAAACTTGAAGTCAAGGTTGAAGACTTAGAGGGTCGCAGCCGCCGCAATAACGTTGTTATTATTGGCGTTCCAGAGAAAGAAGAAGGGGGCGACCCCATTAAGTTTGCACAGAAATTTGTGGAGAAGATCGCAGGACCCTCCCCATTTGGGCATGCCTACATTATAGAAAGAGCCCACCAGGCCCTAAGAGCTTCACCTCCAGTGGGAGCCCCCCCGTGCACCTTTATCCTCCGCTTCTTAAACTATCTGGAGCGCCAGCATTTTCTCCTTAAAATTAAAGAAACAAAGGAGTTGCATTGGGAGGGTGCCAGACTGAGAGTGGTTCAAGACCTGCCACTGTCGATTCGGCAGAAAAGGGTGACTTACCATCCGATTATCAAGAAGCTAATTGCAGCGGATATTAAGTTCAGGATGGGCTACCCCGCTCATTTTCAAGTACTGGTTGCTGGATCATGGCGTGGTTATGAGAGTTTCGAATCCGCATCAGAAGCTCTTAAAGTGGCATTTCCTAATCTATTTAAAACTCTCTGAAGTTGCTGAAACAGATGACCCTCAGCACGTCATGGCAATGAAGCCTAAATGTGTCCTTGGAAAAATGTTTCAGGAAGTGTTTTGTGTTTCATAAAATAATAAATGTGATGCTTGGTCTGTTCCTCATCAGACTGCTCTTAATTTGGACCCCTTTCCCGGTTCTGGTTGTACCCACGCTTGTCCCCTGATTTTTACCTCTTATCTTTGAGGGGGATAGAAGGGTGTTCTGGACAAGCTTGCTCCTACTCCTCATTTTTGAAAATGTCCCGGCTCTGGGGTTTTCTTTTCTTTTTTTTTTTTATTTGAAGTTGGTTACAGATCTCGGCGAAAATTACCCCTGAGTTTCAAAGTTGGTGCATGCTGCTGTCAATAGATATGGCACAACACTACCACGAGGTGGAGCCAGAGACTGCTAAACGGTCACGAATATTTCAGCAGTCGTTCAGCTGGCTCACTTATATCGACTACTGAGCAATGCAGTATGATGGAAGCCCACTATCTGTATTCTACTCCCCTGGCAGGATGCACAAACATTTTTGACCAAGGAGAGCAGCATAATGTTGATGCCTGTTTTAGGGGGTTGATATATGTTGAAATACTTTAAGCAGGCAATGGAACAATGTACTGCTATTACTAGTGCTGGGTTTAAAAGCTTAGCAAGGTTGTTAACGTGGTTAAATGCAATTTTGGTTTTGATAATGCCTATGTATGAGGGCTAAAATAGTGGGGAAAAAAAGGGGGAAAAAAAATTATTTATTTATTTTTTTTTTTTGATAAGTGGAATTAAGGGTAGTAATTCCCATGACTCTGTATAACCTATTGTATTATATAGTCGATTTTGGGAGGTTGGATGGATGGGGAGGAGGTGGTATACTCAGGTGGACTGCAGACATGATCATTGGTAGATCGGGAGGGATGAGGGTGGAAGGGAAAAGGGACTTAGGGGCTAGTTATTGTTGTTTGGGGAATTTTGGTTTTGGGAAGTTTGCAACAAGAGGGGGGTGGAGGGTAAGGGGGGGTTACACAGCGCACATAACAGCTCTGGAAAAGGAGGATGGGCCCGGTTACAAAGAGTCATTCTAGAGTCAAAAGATGGTTTAAATAATGGCTAGGAATATTAACTTTGTGAGTTGGAATGTTAAAGGAACTCGCCATAAATCGAAGCAATACAAGATTTTAAAACACTTAGAGTATGTGAAGGCAGATATAATGTTTATTCAAGAGACCCACCTACTCAATAGTGAGAATAACCATTTAAGGAGGTTACAAATAAGTCAGGTGTTCACCTCGGAAGGCAACACCCAGAGTAGAGGAGTGATGGTCATGATTCGTAGGTCAGTTCCATTTAAAGCGGTTCAAATACTCCAAGATACTTTAGGAAGATACATTTTTATTAGGGGCACTCTGCACACTTTGGAGATTGTGTTGGGGTCAATTTATGGCCCCAATGTCGACACCCCAGGATTCTTTGTGCAGATTATGGAATTACTCACACCTTTTCTTAATTTGCCCATTATAATAGAAGGGGATTTAAATTTGGTACTGGATCCGTCTGTGGACAGGTCTGGGTTTATTAGGAAGGGGCTATCTCCTGCCCAAAGAGCAGTTAGAGAACTGATGGACCAAATGGGCCTTTGCAATGTGTGGAGGATCCTCCACCCGAAGGACCGGGAATTTACTTTTACCTCACAGGTGCATGCTACCAGGTCCAGAATTGACTATGTCTTAATTTCAAACACTCCCATATCGGGTGTATTGGATGCAAGCATAGCCCCAGGGCCACCGTCTGACCACTTTTTAGTGACATGTTTAATCGCCTTCCCCTCTTTTCCTAAATTAGGGGGTAGATGGAAAATTAACAATCAGCTATTAAAAGACCCAAAAGTGGTTAAGTTTATCTCCTCTCAGATAACAGAATTCATCTCTCTCAACCATAATTCCACCAGTCAGCCAGACGTGGAGTGGGGGGCACTCAAGGCTTACCTGCGTGGGATCCTGATAGGGTTAGCCTCCCGGAGAAAGAAAGAGAAGCAGAAACGTATTTCTGAATTACTCGCCCAGATTCTAGAAAAGGAGTCTGGGCTCTCTTCTTCCTCATCGGATGAGTACAGGCAGGAGCTAACTCTGTTATGTGATTCATATCTTAAGATGCTACGTGAGCAGGCCGAGTGGACGATCATTAAAACAGGGGCTGTATATACTGATCAAGGGGAAAAAGCTGGCCGAATGTTGGCTAGGTGCGTAAAGCAATTGGACTCTACCAGATTAGTGGTGGCCATCCGCTCCTTGGAAGATGGCTCCATTAAAACGACTCCTAAAGATATCCTGGGGGAATTCAGAAAGTATTTTGAAGAGCTATATGGAGCCATGAGTGATCCACCATCAGAAGAGAAGATGCAGTCTTACTTAAGTGGGTTGAATTTGCCTTCCTTGAGGGATTTTAACCAGGTCAAGCTGATTGCACCCATCACAGAGAGTGAAATAGACCGGGTTATTAAATCCCTTCCCTCCGACAAAACACCACGCCCAGATGGATTCTCCGCCAATTTTTACAAAGTCTTTTCCAAAGAGCTAACCCCTTCATTGTTGAGACTGTTTCAATATATTTTAAGCGGATCCGCTACAGATGTTTCCCTGTTTGAGGCTTTAATTGTACTCCTGCCCAAACCAGATAAACCTCTGGAGTTGGTGTCGAGTTATAGACCCATTTCACTTCTTAATCAGGATATTAAAATTCTCACTAAATTACTGGCAGATCGGGTCAATGGGGTTCTTCCCGGATTAATTGGGGTTGAACAGGTGGGATTTATGAAGGGAAGATCTTCAGCGGACCATTTGAGGACCTTGGCACACATCTTCTCAGCCTCCAAGGAAGCGGGTCATCCTATGGTATTGGTCTCACTGGACGCCGAGAAGGCCTTTGACAGGGTTTACTAGGAATACCTGTTTATGGTGATGGAGTCATTTGGCTTCCCCCACAAATTTTGTTCCTGAGTCAGCTCCATTTATAAATCCCCAACCGCAAGAATTGCATGTAATGGGATAATTTCGGATCCCTTTAAGCTTTTTGTTGGCACCAGGCAAGGCTGCCCAGTGTCCCCGCTCCTTTTTAATTTATATATTGAACCACTTATCAGGCGGATTGTAAAAGCACATGAGGTACAGGGTATTCAAGTATGGGGACAAACCACTAAATTACTTGCATACGCTGATGACCTACTGCTTCAGATTTCTCACCCGTTCTCCTCTATTCCTGCTCTACTAGAAATTATCTGGGGTTTTAGTGAAGTTGCCAACTATAAGCTTAATACTGGGAAAACGGTGGTATTTCCCTTAAATCATAAAACGTTTGTGCATGATATTACCCCTTTTGGGCTTGCCTGGAATGTTGATGTAATTAAATATTTAGGCCTTTCACTAACTAGATCCCCTGCTTGCATGATACAGTTAAACCTAGACTCATTATTGCACGGTATTGAGGTTGATCTTAAAAGATGGACTCTGCTCCCACTGTCAATGTGGGGAAAAGTAAATTTAGTTAAAATGAACGTATTCCCCCATCTGTTCTATCCTATAAGTATGTTAAATGTTTGGCTCCCCCTAAAGTGGCTTAAGAAAGTCCATGGTATAATTACCGGTTTTATTTGGAACTACAAGAAACCCAGACTGGCTTATCACAAATTAGTCGCTCCCAAATTGATCGGAGGCCTGAGACTTCCTCATATTGGCTTATATTACTGGGCCAGTCATGTTAACAAATATCTTAGGTGGTTTACACTGATTGATTCTCAGGAACGTAATAATTATGTTCCCTTCTGGTTAAAGTTAGAGATATCTCATATACTAGAGCTAAGGCTCACACCCAGGGCTCTGTTGTATTGTACTCCAAACTCTCTACCCGCATCTCTTCGTAACTCCCCTATTGAGATATCCATTAGAGTCCACTCGTAGCTATGTACCTTTTTAAAATATTGTCATAATAAAGATCCATCCCGGCCACTAAAAGGCAACCCTAACCTTTTACTAGATGGCAAACCCATCAGGGCAATTGGTTACCACAGCTAGGGGAAGGCCTGATTAAAGACTTATTATCGGCAGAGGGACAATGGTTAACCTCAACTGATATTTTGAATAAATTTCAAATTCCACAGGCCAACGTATTCAAAGTTTTTCAACTTCGGCATTTATTGGTTAAAAAAGTGGGCATGATCCCCTCTATGGCCTCAGTTCCCAATTTTTGTGATACACTGGAGCCATTGGCGGGAAAGGCTCACGCAGTTTCTGGCATCTATAGAGGACTTCTTCGCTGGATACACTCCCTAAATCTTGTACATCACTGGTCTCTGCACTTCCCAGAGCATGAACCCGATTGGGCATGTATCTGGAATGCATGCCATAAACTTCTGTCACAAGACAGGCTTAGATTAATGCAATTTAAATTATTGCACAACATTTACTACTCCCCCTTAAAACTGGCTAGATTAGGTATGGTGTCCTCCTCTACCTGCTATAGATGCCAGCAGGGTACTGGGGACTTACTCCACATTTTCTGGAACTGTCCCAAAGTAGCTCCACTCTGGGCTAGAATCAAGCAAAGTCTGGATCCTCTTTTGGGACTGGATGATCTATTTACAGTGGAGATATGTGTTTTAGGAGATGTCACTACTATTGATGTACGAAACAGGAAATATCATATTTGTCTGATATCTGCTTCTGTTAAAAAGGTGGTATTAAGGCATTGGAAGGACACTTTAGATCTTACTTATGGCGAATGGTTACAAGAATTGCTTGCCAATCATAGAACGGAAAGGATTATTGCTAGTCTTCAGAATAATCTACTCAAGTTTAACCGGATTTGAGGTCCTTTATATACACTGTATTCATTACCAGACAAGGAGTGACATTTGAAATGCTTCATAATAGGATGTGTATTAAGTGTGCTGTGCTGGGGGGTTGGGAGGAAGAGGTGGGGGGTTGAGGGGGGATGTGGGGGGCTGAATACATCCGGACCTGGTTATTTTCAACGTTTGATGTAGTAGCTACCACCTATTCTGTGTGATGGATGTATTCCTGTAACCTAAAATTTCAATAAAACTTGAATGGAAAAAAAAAGAAACGTACAGTTGCTGTTGAGAATAGAAAATGCATGCGGTGCCAATGATCATGCTGAAACATGGCCTCTATCTAGCCATGGCTACATGCAGTCATACAGTACGAGGGCTGCTACAGCTCTTGCATAAGTTTGTGAGCCTTGGAAGGGTGGCAGCAAAAGCAGTCCAGACAAGCCCCCTCCTGAGGTAGGGGTTACACACACAGAGTGCAAACTGGGACTAGCCCCATTCTTGGCTATGAGGCTGTTAGTGCTATTTCACTTTTAAAGAGATCCTCTGGACATACAGTAGTAGCGCTGTTACTTTCACAGCTTTTTATGAGGCCTCTGCTAAGGGATCCTAAAGACATGAAGCAAGAAGCACACTCTACCAATTTAAGTGGAAAGGATTCACAACATCATTTAAAACAAACTCTAGTCATAGCCAATATGGCTGCAAAATGATTTTAGTGAAGGTTTATGATATCAGGAATTAGTACAATGTTTTGTTGTTAAATGTTTTATTTGAAAGTTCATATTGCATGTAAAATGGCTTACAGTGTCATATATGAAATAAACTCTTGCAGTCTGTTATTAATGTGACACATCCTCAGGATATGAGGAGGTTTATAAAGTTACAACTAGCAGTAAAGTTAATGAAAAGTAAAACAAAATAATAAAAGTATAACATCAAACCTGGTATTAACTACCCACAAGGCATATTTTCAGCAGTTGGTTAGAAGACATAATTCTTAAAAAAAAGCTTTACACATAAACCACAATATCATATGTTTGTATATCAGTAAATATAAATGTATATAGAAGTCCATTTTGCACAAGTCAGGGTGAAGCACTGAGGATATAAAATAGTCAGGTCATCATCCATTACATATTGCTTCTCTTGAGTGACATTTTCTCTAGTACTGTGAATCCAATTTACTCTGCAATTCAAGTTACAAATGTCAGGCATGTATTCTAAAGAACAATAAAAAGTAGGACATTATTATATCAGATGCTCATTTAGACATAATACAATAAAAACACTTCTATTGCAAATTATGCCATCTTTGTATACTGGAAATGAAGATTGACTATAGACATTTTACAGACAATGCACAAGTTCAAAGCCATCTTTAACACTTGGACTATTGCAACCCCCCCCCCCAAGGTATAGATCCATTATAGCTGAGCATCTAATATTATAATGCCCTGCTTTTATTTTTATTTTTTTTAGAATAGGTTCCTGACATTTGAAATCATGGTTCCACAGTCCTAAAGAGATTGTCTCTCAAGAGAAGGAGTATATAAATGAATGCCTGTACATTTTATATCCTCAGTGATTCACTCCAACATCCACAAAATGGATTTCTATATACATTTATATTTCCTGATTCTGAAGTTTATTTGTAAAGCTTTTATCTAATTACATGCACTAACAAACTGTGAAAATATGCCTTGTGGGTAGTTTATACACGGCTTGATATTGTACTTTTCATTGCCTTAATTGCTGGTTGTAATTTTATAAGTGCCTCCAAGTATGCTGAGAATGCGTCACATTTGTTTAAAATTTTTAATTTGTACACATCACTAGTGGTGGATAACATAAGGGCATTTCTGCATTAAGTTACTAACTCTGATGAAGCTTCAGTTCTGCAGTGAAACGTTAGTGGTTTTTAACCCCCAATCTGGCACAGCATTGCTCCCTGCTATTCACTGCACTACTGCACTTTTGCTGTCTTTAGTATTCATCCTATGAATTCACACATGCTTTTTTATGAAGCTGGTTGAAGTTTTACTGCTGAATATGGAATAAAGCTGCTTTTTATTTGATGTATGAGTAGCAAGTACACAAAAGTGCAATGGTACAATGAATAGCAGGGAGCAATGCTACAATAGATTAGTGCAAAAAAACTAATGTTTCTTTCTAAAACATCACTGGAGATTGGCTCCCATTGCCTTCTTACTTTTTTTCATTGAGTCTGGGACCTGGGGCTGGGCACCTAATGTCAGAATGGAGGGTTGGCGGCACTGGGGTTTGGCTGTCATGTTCCACTTACCTTTTTTTCATTTACTGTCTGACTCCAGGGTTGGGCACTTGGTGTCAGAATGGGGGAGTTTGGTGGCACCAGGGTTGAGCAGCAAGTGGCTACTTACTTTTCATTTTAGTTTACCATCCTACCCCAGAATTGGTCACCCAGTGTTGGGGGGAGCTGCACTGGGGTTTGGCTCCTGGTGACTGCCTAGCTATATTGATAGTGGCAGCTTTAGGTTTTCAGACACAAGCAAGATACATATACCTGTGACTGCTCTGTGTTTGTGTCACAAACCCCTCACCTGTGCCTTAACCAGCATGCTTCTTGAACCTGGCTGACATGGACCTTAATCTGTGTTTGCCCCTCACCATTTCCTGTGCCCACACCCAGCCCTGTCAGTGAAAGTGGCATGCCATGGACTCCTGGATAGTTGAAGCCTAGTCATCTGTCTCCTGCAACAAACTAATGCTGACTGCTCAGACCCCAGGTGAAATATGGGTCTGGATTTGTACAATTTTAATCCACTCACCTCCCTGTATCAGGAGGGATTAACTTTTCTTCAGTTAATTAAAATAAAGTAACAAGTCTCTTTTGGAATGCAGATACCTCCTGAGACTTACAATACCTGTTGTTAAACAGTGAGAGATTGGACATGATGGACCTAGAGTCCTTTACAACATTAAATTTATATACTACAGAGAGAGGCTGGATATGAAGGGTCTAGACTCCATTACAACATTACATTACTATGTTGCAGTGAGGGGTTGGATCTAGAGTCCTTTGCAATATTAAATTAATATGTTACAATGAGGAGTTGTGCATGATGGACCTAGAGTCCATTACAACATTAAATTACTATGTTACAGTGAGGGGTTGTACATGATGGACCAGAGTTCCTTGCAACATTAAATTACTTTTTTACAGTGAAGGGTTGGACATGATGGACCTGGCATCCCTGACAACCTTAAATTACTGTGTTACAGTGAGGGGTTGGACATGAAGGACCCAGAGTCCCTTACATCATTAAATTACTATGTTACAGGGAGGGGTTGGACATGATGGATCCAGAGTGGTTTACAAGCTTTTCCAGGACCTCTGCATGCACACAGGGACAGTGAACTGTTTAAGGATTGTTGGGCCTAGGGTTGCCACCTTTGGAAGAAGCAAAAACTGGACACTAAACCACACCCTAAACTCCATCCCTAGCCCCACCCCCTTTTCATGACTGATCGTGCACTGCTCCCACTCAAAAGCCATTTGTTAGATCAGTGAAGACTTTACTCGAACAGTAAAAGACAACGCTTAAAGCAGCAGTTCATCAACAGAAATGTTAACATGATGTACCTGTTAAATTTGCTTTTCTGGGTTCTTCCTAATTATTAATGTATTTCTTTACTGAAATAATTTGACCAGGTAAACATGCAGGGATAAAGGAAATCTAAATTACAGATATCATTGTGGGGGAGGGACAGGGAAATACTGTAAATAGTATACAATTATATATTATAAACAAATTGCTTATCTCATATAATGTATACTTTATATTTTTCCAGGGTCCATTTCCTTTCATTGTCCATAATACTGTTTTGAAGCCAAAAGAAGTGAACATACTTTTTACTGGAGGAAACAACTATTTCATAAAATATCATTTAAAATATTTCAAAATACTTACATTCTTTTAGAGATGAAAAAGTTTACCAACAAATAAAATTGGATGACAACTGAATCTTTTACTGTTAAAAAAACTTACAAAACGTAGGGTCAGAATTTTTGCCCAGCTTTGCTGTTGTTCTGCTTTTGAGATGCAGAGTGGAAAATATTAAATTAAAGAGCTTGTGACACATTCAGGAGAACATTAGCAAAACCTAATATTTAGACAGTTCAGCTTATATTTCCCATTAGTGCTGAATTCCTCCTCCCCATTATTTATTACTGAGATCATTTGTATGAAAACAGGATCTTTGCTCCTGGAGAATTTGTCTATTACTGTTGCTTATTCCCTACCTGAAGTCACAGAGCACCGCTTGTAATATCACACTTACGCCCATGGCAACAGTGTGATATCACAACAGAAGATTATGACTTGAAGTAGGGAGTAAGCTATAGAGGCAGATGGACTCTAAAGGAACTCTAAGGGGTAAATATCATGGCCCTGTCACAGAGTGATCCCTGTCTCTTGTTTAAACCCCAATTCCATGGTTAAGAAATGTATACTGAAGGCTGAGATGTGTGCCCTACGAATGTCAGATGATTACAAAAAGAGCACAGGTGCTTGTAATATCTGCAGTATGTCTAACATGCCCGATTTATATGCTGGCTGTAATTCCTTACTGGGAAATGAAGTGGCACTTGGGCACTGGAGTATTAGGGAGGTGCCTGGTGGAATATACAAAAAGGATGTGCTAAGAAAAGTGACGGGGAGAGTCCCTGCCATGATAGATGGACCACACCTTTCTCATAAAAAACCTTACTGTTGCAACAGTTCTTTTCTTTGCTATGTACTGTCCTTTCTCCCACACCCTAGTCTGGAAGGTTGGCCACCTTAAGGCGAATCCCCCTCTTCTCCTTTATTTTATATCCGACTCATTTTCTTATTTTTTCTTTTCAACAAAGGTCCAGTATAGGGAGGTCAGTATATAGTGACCCCAAATCATGGTAGCAGATTAGTCGAAAAAGATATGTCTGAATAAATATCTGTAGCACAGGTAGTGCTAGATGTTTAAAACACAAATTTATTTATTGTATAAAGATTTCTGTTGCCCCGCTTTTAAAAATAAAGAGAAAAAGCCCCGCAATGGAGGGAGAAAGACAGGTGCTGTTGAAATTGGATCACATTTTCTCCTAGCTCTCTCTCTCTCTCTCTCTCTCTCTCTCTGGTGCCCCTGAGTGTAGAATAGTCCCACTGCAAATGCAACTTAGCGCTGGATCCATTGCTGCAGAATGCAGCTGCTTTTTAAAAGTCCTGTTCCCCTAGTCGCTAGGTGTGACTCAGGAATGAAAGCACGATCGGAGCAGGATGCTCCATCTTCTATAGAAGCACTCCAGACTGACACGCAGGGCAGCACAAATTATAAAAGTATTTATAGACTAGAGGGACACTAAGGGCATGAGGCAATATGCCTTGCAGTGTCCCATAAATACAGAAAATAGTATAAAGGTGATTTTGGTAGCCCAGAGATGTTGCAATCTGGGTCTGCCTTAAAAAAATAAAAAGGGCCAGAAATGGGCCTTAATGAAATGTACCCTGACGGCTACAATTTCAGCTGGAGGCTGCTTGGCATTTTGTAGAGATTGGTAGGGGCTCAAATAAATACTGCAGGAGATCCTGCACATAAACAAAGTGTACAGCTAAAGGAGGGCTAAAGATTTCAAAGCTCTTTTAGATGTTTCTTGAAAGCAATTTAAGAAAATACAGGAAAATAACAAAGTCTCATGAGCTGGCAGGAGAAGGGAGATAAGGAGTGCACCCTTAATCTACCCTTCCCCATGCCAACTCAGAGATGCCTGAGGAAGAAAACTATACAGAATAAAAATTGTTGTACCTGTTACTGTGAGCTGCAGAAGAGGGACTACTATAGGGATGGCAGCCCACAATCATAATGTTTTTATTTTTTTTATTCAATATACTTTATTATTTTTCAACAATTTAACAACAAGAAAAACAGGAACAATGAGCACAAAAAAAAGGAAAACAAGACCAAGAAATACACAGACAAAGGCATACAAAGTAAAGTAACCAAAAACAAAAATTGCATACAGAAAGAGAATCCCTCCCCTCAATATCCCTGCCACTCCCCCTCCCCCTTTAACCCCTGTTTGCACAGTGGAAAGAAAAAAGAAAAAATAGGGAAAGAAAAGAGAAAGAAGGGAAACCTAAGGCAAAAATTAATGCAGGGAGAAGGATATGGTAACTTCACTCCCAAATATTATAGAGTTGGAATGGGAAAGATTAACGGACCGTTATGGCTTCCATAGGGAGAACAAGGTCATGAGGGGCTCCCAAATAGTCTGATAATATTGGGATCCATGCCTTAAGATTGCGATATGCTTTTCCAGCTGGATGGGAAGGAGAACTTCACAGTACCACTCTAGTATCATGGGGAGTGAGTTCTCCTTCCAATGTCGCAGCATGGTTAATTTTGCAATAGAGGCAATTAGGGTTATGTGGGCCTGACGCATGACCAGCGTTCCCCAAGGGTATAAAGCCAGTAAACAAGATTCAGGGGTAAATAAGGTGTCCAGGCCTAGAATGGAGTCTAACACTTGTTGAATTGCTTTCCAGAAACTCTGTGTGCAGGAACACTCCCACAACATGTGCTAAAGAGAATCTGGGGCTTGTTTACATCAGAAACAGTCTGGAGAGGTTGTAAGTCATGACTTGCAAAGTTTTAATGGGGTATGGTACATATTGTACATAATCTGAAATTGAGCAAGACGCAGTCTGTCTTGTTTAATATATTTGTAGTTCGTACTCCATACTTTAGTCTAGAATTCTACCTCATCCAGTAGGGAGAGCTCTTTCACCCAGTAGTAACAGATTCCAGTTGGAAGACTGTGGTCTAAGGCCTGAATTTGCCTAATATCCTCATGACCCCATAAGTACTTTCTGTACTTTGGAAAATTTGTTGGAATCCATGAGAAGATTGATCAAACCATTCCTCCTTACCCTTAAAAGCTACTATCGCATTCCTAATTTGTAAATACTTAAAAAAATCTTTGAAATTAAGCTGAAAACGGGTTTTTAAAGTCTGAGAGGGAGCCACCACATTATCTTGCAATAGGTCAGCCAGTGTACAGTGCTTAAGGTGTGAAAGAAATGAGGATGGTATGGGGCAATGGTCAATCTGAATATGCGAATTACAGAAGAGAGGGTGGGCAGATGACATGTGCCAATTTACCGAGAAGTACCCAAGGATTTGTTGCAGAGATTTAAGTGACCAAGCCATTGGAGTAGGTCTAAGTGACCTAGAAAGTTTAGCAGGTTTCACATACACAGGGGCAACCAGGGAACTATTAACACTGTGTGCTGCTTTACTTTCAATGTTTAACCATGCAGGGATATACATATCACCCCTTGCCAATGAGTCCACTTTGTATCAGAGGGCTATTCTACTAAGGTGTTGGGCCCCATAATAAATGAAGAGAGAAGGGAGGGTAAGCCAGCCCTGCAATTTAGGGGCCATCAACTTGAGGTACGCTCTTCTAGTGGGTTTGCTTTTCCAGAAAAAGTTGTTAAACATTATCTGCAATTTCACAAACCACCCCTTGGGAATATAAAGACCCAGCATGCTGAGTGGATATAAAAGCCTCAGCAGGACATTCATTTTCAGGATACTGATACGTCCCCATAAGGTCATTGGCAAGGCACCCCATCTATTCAGGTCTGCTTGCAGAGTTTGTACTAGGGTAGTTAAGTTATCTCTTAACATGGAGGGGATACTCCTGGAGACCTTTATCCCCAGGTAGGTGAGGGATCGATACTCCCATGAAAGAACCAGGGCAATGGAGCTAGCTCTGGTAACCCAGTGATTCAAAGGAAACACCTTGGTTTTGGATAGGTTAAGTTTATATGCCGAGATTTTGGAAAATCTATCGATTTCCTCTAAAAGGGCCAGCAGAGATACCTCTGGCTCCTCAAAGTGTAGCAGAAGATCATCTGCATAGGCTGATAGGGCATAATGCTCACCATACAACTATAGTCCCTTCAATACAGAGGAAGATATGAGTGTTCAGATTAATGGTTCAAGGTAACAGTTAAAAAGAAGGGGAGATAAGGGGCATCCTTGATGAGTACCTCTCTCAAGGTGGAATAATTGGAATAGGTGCCCATGGCACCAAACCCATGCAGTGGGGGCGATATATAGAAATTTGACCCATGTGAGGAAGGCATTAGGTATGCCGAGCTGCCTAAGAGTAGCAAACAAAAAGCACCAAGAGACCCGATCGAAGGCTTTCTCAGTATTGAGAGAGATGAGGATTGAAGGGAACCCAGACTCCCTCGACGCCGAGATCAAATGCATCAGTTTTCTCATGTGGTCTCCAGAAAGACATCTGGCCATGAATCCCGCTTGATCATTACCGGTAATCTCTCCTAAAATTGGGGCTAAGCGGTCGGCTAATATGTTTGATAAGATTTTGACGTCTGAGTTTAATAAAGAAATCAGCCAATAGTTTCTGGGACATAATAAATCTTTATCTGGCTTGGGGATAAGGGTGATAATTGCCTCTAGGAAACTAGGGTCCTTTATCCTCTGATGAAACCACAAGTTGAACACATTCTTCAACAGAGTCGAGAGTTGGGGAAGACAGGCCTTATATAAGTTATTAGGTAGGCCATTTGGACCAGGGGTTTTGTCCTGGGGCAGCTGTGCAATGGCCTTGTCTACTTCAGCTAAGGTAATTGGGGTACCAAGTTAGTCTGCCATGGCTGGGGCTACAGTAGGAAGGTTAGCTGAACTAAGATAATCAGTGATATCTTGATCAGTCACCTTTATGGAGTCATCAGCGGAGTGGAGACTCTTATAAAAATTACCAAAGACTGTTGCAATCTCTTGGGGGTGGGAGATGATGTGACCATCTGGGGGGATCTCAGCCCTGGGATAAATTTAGACATTTCATCTTGTCTTAATCTAAGGGCCAGAAGTTTCCCCGCTCTTTCCCGAGATTCCAGGTATTTCAATTTAGTACGATGGAGGGCCAACTCTGCTTTGTGCACCATTTTATTATAATAGGACACTTGGAGATGGTGTAACCTGACCCAGTCCTCTTGTGGTGATGACTTATTTATTACATGGTCCAATTTCTGTATTTCATCTAGTATAAAGAGTCAAGCATTAATTTATTTTTCTGAGTTTGGGTAAAGGCAATCCATATAAAATTCCCCCTGATGGCACACATAAGGGCAGCCCATACTATATCAGTCCTCTCCACCGAACTCACATTAAAGTCCAGGAAGTCTTTGATAAATTCTTGTGTGGAGGTTAAGGTCTCTGGGTGTTTTAATAATTGCATATTGAGGCGCCTAAGAGAATTCCTTCTGAACCCTGGACCTAGAATAAAGGATATGCCAACTGGGGAGTGATCCGAGAGTACTCTGAGATAGATGGGCACATCGAGGATGCCAGGGAGGCAGAAGGAACTAACTAACCAGTAATCTATTCTGGAAAAGGTGGTGTGTGGAGGAGAGTAGTAGGTGAATTGCTTTTCCTCTGGGTTTAGAGTTCACCACATATCCACCACACCCGCTCCAGAGAGGAGGTCTCTAAAGATGCGCTGAGCTGGCTATAGCCCACACTTTTTACTGTCTAAGCGATCAAGAACCACCCTTGGAACAAGGTTCCAGTCCCCGCCCAAAAAGGTTAAAATAGATGGACTTGACACTACCCTTGTTAACAGTTGCGTAAAAAAGAGGGGTGGGCCATATATGAAACCTATCAAGGTTGGGGTAGATACCAAGGTACTCTGTATAATACTATAACGGCCTTCTGGATTGCACCATTCCTGCAACTTAATGAATGGAATATGTTTAGCTATCAGGACAATGGTGCCTGCTCGCTTAGTGGAGTTGCCAGAACCAAAGACTTGTCCTACCCATCCCCGATAAAAAAAATTAAATATCATCCTTGGGTAGATGAGTCTCCTGTAAACAGGAAATCTCTGCCCCTAAATGAGCAAGATGCTTAATAATTATACATCTCTTTTCTTGACACTGGGCCCCTTTTATATTCCAGCTCACAAATTTGTAGGTTCCCCCCATTAACAACAAACAGTTAGTGGATAAGCTAAAGACACCCTAGGTTTGATTGACTTACTGTAAATGAATCCCCATAAAGTTTTAATGTGCAGATCTATCCCAATCCCCCCCAACTGAAAATTACACCTGGAGTTCAAAGGAAATAAAGGGCCTCCCCCCCGTCCCACGAGAGTAAAGAAAGAAAAGCCTTCCCTCCACCCTCCCCTACAAACACACAAGAGAATAAACTACCCCGGCTCACAAAAAAAGCCAAACTCCAGTTACACAAAACAGTACGTGATTAAAATTTTTCACTGCCTGTACCAAGTTAAGCCCCTTCCCCGCTCCCCCCAACCCACTAGAATTATACAATTGAAAAGGAAAAATAAACACAAGGATTTACTTAAATGCAATCTAAAGTTTCATCTTAATGTCCTTTTGAGAACAACCAATGAGCCCTCCCCTTTATCAAGTGAGAGGTAACAGAGTATTAGTTAAGGCAGCTCAAAGTAGGTAAAAAGAAGAAAAAAAAAGGGAAAAAATTAATTGAAGTCAGTACCGCAGTATTCCATCTGCTCTGTGATTACACTACTCTTTCTGTAGCAGTGGCCCAAGAATAAAGAAAAGTGAGTCAAACTTGGAGTCTCAGTGTCAGTCCCTAATTTACTCAATGTGCCCCTTTCAATAAACAAAACTTCTCAGTCCATAATCTTTGATCATATCGCATGGGAAGCTTAGTCGGGCCTGAAGAGTCTCGTTGGTCCAGGAAGGCCCTGCCACTGCCACAGTAGTGGCACTAAATATGCACTGCGCAGGCCTCAAATTTGGGAAAAGAAAATGGCGATTGCATGTTTCCAACACCAAATACAAACCAGTGTAATTATTCAATACCAGTGAGCTGTACTATTAACAGTCAAAGGAATCATAAGGAAAGTCGAGTGACCATTTCACTAGGCCCAGCGTACTTCTGGGCCAAGACACTGCTCCCTCTCAGATAACCTAGAGTCTTTAGTTTGTAAACAGCAAGTAAAGGACTGTAGGATCCCATGCCACATCGAAACAATTGGCATAGCACCCAAGAATCCAAAGCCTCAGTCATTATTAACCAGCTTGAGCTCCTAAGTCAAAGGGGCTCGTTTCACTTAAAGAGATCTGGAAATAAATTACGGAGTTCCTCTGAGGCCTACTTGGGTGATTCTAGCACAATCCACTTATCATTCTACTTAACTTGTTGAATTACAGGGTACTTCATGTGAAAAGGTGTCTCTGCAGCTATCAGTCAGGATACCAAGGGATGAAATTCTTGCCTCTTGAGACGTACTGAATGAGGTAAGTCCTGGGACAGCCTGAGCTTGTTGCCTTCCCACTGAATTTCTAGTGCTTCTTTAACTTTGTTCAGAATGTGCTGCTTATCCAGATAGTTAAGAATTTTGAACACCAAGGGCCTAGGGGTGCTCCTGGTTGCTGAGGAGGATGCAAGGAACGATGTGCTGTCTCAACCACATAGATGGTATTTTTTGGGGAAGGCCCTGCTATTCTCTCACAGAGCTTTTGCACAAATAAAACAGGATTAGTGCCCTCTTCTTTCTCAGGTAGACCAAGAATTATAAGGTTATTGCCCCGACTGCGACCCTCCAAATCTTCCAGTTTGTCCTCCATTCTTTGGATCCTCTGTCTTAAGATGGAGGAGTCCAGGTCTGCCTTGTCCTTCCATTTCTCCACTGATATCACTCACGCATCTATATCCCCCACTCGGGTATTGAGTGAATCGAGGTTGATCCAGTTTCGCTGCACATCACTAGAGATTGCGGCAATAGAATCCTGGAGAGGCTGCATGATCTCTATGAAGCATTCTTCTGACAAGGCTGTAGCAGTCGTGCCAGACCAAGAGGTTGTAGATGTCTGCGCTTTAGGTCTTTTTGGGGCCTTGTCCTTCTCGGGCAATGGGGATGGCGTATGGCATGGTAGAGCCTTCAGCATTTCTATTTCCATTTCTGTCTGCCTTTATTTGTATTCGGAGAACTTCCCAGGCTGGAATATCTCAAAGTCGTAGGCTGAAACTTGCTTAAAAAGAAATCATGGGTCTAAGTGGGGAGCGAGGAAAAGCACGACTCACAATTAGGCAGCCATCACGTGACCCCCCAGAATGTTTTTATTCAAAATGGCTAATGAGGTCAGCAAAGTAGGAGGGGCCTCACCCTTTAATGAGCTCTCTCATGATAAAAAGATGTTTAAGGGTACTTAGCCACCTATTATGAATAATATGATATGCTGAATATAAAAGTCAGTCATTCTTGCTGTACTATGAATGCTATCTGATATCCAGGATATTTAGTGAAGGTGATTATTAGGGAAAAAAAGGTTTAATTGTCCATTCACATGGCAGCTGATACCACTTAGATGAAGGTATAAAAGCTTCCACTAGGGAAAGGCATTTTTAAATAGGGAGTCAGTTGGAGACTGATTGTGAGATGTGTAAGATGTGATAAGAGAGTGGACTTACAGTACCACTTTGAGCAGGTTGAGCAAAACCTGGCAATCCTGCTGCTCCAGCAGTGATTTTGTTTATTTGTTCTTTGAAAAAAAAAGCTAACCTTCTTCATTTTTGTTTATATATTTAATTTCTCATCTTTTATGTGAATAATAAAATGATGAATGCCATCTTGGCATTTTTTATGCACCAGATTGTTTGCCTGTGTCGAATGCTTTGAAAATCCCACACCCTACGACAGGCCCGATTCTCAAAAGGTTACATCTGACGTAACTTGGCTTGCACCAATAAAATAGTGCAAATAGCAGGTTTCGCCAGCAGTGGTGACATACGGCATTCTGCAAAGTGGCCTGCAACATGCCGCAGGCTGCTTGCACCAAGGTGGACTTAAGCCACCAGTTATGCCTTAAACATCCTGCGACATGGCACTAGGGGGTTTGTGGCAGTAGTTGTGCCCTATTCTGCAAGGGTAGCAACAAAGTCCCCCAGGGCACTGTTCTCCAACAACCCCCGGGGGGAAAATTGTCAACATAAGTTACACCAGCATATAGCTGGCATAACTGTACTTATGCCCCCCAGAGGTTGCCTGTATGTGCAACCTGCCCATCCCCTGGATGGTATGCCACCCTCCCCCCAACACTGCCCTGACCCCAAACAACATAAAAAGCCCTGCAGGGCTAGGTCTATCTCCCCCCAATGCCCCAACCCAATAACAGCATGGGAATGCCCCATAGGGCTATCCATGACCCCCCAATACCCCACAGCCCTCAATCCCCAGTACTTGAAATATAGCCCCACAGGGCTACTCACAGTCCCCTCAAGACCCGATCCCCAAATGCATTAATGAAAGCCCCACAGGGCTACACACACACCCCCAAGCCCCAATGCCAGCTGCTCGCAAATGGCACTGTCCTGTACAGATGTTAAGAAATAGACACATCCATACCCATAATCTCTGGTAGTCTACTGGTACCCACCCCCACCCAGCATTGCCAGACCACCTTGCACCTCCCTAGCCAGCCAGCGACTGGCACAGCCCACCTCTCACCACCATGGCCAGCCACCGACTAAGCTCTGTCTGAGCACGTACTGTATATATGTACTGAATGAACAAATGACAGTTCATTCACTGAGCACATATATGCAGTACATGCTCAAAAAGAGCTCAGTGGGTGGCTGGCCACCATGGTGAGAGGTGGGCTTCGCCAGTCACTGGCTGGTTGGGGGGAGATGTGAGGTGATCAGACAATGTTGGTGGATTAGGGGCCACTAGACAATCAGGGATTACAGGTACAGATTTGTCTATTTTTTAATATTTGTACAGGAAAGTGAAGTGCCACTAGCGGGTGGCAGGAATTGGGGCTTGGGGGGGCCCTGTGTAGCCCTGCAGGGCTGTAACTAACACATTTGGGGATCAGAGTTTGGAGGGGCCATGTGTAGCACTGCGGGGCTTTACCCAACATGTGTGGGGATCGGGGCTTGGGAAGGCACTTGCGCCCTTCACGTCTGGGATTGAAGCTTGTGACAAGCCCCTCAGATGTGCCCTTCATTTGGCATACATGTGAGTTTGTCACTAGTCACAGAACTTAGCTGTGGGGACCCTGCCCCTTACAGAATCGGGAGCAGGGTCCATCGCACCGTATTCTCTCAAGATGCCTAACTATGACATGTGTAGGGGTGCTTCTGGAATCAGGCCCCATATTTTTATGCAAATGTCCATAGTAATAAATAACAAGGAGGAGAAATATATAAAATATAAATGAAATTCAGGCGGAATTGTACCTAACTATTAAGTTTTTAAAGTTTTCTTTGAGGCGTCAGTAGCTCTTTATGTATCTACCAATGGTCTTAATTGCCATACTTTACACCTCCCAGGTTGACTGCTTTTTTAACAAAGAAAGGACTATATTGACAACAAAACTTATGAATGATATGACAATTCTGTTCCTAAGGTATATGAGCACTCAAAATGGCTCAAAAACCTGACTATTACTGAGTAAAGCCAGATTATCTGTTAGGGACCCTGAAAACCTGATCACCAGGTAAAAAACCTGATAGGTGGTAATCCTAGTTGGGCCCTCAATATACAGACTTCTACAGCTACAGCTGTAAACCTTCTTCCTAGCTAGCCTCACATGCTGTGAAGCTTGATCAAATAGAAATTTTAAAGGGGACATGAATTGATTGTTTCTGTGCAGCTGTTTGAAATATCTCTATTTTCATACATTACATTCATGCCTCTAAAGGATCCCTATTTAGCTATGCCTAAATAAAAGGTGAAGCTGTCAGTTATGTTTTGTATTGTTTTCTTTGTATGGGCAACATTCTGTGCAATTCCTTTCATGGAACCAAGAATTTGGGTTTTTGACTATGTCACGTCCTGGTTTCAGAACCTCGGGCACTGTACTGATAGGTTCATGTTCACATGTCTGTAACCATGAAGTGACATAGTCAAAACTCCAAATTCTTGGTTCCATGAAAGGAACTGCACAAAATGTTGTCCATACAAAGAAAACAATGCAAAATACAACTGACAGCTTCAGCTTTTATTCAGGCAAAGTTAAACAGGGATCCATTAGAGGTATTAATAGAATTTAAGAAAATAGAGACATTATAAGCAGCTGCACATCAGTAATCAATTTCTGCCCCCTTTAAAAGCACACAAAAAGGATGAAGATTAATGATAAGGATAATCAAAGGTTAAGACTCAAATGTGTTTCAAGGTAATCCGATTGCAGGGGAGTTTGAAGCAATAAAAAACAAAGCCAAGTAGAAAAGGCACACAGTTTCATTAACTATGTAACAATTACAAATAACTTTGTTTTAAAGACACATTTTGCAGGAAATCAACAAATATACTACAAAACCACGTAAATATGCACAATAAAAAACAAACTCTGGTCAGAGCCATCTAGGCTGCATAATGCTATTTTACATGGATTAGCAGCCGTCTAAGGGGACATTTCTTTTATATGAAACCTCAAGTCAGCTCACTATTTCTTTCAAGCTGCCTGCCAATAACAATATTCCCATGTGATTGCTGGCCCTATTAAAGTTAACACATTCTCTGGTGTCCACAGGTACATTTATTTATTTATTTATTTATTTAAGAGATTTACCAGATGAGCATTCTGAGCGGGGACCGCTCGTTTCCAGATGCATCCTACCCTCTGATTGCTGGGCCCATTCATAAAATAATAATTCTCTGGTGTGCAGTGGCTCCATTGTTGTCTGGTTGCCTGCCATTTTAATAACAAATAATTCCCTTACTGCAGTATAAGGTCAGTCTAGTCCAGTGGTATGGAGGTATGAGGCACTGTGTGCCTTTTTTTCTAAATTTAAAAGACTTTATTGAATTTTTTTTAAATTACAGACAAAACAAGCAAGGCAAGACATGAACTCACCAGTCACATCAGAACTGCCTCCATCCCCCCACCCCGACAACCCCCCCGGACTCCCCCCTACACACCCACTCACCCAGAGTATGCTCTTCAGAAGGTGCTAACACTGATAAACATGGAAAGGTCAGTGAAGAAGCATGAGAGGCATAGAAGTATTCAAGTTAGGTATAAAGCATAAAACTTTCCCCATTTTTTGATAAAAAGAGGTAATTTATGATGGGTACTAGTGATTAAACATTCTGTCCTCAGACAGAAGGAGAGCTCATGTAGCCATTCTAGATACAAGATAGGAGATTTGTCCATCCAATGTTTAAGAACCAGTTTCTTGACTGCAAGTGAGATAAGAGCCATGCAATATATTCGCACCCTGACCACAATTCAAGTATAATCTCCAATGATACAAATCTCTGGGGAAAAAAGACCCTCTAACCATAATGGGGGTAAGTTCAAGACTCAATCATGTCCCATAGAGGAGAAACCTTTTAACAAGACCAGAAGACATCCAAAAGCATGCCTTCCTCAGCACTGTGTGCCTTGACTCCCACTACATCACTGACCTGAATTCAGGAATATGCTCAGGTTGCTGAGGGTCGGAGAGAAGACTGAGCATTCCTCAGATAGCTGCCCTGTCCCTGGGTGGGAAGGCATGCTGACTCAACCTTTGCTTCCATCAGGTGAAGGCAGTAATCCAAGGGGGGGAAAGGCAAATGGCTACCCACCTACCTCAGTCATGCCCTACCACCTGGATGACTGGCTCAGTTCTAGATGTGAGTGACTGGTTGGGGGGGGAGAATAGCTCTCCCCTTCCTGGCCCTGTCATGGGGTGGATGGCAATCCATGGGCAACTTTGGACTTAGTGGTTGGTGGCAGGAAGTGGCAGATGGGAAGGTGGGGACAGGGTTGAGAGCCTGCCTGAGTCAACTAGCAAAGCAAAAATGTTTATGGAGGGGGGAAATGCTACAGCATGTATGACCTCAACACATATACACAACCCTCCCATAATGGGGGTTACAGTAAACCTACCAAGTATAGGTAACATGTAACCCCCTTGTTCCCAGGGATTACTAGAATCCCACTTAGAACCAGTGGCAGGCAGGGAAAGGCAGCTTGTGGGATACCAGTTAAATGGGTTTCACACTGTCTCACTCTGTTCTCAGTTTCAGCTGAGCTGGAGTGATGATGTCACCATAGAATTCTCGCAGCAGCAGCATAAGCCACAATGGAATGCTAACTGCAGAGGTTAGCTGTAGAACGTTGGGGAATTCAAGTCAGTCTTTAGGGAGAGCCTTGACAGAGCAGTCTGTGTGGAGACTCCAGAGGGAGAGGTGTGCTGCAGTTGGCAGCCCCTCAGATCCTAGCTCTGATATAGAGCTACAGGTACTTCAGACAAGTGAGTTGTGTGTTCTCACCCTAGAGAGGAACACAGAAGAGACCAGAAGGAAGTGGCAGAGACCATTCCAAGAGTTGTTCCAGTGCCCCATCTCCAGAGCGATGGGAGGAAATTCCAAGAATGCAGGGGCAATCCCCTGTGCCAGCCTGGACAGAGAGAAGCTGCCTGAGAACTGATTTATTTGTAAATACCTGAGACATTTGTGGGAAGAAACCCTGGGGCACCTGCATACCTTGGGTGAGTCTACTCTGATAAAGAGACAATGTTCACTGAGACAGAGATTAGTGTAAAAGTATCTGCCTACTGTGGGGTCAAGAGAAGACTTGCCAAGTACAGAACTCTTAATTTGTGTATGGCTTAGAAGCATCTGCAACAGTGGGGGTATAGGATAAAGACAGAGCCACTTACAGTACTTTTAAAGTCAGGACACCTCCTGAGTAAAGATGTAGAATGTTAAATGTGCTAAACATTTCAAGATAGCATATACAACCAGTAGTTCAAAGAAAGGTGTTGTATCCAAATGAATGGCTGAGTATAGATTTGGGAGCAAGAGGTGGGAGACCCCCCATCTGGAGTAACCAGGTTTACCTCTCTGAGTTCAGTTTGGGAACCTATGGCTTTCTCTCAGGCACTTGGCCAGTGTTTGAAGAAAGCACCCAGATGTGAGACTGTGGAATCTTTCACTTAGAGCTAGAATGCTCATGGGTGGCTTAGGAAGCCACCATCAACCTCCATGCCATATGGAAAAGTGTCCCAGTACTGGACAGGGTGCCATGTCAAGGAATAGAAGAGAAGTGTACCAGTTTGGGCTGTGTGTGCCCAGAGTCGTTCAGAACCTGAGGGTTTCGTAGTGAGGAAGGGATTGTTCTGTTCCTCTGTAATCTGCACTACCAGCGAGTGTAGCCCTGTGGGGGTCCATCTTTGGTTTGTTATTCTCTGTGTTATGGAATAAAAGCCACACTATAGAATCCCATTCCTGGTTTGGACATTTCAGTTATTGCTTATTGTTTCCAGATTTACTTGGATGCCCCTGACCAGAAGTACAAACCTAGCATAATGCTGAACAAATGTTTTCTCCCGGGACCCAGTGTTACAAAATGGAGGCACTACTGAGGATTTGTTTTGGAATTTGAGAGAAAATGAGAAAGGCTTGCTCAGATTATGGCTAGCATTTTGTCTGATTGGCAGTAGGTAGCCCAAAAAGTCAGAAGCATTGCCATTTAAATGTGCCGTTATGGGCTGCGAGCAGTAAAGCCAGGTTGTGTATGCCCCTTGTCCTGCATCAAAATATAACATTTGCCAGCTTTTAAATTTCAAACTGTGACAAGAAAAAGTATGGAAAACTGTGGGAAACAAAGGGAGTTGTGCCCTAGAAGTTTAAAGTGCTTGTTGTGTGGACTGGGGGAGTCACTGAGTAAAATGCCATGAAAATGGCTAAAATGGAGCTCCCACCGAGGAGTCAAAGTTGGAAAAAAAAAAAGTGGTTTGCAGTTTAAATTTCGCCTGCCCGACAATCGCTGTGGAGGAGAAGTGCACGAGAAGAGTGAGAGGCTCATTAGCATGGCGTCAAGTGATTGGTATGACTGCAGTCACTCCCATCCCCAAGCCAGCTTCAGAGTGACTGCACAGTGTTCAAGAGGGAGAGAGAGAGAGAGAGTGGTGTGCGAGCTGGCTTGCCAGGAGGAGCATTACGGTGACTGAAAACGTTGTAAAAGTAATAAAATCAGGCTTTTCTGTTTAAAATCAGGCTCAACCCGCATTTCGATCATCTGGGAAGAGAGCGAGGTGTTCACAAGGACAATCAGCAGGACTGCCAGCCAGCTTCAATCCAGAGGCCTCCAGGATCGGCTGTAGGCCAAATTTTCTAATGCAATTGCAAGCTATCGATTCAGTAAGTACCATCCAGAGAAACAGCTCAAACTTTGTCTGATTTTTACTAAAGCCAACTGAATCTGTGTGTAAACAGTGTGATCATTTTTGCAAAGAAGGACTATGTCAAGTTAATCAACTTAGCAAAAATTCTGACCATTAGAATGTGTGCATGATTATGGGTTCAGCAACAGTGTGATTTTCAAAGTAAAGTGAGAGACTGTGGGTTGTGTGAAAGATGCAAAAATATAGGCAGTCCTGTGCATGAAATACTGTGGCTTTAGGGACTTTAAGCAAGAACAGTGATTTAAAGCAAATGAAAAGTCCTGTAAAAAAATATATAGATGTGCTGAGAGAACAAACAGTGCAGTCTGATCAGTTTGAGTGAACTTAATCAGTAAAGCATGTAAATCGGATGCGCAGTGGTTTGAGTCAGAAACAGAATGTTGATGCACCAGGAGTGCTGCCGCCATCATGATAGGGAGAGATACTATGTAAACACAGTAGCAGGGGAGCCATTTTGGAAGACTTTTCCAACCAAAGTGAGATATGAAATAACAGTGAACTTTTGTTTTTCTCTGCAGTCATGGCTTCAGGATCATCCCACTACCTGGATCATGCCCGGGCTATGATAGTGGAAGAAGTTAACAAGTTGAAAGACATTGAGAGATGTTACTACGAGGGACATTTGCCTCCTTATGTGGTGATTCCTGGATATCCAGTTAGAGTGTGCATAATGTGCTTAAAGGCTGGAAGGGACATCCTCATGGTTCCTCACTGTTCTAGGTGTCTAGAGAAACATGGCCTAACTAAGGCAACCAAGATTCGGTTGGCTCCCATGTGGACAAAGCTTTAAGATTCTGCAAGTGGCATTACATAGCGCCAGGTGCAGTCTGTTTGGGGAAGCCCAGCAGAGTGTGGCACAAAGGAAGAGGGTGTAGATCTACTAGAAGAGCAAAGTAGTGCTGATGTCTCCTAGTCAGGGTCACAGAGAGACAGTGCGGAGGCACCATCAGCAGATCCGTGGAGAGAGAGGCCAAGCCCTAGTCTCATAGGAGAAGATGAGATGAGAGAGTCTCTTGAATGGGAGGTGTCAACCTCTGCACCCAGTGAAGAGTGAACAGTTTCAGGAGTGAGGACGACTGCTCACTCCTGGGCTCAGATCCTCAGCGAGGAAGAGGAGGAGGGGGAACCTATGTGACCTTATGATGAAGGTGCTAGTCCACAGCCCCGGGCTCTTGCCTCAGAGGAGCAAAAAGAAGGAGAGACTGGTGGCTCCATAGCCCTGTCCACACAAGGAGGAGTCAGAGATCCATTTTACATTGCATTGAGCATGCGTCACTGGCAGAACCAGGACTGGCCGCCCCCAAGCCAGGCCAGAGGTCTTAAGTTGACCAAATGTAGTAAATAGGAAAGACTAACTCGTAGGAAGGTGAATGAGATCTATGGGATATCCTTTCCTACCTTTCCTCAGAGAGTCTGGGAGGAGATTGAGAGGAACAGGAAATCCTGGATAGTGGAAGAAGCAATAAAATACGTGCATCCAGGTGCAAGTCAATTTGTCAGAGATAGAGTAATTACAAAGAAATTCAAATATTGGAAAGTGGGCAGGACACTGTTAATAGACACTGTACGGATCGTGGATGGAGAGAGCCAGGAACCTTCTACAATGTGAATTATGAGCTCCCATATGGGGTAATAATTCTCACACCTGACCCATTGTGGTACTTCCCTCAATGCAACCAACTTCCTGTGAATGTGCCCATGCCTACCAAGTGGAAATCAGAGCAGTGGTAGCCAGTGCTGCATCCAGCTGTTGCCGTACCTACAGTATGTTGTTCCGCCAGTCTGACGTTCCAGGATCCAGGTGCCCCAGATTCATCAGCCTTGCAGTGTGCCTTCCAGATTTCATTGCCTGGCCTTCCAGATGACATCATATCCAGAGAGAACACCAGCTCAGCTGTTTCCTGATTAATCACCTGGGATTTCGGATGACTTCAGACCAGCTGTTCCTTTCCTGTTCCAAGATTCCATCTCCTAGATGACATCAGTCAAGCAGTTTCCAGATGTGCCATCCTGTCATTTCCAGAAGATTTCCGACCAGCTGTATCCGAAAAATGATGTCAAGGAGAGTCTTCGGCTGGCGATCCAGGTGGCGTACCATTTTCGTTCTTCAAGGGACTAGTAAGTCCAGACTTTCTTACCTTACTAACATTGCAGTGCACATCCTACATCTAACAGACTACAGACTGTATGAACTGTCCACAAAGACTCTCCCCTTCAGGACTACAGTCCTCAAGAACTGTGCTTCATCGGGCTCTGGCCCAGGAAAGACTCTTTCTTGGACTTTCCTTTGGGCACTGTTGTCACGAGATTGGATGTTTAGGGCATTTCATCCCCCAAAATGTGTATTGTATACAATGTTAATGTTTTCTACTGTTTTCTCCTTTTCTAAAAAAATATTTTATGGGATTCTCCAGTGTTTTGATGGTAAGGGTTAGATAGTGTACTGTGTTTGCAGATTGGGGGTGTGTTTTTATCTTTTCTTTCAGGTGGTTCCTGACGAAGACAGAAGAGAAGACAAGAAGAGTAGTGGAGGGACTCATCGAAGTTCCTCACATGCTTTAAAGTGTTGTGTTTAGAGTGCTATGTTGTTGTTAACATTTGTTAACTTTTCTTTTCACAGTTATGGTTGTGGGGGAGTGTGGGAGTGTAATGCTTCAAGTGTAGTGTTAGCTCCCTGTTTTGGCTGCAGATGTCCAGGGATGGGGGAGGTTCCCCTGTTTTGGGTAGCTTTGGTTTCTGGTCAGATAGGTTTTCCCTAAAGGGCTAGGAGGATAGACAGGCTGTGGTTCTGACCTGTATTAGGGGCTGCAGTACTGGTCTATTAGGGCTATGCTCTGGACAGCTCTTCCAGGGCTACTGGTTGCCATAGTAAGATCGTAGTGTAAGGGCTGATGCATCAGCCAATGGCCTCTGGGCCCTTAGTGTTGCCTGCCTGTGCCTGACACATGGTAGGAGAGGGCCTGATAACCCTTTTCCGTAGGTAGCACATAGGGTAAGATGGCCTGGGGCCAGGTAAATAATGACTGCGGACAGTCATTTTCCTGGCTAAGGGTGGGTGCAACCCCCTTGTTCCCACACATATACGCAACCCTCCCATAATGGGGGTTACAGTAAACCTACCAAGTATAGGTAATATGTAACCCTCTTGTTCCCAGGGGTTACTAGAATCCCACTTAGAACCAGTGGTAGGCAGGGAAAGGCAGCTTGTGGGATACCAGTTAAATGGGTTTCACACTGTCTCACTCTGTTCTCAGTTTCAGCTGAGCTGGAGTGATGATGTCACCATAGAATTCTCGCAGCAGCATAAGACACAATGGAATGCTAACTGCAGGGGTTAGCTGTAGAACATTGGGGAATTCAAGTTAGTCTTTAGGTAGAGTCTTGACAGAGCAGTCTGTGTGGAGACTCCAGAGGGAGAGGTGTGCTGCAGTTGGCAGTCCCTCAGAGCCTAGCTCTGATATAGATCTACTTCAGACAAGTGGGTTGTGTGTTCTCACCCTAGAGAGGAACACAGAAGAGACCAGAAGGAAGTGGTAGAGACCATTCCAAGAGTTGTTCCAGTGCCCCATCCCCTGAGGGATGAGGGGGGGAATTCCGGGAATGCAGGGGCAATCCCCTGTGCCAGCCTGGACAGAGAGAAGCTGCCTGAGAATCGATTTGTTTGTGAGTACCTGAGACATTTGTGGGAAGAAACCCTGGGGCACCTGCATACCTTGGGTGAGTCTACTCCGATAAAGAGACAATGTTCACTGAGACAGAGATTAATGTAAAAGTATCTGCCTACTGTGGGGTCAAGAGAAGACTTGCCAAGTACAGAACTTTAATTTGTGTATGGCTTAGAAGCATCTGCAACAGTGGGGGTCTAGGATAAAGACAGAGCCACTTACAGTACTTTTAAAGTCAGGACACCTCCTGAGTAAAGATGTAGAATGTTAAATGTGCTAAACATTTCAAGATAGCATCTGCAACCAGTAGTTCGAAGAAAGGTGTTGTATCCAAATGAATTGCTGAATATAGATTTGGGAACAAGAAGTGGGAGACCCCCCCATCTGGAGTAACCAAGTTTGCCTCTCTGGGTTCAGTTTGGGCACCTATGGTTTTCTCTCAGGCACTTGGCCAGTGTTTGAAGAAAGCACCCAGATGCAGGATTGTGGAATTTTTCCCTTAGAGCTAGAATGCTCATGGGTGGTTTAGGGAGACACCATCAACCTCCATGCCATATGGAAAAGTGTCCTAGTACTGGCCTGGATGCCATGTCAAGGAATAGAAGAGAAGTGTACTGGTTCAGGCCGTGTGTGCCCAGAGTTGTTCAGAACCTGAGGGTTTCATAATGAGGAAGGGATTGCTCTGTACCTCTGTAATCTGCATTACTAGCGAGTGTAGCCCTGTGGGGGTCCATCTTTGCTTTGTTATTCTCTGTGTTATGGAATAACAGCCACACTCTAGAATCCCATTCCTGGTTTGGACATTTCAGTTATTGCTTCTTGTTTCCAGATTTACTTGGGTGCTCCTGACCAGAAGCACAAACCTAGCATAATACTGAGCAAATGTTTTCTCCCAGGATCCAGGGTTACAAATATGTACAGGATCTCCAACCAGGGTACTGTGGAGCCAGATGGAGGAGTCTTAAAGGGATGTGGTCTTTTAGACTTGTAGAATAAGGATCAACAGTTCTTAGATAGTTACTAGGAAGGATAAGAAAGGTTAGATATATTGTTATACTTATCTGATGGGGAAGGAGTTCACATCCTGTGAGACTGTGAAAGTAAAGAGAAAAAGGTTAATATGGAGTAAATACAGTAGTGGGAACAATAGAGAGGATAGAGATAGAAAGGGGTATAGTACAGCGTAAAAGGTAAAAAAATATTGCTTTAGATAGAAAGTTACAGAATTAAATGAAGTAACAGATATAGAGGCATGTTTAATTTAAGTAGTTTGTTAATATTAGCAGTTTACCATGAGCGTCAAAAACAAAACACAAAAAACAGAATGAAATGTTTGTAACCAAGTTACTCATGTGTTTTCAGCTTGACTTGCACATTGTTTTAGTGTGTGGTATATATCACTTTAAGAGATCTGTTTAAATGACATGCGCATTTGTATTCCTCAGACCCACCCCCTGAGGAAGGCCCACTGAAGGGTTGAAGCACTGGGGCTAGTGGGTGCACACCAGCATATTACCAGAAACTAAATCTTGCACTGAATCTATGAGTGCTGAGCTTTCTTTTCTTTTCTTATTACAGGCTGGCTGTTTTGCTCATGCACCACGTTTTCCAGTGCACACCACTCTATGCTACTTACACTATAGCCACAGCACTGACCACTGAACATCACAGGACTGACCCTTCCACCCCCTACAATTACAGTACTGTATCCCCCGAGAGTCACATGACTGAAACCCTCCACTGTCAGTCACAGCACTACGCACCCACCCCTGACAGTTACAGAACTGATCCCTATTCCCAACTGTCACAGCACTACACCCCACCACCATGACAGTACTGCTCCCATACCCCATAAAGTCACATGGATGACAATCTCCACAGGCAGTTACAGCTGTAGTCCCCACCCTTAACAGTCACAACGTTGTGCCTCAGTCACTTCACTGAAGACCACCCCATACAGTCGGGACTGATCCCCCCCCCCCGAACAGTCACTTAGTTTGGTGCCTTATACAACTTTCTGCTCCATGTACAACTTCCTACAAATACTTCAGTCCCTCAAAGCTGTAGAACTGTGCAGAAGTAGACCTCCCAAAAGTCACAGGAATGACCCTCACTCTGACAATCACATAAGTGACACCCTATCCCTGACAGTTACATATCTGACCCTCTTCCCAATAATCATCAGACTGTACCACCGCTTTGACAGTCACAGTGCTGACACACTCCACCATCAGTCACAGCAATGACCACCCCTCAACAGTCATAGGACTGTACCATTCTCCCCAACAGTCAGAGGACTGCACCAGCCAGCCCCAGTCACAGTACTGTACCACCACGCCACCACCCCACCCCCACAGTCAAGGGCCTGTATCAACATCCCCCCACACAGTCATAAGACTGTGAAACCCCCTCCTTCACAGTCAATGGATTGTACCCCCTTCCCCACAGTCACAGGACTGTACCACCCCACTGACAGTCACGGGACTGACACCCTCCACTGACAGTCATGACAATGACCACCCACCTCTTGCAGTCACAGCACTGTTCTACACCTCTGAGAGTCACAACACTTTCTTACTATTTTCAACAGTCACAGAACTGCCCCCCCAAACCTTGTAGTCACAGCAATGACCACACACCCCTGAGAGTCAAAGCACTGATCCCCATCCCCCACAGTAACAGCTCTGGTCAAAGCACTATACCCCTCCCCATCTTTCAGCACTGATTATCCATCCCCAATAGTCACAGCACAGCCTCCTCACCCCCAAACGTCACAGGACTGACACCCTTTACCATCAGCCACAGCAGTAATTCCCATCCCCTGACAATAACAGCACTGAGCCATGACTCCTTATGATCAATGCACTGACAACCCATCCACAACAGCCACAGCACTGCCCCCTCACCCACAACAATCACAGGACTGACCCCCACCCCAACAGTCCCAGACCTGAGCCCCCCCTTCAGAAGTTACAGAACTATCACCTTCCACTGTCAGTAACAGTGGCCACCTATCCAACAGTCACAGTGCTGACCGTCATCCCCCAACAGTGACAGCACTGACCTCTACCCACAATGGTCACAGCACTATTCACCACCACTGTCAAAGCACTGTCCCCATACATCTGCAATAGTCACAGGGCTGATACCCTCCACAGACAGTCACAGCAGTGATCCACACTCCCAACAGTCACCACGCTGCCATCCCACTCCCAAAAGTAACAGCCCTGCCCCCTACCTGGCAGTCATGGCACTGGTCACCCACCCCCTGACAATAACCACACTGGCTCTCCATGCTCAACCGTTATAGCATGAACACCCCCAACTGCAAAAATCACAGTACTGACCCCCAACCATTAACATAGCAATGCCTCTGAACCTTCCTCAACAGTCATAAGACTTACCCTCCCCCTTATAACAGTCCACCTGACAGTCACAGCACTGACCACCAACCACTAGCAGTCCCAGCACTGACCACATCTCAGTCATGAAATCTTTTAAAAAATTGTTTAAGTACTGGCAAACCATTGCAGAAAGTGCAGGGATCAAAACTGGCACTGGCCTGATAGCCAAATTCAGGTAGACATTGTGTTAGGTTAGTAAGATTTTCCTTTAACTTGCCCTGCAGACTTGTACTGGAGAGTGTAACCAATAAATACATCAGCTGGGCTAGTGGAAGAGTCTGTGGGGTTAGTGAATTTCCCCAGTCACTAGTCCTGCTGGCTAGTGGCTGCAAAACTTAACTAGACCCCTGGAGTGGGTCATGCCATCCACAAGATGGCCCTCTAGATATTATTGCCCACTGACTGACCCTAAAGCTGAGCATCCTGCTAGGAGTCAGAAAACCCACATCCCAGTCCCACCCCCATCACCTCCACCACCACAACTGGACCACTCTTTCAGTACCAGTTCCTTGGGTTCTGATACTTCTACCCGGACACTCAAAATGACAGCAACAGAGATGGGTAGAAGGGCCTCGGTTTAATCCCTCATGCAAGGAACAGCACACCATAACAGTACAGCATTACTCCATATACTATATTGTGGTGCCAGTGTTTACAGTATGACAGTGAATATCCTAATAATCAGACTGCCCATACTATATATGTGGTACGTCATACTTATTTCAGTTGTGGACAGTGTATGTGAGACGCTTGAATGTACTGAAAATACTAGATAACCAACAAAAGAAAAAAGAGACAGCTGCAAGTACTTCACATTTCTGTTGTATAAGATGCACATAATATATAATGATTCTAAACAGACACCAAGTGGTACAGCACATGGACAACAAGCTCTGTATATTGAACTTTACATTGCTTGACTTGTTAAACAGGCTTCTGGAATGTATAAATTCACAGCTGCTTAAGTAAGGGATTTAGACATGTGTACAGCATGATGCTGGCATCACAGGAAAAAGCCTGGCTTTCTCAGTCCCAGACCAGAATATCTCCTAGCACATCCTGCAGACACATTTGTAACACAGAGGCCTAGTCATTCTCTGATCATACTGAATAGCAGGACAGCTAACAGCAACTGCTATCTGGAAATGGATTTGCTTACCTATACTTGTGGATCCTGCAGTTCAGTCTACTCCTTGCTACACTACATGCTGTCCCTTACAAAGATTTCTTTGGAATACCATGGTAATACCTGTTCTTTACCATTGTACTACCACTGTGATTTCCAGTGTATTACCATTGTGGGTTTCATAAATGGTATCACGGTGGATTTGTTCCAGTTACATTGCAATACCATTGTAACCATTATGATACCATGCAGACAGTAGTAGTTCACTGGTAACAAAGGGTCTACAGCTCTTTATGAACTATTACAAACAAAGTAAGGTAAACAAAAAACAATAGTTATCTGATCTGTACGGTCAGTGTCCTCCTACATCTGCTCAATGTCCTGTCAGACCTGTAGATATAAAAGGGAAAATGGGTCAATATAAAGAATAAAAATTTTGATCAGCTACTGTAGGTTAGTTGGGAAGTACCTGTACAGGTTGAAAAATAAAGTGGGTTGTATGTGTGTGGGTGCATGTGGGTGGATGGGGGTGGGGGATACTGTACCGGTACCACACCAATGACTTTGGTGTTAGAATAGACTGGTCACTCAGGGGCCATCATGGTGGGGAGGATTCAGTGTCCCTAGGACTGATCTCTGTTGGGAGTGGGGGCCAGGTTGCTCCACCCATCAACCAACACAGGGCAGGGTGAAGACACCTGGGGCCCAATATTCAAAAATACCCAAAGTGGAGTGCAATAACTAGTGCTGTGCTTTGTGATGGTGTGGAGCACAGGGGTTTGGCTTCACTGGAGACTGGGGTTCCACCTGGAGGAATACCAGCCTATACTGGCAGGATGGACTGCATCTGTCCAGGAAGGGAACAAGTCTTTTGAGCAATCGGTTTAAATGTTTCATTGGCAAGCTTTTAAACTAGCCAAGGGGGAGGCACTAATAAGCAACAGGGAATTCCCAGCCTCCCCCTACAAAACAAGGTACTAAATGAGGAAAAGACCAAGGTAGAAAGGTCAGTGGGGGATGTTGCTACAAGAGGTAAAGCCATCAAAAAATGGAGAGCAATGAGTACCAATGCCCATAGTCTGGGTAACAAGCTTCCTGAATTAGTGGCCTTGATGGAGCAGGAACATCTAGATATTGTGGCAGTGACAGCAACATGGTACACACAGAACCATGCCTGGGATGTAAACATACCAGGATACACTATCTACAGGAGGGACAGGGAGGGTAAAAGAGGAGGAGTAGCTCTCTACGTAAGGGAGGGAATCAAAGCAACAGAACAAAAGGGTAAACAGGGACGAGAGGAAGCATGGTGGGTCAATTTGGAGACAGACAATGGCACCACAATCCGCACAGGGGTTGCATACAGACCCCGATCCCGGGGGAAGAAATGGACAAGGAAATGATAGAAAGTATACTTAGAATGGCAGAAAAAGGGGAGGTATTGCTGATGGGGGATCTGAATATGCCAGATGTTAACTGGAGTGCATTTGCAGCAGCCACTTCTAAGAGTGGGGTTATTCTAGATGCCCTACAGAGGGCATGCCTTAGACAACTAGTATTGGAACCCACTCGAGAGGGAGCAATCTTAAATCTGGTACTCTCAAATGGAGATGGAGAGAGGATCACAGATGTGGATGTGGGTAGTCATCTGGGAACTAGCGACCATCGAACAGTATGGTTCACAATAAACACAGCAATAGAGTCAAGCCATACAAAGGCAAAAGTACTGGACTTTGGGAGGGTCGACTTTGGCAAAATGGGTTAGTGCCTAAGGAATGCACTAGCAAATGGGCAGGAAGGAGGGGTGGAAGAACAATGGAGAATAATCAAGACTGCCATCTCAGAGGCAACAAGCCGTTGTGTGAAGCAAATAAACAAAACAAAATGATGTAAGAAACCACTATGGTTCTCAAAGGAGGTGGCAGAGAAGGTTCAAGAGAAAAAGAAAGCATTCAGGAAGTACAAGGAATCACAGAAGGAGCAGGACAGAGAATTGTATCGGTTAAAGCCAAAGGAAGTTGGCAAAGCAGTCAGAACAGTAAAGGTCCAAACTGAGGAAAAGATAGCCAACTCAGTTAAGAAGGGGGATACAACCTTTATAGGTACATCAGGGAGCAAGGAAGACCAAGGGAGGGATAGTGAGGCTTAATAAAGGGGAGGGGGGTGGGTAGAGGGTGACTGTGAAAAGCCAGAGATATTAAACAAATATTTTTGCTCAGTATTCACAAATGAAGAGGAGGAGGTACCTAAAGCAAATAATAAGTATACAGGAGTTGATATCAGCCCATTTACAGAAGACAGGGTTATGAAAGAACTCTTAAAACTGAAGGTGGACAAAGCAATGGGGCCTGATGGGATTCATCCCAGAATTCTAAAAGAACTAAGGGTAGAACTCATGACACCACTGACTACCCTCTTTAACAAATCATGGGAGGATGGAGTGGTACCTGAGGACTGGAGGAGGGCAGATGTGATTCTACTTCACAAAAGTGGGAGCAGGGTAGAAGCAGGAAACTACAGGCCTGTTAGTTTAACCTCAGTGATAAGGAAAATTATGGAACCACTTCTGAAGGAAAGAATTGTCGAGTACTTAGAGGCCAGAGGGGCATAGGACCCAATGCAGTATGGATTCACAGCGGGAAGGTCATGTCAGATGAATCTAATAGATTTCTTTGACTGAGTGACCAAAGTAGTAGTTCAAGGGGGGCTGTGGACATAGCCTACCTAGACTTTAGCAAGGCATTTGACACAGTCCCACACAAAAGATTAATATACAAGTTAGCCAGCCTGGGAGTGGGTCCCAAGATGGTAGCCTGGGTAAAGAATTGGCTGAAGAACAGGACACAGAGGGTAATAGTAAACGGAGTCTACTCTGAAGAAAGGGGGGTTACTAGTGGGGTACTGCAGGGTTTAGCATTAGGACACGTCCTCTTCAATGTCTTTATAAGCAACATTGCAGAGGGACTGAAGGAAAGTATGTCTCTTTGCAGACGACACAAAGATCTGCAACAGAGTTGATACACAAGGTGGGGTGGAAAGGATGAGAAGGGACTTGGCAAGGTTGAAGGAATGGTCAAATGTATGGCAGCTTAGATTCAATGCTAAGAAGTGCAAAGTAATGCACCTGGGAAACAAAAACCCAGGGGAAGAATACACAATGTGGAGGTGAGATACTAACAACAACAAAAATGGAAAGGGACCTGGGGGTAGTCATATCAGATGACCTAAAGATGGGCAAGCAATGTGAGAGGGCAGTAAGGAGGGCTGGGGGGATACTGGGATGCATAGGGAGAGGCATCACCAGTAGAAAACAGATAATTGTTATCCCTCTGTACAGAAATGGCTGGTGAGACCCCATCTGGAGTACTGCATGCAGTTCTGGAGACCCAATCTCCGCAAAGACTTAAACAGGATGGAGGCAGTCCAGAGGAGGGCAACTAAAATGGTGCAGGGTCTGCACCGGAAGACCTATGAAGAGAGACTTAAGGAACTTAGTATGTATAGCCTCGAGGAAAGGAGGGAGAGGGGGGACATGATAGAAACTTTCAAGTACCTCAAGGAAATCAACAAAGTCCAAGAGGGTAGTGTCACAAACCCACTCAGCAGGTCAGCCCTCTACTCCCAAAGTGCGAACCTCCGAGCGCAGTCTTGTGAACAGTTAACAGAAACAGGGTAACCCTCCTGTCTGTTTTGTGGGTTCAAATCAAAGTTTGGTCTCAGTTCTGGAGGGATTCAAACTGTGAACCTCTTGCTAGCATACCCAATGCACAGGCTTAGATAATTCTGTCTTCAGGGGGCCAGATATCTTTGCCTATGGGCACCTAACCAGGTGTACAAAATGAACACTTAAAAATTCTAATAAAGACCTCAGATTACTCTTATCTTTTTCCAGTCTGGTATCACCATTCAAGCTTATGCACAGTGTCTGCTTTAATCATATATACTCCACTTGTTAAAGAAAAGAAATTCAAAGACAGACCAAGTAGGCTCTAAAAATAGAGTTTTACTAAAATAGATAAAAAATATGTAAAACATAAAATACAGACCCAATATCACAAGAACCATACAATCTTTTAAAAAAACAAGATTTTAACAGTGCAATTCCTACTACAGTACTTAGATTTTGTCTCTCTCTACCTGTATACTTGCTTAAAGTGCTCAAAGATGTTTCTTTGTCAGAGTGTAGATAAAAGAGTCTCTGAAGAAAAACAGAATACTGTTTAAAAAATTGTCTTGGCCAACCCCTTTGTGTGAGATCACCTAGCTCCTCCTCTGTTTATTAAAAATCATACACCCAGGATATTTTATCATTTTAGAAGGAAAGTTAATTAAGGTTATATCAGCAGAAGCTCCTTTCCCCATATGACTTCCCCAATCAAGTCTATAAATTTCCTTTCATCTATGAGCAGTATCCTCACTCACACAGACATCAAAGCATTCATGATTTCGCACCAGTGTGCTAAACCTGGTTTTCCTCCTCGAAACATCATAAAAGTGATACTGATTTTCCTCTTAGCAGTTAAAGCAATATTTAACTTAGAAAAACAGGAGATTCTTGATTAAGGCCTGTTCTAGTCTGTAATTAACTTCTGGCCTTCCAGGTAATGCATTATATCTAAAACCTGTGTGTGTGTGTGTGTGTGTTTGTGTGTCTGTGTGTGTGTGATCTCACATGCTGTCTCAGCATCTGTCATGAGAGGCAGTCCTTAACACATTTTTTATTACAAAAAATCATAGTGTACTCAGAACTAGCTGTCCACGTGTCACAGGTAGCATCTTTCAGAAAAAGAGGTGTGCAAGAACAAGGGGGCACAATTTGAAGATGAGGGGGTGGCTCAGAGGTAATGTAAAGAAGTATTTTTTCACAGATAAGGTTGTGGATGCATGGAACGGCCTTCCAGAAGAGGTTGTGGAGTCAAAAACGGTGGTGGAATTCAAGAATGCATGGGGGAGTCAAAAACGGTGATGGAATTCAAGAATGCATGGGACAGTCATAAGGCAATTCTAGGGATGGGGGTAGGAAAATGTTGGCTGTTGGTTAACTAGGATCTACAGCTTATCCATTAGGTAGGGAAATAGGCAGACTGGGTGGGCCAAGCAGTCCTTATCTGCCATCAAATTCAATGTTTCTATGATATTGCATGTGTGCAAAACTGCTATATTCAGATGCCTAGCACATGGCACTATCCCTCTGAATATAGAGAGATTGTGTAGAGGTATTAGGCTACTTAGCGCAACCAGATAGCGCACCAAAACTAGGCCCTGCAGTGACTTGTGTGTGGGCAAAATCTGCAGTATTCAAAAGACCCCCTGCAAATTAGCCCATTGGGCATACAAGGTGCCAAGGGTCATTTGCATGCCCATTATGGGCTCATTTGCATGGAAGTGAGACTGCTTTGCCCAGCACCCCCAACTGCCCAAACCCAGTGAGTTTTCCCTGGTGCTAGTGGCATCCCTCCACCCTCCAAACCCAGTCTTGTGAAAGACAGATATATCCCTGGCATCCAGTGGTATCCCCCTGTACCCAGTCCTGTAATGAAAGATTTATCTTTGGCATCCAGTGGTCCCTCCCCCCACTGGATTGCAGTCCCATTCAAGAATGGTATCTTTTGGTGTACAGTGGTCCCTCCCCACACCCAATCCCAGTCCATGTAGAAAAACTATTTCCCTGGTGTCCAGTGATCTCCTTCCACACCCAATCCCCATCCTGGGAACACCATCCCACTCAGTTTCCAAATGCCCCCCTCCTGACAGTCACACTGCCCTTGCATTGCAGTGGTGAAAAGGCACAAAGAATGAACCGTTAACTGCACTAAGGACCATAACAAAGGTAAGCAGTCAGGTTGTAGCAATCAAAGTATTTGACCATTTGGTCAGGTCTTTCTTTCATATCTGGAATAAATTCACTTTGATTGCAACAGCCTGACTGCTTATTTTAGTTATGGTCCTGAGTGTAGTAGCAGCTCATGCTTGGTGCTCTTGTGTGTTGGGCAGGCTGCCCTTCTAGCTACTGCACCAACCTACTAACACTGATCACAGCACCTACATCAGGAGTAAAGAAGTCCTTCCCCCCAACTAAGACCTGTTCCGAATCATGAGCAGCACCCCCCCAACTCATATCCAGTTGGTGGCTAGTGGCCTTCCTCCCACCCTCGGCACTGACACTGACCCCCGATCCCCCTCCCTGTCTGTTGGTGCCACAGCTTAATGACAGAACATGGCATAGCCCATCTTGCACAACCATGGCCGCCTTCCATCTATCTGTACCAGGTAGTGCAGCCTATGAATAGGACAAAGCAGATCACTGTGCCATATACAATAAATAAGCTGTGCTCCCTGAGTGCTACAGATAGTTGTTGGACAGCCATGGTCATGTGAGGTGGGCTGTGCCACTCATTGTCATTGAATTGCAGCAGTGACAGACTGGTAAGGAGACTGGAGGGGGAGTGTACATGCTTTGGGTAAGGGGGTACCACTAACTACTAAATGGGTAGGGGCTGGGGGGCACTGCTCATGGTTCAGAGTGGGACTTTGTTGAGGGAGGCAGGACTTATTTACTACTGCCATGCCAAGGTCAGTGCCACTGTCATGGGGCATTGGCAAACTGAGACTTGTTTCCAGGATGGGGTCAGCTGTGGGGAGGGATTACTGGACACCAGGGTAACTGTGTTCCTACACTGATTGAGATCAAGTTGGGGGAATAACCACTGAACACCAGGGATATATCTTTCTGTAACTGGACTTTGACTGGGTGGGAAGGGAGTGACCACTGGATGCCAGGGATATATCCTCCATTAATGGTACTGGGTTTTGAGGGACAGGGGAACCACTGGACAGCAGGGATATATCTTCCTGTAATGGGACTGGGATCAGGCGGGAGGAAGGGCTCACTGGACAGCAGAGATACATATTTCATCAACGGGACTGGGTTCAGAGGGAGGGGCACTACTTGTAACCAGGGAGTACTGTCTCAGGATGGGAGGGCACTGACACACTACCTCCAGCAACTGCTAGGGCTGTGCCAGATTAAGGCGTGGGTTAGGTCAGCAGTATTTTCTCTGCACAGCTGACCATGCAAAGCACCCTAGCACAGAGCAAATACTGTGAGTATTGAACTGCGCCGATATTCAGGTCCCCACCCCTGATTTGCATAATTTTGCCTTGCGTCCCCTTCCTGGTTTACCTGGTGCAAACCCAGTTTGCCAGTGCTAACTGGTCTTTTAAATATAGGACATTGGTGCAAAACCCAGTTTACTCAGGTAAACTAGGATCTGCACCTGGGCAAATATTTGAATATCAGGCCCCAGCTGTTATACTCCCCTTCACCATCAACAGGACTCCTGACCAAACTGGTAGAGAGTTTTGGGGGGATACCATGACTGAGGAGGGTCTATGGAAGGGGGGGGTGGGGATGATGACCCTTTCCCTCCTGCCTCCCCCCATGGAGGGAATCAGTGGCTGTTCTGAAGGTCCAAATTTAGTCCCTGGGATGGTGGATGATGTTGCTAGGTGGCTGGTGGCAATATGGCACTTCTTGGTGATGCAGGGCCTGCAGAAATTTGGGCACCATTCTGACCTATCAGTTGCTATTTTCCCCTCATTTTCATGCCCGGCCATTTCTTCTAACACAGAATGTAGTCTAGTCAGACCTCAACATACACATCATCCCAAGTATCTCTGACCTCTACACCACTGAAAGGTAGCATTAAACCTGCTAACAAGTTTATAAATTGTTTAACTGACCTAAATGGACCAAGTTGACCCTCAGGCCACTGGCATTTTTTCACAAAGGGACCCACTGGCTAAAGTGAATAGTTTCAGTGAGAATTTAATGACACATTCCCAAGATGCAGGTGATGTAACCCCAGCCAGGTATATATATCACCAAAAAATGTGTTGTATCAAAGCCAGTTAAACAGATACACTTTGATAAATAAATTAAAAAAAAAACCTGGGAAAACACTTTAAGTGCCTTACCAACAGAACACATTTTCTTGAGAATAAATGGAACCTTGTGTGCCCCCAGTCTGTATAGTTAACTAGTCTATCGCTCAGACACTAGCCACACCTCCTCCTTCTAACCAAGACACTAGCCCCCCACAGACCCCTCTGACACTAGCCCCTTCCCTCCACGGCACCTGACACTGGCATGTTCCCCTTACGGCCCCCATGACAGTAGCACTCTTGAATGTACACCCTCCACAGTCCCCAAAACTTCTATGGCTCGCCCCATCACCCCAGACAATAACCCCCTCCCTCCACTTCTTGATACAATCCAGCCACACCAATCCTCGCCCCTTTCACCACAGTTGGTCTGAACACCCTTCCCTCTCTAGGCACCCTACTTTCTAATCTCTGTAGATATCACCTTCTTCCTGTCCCTTGACTCCCAGAAGCCACGCCCATTCCTCTTTAGCCATTCAAGAATCACCCATACCCTTGTTGCACACCTTCTCTGCAAGGTCCTCCTGGACACCACCTACTCAGACACCAAAGGCATGCATATGCCCTTCCTTCTACACTCTTCCTCCACGTGCCATAACACTAGTCCCCGACCACTATCCCTCCCTCCAAAGCCCCTGACCATAGCTTACCCACCTTACAAAGCCAAAAACACTAGCACCTCCCTCACCCAAACACTAGACCCCCAGCCCCCGACACTAACCCCACCTCCTTTGTTGTGGTCAAAACTGACACCATCTCACTAGCAAATGCTGGTAAATTTTGTATACAGCTATTAGGATTTTCCTTTAGATAGCTATGCAGGTATATGCTGGAGAGGATAACTCTTCGGTAAGTACATCAACTGGGACAGTGGAAAATGCTGTAAAGGTTTCCCCCAATCAGTAGCCCTGCTGACTAGGACCTGCAAAACTCAGTTTTGACCCCTTAATTTAATATGACTTACTTGCTCTGTTCAAGTCACAGTACACAGAGTTGGTTTCTTTGGGGTTTGGGATAATCTGGTAGAACCAAAAAGGAAAGCACAGAGAAGGTTGGGAGATGCAAAGAGTCTGAGGTTCCAGAGGAGAGATTATAGTAGTCAGAATTGAACAAGATACTTATCTGAAAGGTAAACAGCCAACATCTGGCCAGATCTAGGGAAATAAAGGTAAAACCAGGTAAGTATGAGGTACTTATAATAGTGTGAGTAGAGATAGGGATTGGCGAGATACAGACGGTACTATACAGTATAGGAGTAAGTTGAAAAGATAGTTAAACAGCATATCTCTACTATAATAAAAAACTTTTACCAATTGTGTTTTAATTTTGTTTTCTAGTTATTTTTCCCCTCTTCCATTGGTCTACTACATATTGTAGGTAATACAGCACTTTTTTCACCAAGTCTTTCAAAATGCATCTTACTATCCCCTGCTAGCCACACCATTGCTGTTTGTGATATTACAGTCTGTCATGGCGAGCACTAAAAAACTCAAGGCACTGTGAGGTTAACAGGGGAGAGGCCAATGTTTTCTATACAGGCTTTTCAAATGGACTGTCAAGATGTACTGTAAATTTTGGAAAGGAACATTGACAATTAAAAAATTTTATTTTCTAGTAAACTGTAAACACCTGGATCTTATTTATGATAAATCATGTACTGAAGTGCAGAGCTGCTCTTTAACATCAAGGTAAAAGTAACAACGATATGGTGATAGAGGATCAAATAAAACAAACCAAAAAAAGCAGGAATTTCCTGCAATAATCTTTGCCCCCCCCCATAAACCCCAGTCATGATCTCTGACCCAGTCAGCTGATCAAACCATCCCATCCCAAAAACTTAATATCCTTACTAGACCACACTCCATTCATGACAGACAGACTGCCTGAAAGCTGCATTGCAGGAGCACTGGCCTATGTGTCTTAGTGCAGAGCAGACCTCAACCAGATGATCAAGCACCCCCCTCCCATTTTCAACACTGCCAACACAAAATCCTCTCCCTCCCAGCCCCAGCTACATCAACTGCACATCCAGCACTCACTGCAACCTCCCCTTCACCTACCTCTCTGCAACCGTCAAATCCCCCATGCATCTGATGATCTCTTTAGGCCACTATTGGGGTTGCTATCAGAGCTGGAAGGCAAATCCTCCCTTCCAAGGCTGCCAACAGTTGGAGACTCAGGCTTACTCTCAAATTCAGGTTGACCTTATGGTGCAGTGCCTCTGGGCTTTCAAAGCAGCCTGTAACTAACCCATTTAAACATTTTCAATTTACCTTTAAAAGAATTAAAGTAATGAGCAATAACAGACCAATCTACATACCTGTAAGTATAGTTCTATTGTCATCACTCCTTTCAGAGTCACACTGTGGCAAAAGGAGGTTTAGTTTTTGGGTCTGCCACTCACTGGTACAGCAGTTAAAATGGGAAAGGAAAGGAGCCTGAAATGATTAAAAAAAAAAAAAAAGAAGCTTCTTAAGGTGTAACGCCTAGGTGGTGCTGTCTCAAGGGCTACTACCCCTGCCTGCTTGGCTAGTTACAGGTTAAGGGGCCTAGGTTCTGATATGGGTGCCTACACCCAGACGTCAGGGTTGGTAGTGGTCAAGCTGACCTGGAAAAAGCCCTTGGGGACACTGTAACCCCCTTTTCTCCTTCTAGTGGCCTGAACAGTACACAATAATCACTTTCAATATGACCCCTATTCATCAAGCAATTACCCACACTGTTTGCACTTACCACTAGGGCTGGTTCCTCTAGCTTGACCCCGGGGACCCCCTGTAAAACAAGGCTAAACACAACAAAATAACAACAGTACAATACTCTTGGCACAAACTGGAACCACACTCAGGTTAAATGCAAACAAAGTTAAATCTGATTTATTCAGGAGACTTGAACAAGGGAGAGGTGTAATCAGGTTGATTTGCTTAAAAGTTATATTAATCAGACAGTTTTGCATGCAGTCCAGAGTCCCCACACAGTCACACACTCTGGGTAGACCCAGGTAGGAAAAAGGCGGGCTAGCCAGGAACGTTGCAGCTGGTTGGGGCCCTGGAATGGAAGAAAGCAACATGCACAACACACACTATTTGTAATCCGGAGCCGGAGGGCTCAGTTCATGAAAGAAAAGGCAACAAGACAATCAGATGACAGCACTTTTAGATTTAGCTGTTGTGGCAGGGAGCTACCCTGATGTTTACTCATGATACCCAATACTGGACACAGGCAGGATGAAATCGTGACTGCAGGCTGTTGAGCTGGAGTGCTTGGAGAAGCAGGGCCCACACGAATCACCAAGGCATCGTTCCTGTTCAAGGCTTTGTGCAGGGGGCTGATCCCCACACCGGTCTCTCGACAATGACTTTCTCTGTGTAGCAGGTATTCTGGTTGGGCCAGTGTAGCAGGGTCCAGGCAAATGGAAATGGATATGGATTCAGTCCATGGAGCAGGATACAGCCTCCAGCAAGCAAAACACAGTTCAGACACACAGTGGGGAACTAAATCACGACCCACTATAAGCACACAGCACATTCACATGTAAGGAAATTCCACTGTGCCAGGTAAATGGCTCTCTGGTCACGATTACAGAGTCTCTGCACAATCTGGGAGTTCAGAGGTAGCTGGAAGTCCTGACAGGCTGATCGCATTCAGTAAATCTTTGGTCTTCTTCAGGTTAAAGCCTGGTCACAATTCAGTGGCTTAATTCGTTCTCCAAGTTCGGATTCCGTTGAAAAAAAAGCACAAGTTCCCTCTCAGGAACGGCAGGCTGGCATGCAGGCCAAACTCAGGCCTTTCCACAGTTCTCCCACATGAATCCACTATGGATTGCTGTTCAAACTATCTCGAGCTGTTACTTCTTCACTTCCCAACTCAGATCTAACTGAAACTACAAGCAGTGTGGGACTTTACCCAAGATCCAACAGGTTCAGTTGGCTGATCTGTCCATCAGTCACAACAAGGGCTTCCCCTCCAGGTTATTTTAGGTACCAAAAGCCCAAAACTACAATTACTACAAGTTTTGGCCCCATCAAGCCCCTGTATGCAGGCTTCATTTTAGAGTCCCAAGTGTTCTGATTGGCCCATTCTGCAGTCCAAGACCAAGATGATGGAAACAAACAGAACTGTCCATGTTGCAAAGAAGGTAGATTAGAACAAACTGCAATATTATTACTACTCTAACAAATGATCAGCAAACAAGTACATCTTCTAACAGAGCTCCCTCTCAGATTAAACATGACTGCAATCCAGGCAGCTCTTAAAGAGACAGAACACAGAGGCTATAAAGGCACTCTCTGGCAATCACATTTACACTGCTAAAACACAGGACACCAGCCTGGCACTGAGCATTTAGACAAGTTCAAGGAAGACTTTTGGGAACCCCCATTTGTAGGGGGTTACAAAAGGTAGATATGAACGGAGCCAGATCCTGCATGGAAGGCATATACCATCAGGTGGACACAGGACTTAGGGTGAAGGAATGTAGGTGAGGCACTATGAGAGACTGTGATCTTGGTGGCTGCAACTTCAATAGAGTGGCGATTGTGTGTGGACAGGAAAGTGGGGCCCCAACTAAGGTCCATCCCCTTAAGTGCAGGCTGGGGGATATTTATATTTACTTAAAGGGGTGTGGGGATGAAGACCCCCTACAATAGGTCCAACATGCAGTTCGACCCACAAGGTGCACAATGCAATTGCTGGGCATGCATCTTGCTGTTGCCTGTTTTTCAGTGCACTGATCGCCTTCGTCCAATTTGTTTTCACCCTGTTGTGGGTATCCCTATGTGAGGGGCAACAACTCAGCACTATGGCATGCAGTGCTTCACTCCCTCCAACCCTGCCCTAAGCAAAGACCATGTGATAGATTGAGGTCATGGTGGTCACTGATTTGCAGCTGCCAGCAGTTCTATCCTGGTTCATGGTACCCCACCTACCCCCAAATACAAGGCTGTGGTTTGACCAAATGCTTAGGTTTCAACACCTCTGACACTGTGCTGCTACATAGAGGTGATGGAGAGGCCACATTACAATGTTTTATTGTCCTGAGCAGTCACCACCACAACCACCCAGAAACATACAGACACTTGATCAGCTAGTCACTACATCAGTGCATGAATGCATCATGAAATATCAGTATCTCTGATGGTGACTACAGCTGCTAGGAGAGGGGAAGGCTGAAAATGGAGAGACATCAGACATCCCCAGCAGCAAAGCTCTATAAGAGAACTGGGAGGGTCTGCGAGCCCCTGTAGACACTCAGGACTCCATGTCTGGGCCTGAAAAAAAAAGTAAATGCCTGAAAAGTCCCCCGGGTAGCCAAAGGTAAGTCCTTAAGTCATCCACCCTCTTCCCAATGCAATCATTTCTCACCCTCCACCACAATCTTTTTTTTTTGTTGTTACTAAATAGGTTTGGTTCCCTGGCACTGCATACCAGAAGTCAAGGATACCGCCAAACCCACCTGAGCCCACATAGTTTTGTGACCGATATGTCAATGATGAGTCCCTTCCCCTCCTGACCTCTGATCCATAATTTTAGGGAGGGAGCAATAGAATATAAATCCGGGCTAACTTAAGTCTTCACCCTCCCGCAGTGCACTTGCTCCATTAAAGTTCAAAGACCCTGTGCACAGTGGTGTGTGCCTGTGGTCTAACCTGCCTTGAATTAATTAAAGTATTTTGATTTTTGCAACTTGGCATTTTCTTTAGGTTACTACATCATGCTGTTCTGCACATGTATTCTTCCTTTCTTTTGTAAACAGCTATCTCTCCCATGGTCTCCTGCTCCATTAAGGCATACTACTAGTAACGTGGAGCACCTGACAGGGGAGGGCAGAGCAGTCTGCACACTGATGATGCTGTGAGGAAGACTACACCCCCTTCCAGATTCTGCACATGCTTCTGCCACACTATAGCTTCTAGTACCTTAAAGAAGTTAGCAAGCTGTGAGATACAGCCATGAAGTTAGCCAGATGGTAATTTCCCTAAATCTGAACCATGGGAGCACCAGTGAAATCTAACTGGGTTACTGAAGAATCAGGGTTACTTGGAAACACTTTCATTTTTTAAAACAGCTTTTTCCCCCCTCTGGTACTGCACACCCAGTCCTCTGGCTTCAGGGCTAACCCCAATGGTGGAATTGACCCTATCTGCTATTAGCCCCACCTGTTGCTCCACAGTGGCTGGCATAAATCCTGTTGTGGGTGCCATGGTGGGGGGGCACACTGAATGTGCATTCAAAAACTCAGCTACTGTAGCTTACCTAATTGAGTATCTAGGTGCTAGGCTACTTTTATGCACTCAAAGGGACAGCAATCTCAGCTTCACCATACAATCTGCCCAATGTAAAATATTAAGTCTTAGGCATCACAATTCTGTATGCAAAATCAACTTTATTAGAAGCAAAACAATTTACAACCACCTGCAGCTATGGTAAGACACCTCAACCAGTTTTACAGGATGACTGCATCATCAGGAGGGTGATGAGGCAGTATTCCTGTGAAACCAGTAGAGATGAGGTGTCTTACCTGAGTTGTGGGCAGTTGTGAATTGTTTTGCACCATATAAGGCAGATTTTGCACACCGAATTGTGGTACTTTTCTGCACTGCTGATCACCAGGGGTGCATCTAGAATTTTTTCAGGGGGGCAACTTTTCCCCAAAATGTTAAGTATTACCATTTAAAGCTAAGATTATGTTTAAACAGATTTTTTCTGGACTAATGAGGTTGTGGGTGCTACTTGGATACATAGCTGGATCCACTGGTACTGACCACCCTTATGTATTTGCTTTCCAATACCCACACCTCATTTTGCAGCCTGTTCCCTCAAGGTCTGTCCCAGCCTACAGACCACTGCTGGAACCCCCAGTCTTTTTTTCCTTCTAATCCCACCAACACATCCTCTCCCCTCTATATTCCCTGAAAAGTATATAATCCCTGAATCACCATCGCCACCCCCCAGTACTGTCCTTCTACTATTTAAACAATTATTACTGCAAACTGTATTGAGAGGTATTTGCTTTATGCAATTCTCTACTGTGAAAATGTTTGCAATTACAGCAGAGACCATTCTGGTATTCTTGGGCAAGAAAGCAGAGGATTACATTACTAAATATTTGAAAGACAAACTTGTTTTGAATCATGAAAGGAAACTATGCCAATATGTAGAAACAGTAATCTATGTGAATCTAACTGAAGCTGTGTGAAAATGCAAGCAGTTTATTCCTGAGTCTGCAGAAGTTCACTGTAATGTAACACTGCATGACTGGAAATTCAGTCAACATCCACCTTTGACTTATAGTTCCCCAGGGTCCTAGTGCTGGTCATATCATCAACTGACAGCAGAATAAACTTAGAAATTGGTGATCATATCCTGTGTTTTTAAAAACTCTACAGAACTATTTCTTCAGTGCCCCTGCAGTAGGGGAAGGGAGAGGGAGTTGTGAGGCCAGGCAGAGGAGACGGCAGTGGAAAACCAATGCTATGGAAATGACTGCATCACTGTGCCAGTACACCCAATAGCGGTCCTGCAAGTCCCTTTTCTAATCTACTTCATAGCAGAAACACAGGCATGGCTTTGCCATGCAGCCTTAATTATAAGCACATAATAGGAGCATGCTCTTGTTGAATCAGGCTGAAGCAGAGACAGGAATACTACACAGTGGAATGCAGTGGAAGTTAATGGTTCCAAAGCTATTTATCTTATGTACCCTTAAAATGATGAATGTATTGCAATAGGAATTACGGCAATTACTGCCTTAATCTCTTTTAACAGGCACAATTATTAAAGGGGCTCTAGAAACAGTGCTATCTACTGCAGGCAGGGTTGCAGACACACACACCACTATAGTAAATGAAGAAAATAGAGGAGTAATATGAGTGATGCAGCCTAACCAAACTACTGAGTGGAAGACCACATTCTCACAATCCTGTCAGTCCTTTCCCCCTACTCACAGCAATACATCAGTATGGTGACATCACCATGCAGCTGTAATTAGGAATAATTAAACACCAGGATTAGATATGTATCCTAAAGATGGTGACCTGCCACTAGCAAATAAAAAATACATATATCATAGCTACAGTCAGCAGCTGTAACCTGCTGCAATGTTCTGCTGTCACCTACAAGGGCTTTACTGTATATTTGTCTGACAGAAAAGATTGCATTAATGGACAAATAATTGAACCGAAACTGAGCAGAACTCAGTTACACAACATTGCAAACAAATGCAGTATCAATCCATTCCATTCATTTCTACTAAGTACATCTATATGAATGTAGGTGCTTTGTTCATTTAAGTTTTCTACCCATGGTGTTTATATTGTATGTAATGTTATTCTACCCTGTTTGTGACATCAGCATTCATTGCTGTGGAAATTACTGTGGTATTACAAACTAGTAATTCTGACCTCCTATGTATTCTCCTTGGTCAGAGTGGTCCCCCTTCAACCCCCGGCCACCAGCACCCACACCCCTGGAGTTGGTCAGGCGTGTGACATTCTCCATCTCACTGTCCAGCCAATAGCAGCATCCCCCCCTCATGGGGACCCACAGCACAGAACTGGCGAAGACACCATGCAGCTCCAGGGGCACAGGGCTGGCCATCATCCACCGAGGTCACCACACCGATTTTCCACTGTTTCTACCCCTTTGAGGAGCCAAACATGCAATGGTGTCACTGCACAGATGTGCAGATACCCTCTGTGCTCCTTCCCCTGTGTATGCCTGCATCTGTGGAACAACAGTGCAGCACATGTGCCTCACCCACCCTGAAGGAAGGAGAGCAGTCTCTGGATGTTCAATCCTTCCCTCCACCGGTCAGCCCCTGGTGGCCCGAGTCCATTCCCAAACCTGGGTCACCAGCACGGTGAGAGATGTGGTGTCCAGTGCCTCAACCCTCAGCACCACTGGGCCTGCCATTTTGTTTTCAATTTTCTGATTATTAAATGTCAAAAATTCATCAAGTCAAAAAATAGCTTGGAGCATGTCTCTAAAAATAAAAAGAGACTACAGCTGAGCTAGAGAACTAGTAGTTAGTTGCAATTTAAGATTGTGGGAGAAGGGTGGAAGGGGTTCTGCCTAAATGCCAGGTGCCTGAATAATAAAATCCTTTATCTGCAAGTATTCACAGCAAAGGCTGAGTTAAAATAGGTAACCATCATGGAAACATGAGTCACCAGGGACAATGAATAGGATTTGGTAATTCCAGGGTATACGCAGTGAGGTACGACAGAAAAAAGAGTAAGGGCAGGTGAGTAAACCTCTATATCAGGGAAGGCATTGACTCTACAAAAGATGGGACCATCAAGAATGAAGGAGTGGGAGGGGAGTCGATTTGGGTACAGCTGATTATGACAGCTGATAAAAGGTTAAGGTGGGGGTAGTTTATAGACTGCTAACACAAAAGGAAGAGGGAGATAAAGAACTGGGTGAAGAGTTTAAAATGATAACAACAAAAATGGACCTTGTGGTAGTAGGGGACCTGAATCTGCCAGACATTGACTGAGAGACCCAAGCAGTCAGGAGCACCAAGAGTCAGGCACTGCTGGACATGATGCAGGACTGTTTACTCATGCATCTCATTAGGGAATCCACATGTCAGGACACCATACTCACTTTGGTACTTACCAGCTCAGATGTGGTTGGCGGTGTGGCTGTCAGTGAACCACTGGGATCCAGTGACCACCATTCCATGAGGCTTGAACTAGTTCTGGTGAACTCAGTCTCCCCATGAAATGAATGGTTCTGAACCTCATATGGATGGATTTTTCATGGATGAGAGAAATGGTCAGAAAAAAAATTAGTTGGGGTAGGCCAGATCGAGGAGTAGGAGAAAAGTGAAAAATGGTTAGGGTGGCGGTTGTGGAGGTCACCAAAAGAAACAAACACAAGAGACTACACTGGTTCTCACAGGAGATAAGTGAGGCTGCGAAGACCAAAATTAAAGGTACAAGGTGGTCAAGGGGGATGAGGAATGTGAAGAATATCAGGCCAAGACAGAAGAGATAAGGATAGCAGTAAGTAAGGTAAAAGAATACCCAGAGTTGTGGATTGCAGAGGCTGTGATGCCAGTGAAAAGGATTTTTTTAGATATATTCAAGAGAAAAGGGGGACTAGGGGAGGGATTGTTAGTCTAACTGTTTGAGAGAGTGGTAGAGGACAATGAGCAGAAGGCAAATGTCCTAAACAATTACTTCTGCTCAGTATTCACAGTTGAGGATGATGGACCTCTATTGGGAAGTGAGATGAAGGTAGCTACACAGAGATGGGGGGTCAGGAAATGGGGAGGGTAGTGATCACAGCTGAAAGAGTAAAGAAAAGGTTAATGGCCCTTTCAGTTGACAAGGCATCTGGCCCAAATGGCCTTCACCTGCTGGTGCTTAGGGAACTAGATTAAGAGCTGGCAGAGCCCCTGACCCAGCTATTTCATGACTTACAAGGGTCAGGAATAGTGCCAAGGGATTAGAGAACTGTGGACAAGAAGGACCCAGACAACTATAGACTGGTAAGTCTTGCCTCCATTGTGGGTGATGGAGACCAAAGAGAAGGAAAGCCTAGTGGCCAAATTAGAAGACATCATGCAGAATGGATTTGTGTCAGGAAGGTCATGTCAGACCAACCTGATCATGTTTTTGAACTGGGTCACTAGAGTGGTGGACAGAGGTCAGGCAGTGGACTTGCATGACTTTGACTTCAGCAAAGCTTTTGATTCCATGACACTAGTGGTGCGCAAAGGTGTAAAATGTAGCTTTGCTAATTAATCTGTGAATCTGTGGCAATTCACAATTTTGTTTTTACTTGCTTTATTGTGATGTTCACAAAATAACATCTTACAGAATGGGTTATGCACATTACAAGTCAGGTGTACATTTCATTGGATTCCAGTAAACCATGTGCTTGCGTTCAATAGTTAAGTTTTTGTCACAATGAATGGAACTTCAAAACATACAAAACCCAATTTACACAAGGCATATTATAATACATGTTATTGAGAACAAAAACATAGACTGCTAGGCTGCTATGTGGGTACCCAGGCAGCAACGGGGGCAAGTAGTGTATCTAGCTTAAAGCTACTGTATATAGGTTACTTTAAGTTATAGCTCTCTGTTAACCTGTTCACCAAAGACAGATTTACTACTGTGCTATGATCCCAGTCCCTGCTAATAGGATACTTATCCCACACAATTCACAAAGTTAATCTGCCTTGTGAAGTGCCAGTTTGCAGTATAGTCATAACTGTGTGAATTCTGAATATAATAACTTCACTGGCAATGTAGGACCCATGGGTGAAGTTGAGAGACTACTGCACTTCTTCCTCCTTCACCCCATATCCTGCGCTGGCTACGCTGCTTTCAACTTCAGGCTACCCTCTCCTTGGAATTCTCTTCCTCCACCCATCCATCTCTCCTCCTCCCCTTTTGTCCTCAAAAGAGCCCTCACTGAACAATTTCTTTTCTCTAGTACTGGCTCTTGCTAGGTCCCTAATGCTTTCAACATTTCCTTTATCGTTACACTCTTCCTCTCCTCTTTCACTTCCACTCTCCCGCTTGGCTACCTAGCCGGAAGCACTGTTCTAGTTACTTTGTTTGATCTACTAAACTTTTATTTTTGTAAACAACAGTTAATGAACCTGTAAAATAATTGTATTTCAAATCATTGTGTAATATTTGAAAAATTGCCTTAGTTTGTATTTTGTATCTTGCTCCCTGTTCCCCTTACCCTGGGTCACACCTGGAAATGAACCTCGGCTCAGTATGCCTCTCCCAGTCACCAACTTTAAAAATGAATAATAGAAAAGTTCTCTATGCATTATAGGACTGGAGGTCACATGGTACTGAAATCAACTGTATGCCATGCTGAAGCTGTGGTAGTTGCGGTTTTCTGAAGTGACAGTTGGAGAGAATCTGTACCTGCACATCTGAGAAAAAAAAACTTTAAAAACAATCCAAAAACTTAGTATTTTGAAACACATTCACTCTCAAAAGATCTAGAGGGGTCTGTGCAGCTACTGTACATTAGTGTTGTTTGCTTTTGGTTTTGTTGATTTATTTAGTTTAAAGCAGTTGTTTTGTTTAGTGAAGCACTGCTGTGTGTGGAAGGGGAGGTGCAAGGCAACCCAGAAAGAGCAGTGACCTTGAATGCTTTTAATTTGAGCACTGGTCTGTGTGCAACAGAGATCTCATACTTGTTTTTGGTTTTCTCTGTCTTTCTTGTTAATTATTTTTGTCTGTGGTCTGTGATTTCTCATTGTATTTCTGTAGCACAGTTTGGTGTGGTTAAGCAAAGCATTGTGTCAGTCTCCTTCTGTCTTAGTTGCAGTTATTTCGCTTACTTCTTAAAGTGACAGTGTCTGTTACTCACTGTAACTTGTTAATTGCCACTGTCATGTGTGTCTTGTTAATACCTGTTACGCTAAAAAAAAAGAAATCAAAATAAAAAAAAAAACATTTTTGGGTAGTTTCACGATAGGTGTTAACTGTTTTGTTCTGATTACACTGCTAATCCCTTGGGGGTAGAGTTCGCTGCTGCTATTTAGTTGCACTGCCAAGATTCTTTAATTTTTTTCCTCACAATATTATAAATCTAAATATATAAAATGACTGGGAAGAGATGTTCAAGTAAAAGGAAAGGTGCCAGGGAGATGACAAATAAGTGTGGATGTTTGGTGAGGCAAAAGGGTGTTGCAGCTAAAAAAAAATTGCATCTGCAGCAGCATCATTTCTGGGTTCCAGGACCAGTAGTAGTAGTAGTAAAGAAGTAGTTGACTGCAGTTGTGCTGTTCTTGGTGTGGCCAAATTGTTTTCAGCCACATCTGTGGCTGTAATGATTGTGGAATGAAGGAGGCTGCGACAAGAGGAACAGTCCAAAGGTAGCAAAAAGTATGGCTTAGGCACAATGGTAGAGGACGAGGTTGTTTGTGTCCCCATCACTCCTCATGGTGATGACACTGAGCCTGATCTTGAAGATAGTTTCCCATTCCCAAATAAGATTGTAGAGCTTGAGCATGAGTCAAAGCCTGAGGAGGGAGAGCTGACTGTTGCACAGTCAGAAAATACTAAATTGAAAAATGTATCTTCGACTAAAGATGAAAAGAGGGAGTGAGAACCTGGAGAAACTGAAGATGAGGAGGACAGAGCTCAGGAGGAGGATAGCAATGGTGATGGGGATGATGATTTGGATCCCATATGGGAAATGGAAAATAAAAAGTGGAAGGTGGATGCTGCTGAACATGTGGGGCTTTGCATATCAGTATGTCATAGAACTACCTAACTCCCACCCCTCCAATCTGAAAAAGTTGTTCCTCTTCCCAGTGTTGAGCCCATTACACCATGAGTCACCCAGTGCTGAAGTGCATAAACCATCCCCAAAACACCCATTTCTACCCCTTCCCATCCCATTCCTACTACCATAAAAAATCAAGGGGTACAAAATCCCTAGGTTGGGATTTTTATATACTGGACCCAGCTGATGAAACAGTTGCTATCTGTCAACTATATAAAGTGCAATTTAGTTGGGTAAAAAAAGGCAACCACCTAGGCACTAGAGTCCAACACACATACCTAAAGTGCAAGCACTTGTTATGCTGGACTCATCACCAAAAGGAAGTTGAGGCAGGGGTCCCTCTACCTTATTATGTGCATTTGCCAAGGCATTCAGAAGTGGCAGGCAAATAGCACTGTTGAAAGAGAGTTGACTGAGGAGGACTACTACAGAGAAAAGGAGGATTCTGTGGGACTGCCTACAAGTGGTCATAACAGCAATGCTGGGTTGACTACTGGCACCCAGAGGAGTCAAATACTACCCCACTAACATGCTGCCACACCAAGGCCAGCTGTTTGGTAGCTCAACACCCAGAAATGTCCAGCCTATGCCACATAGCGTGCTTAAGCATCATGCCAAATACCCACTCGATCATGCTATTGCACATTAACTGAATGCAGCATCAGCTGGAATGCTGGCAATTAATTTATAGCCATTCTTTTTGTGGAGAACATGGGATTTGGAAGGTTGATGACACATGCCTGTCCCAAATGGCTAATTCCCTCAAGTACTTACAGTACTTCTCCACACATGTAATTCCTGAACTTTATGAGACAGTTTCATGCATGGTAATCCATGCTGTACTTCATTCAGCACCACCATACGTACATTACTATATGGCTATGTGGACCAGTGGACAGACAGCTGGCAGCTCTGATCTGTGCATTCTAGCACAATGGGCACTGGTACCTGATTTAGGTAGTATTTGACTCTGGCCAAGAGAAAAATTGTACTAAGTCCAATTGCATGGTAGCAATACTCTGGGTATTTGCCAGCGTACCACACTGACAATGAAGAGGGTAACTGGATCACACAAGGATCAGAAAATGATAAAATTGCTGCTCGTGACTGACAATGAGTGGCTACACCACCATTCACTGAAAGCAGGTTTCATTGTGAGTGATAATGGCTCAAATGTAGTGAAATGCATCAGTTATGGGAGGTTTCTCAGGTGCCATTCCTGTCACACTGTCTTAATTGCATTGTGCAGAAGTTCCCAGCATATCAAGATATCAAGTCCATTTTGACTGTGGCCCTTTGCATCTGTGCATTTTGCCCATTCCAGGAAGGCCCATGGCTATCTTGGTCACCTGCAGATTCAGAACACACTGCCTCAGCACTGTAAGAACCTGGAAGTCATCACCAGACAGAACTTGACACTGTATATGATCAAATGCTTGTACGAGCAGCACAAAGCCATCTCTGAATATCTGCTGCTGCATACAAACTGTGATAGTGCTAGAGTAGCCATGTCTATGACAACAGACCAGTGGTGACTAACGGATGGCCTGATCATGATTCTAAGGTCATTCAAACATGAACAAAGGCAGTGTGTGGGAACACTGCCTTTATCAGTCAGGCCATACCACTTCTACAGATGCTGAGGTAGATGCTGTTGAATGTACAGTGGGTACTGGAGGCAGGTAGTGATATGGGAAGCTGTGCCTTAATGGAACACATGCTTCATGTCTTGGGCAGCAATACCCATATTTCTGGCATTCTGTAGTCTGCAGATTTTGAGATTTCCACTTTGCTGGACCCATAATATATAAATGGGGCCTGTCTTCAGTACCTGACAGTGGGCATGATCAGGTCTAAAATTTAACCGATCTTTCAATAAGATGGGAACATGGGGCACAGATGTTAAAGTCACGGTTATGTAAGGCACAACATGAAACTAAACAGAGACTGGGTGTTGTTACCACCTCTCATGGTACACAAGCTGATAAAACATGCAAGGTAACAAAAAATAATCACAAATCCTCGTTGGGATATTTTGTGCCAGGTGGGAAATGAAGACATGGAGAAAGAGGAGGAGGAGGAGGAGGAGGCTGAGGGGGCTGATGAGGCAGCAGAATTGTGGACAGTTCAGCGCATGGTGGATGCATATTTGGTGGAAAGCTGGCACCTTACCTTCACAGAAGAGCTCTTTCTGAACTGGAAACATAGAAACATAGAATTTGACGGCAGATAAGGACCACTTGGCCCACCCAGTCTGCCCATTTCCCTACCTAATGGATAAGCTGCAGATCCTAGTTAACCAGCAGCCTACTTCTTCCTACTCCCACCCCCTAGAATTGCCTTATGACTGTCCCATGCATGCTTGAATTCCACCACTGTTTTTGACTCCACAACCTCCTCTGGAAGGCCGTTCCATGCATCCACAACCCTCTCTGTGAAAAAATACTTCCTTAAATTACCTCTGAGCGCCCCCCATCTTCAAATTGTGCCCCCTTGTTCTTGCACACCTCTTTTTTTGAAAGATGCTACCCTCTTGGACTTTGTTGATTCCCTTGAGGTACTTGAAAGTTTCTATCATGTTCCCCTCTCCCTCCTCTCCTTGAGGGCTATACATGTTAAGCTCCTTGAAGTCTCTCTTCATATGTCTTCGGTGAAGACCCTGCACCATTTTAGTTGCCCTTCTCTGGACAGCTTCCATCCTGTCTATGCCTTTGGAGATTGGGTCTCCAGAACTGCACGCAGTACTCCAGATGGGGTCTGACCAGCTGTCTGTACAGATGGATAATAACTTCCTGTTTTCTACTGGTGATGCCCTCCCTATGCATCCCAGTATCCCCTGGCTCTCCTTACTGACTTCTCACATTGCTTACCCACCTTTAGGTCATCTGATATGACTACCCCAGGTCCCTTTCCATTTTTGTTGTTGTTAGTATCTCACCCCCCATTGTGTACTCTTCCCCTGGGTTTTTGTTTCCCAGGTGCATTACCTTGCACTTCTTAGCATTGAATCTAAGCTGCCATACATTTGACCATTCCTCTAACCTTGCCAAGTCCCTTCTCATCCTTTCCACCCTACCTTGTGCATCAACTCTGTTGCAGATCTTTGTGTCATCTGCAAAGAGACATACTTTTCCTTCCAGTCCCTCTGCAATGTCGCTTATAAAGACATTGAAGAGGACCGGTCCTAATACTGAACCCTACGGTACCCCACTAGTAACCCCCCTTTCTTCAGAGTGGACTCCATTTACTGTTACTCTCTGTGTCGTACTCTCCAGCCAATTCTTTACCCAGGCTGTCATCTTGGGGCCTACTCCCAGGCTGGCTAACTTGTGTATTAATCTTTTGTGTGGGACTGTGTCAAATGCCTTGCTAAAGTCTAGGTAGGCCATGTCCACAGCCCCTCCCTGATCTACTACTTTGGTCACCCAGTCAAAGAAATCTATCAGATTTGTCTGGCATGACCTTCCCACTGTGAATCCATGCTGCCTTGAGTCCTGTGCTCCTCTGGCCTCTAGATACTCGACAATTCTTTCCTTCAGAAGTGATTCCATCATTTTTCCTACCACTGAGGTTAAACTAACAGGTCTGTAGTTTCCTGCTTCTGCCTTGCTCCCACTTTTGTGAAGGGGAATCACATCTGCCCTTCTCCAGTCCTCGGGTACCACCCCATCCTCCCATGATTTGTTAAAGAGAGTAGTCAGTGGTGTCACTAGTTCTACCCTTAGTTCTTTTAGAATTCTGGGATGAATCCCATCAGGACCCATTGCTTGTCCACCTTCAGTTTTAAGAGTTCTTTCAGAACCCTTTCTTTTGTAAATGGGCCGGTATCAACTTCTGTATCCAGAGTGTTTCTACTGTTTGTTTTATGTACCTCCCCCTCTTCTTTTGTAAATACTGAGCAAAAATATTTGTTTAGTATCTCTGCCTTTTCACAGTCACCCTCTTCCCACCCTGCCTCCCCTTTATTAAGCCTCACTGGTCCCATTGCACCCAGTGTGTCCACTGGAGCACTCACATGTGCAGTCTGGCCAAAGGGACCATGCCAATGGCCATGGCCATAAGTCCTAATAGCCTCAGGTATACCCTTGCTGGAACAGAACTGCTCTGGGCAACCTTCTGAGCCTGGGCAATGAGGCACTCTGCCCTGTTGAGAGGCAGGAATGCTCTACCCTGCACCGAGTCCAGGACTGCCCCTATATACTGCAGCCTCTGGGATGGAATCAAGACAGACTTGGGCAGACTGACAGTGATGCCCAAGGAGAGAAACAGCTGGAGGGTCCTCTCCAGGGTCCAGAGGAGTGGATCTCAGGATGGAGCCTTGAGAAGCTAGTTGTCCACGTAGGGGAAAATGTACAATCCTTCTCTCCAGCAGGCAGCAGCTACTGCTGCTAAGCAATTTGTGAAGACTTGAGGTGCAGAGGATAAGCCAAAGGAAAATATCTTGAACTGGCAATGCTTGCCCTGAAAAAGGAATCAGAGGTCACTAATTGTCCAGCACGTATCTCAGTAGCAATCAAGTATCTGAGCTGTCCACCCTTGAGTGTCAATGTGGAGCAGGTATTCACATTGGCAGGGACCATTGTGCAGGATAGGCATGCAAATCTGTCTCCTAGAAATGTTGGCATGCTAACATTTATTAAAATGAATGCAGGGCACATCCCACACAACACAATCATGTGGGCATTCCTACTACATGAAGGTGGCATTGGTGGTGAAAAGGAAGAGCCTCAGGTTGTCAGCACTGGCAAATTGCCTGCTACTGAGGTACAGCAGGTGAATCATGGATGAAGAAAGAGTTCCCATGTGAGGACAATTCCAGTCTAGAAGACTGTGAGGGCTGCTTCCTTGATGAGGATGACTGAAGTATCAAAATAAATATGTTCTTTCCATCCTCTCCTCTTCATCAGTTGAATCCTTTTTGTGATTTAGTTTTGTTTTTTTGTCATATTCCCCCAAGTTGTGCTGCTGTTCCAAGCATCCATCTGATTACCTGCCTCCGCCCTCAACTATGTAATGCCTATAGACAAACTAGAAAATCACTGAACACTGCATCATTAAATGCCAGCTTTACCAACAATAACACAGACCACTGCTGGTTTCACCACATGCATCTAGACAGAAAACCTGGATTCTTAAAACAGTGTAAATATCATTGCCAGCCATGTAGACCATGCATCCTCCAGAAATCCTCCTCCTCCTTCTCTAGCCTGCTTATGTCTTCTACAGCCATCAGAAATATGGGCCACCACAGCCTCCACTGCATGCATCCAGACTGAGAAACCCATACTCTTAATCCAGCATAAATGCCATTGCTCGGCAGAGCTCCAGCTAGCTAGTCAGACCTCAAGATGAGCATCCAGCAAGCCAGCCAGCCACCTGAAGTTCAATAAAGACCAGAGATGCAGTTCTCGAAGCCCTACTGAATGGCACAAGGGCCTTGCAGCACAAAAAATGGTGTAAGGTGCGGCTTGCTCCAAAAGATGCACTGTGAGCAATTCTCAAACACAGCCTGTGGCAAACACAGGCTGCGTGCACCAAAGGGTGCTTGCACCATCTTTGTGGCACAAAATTGGCTGTAGCATGGTGCTTGGGGGCTTGTGGCAGACACAGCCTGCCATATTCCCTAATTCGTGATTTTTAAAACCCTCCCACAGGGCAAATTTTAGATACTGTTAGACCAGCCAGGGCTGGTCTAAGGGTACTTAGAAGTGTGTCATCTGGAAGGGTTTCAAAACATGCACCAATGTATTGCATTCCCCCATCCCCGATCCCCATTTTACCAAAGAATTCACATCCCTGGTAGCTAGTGCACCCCCCAGCCCCAATCCCCTGTTTAATAAATGAATTCACATCCCTGGTGGCTAGCAACCTTCCCAGCCCTGCTCCCCTTTTTAATAAATAAATCCATGTGACTGGTGGTTAGTGGACCCCAAGCCCAAATCCGCTTTTTAATAAATGACTCCATGTCCCTGGTGGACAGCAACCGCATCCAGCCCTGATCTGCTTTCTAATAAATTACATCATGTCCCTGCTGGTCTAGCAGACCCCCCTCCAGCTTCAATCTCCTTTGTATTTAAATGTCACAGGTGACAGTATTGCAATTCTGGAAGTGGACAACTGATACAATGTCCATGCGGTCACCCACAGTGGCTAACTGAGTAGAGTCTAAAAAAATGTCTTCTTGCCTTTACAGATCATCTGTTCTGCAGCCTTCTCATCCAACAAGTAAGACTTCATCTCCTCAGCCTCCCTGCAGGGGCACCTGAGTGCCCACTCAAGGCATGGTCATCACAGATGTGATGGTAAGAATCCTGTCCAAAATATTTTTTCATTTAATTTCACAGGTACAACACAATAAGTAGTGTGCTAGAGCTTAACTAATTGCTATCTTTAATCCACTGGTCTCTTTCCATTCTGCTATTAATGCCTCCTACTCCAGCAAACAAGCCATCAGCATCTTCTACACCAGATCATTGATGTGGTCAGCACTGCAACCTCATTCTCATACCTCCTCCTACTCCTCCAGCTTCTCCACCATTATCTGTGTGGTCTTATTTATTTATTTATTTCATAATTCAGATTTACAACCTTTGAGCCAAAGACTCATTTACAAAGGCACCTCGTCACAGGGAGGGTAGACAACAATTGGTGGTGGAGTACAACAATGAAAACAATTACGCGTGAGATACAATAAAAGAATACACAAAGCAATTCCAGTAATACAAGGGTGTGCAAAGGCTTCAATTAGTTGCAATTAGTCTAGTATATAAATAATAAGATACCACTAGGGGTTCTAGGGAGTGATACTTGGGGGAGAAGGCAGTCCAAAAGGATGTTGTCTGTAAATTGGGCCAGGCGGAGCTCTAGGTATGGTCCAGTCAGGGACATTTACAGTTCCGAGTGTCAGTGAGGTGGTTTAGGAAGGCAATTTTGAAGGGTCAGATTTTGGGGATGTTTGTGATATGAGTGGGGAGGGAGTTGTACCAAGAGGGGGCTCTGTGGTGGAACGATCTTTGGACAAGAGAGGTCCTGGTTCTCAGGACCTGGAAGGTGGCTTTGGTTGTGCTTCAAGTGGTGACTGAGTGGGAGGCCAATTTTAGGGATGCTGCAACCCCTGAGGGGGAGAGCCCAAGTAGTGATTTTTTTTGCCAGTATACAGGTGTGGTAGTGGAGGTGCTCATCAAAGGTGAGTAAGTTCGAGGAGGAGTAGATCTGGCATGTGTGAGTTCTGCTGGGTGCACCGGTCAAGAGCCTGCAAGCCTTGTTGATCAAGGTCTGGACTTTGGTGAGGGCAGTGGGGCTAGCAGCCGCATAGATAGGGAGCCCGTAGTTGACCAATGACAGGATGGAGGAGGTGATCGCCAGCCAGAGGGCATTCTGAGGGAGGCCATCTTTGTGGCAGTAGAGGCGTCTAATCCAGGTGTTTATGGCAGTTGACAGGAAATTAAGATGAGAGTGGAAAGAGAGAGCCGAGTTGAAGGTGATGCCAAGATATTTGTATGCAGACACCTGTTCAAGGGGGTGTAGGGTGCTGGGGAGGATGAGAAGGGGGCATTTCTGGAGTTACTTGGGCGGTGGACAAAAAGCATAGATTTTGTCTTCTTGACATTCAGAACTAGATGATGGTCGAGGAACCATTTTTCAGCTTGGATGAAGGTGAGTTGCAGAGAGTTCTGGAGGGTGATGGGGTCGGGTGGGATGCGACGAGAACCACATCATCTGCATATAGGAGCATATTGCCCGAGCAGGAGCTAGGAAGGGTGTTTAGAAAGAGACTGAACAATGTGGGGCCCAGGATGGATCCCCGGGGGACACCTGAGCGAACAGAAAGGGCAGTTGATAAGGTACCATTTATCTTGACCCATTAGGATCTGGAATGGAGGTAACTGGAGAACCAGACAAGGAGGCCAGATGAGAAGCCTAGTTGATGGAGGGAGTCAAGCAGTAGGGGGTGACACACAATCAAGTGAAGTCAACCCTTCCTCTGTATCCAAAGTGAATACCAGTCATCAACCTGATGCTGCTGCCTGATTCTACATTGTCACACAGCTGAAAAATAGCTAAAATAAGAGAAATGAGAGCAGAAAACAGAGAGTGACATATGAAGAACATTCAAGAATTTAATAACAAAAATGGAAAAAATTCATACTTGCCTTCTCTGGTAGGAAACACAGCTAAATTAAATGAACTGATGCAGGCTGGAACCATGCAGCAACAGGATATCATCACCCAAGTGATAAATACTCGAAAAGAGAGAAACAGGAAAGAAAAATAGTTAGATAGACACAGTTTCCAGTTTCCATCACACCACCCACTGCCAAAAAGTAAAAAAAATATATTTACCTTTGCTGGCAGGAAATACAGTGATACTTGAAGATCATCATCCGGATCTGCACTCCAAACGTGCATCATCACTTCATGAGAAAATATTCAGACTTTCTAGTCACTACAGTTCATCAGAAAAGGTGCTGTGGTGGGAGACTTACACAGCATATAAGCAGCATATTCATTCATGGAACCCATCTCTTTGTTTCACTGGGCAAAAATTTCCAGACAAGAAAATCTATTCATGAGAAAATATTCAGAATGTCTAGTCACTACAGTTCATCAGAAAAGGTGCTGTGGTGGGAGACTTATACAGCACATAAGCAGCATATTCATTTGTGATGCCTATCTCATTGTGTTTTATTGGGCAAAAATTTCCAGACAAGGGAACTTATAAGACTGAGAATTCCTGTGCACTAAAGTTCCTCCCCTAAGATGCATTACAAGAGCTGTGGCAGGAGATTGACATGCAGTATGGCACCTTGCAGCTGCATGCAGCTGCCTAGTGTATTTACTCTGCTAATTAAAAAAAAATTCTAGGAGTACAGAATTTATGTATGTGGTGCTTTTCTAACAATTTTCCCTAAAGTGCATTGTAAGAACTGTGATGGGGGGAGCTGACACATAGTGCAGTACCTTGTAGCAGCATGCAGCAACCTGAGATACAGTATTTATTCTGGTAGTTGAGAAAAGTTCTGGGAGTTCAGTATTTATGTATGTTGTCCTTTTCTCACAGTTTCCTCTAAAATATGTTACAAGGACTGTGGTGGGGGGACTGACACACAACACCTTGCCACAGCATGCAGCAGCCTGATGTATTTATTCTGGTAGTGGAGAAAAATTCTGGGAGTACAGAATTCATTTACGTTGTACTTTTCTCACAATTTCTCCTAATGTGCATTACAAGAATTGTGGTGGAGTCACTGGCACACAGTGCAGCACATGGTAGCAACATGCAACAGCCTGACATATTTATTCTAGTAGTTGGGAAATCTTCTGGGAGTACAGAATTAATGCATGTTGTGCTTTTCTCACAATTTTCCCTTAAAGCCCTGAAAACAGCAGATCTAACTTCCTCCACTAACTCAGGAAGACTTCAAAATGCAATTAAAGTTCAGTCTGCACATAGAGAAGTAGCATGTGACCTGTAGGAGCTGTATTCATGTGACATACAGGGATTTGTTTACCAGAAGCATCAATCTGAGTAAGCTTTGGACAAATGCACCCTAACTACAAAGTTGCAAGGGAAGTCGCCAGTTAAAATTTCAAAAAGTGGCTTTTATAGTAAATGGTAAAAAAATTTGCAAATAGTTCTGTGAAGTTGAAGCTGATGACTTTGCTGGAACTTCACTGGTGAATTAAAACGTTGCAGCATCTCTACAGGACACACAGGAGACTACAGGATGTCAGCAGAATCAGCCTGATACAATCTACTATACTGCAGTAAACACTAAAAAAAAATGTTTTTGCAAACAAACTGCAAATTGGAACTAGTCCCACACTTGATTGTGGGGATCTTAATGCTGACTGGTCCCCTTTAAGGAGAACAAGATTCAGGATGGGCTTGTGTAACTGGGTCCCCGTGGATGCTTTTGTTACTACCCTTGTGGACTCAAAACAAGGTTGAGAGGTTTGGGTTAATGAACTCCTGATTGGGGGATATGCATCCAAGATTTAAGTTAATTGCACAGTGCCTCCAGCTAGAAAAAGATTTTAGGGAGCCTGGTATATATACGGTATAACTCGACGGGAGGTGGCTTGCACCTGGTCTGTCTGGTCAGATTTTTACCAGCCAGAATTCACTGACATTGCAAAGACCATCCAAACATTGTGCCCAACCAGTTGTAGTTTGGATCCAAGCCTTACACCCCTCTTAGTGGGATGTGTAGATGTTATCTGCCCGATCCTGGCTGTAATTGTCTGGAAGTCCTTGGAGAGTGGGGTCTTTCCTGACCCCCTTAAGGAGGCAGTCTTTCGACCACTCCTTAAGAAATCCTCCTTGGATCCAGACTGTCTAGTTAACTACCGGCTTATCTCTAACCTGCCATTTGTTGGTAAGGTTATTGAAAAGGTGGTTGCGTTGCAAATGCATGATCATCTTACAACTCACAATGTCTATGATTCTCTCCAGTCTGGTTTCAGGAAGAAGCATAGCACAGAGACTGCTCTTGTCCTGGTATTGAACAACCTCCTAATGGCTAGAGATCGAAAGGCACGTCCCATTCTGGTCCTTGATCTCTCTGCTGCATTTGATACTGTAGACCATGGTGTGCTGCTGGAGTGCCTGTGGCTCTTTTGTGGCTGTCTGGTACAGTCCTTAAATGGTTCCATTCATTCCTCATGGGCAGGACTGAGAGAGCTGTCATTTGAATTTATTTCTCTGACGCTCACTCCCTGCTCTGTGGGGTGCCGCAGGGCCCCATTTTGGCCCCCATGTTGTTTGCAGTGTACATGCTGCCATTGGAAGATATCATCAGGTGATACAGTCTGAGTTTTCACTGCTATGCAGATGACACTCAGCTGTATATGTCCTTTCTGCCCAGACAAAATAATGCACTCCCCATGCTAAATAATTGCCTTACTGAGATCAGAATCTGGATGAACTCCAGCTGGTTGAGACTGAATCCAGACAAGACTGAAGTGTTGGTTGTGGACCCAGGTCATCCAGGGGTGGGTTGGGGGGCTGGACAACCATCAGGTTTATTGCTTGGCGGTATGCAACTCACTACCTCAGATCAGGTGAGTAACCTGGGCATTATTTTTGATAATGATTTGACTCTAAAATGTTAAGTTTCAGCAGTTGTCAAATCTTCTTTTTATCATCTCAGGAATATCGCCTGGGTGAAACACCTGGTTCCTCCGGACGACTTTCCAACACTGGTCCATGCCTTTGTCACTACCCATCTAGATTACTGCAATTCCCTCTACCTAGGGCTACCAGGGGTTGATATCCGCCACTTGCAGCTGGTGCAGAACGTAGAAGCCAGACTTCTGACTGGGATCTCTAGGACTAGTCATATTACGCCAGTGCTCCGTGAGCTGCACTGGTTACCTGTTCAGTGGTGGATCACCTTTAAGGTTGGCTTGCTAACCTTTAAAGCCCTACATGGTCAGGGACCCAGCTACCTGCAAGATTTCCTTGTAGCCTACTGGCCCCTCCATCCTCTCCAATCTACCGATCAGGGATTGCTGGAGATTCCCAGGGTTCAGATGAAGACATCTGGTTCTTGAGCTTTTTCTTTCTTGGCTCCAACCCTGTGGAATTCTCTACTTTATCGGTTAAGAGAATGCCTGACCGCCGATAGGTTCAAAATTGAGTTAAAAACCCTTTTATTTGATTTAGCCTTCCCAAAATATGGATAACCTGTTTTATCATTTTATTTTATTTTATTTCTATTTATACCTGCTGTATCTGGTTTTATGTACAGTGCCTTGGTTTGGAAAGGCGCTATAAAAATAAAGTTTGATTTGATTCGATTTGATTTGAACTCTCTGGGGTGCAGTAGCTACTTACCTCCCATGGGATCAGTCCACCAATGAACCACAATTTACTTCTTTAGTTTTTGTTGACCAGGAAAAAAGAGTTAGAAATACTGGATTTTTATCTTCATCCACTGAAGGGGAGTGGAAAAAAGATGCAAACCAACTGAAATTAACCCAGATTAAACAATAGACGAGCTATGTCTATACAGAAAATATAAACACAATAACAAGGGCTTTATCTGAGTTCAGTAACAGGGCCCAGGTGAAAGGAGAAAGGTTATGCAATGAGGTAGCAATTGCCCATCGAAGCCCAACCTAAAGCACCATAAGGGATAATCTTCACTAGACGTTCCAGGTTCAGTCAGAAGATATACTGTATATACACTGGGCTGTGCTTCTAGTGCACTTCCATATTCAGCTCATTCACAGTACAGTTTCTTTTTCAGCCCACCTTATTGGAGAACACTACCCTTTTCCCACTGGTATCAATGACTAAAACCTTGAATGCTACAGATGTGGAGAGCTCCAGTTCTTCACTGGTGTAGGCCCAATGATGTTGCACCTGGTTGGCAGGAGGTAGTGTACTTACAACTATAGTGATGCTTTGCAAATGAAACCACAAACCGAAATGCTTCAAACCCACAAGGGGTATTTGTAAATCCAGGTCAGATGCCACATTTAGCACTTTCCCAATAACTATGATACAATGATGGTTATTGCAGGACAATCCCTGAGTTTACACATTGCTCTTCCAGACCATGGGATCTCCCTCAATGAAGAGCAGTGGTGGCACAGCTGCAGCAAGTCACTGTCTGGCTGGTATTACCTTGTTTCTTGACAATAATAAAAAATAATAATAAATGTTATTTCTCAGAAGTGCCTTTCAACCATCAAGGCGCTGTACAAAGAGATAAGGGATCATAATAAAAACTCAGAAAAACAGTAAAATAATCAGAGGGTCCAACATTAAACTGTGCCACCAAAAGCATGGCACCACAAATATGTTTTCATTGCCTGCTTAAACCCCCCAACAGTCGTGCACTCCTGAAGCTGGTAGGGTAGAGAATTCCAGAGTGTCGGTGCCGCATGCATGAATGCACGGGCCCCTGAAGATTTCAAAGACACCCTCAGAATCTCTAGCAACCCCTCGTCAGCCGAGCACAACTGTCGCACCGGGCGGTAGGGAAGGAGCAGCTGTTTCAAGTAGTCAGGGCCCAGTCCATGTAGGGCTTTATAAGTCAGTAAACCGACATTAAAGATGATCCGCTACCTAATCGGCAGCCAGTGCAGATCTTGCACAGGTGTACTATGAGAGGACCGAGGGAGTCCCATCAACAATCATGCTGCCGCGTTCTGCATGAGCTGCAGGTGGCGGATATCAACCCCAGCCAACCCTAAGTAAAGGGAGTTGCAATAATCTAGGCACTAGGTCACAAAAGCATGGACCAGAGTAGGTAGGTCACCAGACGGAACAAGATGTTTATTTCTGGAGATATTCCTAAGATGATAAAAAGAAGACTTGATGATAGCTGACACCTGAATTCATATAGTTAGTTGGTCGTCAAGCACTACCTACAGGTTTCGCACCTATTTAGAGGAAAGGAGCTGCAAACCACCAAGAACAAGTCCAGAGGGCTGATCAGCCCTCAACCCCTCTATTCGGTGACCTGAGTCTACTACCATCACCTCCTTCTTTCCAGAGTTCAACTTTAACCAGCTCAAAGTCAACCAGTCTTGGATTTCAGCGAGGCAGGAGTTAAATATGGAGACAGCTCTATCCTGGTCGGGGGCAAAAGACAGGTTGAGCTGGGTATCATCAACATAACAGTGAAACCTCAGCCCATACCGTCTTACAATGTCTCCGAGGGGCAGCATATACACTGCAAACAACATGGGGGACAGCACTGAACCCTGAGGAACCCCACATGGCAGGAAGAATGGGTCCGAGGAAAAAATCTCAGACACCACTCTCTGACTCCTGCCAGTGAGGAAAGATGTAAACCATCTGAGGACTATATCCATTAATTCACAGATAGACCTCAGGCATCCAAGCAGCATCCCATGGTCTACAGCATCAAAGGCTGAAGAGAGATCAAGGAGCACCAAGCTAGAGCGGCTTCTCCAATCTCTCGCCATCAGGAGATCATTGAGCACCCAAACCAGTGCCATCTCAGCACTGTGCCTCCTTCAAAAACTGGACTGGAGAGGTTCATAGATGTTATGGATGGTCAGGTGGTCATCCAACTGTACCGCAACTACTTTCTCAACCACGTTCCCCTATAAAGGGAAGGTTTGAGATTGGTCTGTAGTTGGCAGAAATATCTGGGTCCAAAGAAGCTTTCTTTAGGAGGGAGGGAGGTTACCTTCACCTCCTTCAAGGAGCTTGGAAACTCACCGGATTCCAAGGAGCACTGGACTATCTGCACCAGGACCGGGCCGATCAAATCCCAACAACCCATAATCAAGGAAGTTGGGCCCAGGTCCAAACTACAGTTCATAGGGTGCATACCCTGGACAATCCACATGACATCCACAGGTTCTGGCAAGGCAAAGGAACTCCAGGAAGTCCGAGGCAAGGCGACCAAGCACCGATCATCTGCAACCCCCATAGAGCGGGTCGAAAGAATTCCCGACCTGATGTTGGCCACCTTATCCGCAAAGAACTGAGAAAGTTCATCGCACCTTAACTGCGAAAAAGGTCTTTAGAGCTGCAGACAGCCTGGGTTGCTCAGCCTGTCCACAGTTCGGAAGAGCTGAGCTGATTGGTTCTGAGAGGCAGCGATCTCCCCAGAAAGGAATTCTGAATTCTTACGAGAGATCGCAGATTGGTAGATCTGATAGTGTTCAACCAATCTAAGATGGTCGGCCTTCAAGGTGGATTTCCACCAATGCCACTATAACCTACGTCCTACTCACTGCAACTCCCTCAAGGACCCATCAAACCACGAGGCCTGAGGGCGAAGGGGGAGAGGACAAACACAGACAGGAGCAATCAAGTCCAGGGCTACAGAAATGGCCTTATTATAAGCCACCACTAGAGTCTCTGAACTTGAGCTGGCCACAGGAAACTCTGAGAGATCAATCACCACCACTAGGCCTTCGGGACTCACTTCCATTAAGAGCGGTAACTGACCATCTCCACAAAGGCAGGCCTTCTAAGGAGGGCACAAAAATTGAATCTCACAGTGTGATGATCGGACCAACCGACCGGTTCCACCCCCAAATCGGAGGCCTCAATCCCCAGGAGGAAGACCAAATCAAGAGAGTGACCATGTTTATAGGTGGTAGAGGTAAACTCCTGTGTAAGGCCCAGAGATGTCATAAGCTGGAAGAAGTGTTGTCCAAACTGCGAGAGTTCGTCCTTGACCCAGGCATTGAAGTTGCCCAGTACCATCAATCTGGCTGACTCCAGTGTCATGTCGGTGACGAAATCTGCTACTTCCTGCAGGAAACACATCACATCCCTGGGTGGATGATAGACGAGGGCTGTCCTGCAACCTACACCAGCCACCACTGTACTCTCAAATTATTCAGCCTCCTCAACTGGAACACTCGTGAGGCCCAACTCGGTCTTGAAACAGACCGCCACCCCCCCCCCATAATCCAATCTCAGGACAAAAAGGCCTTGGGTGTCAGCTGGTAAATAACTGCTTCTCTGGTCCAGGTCAGCCCTCTTCTGACATTCACATTGAGCACTTGATTTTCCAGTGCACACACAGGGCTGCTTTTGATGTATTTCGGACACATTCTGCATTCATGCAAATAATCCAGATATGTGCTTCCTATTCTCATACATCCTGACTTGAATGCCATCCCCAATATGATGATTACACTGCACATGAGTGGCACTCATGCATGTGCAGTTGCGTGGAATGACATAATGCCATTCCCAAGATGACAGTGCCAGTGGAACTGCGCATGCACACAAGTTCTTGTGCCGACTTGCAGAAGTAGTGGCTGAAATAGTGCCACTACAGCTCTGAAAGTGAGCGACTGTAGCGGACTATTTTCAGCTTTGTTGGAGTTTTGGAAGAATACTTCAGAAACTCCAACAGGAAACATTCCATGATCACATGTTTTCAGAGCGATCGATCCCAAAATGGCTGCAGGCTCCATCCACAGCCGTAAAATGACCCTGATTAGTGCTGTGCAGAACATACCATTCTGCTGGCATAATTCCTCTTGAATGACAATTACATTTCCAAGCTGTATCTTGTAATATTTTTATGAAATTCATGGAATTCTGAAAGCATTCTGCAAATTTGTTACTAAAACCATGGACTGTGACTCTGCATTTTGGGTTTAATTTCATGATTGTGTAATTGCAAACCATTGCAATGCTGTTAGGGATTAGTATTCCACAAGTGCTTTATTTTATTAAGTCCAGAATATATAAGACCTGCATGAAATACATACATTTCTGATGTGAATTACATCTAAGCAAGTTACAATGTGTCTTACCAGTTGATATATACCTTCTAACAGTTATGTAAACTGAATAAAACATGCAGATTATTAAACAAACATGAAAGAGAGAAAACAGAAATGTATGCCATCTCCCAGTCTAACCTATACTTTAGTCTATGCATCTCCAAAGTGTAATATTAGTGGTGAAGAGCTTGTGGACATCATATACACAACATAATAACATATCAGCAGCACTAATAAAATGTAATACTTCCAAACAACTTGTCTTTATTTTGTTGTTTGCAGCTTAGTGTCAATAGAAAAAGTCTACTGTAAACCTGTTGGGAGGCAGGAGGTGCATATCTTCTGCATCTAAGAAATTGGGGCATCCAAAGTGGTTGTTCTACATTCCATTGTTTTAATTTCTGACACCCTCTTTCTCCACAGGTCAGCAGCTGGGGGAAGATGAAATAGCCAAGATAGAGTGAGACACTTCAGTGCTACCACCCTTATCTGGCTATGTTTACACCTATTCTTAGGGCCTTTTAAGAGATCGGGGAACCCTAGGACTAGATCCTGAAATGTAAACAAAATCTGCAGTATTCTGTATCTTGACATGCACCTACTACTAGAAATGTTTTATTATAGGGCCTGCCCAGAAAATATGAAAATAAGATCCCACTGCTCCACATTGTTTCCAGCAGAAACCAAAGTGTGTAGCACAGAAATGCTTTGTGACTATCGGGGTCCTAAAGTATCTGGTAAGGACTCTCCAGTTAAACTACCTCCATATGGGGAGGCTGTTATTGCCCAACCCCTAGGTAGTTAGATGCACTTCCCATTGTTTAACTAGCAGCATTGTCCCATTTTCAGTTTCCCAATGCAGAGACATTTGTTCCAAGGAGGAGATCTTGGACTTGATTTACAGCTTTTAAAGATCAGAAACTATCATGGCTTTTTCCCGTAGTCTTATTAACCAGCAAAAGTATTGTTCCAGGTCTGATTGTGGCCTCTTGAGCTGAGTTATGATATTATGATCTGATATAAAATGTCTGACCTGTAAGAATCTATAATGGTCTTCTCTTCTTCACTGAAATTATCTTTAAATTCTTGAAAAGAGAGTCACTGGTGGTCAGAAGTGTATTGTTCAAAATGTGTTAACACTTTACTCTTCCAGTACCTAAACCCCACATCTAGATGAGTGGGAAAAAGGCATCATGATGCCTGATCAGAATAAGTGGTCCTGATGCGTCCAACAAGTCTGTTATTTTCCTGACTTTTATTAAGATTTTTACTATATACTTCAACCTGGGGTTCCTCATGGTGTGACTTGTATCTGTGGGTAATACTCATGTTGGAATGGTCCATAAATGAAGGGTTGGTGAGCCAACCTCATCAAAATGATATCATCCAAAATAAGTCCTCTGCTTCGCCCATGTTCCCAAATAGACTGCTTGGGCTGCTAGATAATAATTCCTGAGACAGGGAAGCCCCAGACCTCTCTGTTCCTTGGTTAACTACAAAATGCTCTGTGCTGTTTTAGGACATTTCCTCTGCCACAAAAATTTAGATATCTCTTTTAATAAAATGTTCCAGTATAATTTGAAAATTTGGGATGGGGAGGGTCTAAAACAGGATCAGAAAATGTGGAAGAATATTCATTTTCTTGACTTGTACTCTACCATATAAAGTTAATTGAAGTAATTTCCATCTAGCTAGATCCTGCCAAAGAGTGTCTAGTAATCTATGGCAGTTATCCTGAAAGAGTTGAGTGATATCTGTTGACACCCTTATGCTCAGGTACAGGACGTTATTATGAGAGGTCCAGGAGAAGGGGTAAAGTTCTTTAAACCCAGGGGGCTGAGTTCCACTAATACAGAAATAGAAAATATTGTTTGAATCCCACAGCCCCCACTTCCATACTGTGTGACCCTAAGCAAGTCACTTAACTTCCTTGTGCTCCCAGGTTGCACCTGTAAACAAGCTTTCAGATTAGTGTGTCTCACCTGGTTAAACAATTGGAAAAAAAAAAAAACTTAGCTTATGGTGGTAGATAAGGACCACTTGGCACACCTAGTTTGCCCATTTTCCCTGCCTACTGTAAAACCGTAGACCATATTTGATGTCCAGATTTACCTCCCCCTTTTCCTACCACTAAGTTTCCCTTTTGCCTATCCCATGCCTTCTTGAATTTCATTAGTTTTTGGCCCCAACACATCTAATGGGAGGCTGTTTCAGGCATCCACCACTCTTTATGTGAAGAAATACTTCCTTACATCTCCCCAGAGTCTACCCCCTCCAGCTTCATAGCATGACTCTTTGTTCTTGAGCATCTTTTACTCTGAAAAAGGCTTCCTTCTTGAACCTTGTTTATACCCTTGAGATATTTGAAAGTCTCAATCAAATCCCTTCTCTCTCTCCTTTCCTCCAGGGTATACATATTGAGGTCCTTCAGTCTCTCTTCATAGGGCTTTTGATGCAGATCTTGTAACATTTTAGTTGCTTTCCTATGGACCACCTCAACTCTGTCCCTATACTAAGTATCATAGTTTATGACTTGGCATAATTTGTCTTGTAGCCTGCAATGCTCCCAAACTTCTTTTAAAATATCTAGGAGGTGTGGGGGAGGTGAAGAGAGTAGGCCACCCACCTAATTGTCATCTAGATTAAATTTGTGCAGGACCAGTAATAAAAAGGCCCAGTCCACCATATCGATGGCCTTCTCAGCATCCATACTAATGATCAGCTGGAAGGCCCATTTACCCCTCTGTGTTGTGATGACGTTTAAGAACTTCCTTATGTTATCTTGTAGCAATCTACCACAGATAAATCTAGTTTGATTGCAATGAACTATCTCTTGAATATGCCGTCGGAGGTGATCTGCAAGAATACCCTTAAATATCTTGAAGTCAATGTTTAACAGTGAAACTGGGTGATAGGAACAACTCTCCAAGATCCTTCCCTGGTTTCAATGTGATAGTCTTGTTGTTTTGCATGATGCCCTGTACACTTTAGCAATATTTAAAACATTAGTTCCAATTCAGCAGGTGTGCTTGCCTTGTGTTGTATCCTGGACTTATGTTATTTGCCAAACACCAAGTCCTAGCTGTAAATGCTGCCTTTATTTCTGCTTTGCATTCTGCCTGGTTACAAGAGGACTGAAACCTGGTCTGGATGCCATAAAGGGGGGATCTGGGAGTTTTCACTGTGGATGGCATTCCTGACAGCAACTATGTGTTGGGAAAACATTTCTTGGAAGGCCTTATAAAAATTGCTGGGGTAGCTGTTTGTGCCTGGAAACTTACTATTCTTTGGGATCTTGCTTGTACTTGTACCTCCTGTGCCATAATGGGGGCATTTAGTTCTCCCTCTCGTGACCTCCTAATTTGGAGAGAGAAATGCATTTAGGTAGGTTTGTACCTCAGTAAGGTGGTTTGGACTCCTCTCTTCCATATACAAATTTGCATTTTTTTTAACTTTGTTTGTTAATTGTATTCAAATATAAACAAAGCATTCCAAAAAATAGCATACAAGTCAAATTAGCAGAGGTAACAGTATACAAGCAGTAGAGTCACTTTTCTTTGATGTTATAACATGGAAGGCCCAGTACATTAAAAAGTGATTCAGAACTTTTATACACTAGAGCCAGCTGTAGTCAGCAGTGGTACTGTAAAACTGTTATTAAAACCACTTGCCTTGCCAACCCTAATGGTTGTTGTAAGTTGGCTATATCTTTAATAATAATCACAAACGGGTCTCTTCATAGAGCTCTGGTGTGAATCCCAGCCACCACCACCACACAGTATGAAAAGTATGAAACTTGAGAACCAACAGGCAGTAACATATAGAATAATACATGGGGGGGGAGTGCATGATGAGAATTTAATGTACACCCGAGGGGTGGGATGCTTTGTCCTCAGGGTTTATCTAAGCATCCCACCCCAAGGGTGTGCATTACATTCGAGTTTTGCACTACCCCCATGTGTTGTTTTATGTAGTTGCTGGGGGACGTTTTTTCTCCAACCAGATTTCATTAAATAAAAAAAAACATGTAGTTCAAAAAGTCCTGTGTTGTTTTTTGCTATTTGTTACAGCATGTGGCACAACGATTCAGAAAGTGAATAAAGTGAGGTATAATGTTTTAAAAGGTGCATTTGTCTATTTTAGTATTTTTTTTTTAAACTGGCAAAAAACTGGTTGCTTTAAGAGAGTGTTCAAATGGGAGTGGCTTCGTTCCTATGGTGAAAACCGCATCTGGTTACATCCCCTGGAAACAGTAAACTTTGACCATGTAACAGTTTTAATTTTTAGCAAGCATGGTTAAAAAGCATTAAGATGTTTTAGTTGATGTTCAAAATAATTTTTATAAGGTCCTGGTTGTCGTTACAGCAATTTGTAAATTTGGTCAAGGGTCAGGGTTCACAGCTGTTTGTATGGAGACAGTGGTGAGTGACAGGAAGAGAGAAAATTGCTGGAAAATGTCTGGTGAGGGCTACATGTTTTGTTGATTTCTACTGCTATGACTGTTTTTCGTTTTGGTCAGAGCAAAATGCAGAATGACATAGATTGAGAGAGCTGTGTGAGTTAAATGCCAATTGTGAGAGTGCAGTCTGTGAGCCAGTACGAGCAGGGCTGAGGAGAATCTGACGTGAATTCACCGTTATAACCTGCAGGTTATAACAGTGAATTATAACCAGGTTCTCCTATGAGAAAAAATGTCCCCCGGTTATTACATAGAGAATAATGTATGGATAGGTGGTTATAACGAGAATTTTACACACACCCAAGGTGCGGGATGCCACATAAACGTGTGAAGCCCGAGGGGTTTATTAACGCATCCCACACCAAGGGGGTGTGTAAAATTTGAGTTAATAATCACCTACTCTTACTTTACTTTTTATAATTACTGGTTTCCATTTTTTTGCCCCCCACCTTGCACAAGATTTTTAAAGAATTGCATAAGAGACCTATAGTACAGGATGGAAATTCATTAAGGTTGTTATTGCATTACAGGCACTCTTTTAATCATTTGTATTTGAATACATTTTTTTAGGTAAACAAACAGTTTAAGTAGATTCTTATTTAAGATCGTGTAACTTACAGTCCTTTATGCAGTGAGGCCGTGACGGTTTCCATTTTTTTTGCTACTTCTGGAAATTTTCGGTAAATAAACGGTAAACATGTAACTTCAGTAGAATTTAACTAAGAAAATGTTAAACTTTTTAAGGAGAAGTTCAAACTATTAAGTCCAGTTTTAGGTTCAGTCTTCAGAGTTCAGGTTGCTGCACTGTTGCTAGGGAGAGCTCTGGTCCCCATGGTGTGGCAGATCATGCGGTGTTAATCTCGCGGTGCATGAGGAGAGAAAAGGATTAGGTTAGAGTGGGTTAGGGAGCATGTTACATGTAGGAGGATTTTTTTTGGTGGTGACTCGCCGAGAAGAGGGATGGAGCTGACAGGAGGGCTGCGGCTGACAGAGCATGAGTGGCTGACTAATTCAGTTTGTTTTCAGGTGTTTGTATCTCGCGCTTCCGATAGAGAAAGCTGGCACATGTTTACCATTATAACCAGCTCAGCTGGTTATAACAGCAAATTATAACTAGCTTTCTCTATGGAAAAAAATGGAAGTCAGTAATTATAGACTAATTACTAACATACTAACATACTATTTGCCAGCAGATTAGGCCTTATGGTCTATCAAGTCTGCTCGAACCTAGATCCTTAGTTGGGTGCCGAGACCCTCCCATCCCTTGTGCTCCAGAAACCCCTATCATCCATCCCCACCCCCCCGGGACAGGCCATCATCTGATACATCCACTTTCTGTGTCTGTCCCACCCTCTCTTAAAGCTCTCCACTGTGGATCTCTGAACCAGCTCACCAGGCAGGAGCATTCCAAGGGTCCACCACCCTCTCAGTGAAAACCTCCTCCTCTTTCCCCCTCACCCTTCCACCTTCCAACTTCAAACCATGCCCTCTGGTGATGCCTCCTGCTTTAGTCTAAAGATCCCTCCATGTTTACCCTATTTATTCCCTTGAGGTACTTGAGACCTCAATCATGTCCCCCTGTCTCTCCTCTCCTCCAATGAAAACAGGCAGAGCTCCTCAAGTCTGTCCTCGTAAGTCAAATCCCTAGCCCTCGTATCATCTTTGTTGCCCTCCTCTGTACCCTCTCCAGGAGCTGTATGTCCCTCTTCAAGTGTGGTCTCCAGTACTGTACACAGTACTCAAGGTGTGGTCTAACCAGTCCATTGTACAGTGGCAGAATCACTTCCTTGCTCCTAGAGGTGATCCCCTTGCGTGCATCCCAACATCCTGTTTGCCTTGCTAGCTGCTCTCCTGCACTGCTCAGTGTTATTCATACATGTATCCACCATGACCCTAGGTCTTTTCCCTGTTGAGGCTTCCAGCACCTCCCTCCCAGGGTGTACCTGTGTTTAGGGTTTCCCGACCAAGATGCAACACCTTGCACTTGGTGATATTGAAATTTAATTTCCATGTGAGCCCAGCTTTCCAGGGTGTCCAGGTCCCTTGCAGGGCCAACCTCCCTCTTCTCCCTCAACTACTGCTCCCATCTTGGAGTCATCCGAAGAGACTCATTTCACACCTATACCATCCCTGATGTCTGATATGTATGCATTAAACAGATTGGACCCAGGACCGAGCCCTGTGGTACCCACTACCAACCTCTGTAGGGTTCGAGGCTCCCCACAGACCACTACTCTCTGAGTGCGTCCAGCTATCCAGTTTTCAATCCATCTGACCATCAAGGCCTACTCCTAACCCCATCAGTTTCTCCACCAGACCATTGGCAGGACAGAGTCAACGCCTTGCTGAAGTCCAAAAGATAATACATCCACAGGCTTACTCCTATCCAGTTCTGATGTTACCCATTCATAGAACTCTACAAGGTTGGTTTGACATGATCTACCTGGCACAAACCCATGCTGCCGACTATCCAGACCTCCCACCTCCTCCAAGTAAACCCCCAATCGTTCCTTTAGTATACTCTCCATTAATTTTCCCACCACCGAGGTTAAACTGATGGATCTATAGTTTCCTGGTACTTCCTTCGACCCCCCTTTATGGATTGGTACCACATGTGCCTCTCGCCAATCCCTAGGTACCCTCCCTGTCTCAAGTGACCTGTTGAAAAGCTCCGCCAGGGGTGCAGCCAGTATGTCCAGTATAATTATTTTATTTTATTTATTTATTTAATTAGTTTTTGTTGACCGGGTAAGTGCACTAGACAAATCCTGCCTATTTTCAGGCACAACCCGGGGGAGGGGGAAACAGATGAATGCCAACTGACCTTGAACCAGATGAAACTGTTGGTGGTATTGTTAGTGAATGAGGGAAATTTGGCCAGGACACGGGAAATTCCCCTACTCTTTTCGATAAGTGCCATGGGATCTTTAACATCCACCTGAACTACCACCAATCCAGGCAGATGGGACCTCGGTTTAACATCTCATCCGAAAGACGGCACCTCAGAAGTGCAGCACCCCTCTCATGCTGCACTACAGTGTCAGTACTGGGATATTAACCCAAGTGCCAGATGTGGGACCCACAGCCCTCTGATCTCCCGGCTTCAGAGGCGAGTGTGCTACCTACTGAGCCACTGACACTGATTTGCCAGTATATACCCTGTAACTCGTTCAGTTAAAACTGTACCACATTCATTTAGTGCTCTATTCCAAAGGATAATACATATAGGATTTGTGTAATTATTAAGTTCACTCTGGAATCTTTAGCAAGAATGGAAGTGCCATTTAAGCAAGCCAAACTCCCCTATCTCCAAAAAGTCTAGGATGGCCAGTTCCAAATCTGCAGAAAAATGCACAAATATACCATTTCACCACAAAACCCCATACTCCCAGAGGTGCTATCTCAGCAACCAGAGTCACCAAATAGAAATCATTATGTAAAAAAGATAGACAACATACTAAGAGCTGTGGTAACAATCCTATACTTGGGAACAATTCTAAAACTATATTGAGTAATTATCTAAACTGTGAGGTGACTGAAACACTGCAACACTCATTTAAACTGCAAGAAATTTTAACATATTTAAGTCCCAACATGTGCTGAATTAATAAAGTCTAGCGTACATCTCTCACATACACACTTACTGTAGCTATCAACTGACTGAAAAAATCAAGGCAGTCTGGAATTATAGTTCTAGACAGAAAACGTCAATGTCCCATTCAGTTCTTGTCCTCATTTAAGGGTTGGGAGGCAGTATAGCGCAGTGGTTTAAAGCTCTGAGCTGCAAATCTGGAGACCTGGGTTTGAATCCCACAGCCCCCACTTGCATACTGTGTGACCCTGAGCAAGTCACTTAACTTCCTTGTGCTCCCAGTTTGCGCCTGTAAACAAGCTTTCAGCTTAGTGTGTCTCATCTGATTAAACAATTGGGAAAAAAAAAATAAAATAAGGGTTGTCCTTCCAGTTTCTGCTCCACAGCCCTGCTTTCCAGTTTAGCTACATGAGCTCTGGTGGCTTTAGGGTCTATAAAACAGTATTGTTTATTGTCCTATGAAAAATAAAGTCTAGTTGGAAATCCCAGACAATACGAAATACCTGCTTCTTGTTGGATTCACATAACCCCTTCAAATGCTTTGTGTTTTGTTCAAGTTGTGTAGGAGTAGGGCAGAAAGAACAGAATTAAATTTTGTTTGACTTTAACAGGTCCCTGGTTTCTGGCAGCTTTAAACATTTTACCCCTCATTCCAGCTGATGTGGTGGTATATGGTCTTGCCCACTCTACCTGCAGCTTGTCCTTCTGGACTGGGATAAGAATCAATACTTCTTGCCGTACTCCGTATGAGCGAGCTCTGGTTTCATGATTGTACCAAGTCTTTTGTATTTGTTGGGCAGCTGACAGGATGCTTTGGGCCACTGCCATAAGCTCCTTCAGCTTTTCCCTCAACTTCAGGATATATTCCACTATGGGAGTCCCCTGGGTGGCATGCTTGCCTTTCCAGTCCTCTTGTATCAAATGTAGGGGCCCTCACACCCTACATCCATATAAGCTCAAAGGGAGAAAATCCAGTTGACTCTTGGGGCATCTCCCTGTAAGCAAACAACAGGTGGGGAAGGTACCTCTCCTAGTTACGCTCATGCTATTCTGCAAACACTTTTAGCATAGCCTTTAAGGTACCCTTAAATCTTTCTATGAGTCCATTGGATTGTGGGTGAAAGGGTGTCATACCTCTGCACCCCACCACACTTCTCCCACAAACATATCATCAGGTCCGACATGAAGTTACCCCTTCCCCAATCATAGATAACCTCCTGCAGAAACACTACATGGGGGAACATCCCTAGCAATCCATCTGCTGCTTTGTCCACCTCAATGGAGGAGAGGGTGACTGCTTCTGGGTAGTGGGTGGCAAAGTCAACCACCGTCAGAATATACTTTTTCCCGGAGGAGCTTGGAGTACTCCAGGGACCCACAATATCCATTCCCACGTTTTGAAATGGTTTCTCCACAATTTTTAAGGGAATTAAAGCAGCTTTTGTTTTTCCACCTGCTTTCACTATTTGCTGACACTAGTGACAGGATTTGCAGTATTCCTCCACCTGCTGAGTGAAGTTGGGCCAGTATAAATTATGAGCTAATCGACACATAGTGCGAGCAATGCCCAGATGTCCAGACATGAGAATATCATGAGCTAGCTTTAGCAGTCTCTCATGATACCCCTGGGAAACAACAAGCTGTCTGTCCATCACTCCTCCCTCTGTCCTCATGTCCTACATGTATAATAGCCCATTGTCTCAAAATAACTTGTGTTTACCATCACCTCCTTGTATCCCATCAGACTCTGCACAGGCTCTCAGTTTCTCAAAGCTAAGGTCAGTCCTCTGAGCAACTGCAAAGCTCTTACATTTCCCCAAAACATGGGACATGACCTCTTCAGCTCCCAGACTGAGGTCCATATCTATGGCATCAGGGGATTCATAGTTACTGCAACCCCAGCCCTCTGGCTATCTTTTATCCCTCCCTCCTTAGAGGCAATCTCTGCAGTTGTTTAGTGAATGGCCACTTGGAGGAGTTCAGTCTCCCTTGTGGGATACACAGGCTAGTAGACCAGCCTCCCACTCTCCCTTTCATCAGCTTCTGTGAGATTATCATGAGTCCCTAGCTGTCTGGCTCCAGGTAATGGCACATATTAACCCCTGCTGAATATCATTTCCTAAAATAACATCCACTGCAAGGGTATCTGCTACAGCCACCTTTCACACCCTTTCTCCTGCATCACCCCAGTCTAGAATAACACTGGCAAATGACAGGGTTTTTTCTCCCCCAGTTAATCCCTTCACAGAAACAAATTGATTTGGCAGGAGCTGCTCGGGTCCCACCAAGTCCCCTTTTACCAGAGTATGAGATGCCCCAGTGTCCCTTAACCCTCGGGTCTGCACCCCATTTACTGTAACTGGATGCATGTGCTCCCTCATATTCACAGGAATAGTTTCTATACAATTAAGGGCTGGCTTAGTTGGATTGACCCCTTTCACACCTTGTGTCATTTTAGGACACTGCCTGGCAATATGCCCTGGCTTCTTGCAGAACCAATATACATAATTTTTCTTGTCCCAAAAATCCCATTTTGGTACACTGTGCAGAGGCCAATGAGGGTTTGAGCTGCCCTAAAGTCGTGCTTTTCCCCTTTTCCCCTATAGTACCTGCTCCCCCACTTCTCTTCAGATCAGGCCTACTCCTGGCATAGCGATCAGTGAGCTCAGCAGCTTGTTTTGCTGTCAGAGGAACACGGTCCTCTAACCAGGTTTTTAGCTCAGTTAGACATGCCCAAAAGAACTGTTCCAACATTATAACCTCCTCAGTGGCCTGCACAGAATTAGCTTTTACACCCTCCAACTGTTTTAAAAGCTGATGTTGTTTTGTGGCAAGTTCCTCAAAGCTCATTTTAGGGCCCTTCCTAAGCTTTCAAAATTTTACTGTCATCATTGTCCATGTGATCCAGTACCTCATGCCCCTTGCCAGTAAGTAGTGGGGAAAATTGAAAGCTCCAGGCCTCTTTGGGTATCTTGGCCTAAATACAGACCTTGCAAATGAATTTAAAAATGCATCCATGTCCTCTCCCTCTTTAAATTCTGCAGTCAGTTTAGAATTTAACTTATACCCCAGCCCTGGAGTTTCATTCATGCCCCCACCACCTACCTGCTCTGGTGCTTTTTGAAATTTCTGTCTCTCCAGCTCAAACTCCCGCTGGCACTGTCTGTCCTGCTGCGTTGCCTCATGCTGTTTTTCTTGCAGGGTGAACTGTTTTTCCTGCAGGGTGAGCTCCCTTTCATGCTGTTTTTTTCTGTAGCCCTCTTTCACACTGTTTTTCCTGCATCTCTGCTTTAAGCCATTTCTGCTCCAGCTCCCTCTGATGCTGTTTTTCTTGCATGGCAAGTTCCATTTTTCTCAGCCCCGATTGCGGCTTTAGCCTCTCTAAATAAAGATCTGTGGTGGACTTCACTTGATCCTGTTGCTCCAGGTCCCCTCTGGTTTTGCTGGCCTCCACCCAAGATCTGGTCACTGTGATTCCCTCTGGCACCCGTCACGTCTAAGGTCTAGTCCTCTGCAGTCACCAACTGTGACTCGGAGTCCCGGGTAGCCTCCTGGTCATCGGCTGCCATGAGGGCTTCCATGAGGTTCTTTTAAATGCACCCCTTACACAGGACTTCTCACTTCTGGCACAGCTGCTTCATCTGTTCTACAGTGCAGTCTTTGTAGTTGGAAGCTATCTTTCTTCCATGCACTACCACTAGTCTGACCTACACTTGCAATCAAAAAAAGACATGGTAGAGAACTATATTCTGTACCCAGTTTTCTCTTTCCAATTTCTGCCCTCTTTGTCTGTGGTTTATTTGAACAATTACAATCCCATATGCTGGCACCAATCTATCACAAGCCTACTCCAGTGGGACATGATTCCGTGGGCTACAGGGAATCCCCTTGTGATCTGGGTCAGGATTACTCCCCCTCTGTCCTTTTAGAATGCTTGCTGTTTCACAACTGAACATCTGCCAAGGAGGTTCTTGGGCATCCTCTCACTGCATGAGGGGTGCAAATACAGTCCTGAATCTGTGTTCCTGGGAGAGAACCCTCTTGGCCCCTGTGTAGTGAACCAGAAAAGCCACACACATGTATAGGTCTTCGGGGATGCCCTATACACCCTATATGTGCCTTTTCTCAAAAACATAGAAACATAGACTTTGACCGCAGATAAGGACCGCTTGGCCCACCTAGTCTGCCCATTTCTCTACCTAGGGGATAAGCTGCAGACCCTATTTAACCAACAGCCTATTTCTTCCTACCACCCACAAAAATTGCCTTATGTCTGTCCCATGCATTCTTGAATTCTCCCACAGTTTTAGACCCCACGACCTCCTCAGGAAGACTGTTCCATGCGTCCACCACCCTCTCTGTGAAAAAAATACTTCCTCAAATTGCCCCTGAGCAGTCCCCCCTCTATCTTCAGATTGTGTCCCCTTGTTCTTGCACATCTCTTTTTCTGAAAGATGCTACCCTCTTGGACTTTGTTGATTCCACTGAGGTACTTAAACATTTCTATCATGCCCCCTCCTTTCCTCAAGGGTATACATATTAAGCTCCTTTAGTGTCTCCTCATATGGCTTCTCTTGCAGACCCTGCACCATTTTAGTTGCCCTCCTCTGAACTGCCTCCATTCTGTCTATGTCCTTGTGGAGATGGGGTCTCCAGAACTGGACGCAGTACTCCAGATGGGGTCTCACCAATTATCTATACAGGGGGATAATAACTTCCTGTTTTCTTCTGGTGATACCTCTCTCTATACATCCCAGTATCTCCCCAGCCCTCTCTACCACCTTCTCACATTGCTTGCCAACCTTAAGGTCATTTGTTATGATTACCCCCAGGTCCCTTTCCATTTTTGTTGTTGTTACTACCTCCCCTCATTGTGTAATCTTCCCCTGGGTTTTTGTTTCCCAGGTGCATTACTTTGCACTTCTTTGCATTGAATCCAAGCTGCCATACTTCTGACCATTCCTCTAACCTTGCCAAGTCCCTTCTCATCCTTTCCATGCCTCCTTGTGTATCAACCCTGTTGCAGATCTTTGTGTCATCTGCAAAGAGGCATACTTTTCCTTCCAGTCCCTCTACAATGTCACTTATAAAGACATTAAAAAGGGCAGGACCCAGTATTGAACCCTGCGGTACCCCACTAGTAACCCCTATTTCTTCAGAGTGGACTCCATTTACAATTACCTTCTGTGTTCTGTTGTTCACCCAATGTTTTACCCAAGCTACCACCCTGGGACCCACTCCCAGACTGGTTAATTTGACTACTAATCTTTTGTGTGGGACTGTGTAAGTCTAGGTAGGCCATGTCCACAGCCCCCTCCCTGGTCTACTACTTTGGTCACCCAGTCAAAGAAATCTATTAGATTCGTCTGACATGACCATCCCACTGTGAACCCATGCTGCCTTGGGTCCTGTGCCCCACTGGCCTCTAGGTACTTGACAATTCTTTCCTTCAGAAGTGATTCCATCACTTTCTCTACCACAGAGGTGAAACTGACAGGTCTGTAGTTTTCTGCCTCTGTCTTGGTCCCACTTTTGTGAAGAGGAATCACATCTGCCTTCTTCCAGTCCTCGGGTACCACATCATCCTCCCATCATTTGTTAAAAAGGGTAGTCAGTGGTGTCACTAGTTCTCTGCTTAATTCTTTTAGAATTCTGGGGTGATTCCATCTGGCCCATTGCTCTGTCCACCTTCAGTTTTAGGAGTTCTTTCAGAACCCGTTCTTCTGTGAAAGGACAGGATCGACCCCCTCTCCAGGAGTGCTTCTGTTAATTGGATTTGGCACCTCCCCACTTCCTCTTTTGTGAATACTGAACAGAAGTATTCATTCAGTATCCCTGCTTTTCACTGTCACTCTCTGCCCACCCACCATCCATTCTATTCAGCCTCACTATCCTCCCTTTGTCTTTCTCGCTCCCTGATATACCTATAAAAGGTTTTATCCCCCTTCTTAACTGAGTTAGCTGTCTTTTCCTCAGTTTGTGCCTTTGCTATTCTGACTACCCTCCCTGCTTCCTTCAGCCTTAATTGGTACAGTTCTCTGTCCTGCTCCTTCTGTGTTTTCTTATACTTCTTAAATGCTATCTTTTTCTCCATAACCTTCACCGCCACCTCTTTTGAGAACCATAGTGGCTTTTTCTTTCATTTTGATTTGTTTATTTGCTTCACACAAAGGCTTGTTGCCTCTATGATGGCAGTTTTGATATTTCTCCATTGTTGCTCAACCCCTCCGTCTAGCCTGTTTGCTAGTGCTTTTCTAAGGCACTCTCCCATTTTGCCAAAGTCAGCCCTCCTGAAGTCCAGAACCCTCACTTTTGTATGGCTTGACTCTGTAGCTGAGTTTATCGTGAACCACACTGTTTGGTGGTCACATTCCCAAATGGCTACCCACTTCTAGATCTGAGATCCTCTCACTGTCCCCATTTGAGAGTATGAGGTCTAAGATTACTCCCTCATGAGTAGGTTCCAAAACTAGCTGTCTGAGGCATGCCACCTGAAGGTCATCAAGAATGGCCCTACTTTTTGATGTGGCTGCCACAATGGTGCTCCAGTTAACATCTGGCATATTAAGGTCCCCCATCAACACTATCTCCCCTTTCTCTGCCATTCTAAGTATGCCTTCTCTCATATCTTTGTCCATTACCTCCCCTGACATGGGGGTCTATATACAACCCCTGTGCAGATTGTGGTGCCATTTCCAGTCTCTAAGGTGACCCACAGTGCCTCCTCTCCTCCCTGTTTACTCTTTTGTTCAGTTGCTTTTATCCCTTCCCTTACATAGAGAGCTACTCCCCCCCACCTCTTCTGGCCTCCCTGTCCCACACAAATGCAGAGACTGGTTCAACCCCACAGACCCCTTTTGAGAGTTCATTTGTATATGCCCCTCCTTTTGTTCACAGAGTTGCTTTTTGGATTACATCTTGGTAGCATCTGGCCCTTAAGCAAAACCAAACTAGCTACAGATTGGGCAGCCTTCAGAGCCTCAAGGAATCACTGTACGGAGCTTATAAGGGCAGAAAAAGCTAAGTTTTTCCAAGCAGCTTTGCATTCCTCCAAAAATAAAGCTGCTAAATTTTGGCAAATTCTCAGGGAAATTGAATGGTAAAGTCCTTCCTCATCTCTGCCAAGCAAAATTATTACCAGCACCAATACCTTTACCAGTAAACAAAGCAAATTGGAGCAGCTCAACAACCACTTTGCCACTACTGGTTTAGCCTTCAATACATCCCCTGCAAGCAAGCTCCTTACCCAGTTCTGCTCTAATGACTTAATTTGCTCTCCCAACAAGGCTTTATTGCATATAACTAAGTTCAGTTTTATTCCTATAACCTCCAAGCAGGTTGAAGACCTTTTAATTACTCTGGGTACTAAAAAAAGTGCCGGAGCTGATCAGATTGAACCTTTCTTTTTAAAGATAGGCTTCCACTTCCTGACACCTCCTATTGTGCAGCTGTTCAACTTGCCTCTCTCTCATGGGGTTCTCCCTTCTGAATTGAAAATAGTGCATGTCATTTCTCTTGTTAAATCCAGTGACCCATGTGACCTTAATAACTACCAGCCCCTATCATTATTACCTATTCCATCAAAACTACTTGAAAAATGAGTTAACTCACAATTGAAGGATCACTTGGAAACATACAATATGCTAAATCCCTTACAATCTGGCTTCAAGCCAAACATTTCATGGTATCTGCCTTGGCTAAGGTCACAAATGACTGGCAAACCACTCTTGATTCAAAAAACAACGTCAGTGCATTATTTTTGGACCTAAGCAAGGCATTCAACACTGTAGATGATGAGCTTCTACTGTGCATGTTGCGTGACCTTGGCCTAGATGACATTGCCTTGAAGTGGTTCTCCTGCTTCCTTATAGGTAGACAACAGCAGGTAAAAGTATAAGGCAGCCTCTCCCCACTTAAAACTCTGTTGAAAGGGGTAGCACAGGGATCTATCCTGGGGACCCAATTATTTGTGATTTATAACAATAATATTGATCACAATATCAGCACAGCACATGTTCATCTGTTTACAGATGACACAGTACTCTATGTAGCCAGGTCTACCCTTGAGCTTGCATGTGTAGAGCTGCAGCGAAAATTTAGTCTCTTACAACACAATCTTTTGCAGTTGAAATGGCTGCTAAATGCTAAAAAGACAAAAACCATGTTCCTTTCCCCACATACCCAAGCTGCGTCTGCTAACACTTCAAGCACCAAACTACAGACTTTTACCCTCCTGGGGGATTCACTTTGAAGTAGTGAACAAATTCAAGTACTTGGGATTTTGCTCGATTATAAACTTTCATTCATAGTACATATTGATGAACTGGCAAAAAAAATCTAAGACAGAGATTGGGCCTCTTCTACCATATCAAGCATCTACTCAACCAGGAGGCTAAACTACGATTGGTCCAAACCACATTTCTCCCACTCATCGATTATGCAGACTTTCTCTATAGTCACTGCTCCAAAATTGCCCTAGCCAAACTTGATCCTCTATATCATAGAGCACTAAGCTTCATCACTAACGCTCCATTTAATACACACCACTGCTCTCTCTATGGGCAACTAGGATGGTCTTCTCTTTAGTACTATGAGATGGAGAAATGCCTCCCTCTGGTCCAATAGAGCTATCACTAATAAACTGCCTACCTACATCTTTGATCTTTTCAAATACACTTCTGGTGTATATGCACTTAGAAAATACTCCGGTATACTACTCAACATTCCCAAGATAAGAACCCACTAGGGTGCTTCTTCCCTAAGCCATGTTCTTCCTACATTATGGAACACCCTTCAAAATTCCTTAAAATGTACACAAGTTGTTGGGATGCTCACCTTTAAATTTCTGCAAAGACCTGCTCTGAAGGAGACTTGCAACTGCCATCCCTAAGCTGCATCACAACTTCCCAAAGTACCTGTATTGCACTATCTGTTCTGCAACTGTTCTCTCACTCTTGTCTGTCACAACTTCTGTCGTGGCCTATTCTTCTTGTGGTCTCTCTAACTCCTTGACCTCCATACACCCCTTTCCTCCTTCTTCTTCTCCCCCTGCCCTCTCACTTTTTTTAATTGTTGTTACCACTATACCCTCACTGTCTGACCTATACTCCTCTGATTGTCTCCCACTCTCTCCCTTCAGATACTCAGTTGGCCCAACTCCCTTCTCTTCTCCATTTGCTACTATCCCACAACAGTCCTGTTGTGGCCTATACCAGTTGTGCCCTTCCAGACTCCTATACCTACAAATACTCCTTTCCCTTGTTCTCGTTCTTCCTACCCCCCCGTTCTGTCCTCATACTTTATCTGGTTGCTGTTACCCCATCATGCTCACTGCCCAACCTGTAATCTTCTGATTTTCACCTTCTTTCTCTCTCTCCGGACATTCAATTGGCCTCACTCCTTATTTTTCCCCCTTTACTACTGTCTCACTACACTCTCCCTGTAACATTAGTGTCTTACTCCAATGAGCTTGCATTTATCTGTTTTAACTTAGATATACCTTGTAAGTTATATTCTATGTATATAAACAGGGAGGAGAATAAGCACTGTGGGTCAGTTTGGAGGCAGGCAATGGCACCACAATCCGCACAGGGGTTGTATACAGACCCCCCTCTCAGGGGGGAAGAAATGGACAAGGAAATGATAGAAAGTATACTTGGAATGGCAGAAAAAGGGGAGATATTGCTGATGGGTGATCTGAATATGCCAGATGTTAACTGGAGTGCAGTTGCAGCAGCCACTTCTAAGAGTGGAGTTATTCTAGATACCCTACAGTGGGCATGCCTTAGATAACTAGTATTGGAACCCACTAGAGAAGGAGCAATCTTAGACCTGGTTCTCTCAAATGGAGATGGAGAGAGGATCACAGATGTAGAAGTGGGTAGCCATCTGGGAACTAGCGACCATCGAACAGTATGGTTCATAATAAACACAGCAACAGAGTCAAGCCATACAAAGGCAAAAGTACTGGACTTCAGGAGGGCTGACTTTGCCAAAATGGGTGAGTGCCTAAGGAATGCACTAGCAAATGGGCAGGAACTATGGGTGGAAGAACAATGGGGAATAATAAAAACTGTCATCACTGAGGTAACAAGCCTTTGTGTGAAGCAAATAAACAAAACAAAACGGTGTAAGAAACCACTATGGTTCTCAATCTCAAAGGAGGTGGCAGTGAAGGTTCAAGAGAAAAACAAAGCATTCAGAAAGTACAAGGAATCACAGAAGGGGCAGGACAGAGAATTGTATCATTTAAAGCAAAAGGAAGCTGGAAAGGCAGTCAGAATAGCAAAGGCCTGAACTGAGGAAAAGATTGCCAACTCAGTTAAGAAGGGGATAAAACCTTTTTAGGTACATCAGGGAGCGAAGGGAGACCAAGGGAGGATAGTGAGGCTTAATAAAGGGAGGGGGTGGGCAGAGGTGACGGTGAAAAGGCAGAGATACTAAACAAATATTTTTGCTCAATATTTACAAATGAAGAGGGGGAGGTACCTAAAACAAACAATAGAAACACTCTGGATACAGAAGTTGATACCAGCCCATTTACAGAAGAAAATGTTCTGAAAGAACTCTTAAAACTGAAGGTGGACAAAGCAATGGGGCCTGATGGGATTCATCCCAGTATCCTAAAAGAACTAAGGGTAGAACTAGTGACACCACTGACTACCCTCTTTAACAAAGCATGGGAGGATGGGGTGGTACCTGGGGACTGGAAGAGGGCAGATGTGATTCCCCTTCACAAAAGTGGAAGCAGGGCAGAAGCAGGAAACTACAGACCTGTTAGTTTAACCTCAGTGATAGGGAAAATGATGGAGTCACTTCTGAAGGAAAGAACTGTCAAGTATCTAGAGGCCAGAGGGGCACAGGACCCAAGGCAGCATAGATTCACAGCAGGAAGGTCATGCTAGACAAATCTAATAGATTTCTTTGACTGGGTGACCAAAGTAGTAGATCAGAGAGGGGCTGTGGACATGGCCTACCTAGACTTTAGCAAGGCATTTGACTCAGTCCCACACAAAAGATTAATATACAAGTTAGCCAGCCTGGGAGTGGGTCCCAAGATGATAGCCTGCATAAAGAATTGGCTGGAGAATAGGACACAGAGGGTAATAGTAAATGGAGTCCACTCTGAAGAAATGGGGGTTACTAGTAGGATACCGCAGGGTTCAATATTAGGACTGGTCCTCTTCAATGTCTTTATAAGCGACATTGCAGAGGGACTGGAAGGAAAAGTATGTCTCTTTGCAGATGACACAAAGATCTGCAGCAGAGTTGATGGACAAGGTGGGGTGGAAAGAATGAGAAGGGACTTGGCAAGGTTAGAGGAATGGTCAAATGTATGGCAGCTTAGATTCAATGCTAAGAAGTGCAAGGTAATGCACCTGGGAAACAAAAACCCAGGGGAAGAGTACACAATGGGGAGTGAGATACTAACAACAACAAAAATGGAAAGGGACCTGGGGGTAGTCATATCAGATGACTTAAAGGTGGGCAAGCAATGTGAGAGGGCAGTAAGGAGGGCTTGGAGATACTGGGATGCATAGGGAGAGGCATTACCAGTAGAAAACAGGAAGTTGTTATCCCTCTGTACAGGCAGCTGGTGAGACCCCATCTGGAGTACTGTGTGCAGTTCTGGAGACCCAGTCTCCGCAAGGACATAGACAAGATGAAAGCTGTCCAGAGGAGGGCAACTAAAATGGTGCAGGGTCTGCGCCAGAAGACATATGAAGAGAGACTAAAGGAGCTTAATATGTATAGCCTCAAGGAAAGGAGGGAGAGGGGGGACATGATAGAAACTTTCAAGTACCTCAAGGGAATCAACAAAGTCCAAGAGGGTAGCATCTTTCAAAAAAAGAGGTGTGCAAGAACAAGGGGGAACAATTTGAAGATAGAAGGGGGGGCAGCTCAGAGGTAATGTAAGGAGGTATTTTTTCACAGAGAGGTTTGTGGATGCATGGAAAGGCCTTCCGGAGGAGGTTTTTGAGTCAAAAACAGTGGTTGAATTCAAGCATGCATGGGACAATCATAAGTCAATTCTAGGGGGTGGGGGTAGAAAGAAGTAGGCTGCTGGTTTACTAGGATCTGCAACTTATCCATTAGGTAGGGAAATGGGCAGACTGGGTGGGCCAAGCGGTCCTTATCTGCCTTCAAATTCTATGTTTCTATATTATGCACATTATGCACTGTCCTTCTTTGTAATGCTGATTGTCATTGCTTTGAATTTATAATGTTATTGAGTCATGTATTGCTGCATCCCTCCAAGAACACCTTGTAAATGAATCTACTCAACGGTGTTATTCCTGGTAAAATAAAAATTTAATTGAACTGAAGTAAGCATTAGACAGGTGTAGATTAGTTTGAATGAAACCTTTCCCCAAACCAACACACACACAATAGATGATGGCAGAACTAAAGTCAGCCAAAAGCTTCACTAACTGGTAAATAAGTACTATAAATAACATACAAGAAAAAGTATGCACTTTTGTTAATATTGGTTACAGGATATGAAAAGAAATTTGGAAATATACAAAAAAAAGATGAGGGGCCAATTTTAGAAGCACCCCTATGCATGTCGCAAGTTGTGATATGCGAAGGGTGCAGTTGTACCAAGGACCCTGCGCCCAATTCTGTAAGAGGATTCTGCTTGCTATACCTGTACTTTTGAGGACTGGGGGCATGAGCTAGCCCTGTGGGGCTTTATGTGACACTTTGGGAGTTTGAAGATAGAGGGAGGACAGCTCAGGGGCAATGTAAGGAAGTATTTTTTCACAGAGAGGGTGGTGGACACATGGAACAGCTTTCCTGAGGAGGTTGTGGGGTCTAAAACTGTGGGAGAATTCAAGAATGCATGGGACAGACATAAGGCAATTCTTGTGGGGGGTAGGAAGAAATAGGCTTTTGGTTAACTAGGATCTGCAGTTTATCCTGTAGGTAGGGAAATGGGCAGACTAGGTGGGCCAAGCATTCCTTATCTGCCATCAAGGTCTATGTTTCTATGTCCCCACAGCTAAGTTCAGTGACTTGCGACAATTCAACAGGTACGCCAAATGAATGGCATACTTGAAGGGATTGTCACAAGCCTGCAGCCCTGGATGTGAAGGGTGAAAATGCCCCCATGACCCGAACCCCCAGTTACTGGTAGAAAGCCCCACAGTGTTGGCTCATGCCCCCTGAGCCACCAAATTTCTCAAAAAGCCCACAGGGCTAGCTCATGCCCCCCAATCCCCAATCCCCCAAAATACAGCTGTAACAAGCGGATCCTGAGTAACCTTGGTAGTCTAGTGGCCCCCTGCATGGCAGTAGCCAACCACCCTGCTCCCACTGACCCATTTCAAGCTGGCAACTGGCACAGTCCACCTCTCACCACTGCGGCCAGCCACCAACTGAGCTCTTCAATGAGCGAGTATTGTACGTAGTATGTGCTTAGTGAATTACAGCAGTTGTCATTCACTGAGTGCATACTATGTACAGTACACGCTCATTGAAGAGCTCAGTCGGCAGCTGCCCATGGCAGTGAGAGGTGGGCTGTGCCAGTTGCTGGCTTGAAATGAGTTGGGGGAGTGGGGTGGTCAGGCACTGCTGGGTGGGGGGTGCCACTAGACTGCCAGGGATACTCATGATCTGCTTGTTACAGCTGTACTTTTGGGGATCAGTGAGGGAGGGCAAGAGCTTGTCCTGTGGGGCTTTATGTGACATTTTGGGAATCGGTGGGCATGAGCTAGCTCTGCAGGGCTTTCTTTGAATTTTGGGGGACTGGGGCATGAACTAGCCTGCAGGGCTTTATGTGACATTTGGGGGATGGAGGGCATGAGCAAGCCCTCTGGGGCTTTCTGCAAATATTGGGGATTGGGGCAGGGGGGCTGCATGTGCTTAGGGATGGCCTGGCGGCACATTGGTGCAACCTCTGGTGGCCATAAAGTACACTTATACCAGCTAATAGCTGGTGTAACTGTACTTTGGCAGTTGTCCTCCATGGGTTGTTCATGAATAGCAAAATTGGGGACTTGGAGGGTGCCCTTCCAGAATAGGGCACAACTGCTGCCGTAAACCCTCTAGCACCATGTTGCAGGGGGGTTATGGCATAACTGGTGGCATAGGTCCACTTTGTTTGCAAGAAGCCTGTAAAAGGTCACAGGTTGCTTTGCAGAATACCAAATGTCACGATTCTTGGTATAAACTGCTACTTGCACCATTTTTTATGGCATAAGTCAATTTATGCCAGGCGTAACCCTTTGAGAATCGGGCGCATAGTGTTTAAGTTCTAGCAAATACAGTTCTACCTTGAAAAAGTCCTTAGTGCTGGAAATGAAAAGAGTTATATTAGGTTGCTAATTCTCACCTCTGTTTGGTGGAAATACAGATAAGAGTCCACGTCTTCCTTGTGGTGCTTCTCCCAGGAGAGTCTTTGAAAAAGTGGTTATGTCAGTTTCTCTGGCAAGTTCTTCAGGCTCTTTTAAGAAAGTTCTGCCGCTAATGTTCCTTAGTTTGATAGGCTAGCCTCATCACATGCTGAAAAAGAACCAAGCAGCACCCATGTTTAAATTTTAAAAGTCTATCTGAAAGTTTCCTAGGTGGGGGGGTCCTATTCCCTCCCCAGGATTAAAAGAAACACCAGTGCACTCCTGGCCTGCGACTGAGTCAGCATATCTCATCCCCTGCTGGTTTTGCTGGTCCAAAATCCTTTGTTCCCAGTAAACCACTTAGCCATAAGTGGCTACCCATTATTCTGTAATTGCCTGGTCCAGGTCCATAAATTTGAAGACAAAAGAGACATCCTCCTACATCCCTGAGTCCCAGACATATTGGCACCAGGCTGTTGCTCTCTGAGCTAAAACCTTTGTTAAGCAAATGGGGTCCAGGAAGTTTGAGGCTTTGCTTAATTTGCCAGCTGTTAATTCTTAACGACCCTATTCATCCGCTCAGACTTGGCAACCAAAAGCCTGTTACAAATTTAAGAAATATTTCAGATCAGATAACAGGGGTTTCCTTACCTAAAACACAGGGTTTTATACCTTTCCAATGTCCCATATTTTCTTTCTTACCCATGATCCCTTGCAACTTAACTGGGTTACATAGGCCTTCCTGGTGAATTAAATAATTAAACAGCATGAAATATGAACATTGCAATATGACATGGCATAATCCCGTCACCACCCCACCCTCCAATCCCCGTGTTCTATGTTTTTAAACTGTGTGTCCAGTCTTTGATGTCATTTCTGTTAACTTTATAACCATTGACCTAACATTCAGTAGCGTAATAGATTTTAGTTACAGCAGTTTGTTTGTGCTGTTGGAGAATCCTACAAGACGAGTTGCTGGTAAAAGTTTGAATCTGAATGCTATCTCAATGGTTATAAAGTTAACAGAAATGGCATCAAAGACTGGACAGATAGTTTGAAAATAAAGAAAAAAAATACTGTTTCTGTCCATCCAGCACTCAAGACTTACCTGGGAGTCCCTGGTGTTTGCTCCCATTTTGATCTGTATAATATAAACTGTCACCTCTGGCTCACATGCAGGAGGCACCGATACCCAGACACTGTAAGCTGCAGCAGAACAACCTTGTCTGTTTATTGCAACAGTTTTGCAGATGCAGCAGCTGAAGTCCTCTGCCGACCGTGCCTCATGATCTAATTGCTTCTGCTTCAGCATGCCCTACAGTCACAATCCCATAGTTCAGTCCAAGACTGACTGCTGCACCTGTGAGGACCCGGGAGCTTGAGCCCCCAGAACTGAGTTGGGTTGCTTTTTCTAAAGCTGTACTCAAAAGGAGCTCTTGGAGATGAGTTGCATCCCAACGCAGAAGGGAGGCAGACACAAATTATGACTCTAGTGGCACCCCCACCTGCCGACCGCTGTCCCCATATATATAAAAAAAAATGTTCTCTGGTGTCTAGTGGCACCCTCCACCCACCAATTGCCATTCTTGATTTCCCTGGTGTCTAGTGGCACCCTCCACCTACTGATCGCTGTCCCCATTATTAATATATATATTCCCTGGTGTCTAGTGGCACCCCCCCCACCCACTGATCGTCGACCCCATTATTGATATATATATTCCCTGGTGTCTAGTGGCACCCCCACCCACTGATCACTGTCCCCATTATTGATTACTGATAGATAGATAGATAGATAGATAGATAGATAGATAGATAGATAGATAGATAGATATTCCCTGGTGTCTAGTGCCACCCCCATCCTACCATTTTAGGCACAACCTGAAATGAAGAAAACAGTCCCTCAATGTTTTTTTTTCTTCAAAACCTGTGGAAAAAGAAAAGTCCTCACTGATCAGCCCCACCCCCACCTCCCCCCAGCACCCACCACCCCACACCCCTTCAGTACACCCCCACACAGCCACACTTACCTGAACAAGTCCCAAGTTCAAGACCCAATCTCTAATCAAAGACACATCTTGCTGCTGGAACTGGCAACTGCAATATGAGAAACTAAGTGTGGTTCAATGTATTTCAATGGGGGGTTTCAACTTGTATACATAACTTAGTCATTATTTGACATTTTCAACCCAAATTTTCAACTTGGCCTTTTGGGGACCCCACCACATGCACAATATGACTGTCATGCAACTCCCCATAGAAAGGTGATTTTGCAGTCACTTGGCAAATTCACCATTCAGTCAGGATCTGAAAATTGTTCCTGCTCTTGTTCATGAAGTGAGATCATAAGAAGGCTATGCTTAAAATGTGGGGTCAAAATATGTAAAAATGGCAAAGTTATGACCATTCATTGCAATTTCGCTACACATGTTCATAACTTTAGAAATTTTAAATATTTTGACCCAAGATTTTCAACAAAGCCTTCTTATTTCACCACCTCTTGCTTGTGACAGCTGTCATTTTTCAAATCCTGGTGAAAATGTGTTTTCGCACCTGTGGTGTGGCACGGCATTGCAATTGTGCAGAATTATGTTTTAGTGGGGATATGAAAATGTTCTGTGCTGGGTATATGAGGTGGGGTAGAGAGATGTCTATACTGAAAATGTGGTCACTGTTGTCATATAAATGGAATTGCAGGGCTCAGAGGGCCCTGTGCTTTCATAGCTACATAGTTACATGCATCTAAGGAGGGATGGCAGCGTAAGGCCATGCACTCCCACAGGCAAATAAGGATGCAGTTATACTATCTGAAAAAGTAATGAAATAAGTTGCAAAACACTTCATTAATGCTCTAGTTAGGGTTAAAGTGACAAAAGTAGGGACATTAGGCATTAGGGTTTTGAACCCTAATACTCCACCTCCACCCTGCACACACCAGCAGGCATGGGGGGGTGCCTTGGGGTCATCATCCCTAATGCTCACCCCATTCTCCTATACTGTACCCATCTCAGCTGATTTACTTATGGAATGGGGTGAGTGTTAGGGCTGATGACCCCAAGGCACCTCCCCAATGCCAGCTGTTGTGTGCAGGGTGGTAGGGGGGTTAGGGTTGGAAACCTTGCTTTTGTTGCTTCAACCCTAACTAGAGCATTAAATTCATTTTTTGCAATTAATTTCTATAAATATATGCACAGAAAATGCATATGCACCTAAACCAAGAAAAGGACAGTTGGCATTTAAAATTTGTAATGAGTCATGAAACCAAGGTCTATAGTCAGTCCATTATTTTTAGTGTCAAGGAGGTGAATAAGTCTGAGCTCATAGCTCACCTTTCTTGTGTATTTTTTAAGTGTCCTTTGAGAACCATGACAGAGAGGTTATAGATGGAGTGATCAGATAAAGAGCAATGTTGTCCCACTGGTGTTTCAGACTTTTTGTCCTTTATATTGTGCCTGTGTGAGTTCATTTGGGTTTGAAGGAGTTGCCTGGTTTCTTCCACACAGCCTGTATGTGGACTCCTTTTGCATTGGTTGTAATAGCCAACGTTCTGAGATCCACATGTGTAGTATATAACTAAAAAAAAAAAATGTGCCCTTGACTGCAGCTAAAGGTGCAGCCTTTCTCAGCCACAGTCAAAAATTTATAAAAAACAATAAAAGGGTTCACACACCATCGATAATAAACACCACTTGTTTCATTCCAAACTCTCCAGGATGCCAAAAACCCTTAAACAGCGTCTCTTTTGAAAGGCTTCATCAATGACTGATTAGGCCTCTCTTTTGAGGCTCTATGTAGGGATATTTGTTATACTGGTGAGTTTGAAATATAACAAGGGGTGTTTTTTATAGATTGTGTGTTCCCTTTTATTACTTTTTGCACAAGTATAACTTCCCAGTATCTTGAATTGCTTGTTGGGGGGGGGGGGGTATTGTGTTGATAAAGTCTGAAGTGAAAATTTGCTCACACATTTTACATTTAGGGACATGTTGTTTATTTCATTCAGTGCAAGAGATGTCCACAAACAGGGTATGTGGGAGAGATAGGGCAACCTCTCTGCACTAGAATGAACTCATACAGACATACTATTAATATGAAGATGACTGAAAGGTCAGTGGGGCAGCATTTCTCTATGACTGATCATTTCATCTCAGATATGTGGGTAATGGTCTTAAAAGGACATTTCAAAAATACACAACAGAGACGGGCTCCTGAGGTCAGGCTCATTTTACTTCTCAATATGGTAGAAGATGGCATGAACACTGATTTGGGTTTTATGACACACTACTCTACTTGAACTTATACAGTCCTTCAGTATAAAAAACGGACGTGAAATGAGACTTCAGTGGGTTTTTGTTTTTTGTTTTAATATTGTATGGTCATAGGGTCCCTTTTAACTGGTTATCAATATGTTGGTTTCTCTCTATTAACTTTTTGGGGGGTACGGTAATAGTGTGTCAGTTTGAGGGGTGTTTTGTGTGGGTGGGGTTGGGGTTGTGGTTTTATGAGGTAAGGCTTATATTTGGGTACATGACATTATGATGTTACAGTGTGTTATGACTCTTGGTTCACATACATAGGGCTCTATTCACTATGCCAATGCACCATATAAACTGGGCATGTTGGCATAGCTATATCTGAATGCCGTGGAGTTTCATTCACTAAGGAAGGTGCAGAACAGGTACGTGTGCAATCCCCTGGCCACATGGACATCAACGCAGCAGGGGCAGGTAGGGGGCATGCTGGGGGGCCTGTCCACTCACTGTGCCATTCATAAAGATGCAATGAGCTGGGCATGGGGGACCACATTATGATTGGTAACCACCTGCTGTAAGGGATGCCTACCCCCCTCAGGATGCTGTTGGCTGTAGCAGGGACATTGGGGAACAACAGACCCATTCAGCAAGCCACCCCATCCCATGGGGACCACAAGGAGGGCTGGGTGGCCAACTGGGCATCCCCTGCCCCTGTGCCACTGGTGCACGATGCACCATCTGCTACCATCTGCACCCCATGGGTGCAAGGGACCTGGCACCCATTGGATGCACAACCAGTCTGCAAACAGTCCTCCACACACCAGTGCGCTGTGGAGGTGGGGCCACATATGGGAGCTGTGCGGTGGCCGGTGGCCATGAATATGGCCACGGCGCATCCATCCATGGATGCAGAACTTCATGCCCTATGTGCCAATAGTGCATAGAGCCCATAGTGAATTTATACTTCCTTCCTACTAGTTATCTTTATTATGATGTTACCCGTGGGGGGGGTTAATTCCTTTAGTTTTTGATTCATATTCCTAAAACTGTAACTGTACATATAGTAGATCGATTATTTACTGACACATTATTAAATACTAAACATATTAGGATGCATGATCTCATTTTCAAGGGGGTTCTTGGTAGGTTTCTTTTTTTATTGGACTCTAATTCTGACAATTGATATTTCTTGTAAAAAACCTTGTTACAGCACTGAAGGTTTTAATGTTTATAGAATGTTTTTTATCTGGTAGAGTATATAGCTGATAAATTGTCTCCAGATAGGTTTAATACTACATGAATGTGTGACACACTTTGTTTACTCTAGAGAAACTTTTCTTTTTGCCTACTTATTGCCATAGACAGACAATTTCTATTTTGAAGTTTTTAACATGGAATACTATCACATTTTTAACATGTACTTAAGTTGGTATTAAATCTAAAGATCTTGCATTTAATTAAGAGTGTATTCTCATAACACTATCACTCTTTCATAATGTAAGTTATTGTAACTGCCTAGCCTCTCAAAAGATTACTCGTATCTGTCTCTGTTAAAATTTGACCTTGGAGGGCTTCACAGCAGCCACCTGAGTTACACTGATTTCTTGCATTTAAACCTCAGTTATGTTTAAAAAAATGTGTTTTAAACCAATGACAATTCTATATCTATCTATTTATATCTATATCTATATATATATATATATATAATATATATATGTACGATCTGGGTGTTAACAGAATGTGTTTTTACAAACAACTGTCATAAGCTTCTGAGGAAGTACTTGATTGGTCAGAAAGCTTAAGCACTGTTTTCTTTTGTTACATCTATGTTGGTTCAATTAAAGGTATCAAACCATTTGTTTCTGGATCTGTTCTTAAAAGGATGAGAGCTGCAGCAAAGTTTTACTATGCCCTTGAAGTTAACACAAAGTGCATAACGTCGCATCCATGTAGACTTATGTGAAGTTTCCATTGAAAGGTCAAAATTCACCTTTGATTGACTTCAAATTATGGACTATACGTTACCTTCGGTTACATTTTGAGAAGGCAAAGTTTGTGAGAAACAGCCTGCAGATCACATGTCTGGCTGTCTGCAGGTCACATGATGCAGGGAGGAAGTGAATTAGATTTCACCTCGACCTTCTGTTTGCTAGATTGGGAGCTGTGTGGACCTGACTGTCTAGTGTGTCAGCTTGTGGAGGAGTAGTAGTATTGAAAAAAGTTTAGTGCTTTTGAGCCTTTATTTTTTTCATCATCCTGACTTTATTTTAAACCTCTTTCATCCTAGTGCCCTTTTTGCGACTGTGGGCAGAGCCTACAGGAGTAGTGCATGTACAAAAAGAGTGATGTCATGTTTTCAGTCCGTGGAACTGACTGAAGGTGTAAATAGTCTCCTCCGCCTTACCCTCCTCCAAGCAATGTTTTCCGCCCTCAAATAAATATGCTTTCATGTTAGTCAATGGTTGCAGGGTACTATTTTCTTTCTTAAATGGGTGGTACAAGAACTGGAACCTGAGTAGTGGGAGGCAGCATTAGTTTTTTTGAGTAAGATCCACCTCCGCCTCCACCCCAAACTTTTTATGATTTATGTGGGAGGGGCATGAGATGGCTCTAGCATGCTGTAACAAGATACATTAGTTTGGGACACATACATGCCTTGTGCAGTGGAGAACAGCACAGAACAGAACAGAACAGAAGTTAATTAATGCTTTCAAACTGACTTAAAAATCCTTTGGAACAAATGATTATCAGAGCCACCTGGGGCCTCAGACGGAGACCTAGACACACATTCTGATTTACAGTAAGAGCCACGTGTTTTCTTAAACATCTAGCAAGAGATATAGGTTTTCAGTTTTAGTTTTCAGTACTGTTACAAGAGAATTTATTTACCTGAATAAAGGTCAAGGTTAACAAATAAATTCTACCTTTAGTTAGATTTGGTCTAATTCAATCAAATGTGATTTTAAAAGCTATTTTGATCAGAGCTAACATAAAAAAAATCTTAAATATTTGTTCTTTTCTCATGGACACCAGAAATAGGATGTCAGCTTTCACTCCATTAAACCTGTTATTCCATTTTTTTTATAGCATCTTGCTACGGCACTCTTTTCAGAATGCAATCTGTCACGGGGGGTGGAAATTGTTTTAATCATGAAGCATTGGTGTTAGCAATGCATTTAAAAATACAATTTTTAATTGTATTTACAGTTAAACATGTAGTTTCATGTCAGAGCACATTTTTTGGGGGGTCAAATTATTTTAAACATGGGCACAGTACTTGGTAAATACACTCTTTGATGATAAAGTGTATTTTTTCTTTCAAGTTTGAGAAGTATGTATTATATACAAGGCCACTGATTTACGGTGATTAAAACAATTAAATTCCGTTTTCAAGACTTAAAATTCCGGAATTTCACCGGTGATTGTTACTCTAATTTCCGGATTTTACCGGGATTCTGTTATCATTCTTTTAGTATGTATATAAATAACCAGAATTAAAGAAGGCTTAATATACAGAGCATTAAATAAAGCAAACTAAAAACAGTACAGGAAGGAATTAAGAGAAAAACAGACTTTTTTGTAGATTTACTGATCTGATAGAAAATGCCAGATTCCATGAAATCTTCATTTTTACAGGTTTTCAGGCAGCCCTAATTCCGGAATTTTACGGGATTTTCCGGTTAAAAACGAAAAACAGTGTAACCGTGTTGTAAATGGTTAAATATCTTTTCTGTTCTTACTGTTCTCCACTGCACAGGCATGTCTGTGAGTTAGCTAACTGGAGTTTCTGTAAGACAACAGCTACTAAATAGCCATGTTGTAAATGGTTAAGTAGGCAGTGGCTTAAGGCTCTGAGCTACAAGGTTTTAGTTTTCAGTACTGTTACAAGAGAATTCATTTACTTGAATAAGAGTCAAGGTTAACAAATAAATTCTACCTTTAGTTAGATTTGGTCTAATTCAATCAAATGTGATTTTAAAAGCTATTCTGATCAGAGCTAACATAAAAAAAATCTTAAATATTTTTTCGTTTCTCATGGACACTAGAAATAGGATGTCAGCGTTCACTCCATTATACCTGTTTTTTCTGTTTTTTTTATAGTATCTTGCTAAGGCAATCTTCCCAGAATGCAGTCTGTCACAGGTGGGGGAGGGTTGAAATTGTTTTAATCATGAAACATTGGTGTTAGCAATGCATTTAGAAATACAATTTTTAATTGTCTTTACAGTTAAACATGCAGTTTCATGTCAGGGCACTTTTTTGGGGGGTTCAAATTATTTTAAACATGGGCACGGTACTTGGTAAATACACACTTGGATGACAAAGTGTATTTTTTCTTTCAAGTTTGAGAAGTATGTATTATATGTAAGTGTAACCATGTTGTAAATGGTTAAATATCTTCTGTTCTGTTCTGTACTGTTCACCACTGCACGGACATGTGTGTGAGCTAGCTAACTAGGGTTTCTGTAAGACAACAGCTACTACATAGCTGTGTTGTAAATGATTAAGTAGGCAGCAGTATAAGGCTTTGAGCTACAAAACTGGAGACCTGGGTTTGACTCCCATGGCCTCCACTTGCATACTGTGTGACCCTGCACTAATCACTTAACTTCCTTGTGCTTCCAGGTCATACCTGTAAATAAGCTTGCAGCCTAGTGTGTCTCTCCTGGTAAAAAAAAAAAAAAACAGCATTTGTCAATGCCGAATGTTTGCTTGCAGGCATTGGCATTGGTTGGGTGTGCCTTTGGGTCATCAGGCATGTTGGCCATGCCATTTCACCACACCCTACCCTGCAGACATAGACAAGTGTTACAGTGTGCCTTGGGGTCTTTGGCCCTTATGCTTACCCCATTCCATCAGGAAATATGGTGAGATAGGTGTAGTATAGGAGAGTGGGGTGAACTTTGGGGCCAAAAAGTCCAAGGCACACCTCAATGCCTCTCACTGGCTGCAGGGTATGGGTGGGGGTGGAATGGTGTGAGAATTACAGGTGCCAATCCCAAGTCACACCCATGATGCCTGTCAGTCTGTACAGGGTGGGGCGTTATGGTCGGAAACCCTAACGCCTCAGGCATTCATTGGTATTTTCACTCCAAATTTTCAACATGGGTTTTTTGTGACCCCCACCTTATGAACAGTGGTAATATCAGTTTGTTAGCCAAAAGCTGATTTTGCACAGTGACTACGGCATTTGGCACCACAGGTGTTAAAACACATTTCGAACAAGATGTGAAAAATGACAGCTGTACTGTTCATGGGGAAGTGTAAAAAGTGGCAATGTTGAAAATCTGCAGTGAAAATAGTGAAAAAACTGGTGAAGTCATGAGCATGCGTAGAAACTGTGCAATGCACACCCTTAATGTAATTACTTTGGGGATTTTTTTTACAGCAGATTGTCAACACAGGCATTTTGGGACCTCCGCTCATGAACAGTGTCACTTTCATTTTCTTAATCTGTTCCAAACACTGATTTCCCACAGCAGCCAAGCATTTCTGTGCAAAAAGTGTGAAAACACATTTTAGCCATGTTGTGAAAAATTACAGTTGTACTGTTCATAAGGAAATGTGGAAAAACACCAGTGGTGAAAATCTGGACTCAAAATATTACAAATTCATGAACTTACGAGGGTGCATGGAAACAGCGCAATGGACGCTCATAACACAGTCATTTTATGGACTTTTGTCACCAAATTTTCAACATAGCCATTTTAAGACCTCTACTCATGAACAGTGTTACTGTGACTTTCTTAATCTGTCCCAAACATTAATTACACACACCGACTGCGCCATTGTGCGCTACATGCGCAGAAACATATGTTGGGGGAGATGTGAAAAATGACAGCTGTACTGCTCATAAGGAGGTATGGTAAAATGGCAATGTTGAAAATATGAAGTGCAAATCTTAAAAATTGGCAGACTTACGAGCGTGTGTAGGAACTGAGCAAAGCACACTTGTAACACAGTCATTTTGGGGAATTTTTTTGCCAAATTTTAACATAGCCATTTTAAGACCTCTGCTCATGAACAGTATCACTGTGATTTTCTTAATCTGTCCCAAACATTCATTTCACACACCGACTGTGCCATTGTGCGCTACATGTGCGGAAACACATTTTGGGGAGATGTGAAAAATGACAGCTGTACTGCTCATAAGGAGGTGTGGTAAAATGGCAATGTTGAAAATCTGGAGTGCAAATACTAAAAATTTGTGAACTTACGAGCATGCAAAGGGACTGCGCAACGCACGCTCGTAAAACAGCCAGTTTTGGGAATTCTTCCTCCAAATTTTCAACATAGCCATTTTCAGACCTCTGCTCATGAACAATGTCACCGTGATTTTCTTAATCTGTCCCAAACATTGATTTTGCACACCGACTGCGCCATTGTGCACTGCATGCTCATAAACACATTTTGGGCAAGATGTGAAAAATGACAGCTGTTCTGCTCATAAGGAGGTGAGGTAAAATGGCAATATTGAAAATATGGAGTGCAAATATTAAAAATTTGCAAACTTAGGAGTGTGCATAGGAACTGTGCAACGCATGCTCATAAAACAGTCATTTTCGAGAATTTTTCCCCCGATTTTCAACATAGGATTTTTGGGGGAGTACCTCATGAACTGTGACACTGTTGTTTCATACGTCCGTCCCAAAAGGTTGTTTCACGCAGTGACCATGAAATCACCTTTCGGGACCAAATAACAAAATGACAGCGCAAGAATTCATGAGGTGGGTCCCAAAAACCCCATGTTGAAAATTTGGTGAAAAAAATTCCCCAAAATGCCAGAGATATGCATCAAAGTTGGAAAAAAAACCTATTTACCCCATTATACAGCTTACCTGCATTTCCTCAGTTCGCAGTTGGCTTTGAAGAGTGCAGATGTGTTCCCAGTCCACCAAAGATCATCGCACCAGACTCCGGAGGTAAGTGTGGGGTGAGGGGGGTGTGGGGAGGCAGGATGCACGTGGGTGGGGGTCAGGCTCAAGACAGTCAGTGAAGGACCGTTTTTTCTTTCTAGGTCTTTTCCTTTTAGGAAGACAATGTGGGACATTTGCCATGCTGGGGTGGGCTCCCAGCATGGCAGCTGGAAGTTTTTTTTGGGGGGGCCAGCGGAGCTGACAGGGGATTGGGCATCCCCGTCGGCCATAGAGATTTTTGTCATGCTGGGGTGGGCAGTGTGGCACCTGGAAGTGTGTTGGGGGACAGCAGATGTACATTTGCCACACTGGGGTGGGCTCACAGCATGGCACTTCGAAGGCTGTTTGGGGGAGCCAGTGGAGCTGATGGGGGATTGGTCATGGGCACCCCCATTGGCCTTACAGATTGTTGCCACGCTGGGGTGGGCTCCCAGTGTGGCACCTAAAACTCTGTTGGGGGAGTGCAGCACAGCCAATGGGGGATTGGGCACCCCCATCGGCCATACTGTGGGAGGGAGCACGTGAGCATGCTGGGGTGGACTCCCAGCATGTTACTTGTTTGTGGGGGGAGAGAAGCTGTCTACAACAGCTCTTGCACTGCAGTGCCGACGTGTAGGCACTTTGCATACTGCCGACGTTAGTATGCAAATTGCCTACACGCTGCCGTGCCTTTCTTTCAACTGTATGCTGCTGCATTTGCAAACACTGTCATAGACAGCTCTTGCATTCATTGGTGTGGTGGGGCCGTGCCTGCAAAAGGCAGAAGGGCATTGGAAGTAGGGAGGCACGCCTACGAATTCTCGTATGGTGGCACTATGTTTCTTGCACATGCATGCAAGCAAACATAAAAAGTGCCTAGAATTTTTTTTTTTTAAATAGTTGAGTTTATATGTGGTAAGTAGGTAGGGTATGATGTTTTGAATGTGGCATTTGGATTTAGCACATGCACTGCTTTAAAATCATTTCACAGTATTTTATACTTTCTTAAAAAGATACTCCACATTTCTATGGGGGCTATGGGATTCAAACCAAGATCTCCAGATTTGCAGAGAAGAGCCTTAAACCACTGTGCTATACTACCTCTCTAGATATGGCAGTCATCTGTTTTATGGTTCATGGTGTTGGTGTAGTATGCATACTAACATACAAAAATGCCAGCAGACTAGGCCTAGCAGGCTTTCATGTCTGCTCCTTTGGTCAGTCCCCACACTGGGAGCTGACCTTGCTGCCCCCCCGCCCTCTCAGGCTTCTCCCTTCCCAGTCCAGGGGAGAGCTAGCTAACTGGGATTTCTGTAAGACAACAGCTACTAAATAGACGTATTGTAAATGGTTAAGTAGGCAGTGGTTTGAGGCTCTGAGCTACAAATCTGGAGATCTGGGTTTGACTCCCACAGCTCCCACTTGCATACTGTGTAACCCTGCGCAAATCACTTAACTTCCTTGTGCTCCCAGGTCAAATTGTAAACAAGCTTTCAGCTCAGTGTGTGTCTCCTGGTAAAAAAAAAGAGCCTAGAATTATTTTTTTTAATATAGTTGAATTTATATGTGGTAAGTAGGTAGGGTATGATGTACATAGAATCCAAAAAATTCATAACATGCTGTATTGTGATTCAATGAACTGATAAATGGGGATTTTGGTTTCTTTTACAAATTTATTTTTCCTGATCATGGATATACTAAAACAAAAATTTCTCAACAAAATGTTTTTAAATAAAGAGTTTAACTCACAGCTGCAGAAGAAGCATGTTGGCATGAAAAGCTTAGTGGCGTGGATGTAGAGGCACCAGTATTTAAGCATGAGTTTGATAGAGGATTAATTGTGACTGGGGCTGTGTGTGGGAGGGAGGGAGTGAGTCTTGATATTTGCAGAATAATGGTTTTCTGAAACTTCAACCTTCAAGGGGTTAGACTCTGCAGCCATCTGTACAGTGTATCACTAAGCCATATGCAGTGTGGTATGGGTAAAACCCAGATCACCAGACCAGGACCAGTGCTGTAAAATCTGCACTGGGAACAGCTTGTGCAAATATTGCCGATCCAGTGGATCAAATAAATATGTGCAAATAAATAAATAAATACTCGGCTTCGCCTCGTGCTTCAACCCACCCCAGGAGTGATATTATTACATGATAACACACACCCTGTCATGCCTTATTGCTTAAAGGGTACCTAAACAAGTAGTTTTTTTTTTTAAACTACAAACTCCAAATCTGGCTTCTTTGCAAGGTAAATAAAGGCTGCTGTTTACATTTATGCTAAAACTGCATTTATGTAAATAACATAAATGCAGCATCACAGCTTTTGGAAAATATAAACATCTGCCTTTTACCTACAAAAACAGCCTTGGTTTCTCCCTAACATGTCTGCCAAGTGTGTTAAGTGATGAGTCATGATGACATCATCGGACCCAGAGACAGAGATCCACATATATTTCTATAGTGCTAACTAGTTTTTCTTTCCCTCTTTGTTTTGAATTATACCAGAATGATCAACGCCATGTGTTAACTCATGGATTCTTTTGATCAGTACACAGGTTAGGCTATAATTTTGTTTACTTTAACTTGCTAAAAATGTTTTGCTATCTATCTGACTTTCTTTTTGGCAAACCACAGTATAGTACAGCACTTCAAATACCTGATGATCAAGTGGTTATGTGATGCCCTGAATTTTGTTTTTTGTTAACCAGGAGAAACACACTACGCTGAAAGCTTGTTTACAGGTGTGGCCTGGGAGTACAAGAAAAGTTAATGACTTGCTTAGGGTCACACAACAAAGTACCAGTCTGGTTCAATTCCAAAACTCATGCTTTCTTGTTAATCCACAAATAAGGCTTTCTTTTTCCATGTGAACCCCCTGCATCTAGCTTGCCTTCCATTGAATGCCCCACCATCTCTATCCTGTCCTTAGTACTGCCTGGGACCACATATGTGCTTATGGTCTCATGAAGAGAATTAACACACCTCAGATTGTAATCTTGTACCTCAGAGAGTTGTGCACACCTATACCAATATGCATCATCAGCTTGCACTGATAAAAAAATGCCTCCCAAATCACTCTCCAGTCCAATTTCTCAATGTTTGACTTCTGTTTCCATAGCAAACATACATTGAGTGGCTCACCATCCTTCTGCGCAGTGAAGGTAGTATGCACAGTTCCCCGTTGTGTTTTTTTCCCACCTCATTAACTAATAACTAGGTCTTCCTGGAGGGCCAAACAATAAGCATCATGACCCATCAGAAAGACTGCTGTTCATGCCTTCATAAGGGCTGCACTTACAGTGGATAACAACATTATTAGCAGGAGAGGCATACTAATACCTTGAGCGAATCCACCTGACTTCAAGTGTCAATCTGTCCTTTACCTGTGATCGGCAGAACCCCACAGGGCAGTTCCCAGCAATTCTCCAGTACGTTTCTGTGCTCTTCTCACAACGCAAGTTGGCTGGCTACCACCCTTACAAGTCTTGAATTAGCTATACACAACTCCTTCAATACTGTCCTAACAAATGTCAACCCCTTCCCACCCAAGGGCAATCTCCCTACACTGAATTCAAGGAACAGTTTAGGTGGAGCCCTGCTACTCTGAGCATTTGTCATCGCTGGTTACTCTCATCCACAGGTAGTGAACATAATGCTGGCAGCCCCACATTTCTGATCTCACAGTGATCTGCTCAACATTCTCCTTCAACTAACCTGAATATAGCAGTACTCTGCTGGAATGGCCACTTCAGTCCCTCTCTGGCATTCATTCTTCTTACATACTCCCCACACCAAAAACCGCTGAGTTCCCTACCCTTCTGCATCATGAATGTGGTTAGTGCAGTCTCCCATGTTATTTTTACATAATAATAAACATGATCTTCTGGTAAGCCAGGCTGATAGCAGCATGGCACAAATAGAAAAATAGGCTTTCCTACCCATAGAAGATCTAAGCCACATATGATTAGACACTATTAAATGACGTGCATAATGATGTGCACACCCATTATTTGATAGTGTCTAATCAAAGGTAGCCTAGATCTTTTAAGGATAGGAAAGCCAGTCATTCCCCTTGTTCCCTGCTGCTATCAGCCTGACTTACTGGAAATATATGTTTATATTTAATATGTCAAAAAAATGGGGACTGTACTACTTGCATTCATGATGCTGAATGGTGATGAGATCACCAGTTTTTGGTGAGAGGAAGAGTAGTGAAGAATGAATACGAGAGGTGGACTGAGAAGGCCACTCTTGCAAGGTACTGCTATATTCGGAGAAGGGGGAAAACAGAAGGAGAGAAATATGAGCAGATTACTGTGAGAAGTAAGATGTGGGGCTGCCAGCACCATGATCACTACCTCACCCCATTGTCCTGGCCAACATTCCCCTTCCCATAAAACCAGTTCAGCAAATGTCCAAGGCTGTGTGTGGACATTAATGTATGAAATTGCTGCCACTACACGTTCAGTCACTTCACTACCAGTCTAGCATTGCTTGTAAAGCACTTTGGGATACAATGTGTATGAAACCACTATATAAATGCTGATTATTATTACTATAATTATTTCCCATGGAAAAAGAAAACAAGCATATATTTGATTTTCGAGAAAGTATGAACTCTAACACTGGACTGCACAAGAACGTTGCTACAAAGAAATGGTGGCTGTAGGGGGTGATGAATGGGTGTGGCTGCAACCCCCCCAACATTGTAATGTGATTGCTTGCTGCTGCTGCATTTCACTTTGTTGAAGAAGTCTGATTGATAGATTGTACAAATGTTTACATTCAAACTATGGATTACATTTGTAGGTTTTGTCAAAAAAATGTGCTAGAAAAGAACAATAGCAGACAATATAAAGGTTTAATAAAAATGTTAAAAAGTGCATGTTAAGTATGCACTCCACCCCAGCACCCCCGCTGCAGCATCCTGGATCTGCCATAACTACTAGAACACCAGGTTGTTCAAGATTTGTATGACACTGTGGTTTGCTACAGAGAAAGTCGGTTGGATCAAAACACAATTTCAGCACGTTAAAGTAAACAAAATGAACAGAACCATAGCCTAACACGTGTATTATAAAAAATAATGCACATTGTTTTGACCATTTAGGTAAAACAATTCTATGCAAAGGGAAAACAGAACTAGTTAGCACTATAGAGAGCCATGTATCTCTCTGATGTTGGCTCCAATGATGTCATCACATAACAAATTTGGCAGCCATTTTAGGAAGCAGGTAAGACAGTTTTTTAAATTGAAAGACTGATTTTACAATTTTCAAATGCTCTGGAAGCACATTTAGATAAATTATATAAATGTAGTTATAGCATTAATACATACAGCAGTCTTTCCTTTAGTTACCTACAGAGTCATATTTTTAAATAGTTTGATGTCAAAATGTTGTTTAAGTATCCTTTAAATATGCCCTTTCTCAATGTACTATACTTTGATTCAGTTAGTGTATGCAACAGCCTTCATGTGAACACTCTGGGCTTCTCTTTGACGCCTGATGTCTATTTGCTTTAGCTATTGCATATTGTTTGAACTGCATTGGTCTTCTTGATGTGGTGCCTGTGTGCCTAAACTATGTAATCTGTTTATCTACTGCTACCTATGTATCTCCAGTGAATGACTGTTATAACTGTCTGCTCTCTGAGCCATTGTTTTTGGACATGTTAACTGTACTGTCTTTGTATTAGTTTCGACGAGGTGCTTTTGTAAATGAGTCTCTGACTCAAAGGTTTGTAAATCTGATATTTTTTAAATAAATAAATACACGTTTATTTTTATGCCCATGAAACACCCTTATCTAGTTAATGCATTCACAGTCATAGTGGCTCTGCCAGACCTTGTTGATTTTGGTATCTAATTCTGCTACTCTTTTTTTTTTTTGTTTAGTTTTTAATACTTCTGTTAATTTTTGTTTCCAAATGTGGAGAGGTGGGGTTCCTGCTGGGAGTCATAGCCCAAGGATGAATGGTGGTGTGAGGCAAACTGTTTGCCTCAACTGAGAGAACTTGTTGCTAACCAGTGCTTCCCTCCCTGAAAATGTGATTTCCACTGGCAGTGGAAGTGAGGTTCTAGAAGCATCAGCAGCAGCAACTGCTGCTTTGGATGTTAATGGTGCTAGCCAAGCAGCAACAGTGGCTAGTACTGCCCTGCACTGCAGGCCAAGGAGCAACGACAGCAGCAGCAGCTTGTTCCCCACCCCCCAACTGTAGAGCAGCCTAGTACATCTGGGGCCCCCACACTGCCTGTGCCTGGTCCTCCATGTAGCTCACCATTGTGGCATTTGTTCACCACACTGCCAGGTGACCCAACTGTGGTGAGATGCAAGATCTGCAGCATGATGGTGTGTCGTGGTCGCAAGGGTACCCACTTGAGCACAGGTGGGAAAAGAACACACCAGACTGTGCACCATTATGCACAGTAGGAGGCCAAAGTGGCTGAACTAGCAACCGCTCCTGCAGTGGAGGGTGCAGTGCAAGAGGTGGCAGCACAGCATCAGCCTGCATGGCATCCAAAGCACAGCAGAATGGATAGTGTTGAACAAGTGGTGGCTCCTCCAGCTGCATGCGAGTGTGACCCATCTGAAATTCCAGTTACACAGGCTGATCTTGCCATTCTTTGGAGTGAGGTCAACCACCTAGGTAACGTTGTCGACACAATGCACCAGCAGGTGGACCAAAAGGAGGGTCAGCAATTGCAAATCATTGCTATGCTCCAAAGAGTAATTGGTCAGAACCAGGCCCAGATGTCTTTTTGTTTTCTTTCTTAACATATATTGTGTGTTCTGTCTTCATTTTTCCTCACTTTCTTCCCCCCCCAAAAAAATATTAAAAACACACTAAATAAATTACAAAAGGAAAAAAAATTCCTGTCTTGCTCCTTCTTTCTTTTCCTACTTAATAATATTTTTACATACAAAAAAAAGTAAGTATTTTTTTTTCACATTAATGTTTTTTTTTTTGTTGTATTTATTAAAATAGCAGTGCAATACTATGGTAACAATTTTGACCTATACTGTTTTATTCCATTTTCAATTGTCCCTTATCTACTGACTTGTCTGATACCCTTCCTTCCACAATTAATTCGATTCTGCATTATAAAATGGGCATTACTGAAAGGTCAAATGATGGCTTGCCAGTGGGCAGAAAGTGTCACCTGACCATTCATTAATGCCCAACAGTTGGCATGCCAACTGTAAAAAGCTTTTGATTTATTGCTTTTTACAGTTAGACAGCCCATTTTATGTGTGATAACCCACTCCAGACCATTGGTGTATCAGGGCATTAATGCACTTCTTGGCTGCTTGAAGTCACTGGGTCAAGCCTTCATACCTCACAACACGCCCAGAGTGTGTATTTATGCCCCAATACACACATTGCCTATCGTGGGTTATAGCATACTTACTCCCTATTTTGAGATATGAAATAACAAAAGTAGTGCTCCTTTTAAGATTGTCCATATCTGGTTTTCATCGGTATACCCAGCTGTTTTCAAACTCCTACTGCTCCATAAGGTCATGGTGGTGGACCACTGCCTGCTGCATTGCATGCTAGTTCATTTTAGTCATAGCAGAAATTATTTTAAATATTAGATGTGCAAAAACAGCTGTGAAGACTGATGAAAACCAGCTGCAAGCCAGATTTGTTTTTTTATTTCAGATGTGAAAAAAAGGAGTACAGCAGCTGTAAATTGTGGAAAGAAGGGTATCATATACACAAGTCAGTAAATAAGTACCAATCAAAAATAGAATACAAAAGTATAGTGCAGGTAAAATTTGTCACCTGATTATTGCACTGCTGCTGTACTTGTCATGTTATATTACTTTGTTGTTACTGCTGACTGTGTTACATTTTCATAGCACACCCACAACTACAATCAAAATACCCTAACATCACAAACAATTACAACCCCCCCAAAAAAAAATGTCCTATCTTATGTGACTGTAGCATGCATATACTGCTATCTATAAGACCCTACGTGAAAGGGGTCCAGTCTATCTGCAAGAGCTCCTTGTCCCTTACCATCCAGCCTGGGCCCTCTGTTCTGCCGGGGGTGGCCTTCTTGGAGTTCCCAGGGTTAGGCTGTGGCATTCAGTGGACAGGGCATTTGTGGTGGCTGTGCCTACGCTGTGGAACTCCCTGCCTGGCTATCTAAGGGAGGTCCCCTCAGTAGAAGCCTTTAAGAAGGGCCTCAAAACATATTTATTCCATCAAGCTTTTTATTGATGGGGTCATGAGAGCGGGCTTGAGTGGGGTGCCTGTGTGGGTGGTGGGTGGGGGGCCACTGGACCACCAGGGTACTGGCCCAGTTTCTCTCTATGATGTGGGTGGGGATGGGGACTGCCACTATGCTACCAAGGTTTATTATGGGATATGGTGGGGTTTCTGTGCTTCAGGAGGGGGGACCACTATGCCACCAGTGGCCTCTATGGGCAGTGCAGTGGGTGTAGGGCTACAGGTGATTGGGGGGTTGGACTGCCAGGGTGTACAAGCACTGCAAAGCAGAGAACCAGAAGCACCAGGAACATAAACAATGGTGCTAAACTGAAAAACATAGGAAAAACTAAGAGAAGTACATGAGCACCCATCGACCAGAGATGCACCAGGCACTCAAAGAATAGTATCACAAATATTTTATTTGGAAGGCATAAAAACCAGTGGCTAGGGTAGCACAAATTGAGCCATTGCGGTACAAAGCTTATGTTTCACCCAACATACTGCTGGGCTTCATCAGAGTAAATTACATCCCTTCACACCAGTGTTTAAATACACAATTAATAAGCAGCAATTAAATAATTACTACTATAGCATGTTTTAACTAAAACTCAGCACTGATTTCTTTAGCGCTGATAATGAAAACATGGATCAACAATGGGTGTGTAAATGTGCCTACACAGTGCATAAAATCAGATTTTACAAGACGTAGTTCATCTGAGGCAACAACTTTTAAAAGTATATTGTCTCATAGAACAATAAATTATGTTTAAACACACAAATTCATGTCAAATTCAAAACCACCATCAATCACTGATCCAGGCACATGCTTTAACACTGTAAATGAATAACTGTTAATACAATGGGACAATTCAGAGAAGTATAATAAAATAGTAGAACTAAATTTGTCTACATTAGTAAACACAAAAAGTGTCTCAACATATACGTAATAGGGTTATCTACAGACCCAGAAGCTAAAAAGCGATCATGTGAAAATATAAGATGAAATATAGAATGCAGTTATCATGCTAGATGTAATGACTCCGGGGGGGGGGAGAGGGGAGGCAGAAAAGGTGAGAGAGAGAACAAAATGGAGCAAGCAAATTTAACATTTAAATTTTTTCAAAAATGCTGCTAAATCAATATTATCATTAAGACCTTTATGGACCCTCGCACCCAGTTCAAAAATCCCAAAACTCTCCCTCTGCCCAATTAATTTGGTAATATCACCACCCCTCATACCAATTTTAACCAATTAAATACCAAAGAAATGAAACCTATGTCCACTCCCTGGATTTGCTTTAAGATGTTTGACAATTTCATAACCCTCATCGCCCCTTCTCACAGCTCAAACATGTTCACCCATTCTGATGTTAAAGGACCTAGTGGTTCTACCTATGTACTATGATCCACACTCACATTGTAACATATATACCACCCCAGTACTATCGCAAGTGATAAAACTTTTGACTTCTATACGTTTCTTCGTGATGGGATGTACAAAGAATTTGCACATACAAATATATTTACAATAGATGCATTTACCACACCTATGTGTACCCATCAGTGGGGGAACTTATGTGATTTGCTTTAAAGATACAGGATCTGGCACAATGTTACTAACAACAAGATCTTTAATATTCTTAGTGTGTCGAAATATGACCTTAGGTCCAGCCTCTACAATTTCTACCAGTTTGGGTTTGAGTTCTAATATGGACCAGTTTTTAAAAATAATTTATTTCACAGCACTAGCTCTAATAGAATAAGAGGTGATGAAGAGGCAACCAGGAGGCTGTACTTTATTTCTAGTTACATTGCCATATTGTAAAACCATGTTTCTATCCATACCATCTACTTTATTTATGGCAGAGGCAATGCTATGTTTAGTATAACCACGCTCAATAAATCTTTTTATTTGAGCTGATCTCTTGTGTTTGTACTGTTCCTGTTCAGTGCAGTTTCTAAGTGTGCACACCAATTGGCCCTTTGGTATATTGAAACGAGCATGGGGGGGTGACAACTTTCATACTTCAGAAGGCTGTTACTGTCTGTGGATTTCTGAAATAAGGTTGTACAAACATTTCCCTCACTCAATATTTCTATGGCCCCCAGTTATGCAAACTTATTTCTTGGTAAGTGGGAAATGGACTATCTCTACAGCGCCGCCACAAATCCATTTTTTGATAAGTTGGATTTGTGGCGGCACTTTATGGATGACATTATTATTGTATGGAGGGGCACAGTTTTAGAATTTGATGCTTTCATTACATGGATGGAGAGCACCAGTACATGTCTTAGGTATAAATACTAAATTGAGAAGACAGGGATTAATTACTTGGATCTGTGTATATACAGAAACAGTGAAGAAAATGTTTGCACAACCTCATTTCAGAAATCCACAGACAGGAACAGCCTTCTGAAGTATCAAAGTTGTCACCTCCCTCATGTGTGTTTCAATATACTAAAGGGCCAATTGGTGTGCACACTTAGAATTGAACAGGAACTGTACAAACATAAGAGAGCAGCTCAAATAAAAAGATATATTAAGCGTGGTTATAATAACCGTAACATTGCCTCTGCCATAAATAAAGTAGATGGTATGGATAGAAACATGGTTTTACAATATGGCAATGTAACTAGGAATAAAGTACAACCTCCTGGTTGCCCCTTCGACACCGCTTATTCTATTAGAGCTAGTGCTGTGAAAGAAATGATTTGTAAAAACTGGTCCATATTAGAACTCGAACCCAAACTGGTAGAAATTGTACAGGCTGGACCTAAAGTCATATTTCGACGCACTAAGACTATTAAAGATCTTCTTGTTAGTAGCATTGTACCAGATCCTGTATCTTTAAAGCAACTCACATTAGCTCCCCAACTGATGGGTACACATAGGTGTGGTAAATGCATCTATTGTAAATATATTTGTATGTGCAAATTTTTTGTACATCCCATCATGAAGAAACATATAGAAGTCAAAAGTTTTATCACTTGTGATAGTACTGGGGTGGTATATATGTTACAATGTGAGTGCGGATCATATTTACATAGGTAGAACCACTAGGTCCTTTAAAATCACAATGGGTGAACATGTTCGAGCTGTGAAAAGGGGTGATGAGAGTTATGCAATTGTCAAACATCTTAAAGCAAATCCAGGGAGTGGACATAGTTTTTATTTCTTTGGTATTGAATTGGTTAAAGTTGGTACGAGGGGTGGTGATATTACCAAATTAATTGGGCAGAGGGAGAGTTTTTGGATTTTTGAACTGGGTGCGAGGGACCATAAAGGTCTTAATGATAATATTGATTTAGCAGCATTTTTGAAAAAAATTAAATGTTAAATTTGCTTGCTCCATTTTGTTCTCTCTCTCCCTTTTTCTGCCTCCCCCGAGTCATTACATCTAGACGATGAGTAACTGCATTCTATATTTCATCTTATATTTTCACATGTTAGCTTTTTAGCTTCTGGGTCTGTATGTAATCCTATTATGTCTATGTTGAGACACTCTATATGTGTTTACTAATGTAGACAAATTTAGTTCTAATATTTTATTGTCCACAGAGCCCTGCCCAATAAAACACAGACTACCATTTGTGTGGATGCTCAGTCGGCAATTAATTTATTATAATCTCTTCCAAATGTCAAATTTTACAACAATTTGTCCTCATATCTTACAGCCTTATGTTATCATATCTTTAATATACATAAGCTACATAAACCACCTTTTTCCTTGATTCCCTTCTTGCCCTCCCCAACATAAGCCCAGAGGAGGCGCTGACACAATATTCATACACAACCATTTCATTCTTGTCTTCTCTTCTTGCCCGCCCCCCAGATGTACATCTGGGGGATGCTCTCTTCCTTTTCTTCTCTTCTTGTTTGGTATGCATGTACACACATACCATTCATCTGACTGTTCTTCTGCAGTCCTCCGAGTCAGATTATCCCACCCCATTCCTGTCCCCCCTTCCCTTTTTCTGTGCCTCTTCTTCTTTCCTGCCATCCACCTTCGGCAGTCCTGTCAGACCTGCTGTCCACCTTCAGCAGTCTGTCCCTCTCCTGCGCACCTACCCCTTACTTTTCCACTAGCCCACCTCCAGCTTGCGATGGACGGTGGGCTTCCCCCAAGTAGGTGCACTTTTTTTTTTCTTCTCCCTCCTTTATCTCCCTCTCAGGGCTAGGCCCTCCCTTTCCATTCACCCCTGGGTCTAAGGCCCCTGTCCCCCACTCCTGTTTCCGACCTCGCTTGTTGCAGGGGTCCACCCGCCCCATGCCATGTATCCACCTGCTCCCCACCAGGAGGCCTTAACCATGTCCTATCATTCCTCTACCCTGTGCCTCTGGTCTCCTGTCAGACAGTTTTCTTAATCGTTATTCTCCCTCTGTTCAAAACCTGATCTCCTCTTCCACCCCAAAGTTCATCATTGGGGAGGGGTCTCCTGCTCTCTCCTTCTTATGTCCTGCTCCGGGGGGGGGGGCGAGCATACACACCATGCCCCTACCTCTTATTTGTTAACCTGTGTCCTTTTCTATCTTCTTTATTCCCCCCTTTCATATCTTTCCTCTCCCTTTTTTCTTTTCTGCCATCCACCTTTGGCAGTAAAACCTGCAGTCTGCTCTGTGTTCTCCCATCACAGTGATGCACTGTGTTCTGCCTACCACAGTGCCCACTGCCCTGTCTCCTGTGGCCCGCACCCCCACTTTATTAACCCTGCAGTGCCGCCCCAGTGCTCACCTGTCCACTCCTGGGATGGCTGCTTTCTTTAGCCCCGTGCCCGGGGCCCCATTGCTTGCTACTCTCTCACTGGGGTTGTCTATTCTTGTGGCCTTCCCACCAGGCACACCCCTTTTTTTCCCCTTTCTGCTACTTTCACCACCTATGTGACCCCGTAACCCTTAACCTGCTTCCTGCAGCCCCCTCCCTCACTCTCTTTCAAAAACCCCACTGCCCTCCTCCAGTTTGTCTACTAACTTGGGTACATGCCCTCCATTCTGCTTAGGTGGCCCAGTCCTTGCTTTCACCACTTGGGCTCCCTGATGGCCACTGTCCTGCGCCTAAAGATTGCTGTGGACCCCGGGGCATTACTGCCTCTTTGGGTGCCACCTCCCTTCCCCATCCCTCCCGGCCTCTCCCCTTTTCACTATTTCCCACTGCAGGTTGGTTTTTTTTGCCCGTATCATGCCTTGGTTAACCCCTCCTCCCTCCCGAGGCCATAATGACCCTGCCATCTCAACTACATTGATGGTCCATGCTGGGCCTCTACTGTGCCACATGACTCTGAAAGAATCACAAAACAGGTACTTGCCATTGTCAATTAATTTAAACTGCCTTCCCATATATATATATATATATATATATATATATATATATATATATATATATCTATATCTTTTTTTGTGTATGACCCAATTACTCCCCTGCAAACCAAAACGGCTCCTTGCCTGAAAATTCCCTTCCTTTGGTTTATTACTTGTTCCTTTCCCCACCAAACCCCCCCCCCCGAGGGACCAGCCTACCTAAGTAGTACTGTCCCTCCGCGTAGCCCTTCAGTCATGTTAAACTGATAACAGCGGGTGAATGTTGAGAATGAGGTATGGTCCAGTTAGCTAGTGATAATCTGTGCTAGTGAACTCTGAATAGCAAAGATAATATACTAATATTCTCAGTCATCCTGCTATAGGTTAGTAACAGCCCCTGTATACATAGGTCCTGCTGTCAACCAATGGGAGTTCTGAGACTCCAACTCCTGTTGGCTGTGACGAACACACCCAGTGATTTCTGACTGATGCAAATTCAGCTGAAACACTGTATGCTAATTGTCAAATGTAGAGATGGTGACAAAGGTGAATAAAGAGCGGTCACTCAAATATCAGCCTGTTACCTGCTTACAGGTCTGCATGGATGAATTACCAACCTAAGTTATATAATATCATAATTTCCGGCATTACAACAGATGTTGAGTACCATTTACTATCCAATCCTTTAGTAAACCTTTCTGAAATTGTTTTAAACCTCAACGTTATATAACCAGACTGGCAAACAGCTGAAATTGACCCTGGATACCCAATAATTTACCAGCAAGGCCCTGCTAGCTGCCCACCTCTCCTAAACTATTTACAAGTTACCTCCCAGTCAGAAAGCCTCAGTCAGCTAATATAATTGTGACTGCAGGCCGAGGTATCTGCTTCATTATCAGTTCACTGGAATTAACATTCCTGTCCTCTTTGTGTTAAGCCTTGCCTATCACCATGGTGATCCCCTCGTGGACCCAAACCCCCATTTTACAAATGGCATCCTTGCCACCCCCCTCCGTAGTTGTCCGAGAAGGCGGCCCTCCTGCCTTCCTCTGGCGGGACATCGGCAGGCTACATCTCCCGTTCTAATAGGTAACTCTGAAAGATAATGAAACTATCTTCAACACTAATAGCCTGATAAACCCAGGACTCCAGATCTGTGCCACCCTGCGTATCTGAAACTTTAAGTCCCGGTGTCACAACCAACTGTCAGCCCTACAGCTATCTCCCGTGGTCTTCTTTCTTTCATGAAGGAATATATATATATTTTTTTTTTGGTAACCCCACCCGCAGCCTACTATATCCCTTTGTTGTCCCCAATAATGCCACTTGAGTCTTCTCAACCTCAAGCCAACCATGATTAATATTAGTTACCACAGTCTCAACCAAACTCTGCTATCCTTCCTCTACCTCTGCACCCCTGCATTCTTTCCAGCAAATCCTCTTGTGCTCAGGCTCTATTATTCATAGCCTATATGATGAACAAGACCTTCACAAACTAGGAGGATTTCTTTTACCCCTTCCTTCCTCATCATCCTGCCTGCCCGTCGATAGTCTGGACCTGAAGGGAAATCCCAATCCTAGCAGACTTTTACTCAAAGAGCACCACAAGCCCACAACCCACCCATTAAGCCATTCTCTATGGGGCGATTATTTAGATTAGGGGACCTAAAGTGCTCATGTTTCCTAAATACGAGGATTAAGGTACCGTGACTCACCACCGACGTCAGCAGTAATGCATCAGTTTTATCCAACACCTTAGTAGTACTGAAATAAAAATACGGCATGCCGAAAATACTACAGACTAGATCAGACATCAGCTCAATAACAGCATAACTACCAAATTCGCTTCCGATACTGCACAATGTGCTCGAAGATATTATTGAATGCCGATGACCTGGTCCTGCAGTACCGCTCACACACCATAAATAAACAAAGCTGGCACCATACCAAATACAGTCAACCTGCTTTCCATCTCAGGACACAAAATCACCCTGACCTGGACTGTCCGAACACTTGACACAATACCTATACCTGTTAGGCACTCTTTCCTCCTTGGGGGCGCTCCACCCCCCCACCCCCCCAGGTCCTACATGATTATTCGCTTCAATGTTCATCTCCCACACCATTATCATTCTGACTAGGAGTGTTTGAATATCCAACACAACCTGCAAACATTAGTTTCTGCCTCAGTGGGGGTGCCCCACCCCCCCAGCTCCCATGTGTTTGCCCCAACTCACGATACAATAACCTGCAACCGTGTACCTCTCTATAAATCTCCTTCTGACTCGGGCATGGAGGCACGCTCCCTGTTCTAGAGCAAGCACCACAGCGCACCGGAGACAAGCAGCAGCATCTGAGCACACTGCTGCACCTCTCCTGGTGTGTCTTAATCGAAACAGGTTCCCCAAAGTAAATAAATGCCCTCTACGGCTGTACCCTGGGGGAAAGATGACCCACAAACAAGCAACTCCCGGCTTGCTACTTCCTATCAGCTATCCCATTCTGGGTTCGCCTTCTCCTGCTTGACCAACAGTTGCTATTACCTCTCATTACCTTCCCCCCTGTTGGGCCCCCATTTCCCTGAACCTGCTGCTCCACACCAGACCATGCTCACCTCCTCCCACAATTCACCCGCTTCCCTTCTGACGTGGTGATCTCTTCTCCCCGGCCTGCCCCCCAACAGACCTCTGTTCACCCCGTCCACCCACGAAGCAGTATGTACTTGTGCCAAAAAAACCTGCCACCTAGCAGGGCTTGCGCATCACCTGCCTCCGGTTCCTCATGCTAGTTCCCCCCCCTTGTTGCCATCGCGCGGCTGCTATAATGTACGAACATGTAATTTATCCTACTGCGCCATTGCCGCTGTCCGTCGCGTCCCCTTCCCCAACTCAGAAGTGTTCTCATGTGAGACAGATAAATAAATATACATAAATCTCTCTAGTTAATGAAATCCCTAAGTTTGCGAGCGTGGTGTGGTGAGTAGGTCGTAACCATCTCCACACATAGTGGAACCTGGCGGTAGTCCTTGCATCTTAGGTACTGCTTCCCTTTACTACATCCCCTGAGTGAACACAGCACTCTATCAGCAACAAGCTTAAGGAGGGGGTGTCTTGTGTCACTATGCTGTTATTTGTTGCTAAGTGTTACTATCGGTTGCAAGCTGGCATCCTGATACCACGTGGTCTGGTTATTCCATAATCACGCTGCTCCCTTTTACAAATAGTACGCTAATCATTAGAACAAACATTGAGCTTAAACTAATAACATAAACAATTCAACCAGACTAAGGAACACAAAGCCTGTAGTCAACAGCTGAGGTCCTGGTATCGAATCGGGTCAGCCCCCCGGGATACTATAGCAGAAAATGGCGGCACTCCGTGATTTATGAACAAACAACACAGGAATTGCTAAACCTCCAAATGAAGAATTATGATACCGGAAGTACCAAAATGCCCAATGTAGATTAAACGTTAAGATCCAGTTGCCCATGTATTTTACAGCTTATCCTTATTGGAGCATAGCCGAAAATTGTCTGTAGCGCAAACCCATCTTACTCAGGAAGTTCAAATTATGTTGCATCTCTCCATCTTGACTTGTAAACCTCTAACGAAAAACAACCTTATACTACACAGGGTACCGCACTTCAGTTCTGCCACATGGCTCTACGCACCCGCGCCCAGAGGTCATTTTAATTACCGACTCAGGGAATTGAACCTGTAGCCTCTTTGCACTGAAGATGAAATGGCCCCCGCAAACTGGCCTCACTGAAATTCAGCCCTCCTACAGTTGCTCCACTCAGGTTCTACTGCTTGTACCCATCTGTTATAAGCCCCCTCATGTAGCCAAAAACTTTCTTTTTTTTGTGACCACATGGCTGCTGCTCCCGGGCCCTAAGTGTGCATCCTTTTGTTCTCCTACTGCCTCATATGTCTGTAACACACCATGTGCCACCCAAAACGGGCAGCATGCTAGCCTTTTGCCACTGCTTAAAATACCAGGCTTTATATATTATCTTCCCCCCGACCTCAAACGCTCCTACCAACCTGCCTACTTTCTTCATTCCTGCTTACTACTTACCTGCCATAGCCACAAACCATCTCGCCCCAAGCCCTACATGGAGCTTGCCCTGGAGCAACTCAGTGACCACAAATATCTCTTTGCACTCCCCATGATGCATCTCTTGGCTGTCTAAACCTACCCAGACTAAAAGTAAATCAACTCCACTTGCCAACTGATGTGCTTCATCGAATGAATTCTAAAGAAGCAAATTGTGAGCTCTCTCTCCTTTGCTCACCACTTTTAACCCCCCTGCTCACCTCTCTCTCTCCCCCTTACCCAATCACTATCCTTCATCCTAGGCATGATGTCATGAGGCTCCAACCCTTCCCTGACATCCCCCTCTTATCCTTCTCCTTGATTGGGCTCACCTCAACTTCCCTCCCTCCCTCCCCAGGCTCCCCTTTCTGCCGCTTGTCCCCTGTCGCATCCACTCTATTGTTCAGGGCCTGAGACAAATGGGTCTACCTTTTTAGGAGGCAAACCTACTTATACTTCTCTGAATTGTCCCATTGTATTAATGATTATTCATTTACAGTGTTAAAGCATGTGCCTGGATCAGTGATTGATGGTGGTTTTGAATTTGACGTGAATTTGTGTGTTTAAACATAATTTATTGTTCTATGAGACAATATACTTTTACAAGTTTTTGCCTCAGATGAACTACATCTTGTAAAATCTGATTTTATGCACCGTGTAGGCACGTTTACACACCCATTGTTGATCCATGTTTTCATTATCAGCACTAAAGAAATCAGTGCTGAGTTTTAGATAAAGCGTGCTATAGTAGTAATTATTCAATTGTTGCTAATTGATTGTGTATTTAAAGACTGGCGTGAGGGGATGTAATTTACTCTGATGAAGCCCAGCAGTATGTTGGGTGAAACATAAGCTTTGTACCGCAGTGGCTCAGTTTGTGCTACCCTAGCCACTGGTTTTTATGCCTTCCAAATAAAATATTTGTGACACTATTCTTTGAGTGCCTGGTGCATCTCTGGTCGATGGGTGCTCATGTACTTCTCTTTGTACTGCCAGGGTGTGCAGGCTGCCTTACTGCTGTCTGCAGTATGGCAGCCTGCCTGTAGGTGGCCACCCACTTAAATCTACTTTTTTTAGACTTAGCTTTGGGACGCGCATCCTCGGACATGCCCTGGGGATGTGCCTCCAAGTTGGGTTGTGAATGGGGTTGCACTCTGTATGCATGAGCACGCCCCCTTCACACCCCCTCCAGATGTACCGCATATCATTATGTGCAATATGTGGTGCATCTGTGGTCTCTGGCGCATCAGTTTGCACCAGCGTGTTGGACCCCTACCTGAATCACACTACGGGCGCATGTCGGGATGCACAACTTACATCTTGATTGTGCTGCGCATCCCTTTTGTGAATCCTGCCCCTTTGTGTTTTTTTGGAAAGTTGCTTCCAGTGCTATTTTCAGTTTGCTTCATTTAATGGTCTACATATTAAGCCTTCTTTTATTCTGATTATTTGTCTACATATTAAATGAATGACAGTAGAATCATCCAGAAATTAAACAGTTACTGGTACAATTCCCAGAATTTCAAGTCTTGAAAAAAGAATTTCATTATTTTAATTACCGTAAATCAGTGGCCTTGATGATAGTTATAAGTAACAAGAATAAGTACTTGAATACAATTTTTTTCTTTATGTCCTCCCCCAACTTCCTCATCATCATCATCAAGGAGAAAGCAGCCCTCACAGTCCTCACTGCTGGAGTTGTACCCACTTGGAAATTATTTTTTCATGACTGCATCATCAACCTCAATGGTACACCGTTTTACACTGCCACCAGGATGGTCTGCTTCACCTGCATTAGCAGCACAACCATTTTATTGAATGGATACAAACATAGATGTGATTGGTATGTGACCTTCATTCATTGTGATAAATGTCAGCATGCTGATATTTGTAGGTGATAGGTTAGTATGACGGTCATGCAATATGGCCCCCTTAGAACTAAATACTCTCTCCGCGCTTACACTGGAGGGTGGGCAGGTCAGGTACTTCAGTGATACCGAAGTCATCACCGGCCATTCATTCACCTTGCCACTCCAGTACACCAGAGGATCATCCAATATTGTTAGATGCCTGTTTTCTGCCAAATAGGCCTCAACCATGGTCTGTGATGCATACATTCCTGATGAATCATCCACCTGTTCACAAGACTCATCTAGGTCACATATTCCTACTTGGGACAAGGCACCCCAAAGTGGATTAATGGACAACTGTGCAGCTGACACCACTCCTTGCTGGTCAGCCACCTTACTGGATGCAATGGGTCCACAGTGACCTTCACCTATGCTATGCTATGGTTTTCAGAACTTTGCAAGTGACTTATGTGCACCAAGTACCAATCTGACCAGCTGACCAGTCAGATTTTGAACCTGATCATGCCCTCCCTCCAGTATGGATGAAATGCTATGTTCATAGTGTGGGTCCAGCATTGTGGCTATTCCAGATTCTTGAGATTGCTGAATAGTGGCGATGTGTCTATTGCTGTCTAAGATGTAATCATGTGTTTTGAGTAATGCACAGCTTGACCTATCTCTGGCCACATCAAGGCTAGGCTGTACATTCAACAAGGTCTGCCTCAGCACCCGTAGCAGTGGAATGGCTTGATTAACGGATGCAGTGTCACCACTTTGTCTCTCATAATGAGTCTAAGTTGTGGTTTAAACAAATGGGTTGTAAACAGTAAAGCACATCTTCTAGACCTGGAAGGAGATGACTACTTTATTCAGCTGTGAGCTGTGTGGGAAATTCTATATTGCACTTGATATCTGCAACAACATGCACTTTTGCTCAATTCTGTGGGAGGTAAAACTAACTACCCTTGGTAATTGCTTTTTATTTATATATTTATTTAGTGTTTAACCAAGAAGAGGCTTGCAAACTATGTTTATCTTGTGAGTAACTTCAGAAGGATTTAAATACTGCATTTGGGTTGACCCTTGGAGGTAGCTAGATTGTCTACTAGGATTTTCTGACAGTTAAACTATTTTTACATATGTTGCAGGTAGCTGAGGAGTTGAATAAGGAGCTTGCAAACTCTGCTTGTCTTGGAAGTAACTTCATAAGGGTTTAAATACTGCATTTTGCTTGTCCCTTGGGGGTAGCTGGATTGACTATTAGGATTTTGGGACAGAAACTAGTTTTAAATAATTTACTGGTGCGTAGGATTTTGTGATAGTTAAACTATTTTTCAGTAAGTTACTGGAGGTTAGTTGAATTACTATAAAGGGCAGTACTCACCAGGGTGGTGGGGCAGTGGACTATTTGATTGTTTCTAACAGTCACCAGTGGTTGTGGACTACCCACCCCCCTTCCCCACCCCCACACCCCCAGGCGTGCCATTTCCTTTATAGCCAAAGTTCTGAAATCACTTCCTCAACAGATCTTTGGGCAGAACTGTCATATTCTTAATAACCCAGCACAGTTCATAAAGGGTAAGTACACACCACAAAAAAAAAATTATATATTATTACATATTGTATATTATAAGGGATAGGGACATGTGGGGAGTGGTGCAGTGCACTGGCTGTGGGGCAGCAGTTTTCCGGGAGACATTCTGGAAACTGTGTTGCTGTCCTATTTGCAGGCAACTGTCATCTCTGAAGGAGAAGGTTGCCCACTTCCAGACTGAACTGGCAAGAACTAAGGAGGCCTCCCCCACCCAAAGAGCACCACTGCCACAACCACTGCCTCAGAGGTTGCCAAGTATGAAGAGCAGTTGGTCCACAGTGGGTTATGGGAGGGTGTGGGTGGTAGAACAGAGGCGAAGCCCCCTAGTTGTACCTCTGCACAAGTCATACGCCAGTCTGGCAGAGCAAGATTCCTCTATGATGGCACCCTCAGTAGAGACCAAGAAAAATGCTGAGGACATCCACAAGGGAGACCCACAAAAGGGTGGCAAGGGACACCACAGGGGAAGGAAACAGCTTCTGATAGGGGACTCAATTGTTAGGGAGTAGACCTGGAGAAGGGAGAGGAGAGGGAAGTAAGGTGCCTGCATGGTGCCATGGCTTGGAGGGACAAGAAGCGAATCCTCAGCATTGCAGAAGCAGCATCACGGGAGAGGGAACTAGATATCATTATCCACCTTGGAACAAATGACCTAGCTAGGCATGGGATCAGTGCAGTGCAGGATGCATTTTGTGGAGTTGGGGAGGGGCCTCAGACAGGTAGCAAGCATGGTTACCTTCTCAGAGGTGCTGCCAGTCCATGGCAGGGGTAAGGCTAGGGTACTGCACACCATGCAGTTTAATGAATGGTTGCAAAACTGGTGCAGAGCACAGGGCTTTGGCTTCATTGGGGACTGGGGATACACCTGGAAAGATGAAGGTCTATACTGGCATGATGGTCTGCATCTGCCCACAAAGGGAACCAAGCTCCTAAGTGACAGGTTTAAATACTTACTTGGCAAGCTTTTAAGCTAGCCAAGGTGGGAGGTGCTGAAAACAGCCAGGACATTTCAAGCCTCCCCCCACAAAACATTGCAGGTAGTAAGGTTAACACTGAGGAACAGATCTCAACAGAGGGCAGAACAGGGGTAAATGGAAAAATAGACAAGGGCAAAAAGAGCAGGGATGAGGGGGATAAAAGGATAAAGCCAACATTAAATGGAGGGCAATGAGTACCAATGCCCGTAGCCTGGGAAACAAGCTTCCTGAGCTAGTAGCCTTGATGGAAGATGAACAATTAGATATTGTGGCAGTCACAGAAACATGGTACACGGAGAACCATGACTGGGATGTCAACATACCGGGGTACACAGTCTACAGAAGGGACAGGGAGGGTAAAAGAGGAGGTGGGGTAGCTCTATACATAAGGGAAGGGATCAAAGCTACAGAACTAAAAAGTAAAGGGGGAGGACAAGAGGCACTCTGGGTCACCTTGGAGACAGGGAATGGCATCACAATCCACACAGGGGTTATATACAGACCACTGTCTCAAGGGGAGGAAATGGACAAGAAAATGATAGAGGACATTCTCAAAATGGCTGAAAAAGGGGAGATACTGTTGATGGGGGACCTGAATATGCCAGATGTTAACTGGAAGATATGTACTGCAGCCACATCCAAGAGTAGGGTCATTCTTGATGCCCTGCAGGGGGCAGGCCTTAGACAGTTACTGTTGGAACCCACTCAGGAGAGAGCAATACTAGACCTGGTACTCTCAAATGGAGAGAGGATCACACATTTAGAAGTCGGTAGACATCTGGGAACTAGCGACCACTGCACAGTGTGCTTCATAATAAGCACAACCATGAAGACAAGCCATACAAAAACAAGCATACTGGACTTTAGAAGGGCTGACTTTGGCAAAATGGGTGAATACCTGTGAACTGCAGCAGCAAATGGCCAAAAAGGAGGGGTGGAAGAACAATGGAGAAAAATCAAAGCTGCCATCATAGAGGCAACAAGCCTTTGTGTTAAACAAATAAAGGAAACAAAGCAGAGTAAAAAACCACTATGGTTCTCAAAAGAGGTGGCAGGGAAGGTTAAGGAGAAAAAGGCTGCATTCAAAAAGTATAAGGAATCACAGAAGGAGCACGACAATGAACTGTATCAATTAAAGCAGAAAGAAGTGGGGAAGGCAGTCAGAATAGCAAAGGCCCAAACCGAGGAAAATATAGCCAACTCAGTTAAGAAGGGGGATAAAACCTTTTATAATTACATTAGGGAGCATAGAAAGGTTAAGGAAGGAATAGTGAAGATTAATAAAGGGGAAGGGAGGTGGGCAGAGGGAGACAGTGAAAAGGCAGAGATACTGAATTAATACTTTTGCTCAGTATTCACAAAAGAAGATGAGGAGGAGTTACCTAAACCAGACAATATAAGCACTCTGGGTAGAGGGGTTGACACCAGTCCATTTACAGAAGAAAGAGTCCTGAAAGAACTCCTAAAACTCAAGGTGGACAAAGCAATGGGGCCTGATGGGATTCACCCCAGAATCCTAAAAGAACTAAGGGAGGACCTAGTGACACCACTGGCCACACTTTTTAACAAATCATGGGAGGATGGGGTGGTACCTGAGGACTGGAGGAGGGCAGATGTGATTCCCCTTCACAAAAGTGGGAGCAAAGCAGAAGCAGGAAACTACAGACCTGTAAATTTGACCTCAGTGGTAGGAAAAATGATGGAATCACTTCTGAAAGAAAGAATTGTTGAGTACCTAGAGGCCAGTGGGGCCTGGGACCAAGCAGCATGGATTTACAGCAGGAAGTTCATGTCAGACAAATCTAATTGATTTCTTTGACTGGGTGACCAAAGTAATAGACCAGGGAGGGGCTGTGGATATGGCCACCTAGACTTTAGCAAGGCATTTGACACAGTCCCACACAAAGATTAATAATCAAGTTAGCCAGCCTGGGAGTGGGTCCCAAGGTGGTAGCCTGGGTAGCAAAACTGGCTGCACAATAGACACAGAAGGTAATAGTAAATGGAACACATTCCGATAAAGGGGTTACTAGTGGAGTACCGGGCTCAGTGCTGGGTCCAGTCCTCTTTAACATCTTTATAGGTGACATTGCAGAGTGTCTGGAGGGAAAGGTATGCCTCTTTGCAGATGACAGAAAGATCTGTAACAGAGTTGATACATAAGGGGGGGTAGAAAGGATGAGAAGGGACTTGGCAAGGTTGGAGGAATGGTCAGACATATGGCAACTTAGATTCAGTGCAAAGAAGTGCAAAATAATGCACCTGGGAAACAAAAACCCAGGAGAAGAGTACACAACAGCAAGGGAGGTACTAACAACAACAAAAATGGAAAGGAACCTGGGGGTAGTCATATCAGATGACCTAAAGGTGGGTAAGCAATGTAAGAAGTCAGTAAGGAGAGCCAGGGGGATACTGGGATGCATAGGAAGGGGCATCACAAGTAGAAAAAGGGAAGTGGTTATCCCTCTGTACAGACAGTTGGTGAGGCCCCATCTGGAGTACTGTGTGCAGTTTTGGAGACACCATCTATGCAAGGACATAGACAGGATGGAAGCAGTCCAGAGGAGGGCAACTAAAATGGTGCAGAGTTTGCATCAGAAACCATATGATGTGAGACTGAGAGAGCTTAATATGTATACCCTTGATGAAAGGAGGGACATGGGGGGACATGATAGAAACTTTCAAGTACATCAAGGGAATCAACAAAGTCCAGGAGGGTAGCATCTTTCAGAAAAAGAGATGTGTAAGAAAAAGGGGGCACAATTTAAAGATAGAGGGGGGACGTCTCAGGGGTAATGTGAGGACATTTTTTTTCACGGAGAGAGTGGTGGATGCATGGAACTGCCTTCCTGGGGAGGTTGTTGGGTCTAAAACATTGGGGGAATTCAAACATGCATGGGACAGACATAAGGCAATTGTAGTGGGGGTTGCAGGAAGTAGGCTGTTGGTTAACTAGAATCTGCAGCTTATCCAATAGAAAGGGAAATGGGCAGACTGGGTGGGCCAAGTGGTCCTTATCTGCCGTCAAAGTCTATGTTTCTATGTTAATATTTATTCACTGTCTGCACTTTAGCATTGTCATTGTTAGTTTATTCAGGTTTATTATATCTATAGATGTTAAGCCTATTTCACCTCTGTAGTGTAGGTATTTGCAGTGCATGTTTATACACAACACTTGAGCACTATTGCCATCAAGTTTGTAAGTTGAAATTAATCAAGTAAGTTCAAAAAACATTTAAACCAATCAGCAGGCTTGGGTTACTGTTTAAGGAAGGAGACTATCACATTTGGCCACACCCCCTGACAAAGCTCTATGAGCAAATCGCTGTGGTCTGTCTACAAGGCAGTTAGGTGGGAGGTCTGTATGGAGTAAATTTTTTTTATGTCTGTCTGCACTGCTATATAGCCTTTGGTTGCCTTTGCACTTTGGCACTTTTGCATCAGGTGATTTATAATATGCCTCACTGAAGCATGGAATAACAATTCAAAAGAACATTGCTGGCTATATTTGATTCATGTTTCTGGGTTAATCGAAAGCTAGAATGTTACCGCTGTGCAGTGCCATACTGGCAACTCCTAGAACAGACCTGAGTGCACCTCTTTCCTTTAGGTTTCCGTAATTTTAAAGGTCAGCTGGTTAGTATAAGATTTCCTTGCTTACAGAGAGACTGCATTTATATAACATGGGCTGGATTCTCAAACATTTTTGGGACTAAGTCCCACACTGCGACTCCAGTTGTGGACCAAAATCTCCACAGCTGCGGAGATTGCTATTCCAATTGACAGCAGCTGTGGAAGAGGGTATAGCTGGTCACACCAGCCATAACATTTTTCTGCAGCCGTGGGGATTTCCACAGCAGCACCACTTACAAGTTGCTGTAAATCTTTACTTTGCAAAGTTACTTTTGAGAATACTGTAGCTCTGGGAGAAACTGCGGTTCTGCAAGCGGCAACCCACTTGCATCGAGTTTTTCCCCACAGCTGGGAGGATTTCAAGAGCTTTGAGAATCCAGCCCTTTGTATTTCATTCCTAACTCATTACCAGCAGGATGAGACAATAGGTTTCAAACTGGCTTCTTAGAATGTTCAGTTTCAAATGTGACTGTATTGATATTCCAGTGCCTGTAACAAAATGCCTTGCAAAATGGAATACACAGTTCACTGGAAACACATTTAAAACTCATTACTGTGTCTGAAATCAGTACATTTTCATTTGAAATCACAGAACAGTACCTGCCAAATGCAAACTTAAAGGCAGTCTTTACTGTTCCTTCTTATTGATAATGCTCAGGCTAGTTATTCTGATTGTTCCTTTAGTAGACAATGTGGACAATATTCAGGGGTCTCTGAATTTGTATTTATTACATTAGTTGTTTTTGACCAGTCAATTAAAATGACTTTTTCAGGTTACAACTCGGGAGATTACAAAGTTGAGAAGGAAGGCAAGCATCAAACAGTAGTTTTATACAAAACTCAAGATTGTAAAGTAGAGAAGTAATGCCAACATCATATAGTATTATCTTTCAAAATTCAGGAAATATAGATTGCAGAGATCCATAGTGGATTCATTTTGCAGTTAACTTTTATTATTGTTCTCTCACTGCTGGTGGCTAATATAATACCAACAACTTACTTTCACTGAAAACATTTTTGAATCACGGAACTGGAAAATAGTGATCAACCTGTACATGGTACAGAAGCAGCAGTGCTGCAAAGCTTTAGCTGTCCCAGTATGTCCATATTCCCAAAATACAGAGGCCCAGATATTCAAAAGTGTTGCGCTATGCGCAACCCACTGATGCACCCTGGCGCAATATTCAAAAGGGAAAAGTGCGCCGCACAAATCCCGATGTGCCGGAGCGCATCAGTAATGTATGCAGGCACAGGTAGAGGCGGCATGCCCATGCATAACCTGCACAGCCCGATATTCAGCCCGGGATGTGCAGAGCCATGCATGTGCAACCCCTACCTGCACCAGCACAAAGTTACGCCAAAAAAAAAGGAACAACTGATGGCCACCCACAGGTGAGCTGCTGCATTGCAGGGTGCAACACGGCAGTTGCCACCTGTGGGTGGCCACCCGAGTTCCGGCTGCACCTGGCAGTGCCCCCCCATGTCCGATCGTGGGCATTTGTTTAAAATAAAAGATCGCTTCCAATATCCCTGGTGGTCCAGTGGACCACTATCTGCCCGATCATGGGCATCTGTAAAAAATATAATAATCCATCCTATATCCCTGGTGATCCAGTGAACCAGCTATCTGCCCAATAGCGAGCATATGTTGCAAAGGAAGATCCACTCCCAATATCCCTGGTGGTCCCGTGGACCAGCTATATGCCCGATCACAGGCATTTGTAAAAAACAACTAATTCCAATATCCCTGGTAGTGTAGTGGTCCCCCACCTCCCACTGAGCCCCACTGCCGCTCCCCCAGTCAGCGGTGGGTGGCAGCACCGCCTGCCACCCGCCGCCTCTGACTGACACCTCGGTGGTGGTCTGCCGCCCATTGGTTCTGGCGTGAGCCAATGGGCATCGCTACTGTACTATACATTCCAGATATGTGAATGAATTCATTCACATATCTGGAATGTGTAGCATAGGCTACACCCATTGGCTCACGCTAGTGAACCAATGGGCGTGCAGCCCTACCGAGGTGTCAGTCGGCAGGCGGCGGGCAGCAGGCAGTGGGTGCTGCCGCCGCTGACCGAGGGGGGGAGCAGGGCGGGGGCTCAGTGGGAGGGTGGGAGGCCACAGGACCATCAGGGATATTGGAATTAGTTGTTTTTTACAAATGCCTGAGATCGGGCAGATAGCTGGTCCACTGGACCACCAGGGATATTGGGAAGGGATCTTCCTTTGCAACATATGCCCGCGATCGGGCAGGTAGCTGGTCCACAGGACCACCAGGGATATTGGGAGTGGATCTTCCTTTGCAACATATGCCCACGATCGGGCAGATAGCTGGTCCACTGGACCACCAGGGATATTGGGAGGGGATCTTTCTTTGCAACATATGCCCACAATTGGGCAGATAGCAGTCCACTGGACCACCAGGGATATTGGAAGCAATTTTTTATTTTAAACAAATGCCCACGATCGGGCTGCAGGGGGAGTCGGTCCCCGACAGCTGCTGCCTGGCAGGGCGCCAGGTGCAAGTCATCGAGATAGGTGCACCTGCATGCAAATGGGATAAAGGGGCCATAATGACATGCAAATGGCCCCATATGCATGCTGCATAAATTATGGCCCCATTTGCATGTCTTACTTTGAATATCGCTGGTGCTGTGCATGGCGCCATGGCACTTGTGCTGGTGCATCTTCATGCTCCCTCTGGCCACTTGCACTGGCGCAGTGCCACTGCGCCATGCACAGTGGGGGTGGCCAGGGTGCGATATTCAAAGCTGCTGAGCCATAGCGCAGCTCTGTTGAATATCACCCAGGCCACACCCCTGCGCAGCCAAGTTGAGCTGCACCCATGCTTGCACCACAGCCTGGCGCAGTTTGAATATCTGGGCCATTGTGTTTTTAAAGAGATATGCATACAATTTCTAAAGTAAACAATAACACATGGTTCTATATCATAAGGGTGATTGCCAAATGGCGATTGCCCTTATGGCAAGTGTACATCAGCGATGTGCAACTCCAGTGACAGTGAAAGCGGCACAGAAAACCTTTTTTACTTTTATGCAGGGGCTGTACCCGCCGAGAGCTTTTCCTCCACACCCCCTACAGATCCTCATCTCAAGGGGGGGGGTGCAACAGTGGGGGTGCAACAGTGGGGCAAAAAAAGATAACATCTCTACTCAGGCCAGGCACAACAAAATACACCTGTGCCTGGACCCGAACCCTGTACCGCATCCACCCCAGGCCAGTGTCCACCCCACCACAGTGCCAGCTAGGCCATGGTCCATGGCACCACCCCTCACAAACCCTCCAGCCCCTCACTTGACATGCTCACCCCCCCCCGTGCACATAGGTATAGCGACATCCCGTTGACATTCACGAACCCTCCCCATCCAGTTACCCTCCCTCCTTCCTCACCATGTGGGTACTCACCGCAAGTGGGTCACCGTCTCGGTAGGCATCCACTTGCGATGTGCCCACATCACAGGATACCATAACACACAACAGACTGTGCTGTGACTGGTAATTACCCCATGCACTTCCCCACTCTGTGGGCTGGAGGCACAAGGGGTTAGACAAATTCCCTTCAACCATTGGGTGGGGGCAGAAGTGCAGCAATTACCCAATAACCACAAGCTCTGAAGTGTGTTATTGCATTTATAAAATGGCACCAAAATGATAAAAAACACAACACTATTTTTTAGTTAAGAATAAATAAATCTTTGTCATTGGTAAATTGGTTCTTACACCAACCAGCTGGGTTTGCCCAATCAAAGAGGTCAAATTGGCTGGCAGGTAAGTCACTCATGTTGTTAATTGATCCTTTTTTTGATTTTCCTAACTGTCACAGTTACAGAAAATTCTGAAGCAGTGTAGTAATATTTTTATGCAGTTAAGTCAGCCTAGAAAACAAGTTCCAAGATTTGCAAGGGACTTTCCAGGCCTGTGTGGTAATTGGTCAGTTAACACAAAAATACAGACTGCTATTGACCAATCAGATCACCAAATTTTTCTTGCCCATTTTATAATCTGTGCTTGCCTATGCAAGATTGTAAGTACATATAGCTACAGAGTGTTCCACTTTTTTAAAACATTTTTCTTAACTTTCAGCTGAACATGGGAAGACATATACAAGGCTGTTTCCCACTGAGTGGTTTACCATGAATGCAGAGTGACATTGAGAGAGAAGCTCAAAAGGTCCTGTTTTTATGGTAACCACGAAGTGGGAAAATGGCCATGGCATGCATGGTTTCCCATACCTTATTTTACATAGTGTATGAGAAAGCAACATGTCAACATTATTTGGGGCTAATTTTAAATATGTGGCACGGAGCGCTCCCCGATACCACAACAGATTGATTTGTTATTCCTGCTGCTCCCTAACTATCTCTCCGAGGGTTGCTCTCAGTAGCGAAACGCAGTAGTGTGCCTGATCCGACCATACCTGAGCAGTTCGGGCTGCTCCAGTTTCACTTCTGAGCCTGCCCATAGATAATTAACTTCTCCTATTTCACACTGTAATTTTAATTCCTGTCTACCACTGAACGTTTGGAATTTTGCATGTTCTTAGGAGGATTTACTAAGTTCAATCGCAGGACTGTGCATGATATGTAACCTTAACTAAGCTGCAAGCAGATTAGTCCAGATTTGAATTTTGTATTTATAGCACAAGTGAACAGATTTCTTACTGTCTGAAACTATACTTTGTACTAACTTCCACTCATATACCTATCTAACCCCTCTCTCTCTCCCCCCCCCCCCGACTGAAATTTGATTTTCCTATCTTGGTCCCTCCCCTGTCACCTAATGTTACAATTTAAATTTGAATCCCCACCCACCTCCTATTTATTTCTCTCCACAGCTCACCTTAAACCTTTAGGGGCATTTTGCCCTCGGAGCTGCTGGGGACCCCATTTACAAGCCATGTACTGACACTGCCAACTGAATCCACGCCAGGCTGCTGCCTGGAATTCAAATTTGGTGCCTTTTTCAGAACACCTTTCTACCTGCGTTTCAGCTGTTTTTTCCTTGTACAACTGCTGTGTTTAGGGCCATTCGGTAAACCGGGTAGCTTTTAGGGGCATTTACAGCTGAAGTAAAGTAACTCAAGTCTCTTGGTTCAATTTGTTTAGATTTTGATTCGAGGCAAACTGTAAAACATTATTCGGGGCTAATTTTAAATACATGGCATGGGGCGTTCCCTGATACCACAACAGATTGATTTGTTTTTCCTGCTGTTCTCTAACTATCTCTCCAAGGGTTGCTCTCAGTAGGGAATTGCAATAGTGTACCTGATCCAACTGCAGCTGAGCAGTCCAGGCTGCTCTGATTTCACTTTTGAGCCTGCCCCACAGCCGCTACGTGGCTGCTCCCCTCGCCCAGATACCCTCCCACCCTTAGCCCTGTTTACTTATATAGGTACCTGAACTCACGTGGTGAAGGCTGGTTTTATCTTTTTTTTTTTTCTGTCTACTTTCTCATCAGCAAATTATATTATCTCACTACTAGGTGTTGTCTCTTCCCCTATATTTTTCAGAACATCCCCTATCTTTATCCAGCAGCAGATTTCTGTTGTGGACTGCTGATCTAATTTTTCAATGGTATTCTGTGCCCTCTGAATGCTGGTTACCCTTCCAACCCTAATTCTTAGCCTAAACTGATCTTATTTACCTTCCCTCAGTTGATTTGTCCCTATCCAATTTATCTTTCTCAGTTCTAACTCCCCTGACCACTAGCAACTGCTTCCCTATCTCCAATTGTCTTCTGCCTTTCTACTGCCACTCTTATCTCTGACTAGCCGCCTTTCTTAATCCCTTTTGCCATGATGACTTGGGCTGTTCCCAATCCATCTCCTTCAATAAAGTCCTTTCACCTCTGGCTCCAATCTCCTGTGGAGTCCCACAAGGATCCATTCTTGGATCCTTGCTTTTTTCCATTTTTGTCAACGATTGTCCCTCTTCCTTCACTGATTGTAACTCCATCATGTACGCTGATGTTTTGATGCTCTACTCAGCCACTCGTTCTGTAGCTGACCTTAATGGTCACCTGTCACCTGAGTTCCAAATGATTCAATCCTGACTTCAAACCAACTCCCTGATCCTCAGTCTACCAAAGACACAGGCTATGCTCTTTGGGTCTGCTAGAAAAGTTCATGCTGGGACCCTAAAGCTTTGCATGTGCTGCTGTGATGGGTCTGTAGTCCTGTCCACAGACTCCTTTAATACCTCGGAGTGACACTGGATCCCGCTCTTGATTTCTCTTGTCATTTAAATGAGGTATGCAGATCCATCAACATTAAGATTGGTGCCGCATACCGGGTGCGTCACTCCTTAATCCCTGCTGTTAAGATCTCAGTGGCCAGAGGCGTCTTGCTTCCTAGGCTTTTGTATGCCCTCCCCATCTTTTCCCACACTAACATTGGTATTCTTCATAAATGGGACACCACCTACAATAACATTTGCAGATTTGCCCTGTCGGCCCCTCACCTTATTCACCACTGTCTCCTGTACGCCACCCTACACTGGCTGTCCCCCCAAAACCTGTGCTTATACACTCTGGGCTGCTTCACTGACTCCATGACAAGACACCCCCACCCTGACAGCATTGGGACTATGCTCACCTGACTCCCACCTACTGAGATCCTCTAATTCTTCTTCACTCTCTGTCCCACACTGTTCTACAAAAATGGGGGAACAAGCTTTCTCTTACTTTGCCCTCAAATTCTGGAACTCTCTACCTCCCAGTCTCAAATGCTGTTCATCTCACTCCTCCTTCAAGACTGCACTTTTCTCCTACCTACATGCACTTGATTCCTGTGACTGTACCTAACCCCCCTCTTCTCTTGCTTTCCTTAAGCTAGCTTACCGTTGTCACCGTAATTATTGAATGCTTTGTCTTGTTTCCCATACCTGCTTCCTTCCATCCCTGCAAGGATGGCTACCTGCTAAAAGTATGTTTTGTTTCCACGACTATCCCTGTGAGGATATCTACTAGTTTTGTATTATTTGCTGCTTTGGACTTTACCATCATCTTGTTTTTTGTAAACTGTATATTGTACTCTCCCGGGTCATGCTTGAAAATAGGCAGGGTTTTGCCTAATGCACCTACCTGGTCAACAAAAGCTAATAAATAAATACACTTCAATTGTGAAGGTTTTACTTGAATGAAAAAGATACATTTACAACCAGGAGCAGGCTTGCATTTACAAAAATCTGCTTTAGCTTTTTAGTTACAGAGCTGCAAGTCATCCCACATGATACTGCACTCTGGTCCTTAGTGCAACGTACAAACCAATGTTAAAAACAATCAAATTCAGTAGCACTATTGGATGTGGATGTGAGCCTTTGAAAAGGATTGTTTTGTCTGAAACGTGCCAGGCTGGCAGTCGTTTCCTGCTGCAATAAATCTTTTTTAAATGTCATTTGGGAGCTTTGTGGTGTCCTTCACTGAGAGGTGTGCTGGATATTTGATGTTTGCATTTGGCTTGTGGATTCCTAGTGTTCCAGTACTGTATAGATGGGCTATATCTGTATCTGCAAGTGCCTTGGCCTCACTAGGCTTGTTTGGCTTCTCCCCATTTCTTGAGAAACTTCTACATGGTTTTCACCATCTCAGAGAGATGAGTTTTACTACCACGATACACAAAAATCTTTTGCATGTATGTCTATGCTCCGTAGTATCCCTTTATAACGGTTGAGAGCTCATACTCAGTCCCACCAAGTCTCCTTATTGTGAAGACAAAGACTGCTAAGAGTTGACCTAGTTCTTCAGCAGGTATGTTTTGTATCTCTCTGTGCCTGTCCATGTCTTTCAAAGAGCTGCATATGATCCTAATGTCAGTTTTAGTTTTCTAAGCTGTTTTTATTTTCCTTCTTCTGAATGAACAGCTACTTTTCATGTAATTGCTTAGACAATACTACTGCAGCCATATATAGACTTGTTTTAGATTTCTGTCCTCTGTCACTAGTTCAATGCTGATGCTTGTGCTGGTTAACAGTTAATGTGGTGCTATGCAGGTTTTTTCTTAACACTACTGGCTGCACACTTCAGTAAAGAGCAAGTGACAGTAGCATGAGTGGAAATAGTTGATCAAGTGCACTGTGCGGTAACACTACTACTGCAGCATTCTGCTGTAACATAAATGTCACTAATGCAGCAGAACAAAGTTTTGGAATGTATGGATTTCCATACGCAACACTATAAATCCATACACTGTCGGTCTCTTAAACAGTCCCTTGTGACCAACAATAGCAGCTGGATTTCTATTCTACTGTACATAATCAGTTCTGACCAAAACAGCAGCCAGACTTCTCACTCATGATGTTAGACCCCTTGCCTAAGCCCTGAAACATCTCTCTCTGATGTATGTTGTGGTTTTGGTCACCCTTGTTCAACTGAATGCATCAGTATCTGACACTTGCATGATAATTTGCCAAAAGGCAGCCTCAGCTGTTTTAAATACAACAAAATGTTTGAAAATAGCATGCAAACATTTTGCCACAATTATCCTGCCACAGGGGCATCACAATATTAGGACTTGTACCAGCAGCAGGAGCTTTAAAAATCCAGCTCACAACCTGTAATGGTCTCACAATGGACCTTGCCTTTGTTAGTTTCATAAGTGAAGTGCATAGGGCCATGGAGGATGACCTGCTGACAGGATCCCTGTTCATGCACCTGACCAAGGCCTTTGATCTTCCCAGTCATGAGATTCCAATTAACAAACTAAGCTTAGACTGCAATTGGCTTCTCTCTCTCCTGGTTCCACAATTCTATTTCTGAGCAGGAACAAATTGACAAATTGGGAGAAATGATGTCCCCTCCTTGGGGGAAGGGGGGCATGCAGTGTCACCCATGGATATCTACTGGGCTTGCTTTAGTTCTCTCTGTATATCAATAATATGCCCAGTATAGGTGAACAAGTTAAAATGCTGCAACAGTACATGCTAAATGCAGTCATCTTTTGTCATTTGCACTCAGTCACCAGTATTAATGAAGTGCCAACCACTATTGTTTTCTTGTTGAACTCCTGGCACAATAAATCTTACCTGGTCCTTAACAAAAACAAGACTAAAGCTATGTTTTTTGGATTCAGGCCTTGGTTACATAACTTACAGTAAATGACATTCTTAGTGTCACAAAAAAGATGAAATGATCCTGGAACATGTAAACTCAAGTATTTGGGATGCTTCTTTACTCACAGTAAAATTCATCTGTTTATCTAAAATCTATCACCTCAAAAACACATAGAAAACTTAAATGCCTAGATAGAATCCAAGACTGACTGCTCTTGGAAACCTGGATTAAAATAGCTCAGCAAAATGTCATGTCCATTCTTGATTATTGGGTCTTAGCAACAAATGTTCATCTGCTCTGGTCACTCACAAAACAAGAAGTACAGTTAAATAAGATTCATACATTTGCCAGCATGGTCCCTTTGTGTACCAATACCTGTATGGTTCTAGCAAAGTTAAATTGGTATCCACTGGACTTAAAGTCTACTTATTAAATGGGCCATAAAAGTCTTATAACCTGATTGGTTGACACTATCTATATGACCATTAATATTTTCTGTGGACTGCACAACTTAACAGAGCTACAAACTGCATTACAAAATCTGTTTACATGTAATAAATCATTAAACTCCTGCATATAATTTTTAAAAACTGCATGTCAGTCATTTTGTTTTTGCTCAGCTATGCCCTGTACTTAACATCACTTAAGGCATGCATTATTCACTTGAAACCATATACCCAGGTGTGTGTTATCCACTATGAATAACATTGCCTGTTTCACTCAAAACATTTTGGTAAAAAAGGTTCCAGAATACCTATCTGCACAACTTTCCCATTACAAATGTAACTACAACTCACATTAATTAGCTGTATTACAGCACTGTTAAGGGTGGCACTCATGAAAACAAGAATTAGTCAAAATTCATTTCTGTATAGACCAGCAACAATCGAAAAAAAAAAACAGCACCAGGATAAAGTGGTGGTGCATATATCACAATATCATGAGAAACAAAAACATTTTTATGTTTGCTTGTGCGCATGTGCAAGAAACATTATGTGACAGCTCAGGAGAGAAGTGGGTTGTGGAGGCATGGCACTCTTACAGCCAAGGGAGGCACTGCATTTGGGGGCTTGACAGTGGCGGACCAATGGAGGCACAGTGTGCCGATGACACTGGTCTCCAAAAGTGCACCAAGTACAAACGTTTTTGCCACAGCAATCAGGGGCCACCTCGTCATTGCAGCACCAGTCATTCTGCTGCAATGAGGGAGCGACCCGTCATTGCAGGGCGGAACGTTAGCTAGCCTAATACTGTTTGTGAACATGGTGGGCGGCTTGCTGCCATGTTCACAAACAGTAGTATGCAGCTCCCATGGCGAGGGAGTGCCAAATGCCCCTCTGCAGCATGTGCCCCCCCCCACAAACAGTCTTTGTTTGCTGATGGGGACCCCAATCCCCGCTGGCTTCAGTCCGTCTGAGGTTTTTTGATGTGCCGACAGGGAAGCCCACTCCCCGTCGGCATAATGTGCCCCAGACACAATTAATGCACTGATGGGGGAATCCCACTCCCCATTGGCATAATCCCCCCCACAAAACCTATCTTTGTGCCGAGGGTGTGCCCATTCCCCCTCGGCTATTGCGGCCTCCTATATGCCGACGGGGGTGCCCAATCCCCCATCGGCTACAGTCACCCCCCAACAAAAAACTAGGTTGGCACGCTGGGAGCCCACCCCAGCATACCAAATGTCCACTGAAATGTCCCTGTAAAATAAAAACCATCCCACAATGTGTTTTTTTTTCCTGTAAAGATGGAAACAGTCCCTCGGCGGTCTTCCTGTCCCCCCACAACCCACACCCACCCACTGCGCACCCTGCGTCCCCAAACCCCCCCTCACCCTATACTTACCTCCGGAGTCTGGCGCAATGATCTTCGGTGGACCAGGAACACATCTGCAGTCTTCAAAACCAACTGCGAATGAGGAAATGCCTGTAAGCTGTATAATGGAATAAATAGGGTTTTTTCAACTTTAATGCATATCTCAGTCATTTTTGGGAATTTTCGCACCAGATTTTAAACATGGTGTTTTTGGGACCCCTCCTCATGAATTCTTTCACTGTCACGGTCACTGTGTGGAATCACCTTTCAGGACTGATTAATGATACAACAGTGCCAGGGTTCATGAGGTGGGCTCTCAAAAAGTCTATGTTGCAAATTTGGTGGGAAAAATCCAAAAAATGACTGTTTTACGAGTGTGTGTTGCGCAGTTGCTATGCACACTCGTAATTTCACGAATCTGCAATATTTTCACTCCAGATTTTCAGCACTGGTATTTTAATGCATCTGCTTATGAACAGTGCAGCTGTCATTTTTCTCAACCCGGACAAAATGAGTTTTCGCGGTTCCAGCACAAAATAGCACAGTCGCTGTGGGAAATCCATGTTCTGGACACAGTACAAAAAAGCACAGAGACACTGTTTATTAGCAGAGGTCCTAAAATGCCTATGTTGAAAATTTGGTGAGAAAAGTCCATAAAATGACTGTGTTACGAGCGTGCATTGCGCAGTTTCCATGCACGTTCATAACTTTGCACATTTGCAATATTTGCACTCCAGATTGTCAACACTGCCATTTGTCCACAGCTCCTTATGAACAGTACAGCTATCATTATTCACATCCCAGCCGAAATGTGTTTTTGTACTTCCGGTGCAGAATAGCGCAGTCGCTGTGAGAAATCACTGTTCAGGACACATAACAAAAATCACAGTGACACTGTTCATTAGCAGACATCCTAAAATGCCTATGTTGAAAATATGATGAAGAAAGTCCGTAAAATGACTGTGTTACGAGCATGCATTGCTCAGTTTCCACGCTTGCTCATAACTTTGCACATTTGTAATACTTTAAGTCCAGATTTTCAACATTGCCATTTCTCCGCACCTCCTTATGAACAGTACAGCAGTCATTTTTCACATACTGGTCGAAATGTGTTTTTGCAGTTCCGGCACAGAATACCGTGGTTGCTGTAGGACATCAGTGTTCGGAACACATTAAGAAAATCACAGTGACACAGGCAGGTTGTAAAATGCCTATGTTGAAAATCTGTGACAAAACTCCATAAAGTGACTGTGTTATATGCATGCATTGTGCAGTTTCCATGTATGCTCAGAAGTGCGAGCATTTTTAATATTCCAACTACAGATTTTCAACATTGCCATCTCTTTATACCTCCCTATGGATGGTACAGCTGTCATTGTTCACATCCTGCCCAATCTGTGTTTTTGTACATGTGGCGCAGAATGACACTGTCACTGTTGGAAGTCAGTTTTCCAGACACACTGACAAAATCACACTGCCACTTTTCATGAGAAGAGGTCACAAATGCTTTCCTGAGGTGGGGTCACTAAAAGGCCATGTTGAAAATTTGTACTATAAATACCAACAAACGGCCGAGGCATTATGATTTCTAACCATAACGTTCTACCCTGTACAGACAGACAGGCATCGGGCTGTGCCTTTGGACTGCTGACAGTACTGCTCATGCCATCCCACCTCCACCCCCCCAGCCACTGACAGGCATCGAGGTGTGCCTTGCACTGTTTGGCCCAAGACTTCACCCCACTCTCCTATGCTGCACCCATTTCACCGTATGTCCTTATGGAATGGGGTGACTGTAAAGCCAAACACCCTAAGGCACACCTCAACACGTGTCAATGTCTGCAGAATACGGTAAGGTGACATGGCTTGACCGTCATGGGCGACGACCCAAACACTTACCCCAAATCCTGTCCATCTCTACAAGATGGAGGTGGGGTTCACGTGAAGTTCAATACTTCACTACCACTCCTATTCTGCATCTGTCTAACTCCTGCATTCCCAGTGCTAAATACCAGCAAGCAAACATTCAGCACTGACAAATGCTTGTTATATTAGCACCCACTACAAGGCAAGGACCACTCAGATGGATAAGATATACCATCATTTTATCATAGTAAAATCACACAGTACATCTCATCACAGTTCTGGAGCAGTTAATTGCATACAAATATCAGGAGAAAAAAAATAACGTTTCACAAGGGGAACCCTTGCTTCCTCAGAGTTTCTGTATAGAGCACCCCCCACCTGGAATAACTTACTTCCATCTATTAAAGCCCTGTCCTCCACTGAACTGTTCAGTGTAAATCGCAAAGAGCATTTGTTTGATTGTGAAATGCTCTTGCTATTGATGTGATTTACTTATTTCAAATAGTACCCTCAACTGTGGTTATACCTCCTGACTACGCTTTGCACTTGTTCAATTCTTTTCTTTCCATTTGCATGAATCTGTGATACTTTTGTTCCTGTGCTGCTATCAGCTTGATTTGCTCCTGAAAAGGAACATATTTCCAGTGAGCTCACCTGGTTGACAAAATTAAACTAAGCTAAACTAAACTCAAACTAAACTGCAAACAGTCTACTTGGTCATGGCACAGACTTTGGCAGTGTATCTGTAGTGGGCTTGGTTGGGCTTGCTTACCTGAGAAACATCCATAAGAGTGACACACATGCTCTAAAGCTTCTCACTCCCATCTTAGTGGGTGTAGATAACTGCATTGTCTCCCAGGCTTTGGTTACCTGCATGGGCATGGTGTCATTGTGTTGTTGCAAAAACAGCATGGCAAACAATGCTGCAGTCAAAATATCGTCTGCCACAAACAATCAGTGAAAACACTGACCAAAACAAAAATAGCGCACACCATACAAGTCAATGTGAGAAACTGAATTGTTTTGGTGGGGGGGGGGGGCCCACCCTGCAGCCCATGATGTAGGGAGCTTTGCCCCCCCACACACACACACATATGCCCGGAACTAAAAGAACTAACTCTGAGGTGGTGTGGACTGAGGGGATAAGGAGAAACTCAAGGGGGGGAACCAGAGGAGGGCAACTAAAATGATGCAGGGTCTGCATCAGAAACCATATGAAGAGAGACTGAGAGAGCTTAGTACGTATACCCTTGATGAAAGGAGGGACAGGGGGACATGATAGAAACATTCAAGTACCTCAAGGGAATCAACAAAGTCCAGGAGGGTAGCATCTTTCAGAAAAAGAGATGTGTAAGAACAAGGGGGCACAATTTAAAGATAGAGGGGGGACGGTTCAGGGGTAATGTGAGGAAAGTTTTTTTCACGGAGAGAGTGGTGGACGCATGGAACTGCCTTCCTGGAGAGACTGTGGGGTCTAAAACAGTGGAGGAATTCAAACATGCATGGGACAGACATAAGGCAATTATAGTGGGGGGTGGCAGGAAGTAGGCTGTTGGTTAACTAAAATCTGCAGCTTATCCAGTAGGTAGGGAAATGGGCAGACTGGGTGGGCCAAGTGGTCCTTGTCTGTCGTCAAAGTCTATGTTTCTATGTTAGTTTCTGCCAGCAACAAAATAAAAAATAAAAATATAGGGTAACAGGGAATCAAATCCTGATCCCTAGATCTACATTGCCTCAGGTGCTAATGCCTTAGCTACTCCACCACGGGAACAGCTCAACCATGCACAGCACCTCAAGCTTCTTCAGCCCTTCCTCCAGTTCATACGCAGAGACAGGAGTTCTCTACCACTATTATACCCTTGTTGCTCTAAATGCTTCTGTGCATTATGCTGCATGGTTATTGCTGCACTGTTTCAGCAGCACTATATTGACTCAGTACCTATGCATGACCTTGTCTTGAAATATTAGTGTTCATAACATTCTATCGGCTGACCCCTAGACACCACTTCCACCACCCAATCATGCACCCACTCTTTACAGTGCAGCTTAACAATGTCCATTCAACACTCTGGCACATGTCAACGCTTTTCAGACCTTCTCAATCCTGGCCGCATCCCAGTCAGATCAGATACATTTTGTCAAACTGTGGTGGTAGGAGTGACTCAAAAGAACTTAGACTTTTTCTTCATATAGGTTATGTTGAATATCCCAAGTGCAACCATATTCCTCAGGCACAACATCCGCTGTGCAACTTTCTGGGCACACAGGGCCTTGAAATCCATTTAGTTTTACCACCCCTACAGATATGGTCCTTCTGTAAGTACCCCCCAACCCATGACTCACTATACCTGTTTGGTTGTTACGGCACCTAGATTCTCCACCTCAACAGGCTCACCATTACTAGTTTTTGGGTGCAGCTTATTCTCCTCTTTACCAATCTGGATCCCCACCCCCCATGAGCCCTTCTCAGGGCAAGTCAAATATGCAGGAACACTTCTCCAGCACAGTCAGGCTTCTCCTGTCCTCATCAGAATCCTCAGATCTAGCGGGAATGTAGTCATTACTGCCTGCCTTGAAGACTGGCAAACATTTTGCTTGCTAGTACACTTCTGGTTAAGATGCTGTCATTGGTTCAGAATGGAACGGGTGGAGGATGCTCATCTCCAGGCTGAGTTGGCTGGGATTCGGGAAGAGAGCAATCTTGTTATCAGAGTAAGACCAAGGAGGCAGCTCACTAAGGCAGCTAGAACTTTTCTGCTAGGACACTTCTGACTAGAAGGTAAGCAGATAGATACTTCATTAGAAGTATAAGGTCTATAAGGTAACTTGGGACCTTCAATTACTAGTGACACAGAGAAGAAGTCAGAGCCTGTCACACAACGGTATTTGCCCTCCCACCAACCCCACCACCCTTAGTCAGTTCAACTTTTATAGTCACTGAATTTGACTGACAACTGGAACTTCCTATTTCAGAGCAGGAAGGGAAGGATCACCATGACACGTAAGACTTGCCATCCTTGAAGGAAAAGAGTAGCGCGCCCCTCATCCCCCCCCCCCCAGCTGCTGGAGGTCTAATTCTGACTCTGAGCAAGGAAGAAGGAGACTACCAAGGCACATAAACACTTGACTTGGAGGAAGGAAGGAAAGATACTACCAAGGCACACTAACTTCAGGGGAAAGGCTTCTCAAGAGTCAAGGTAGGGACCTCTGTGCGAAGGACTACACAAGGGGGCCAACATAAAAGAATTAACTGGAGTGGACTACGTAGGTAGGAAGGTGGGAATTTGAGAACTAATTCTTTCTACAGGGTTTTTCTGGTGTGAAGCTGTGAAGCTCAGATTGTATATTGAATCTTGCTGAAAGGGTATTTGACTGTATTGGAAGGGGTTACTTGGAAAGCTGTGTTTATGTTCATATCTTTTACAGGATTACTTGTGAAGTTGTGATATATTGAATACCTTCTGTGATTAGTGTTGAATCTCTCTGTGGAGGGGAAGGGAGTTCTCTAGGGTAGGATAAAAAAAGGAGAAAGCTAACAAAGCTAAAACAGGAAGGTCAGAAATAGACATGATGGGAGCGGTGCAGTGCAGTGGCTCTAGGGGAAGCAGTCCTCAGGGAGACTTTCTGGAGGACAGAGGGGCACAGGACCCAAGGCAGCATGGATTCACAGCAGGAAGGTCATGTCAGATGAATCTAATAGATTTCTTTGACTGGGTGACCAAAGTAGTAGATCAGGGAGGGGCTGTGGACATGGCCTTCCTAGACTTTAGCAAGGGATTTGACACAGTTCCACACAAAAGATCAATATACAAGTTAGTCAGCCTGGGAGTGGTCCCATGATGGTAGCCTGGGTAAAGAATTGGCCGGAGAACAGGACTCTGAAGGTAATAGTAAACAAAGTCAACTCTGAAGAAAGGGGGGTTACTAGTGGGGTACCACAGGGTTCAGTACTGGGAACAGTCCTCTTCAATGTCTTTATAAGCGACATTGCAGAGGGACTGGAAGGAAAAATATGTCTCTTTGCAGACGACACAAAGAACTGCAACAGGGTTGTTACACAAGGTGGGGTGGAAAGGATGAGAAGGGACTTGGCAAGGTTGGAAGAATGGTCAAATGTATAGCAGCTTAGATTCAATGCTAAGAAGTGCAAGGTAATGCACCTGGGAAACAAAAACCCAGGGGAAGAGTACACAATGGGGCGGTGAGATACTAGCAACAACCAAAATGGAAAGGGACCTGGGGGTAGTCATATCAGATGACCTAAAGGTGGGCAAGCAATGTGAGAGGGCAGTAAGGAGGGCTGGGGGGATACTGGGATGCATAGGGAGGGGCATCACCAGTAGAAAACAGGACGTTGTTATCACTCTGTACAGACAGCTGGTGAGACCCCATCTGGAGTACTGTGTGCAGTTCTGGAGACTCAGTCTCCGCAAAGACATAAACAGGATGGAGGCAGTCCAGAGGAGGGCAACTAAAATGGTGCAGGGTCTGCACCAGAAGACATATGAAGAGACACTTAAGGAGCTTAATATGTATAGCCTCAAGGAAAGGAGGGAGGGGGACATGATAGAAACTTTCAAGTACCTCAAGGGAATCAACAAAGTCCAAGAGGGTAGCATCTTTCATAAAAAGAGGTATGCAAGAACACGGGGGCACAATTTGAAGATAGAGGGGGTGGCTCAGAGGTAATGTAAGGAAGTATTTTTTCACAGAGGGTTGTGGATGCATGGAATGGCCTTCTGGAGAAGGTTGTGGAGTCAAAAACAGTGGTGGAATTCAATAATGCATGGAGCAGTCATAAGGCAATTCTAGGCGGTGGGGGTAGGAAGAAGTAGGCTGTTGGTTAACTAGGATCTGCAGTTTATCCATTAGGTAGGGAAATGGGCAGACTGGGTGGGCCAAGTGGTCCTTATCTGCCATCAATTAAATGCTTCAATCACAAACATTTAATCTAGCCAAGGGGAGAGGTGGAAGAAATTGGGGAGAATCAATATGCCCCTCTCCACAGGAGGAAGCCGTCTACAAGGAGGACCCTAAGGATGGAATTCATCAATGGTACCTAGAACCAGAAAAGGCAGAATGGCAGAGAAAAGGAAAAATGGGAGTACAGACAGGAGGGGTAAAGAGGGAAGGCATGAGGATAAGAGGGGAGCTGTCAGAAGAGGAGGTAGCATAACTTGGAAGGCCATGTGCACGAATGCACAAATGCTCGCAGCCTAGGCAATAAAATCCCTGACTCAGTGACATTGATGGCAGGGCTGACCTGGACATTGTCCCCATTACTGAGACATGGTACAATGGGAATCATGACTGGGATACAGGTTACCAGGTTATACTCTATTCAGGAAAGACAGGCTAGGTAAAAAGAGAGGAGGAGTGACTATGTCAAGGAGGGTATAAAAGCAACTGAGATACAGGGAGTGCAGGGAGGAATGCAGGCACTATGGGTCACCCTATAGATGGTTAATGGCACCACTATTCACACTGGAGTAATCTACAGACCTCCAGCACAAGGGGAAGAGTTGGACAGGATTCTAGTGGAAGCTATCTATAAGATGGCTACTAAATTGGAGGTGCTGCTGGCGGCCTTCAATTTGACAGATGTTGATTAGAGCATCCCAGGTGCAGCCTCAGCCAGGGGCAGGGACACCCTAGACATCCTGCAGGGGGTGTGCCTCAGGCAGATAGTGGTAGAGCCCACCAGGGCAGGAGCGTTACTGGATCTAGTACTCACCAACAGGGACAGAGTTGCAGATGGCATGGTGATTAGCCCCCTGGGGTCCATTGATAACCATATGGTGTGGTTCAATGTAAGAACAGTGGTGGAGTGAAACATCATGAAAGCAAGGGTCCTGGACTTCAGAAGGGCCAACTTTGCAAAGATGAGGAAATGTCTCATGAAAGCCCTGGCAGCAGGGAGGACAGGAGGGGCATAGAGGAATAGTGGGCGAATCTAAAAGGAGCCATAGAGGGGGCAACAAACCTTTGCATTAGGCAATTAAGCAAAAGCAGGAGAAAATGAAAACCACTATGGTTCTCAAAGGAAGTGGCCAGAAAGGTAAGAGCCAAAAGGCTGGCATTCAGGAGGTACAGGGAAACACAGATGGAGGAGGACATGGAAGTGTACCTAGAAAAACAGAGGGAAGCATGGAAAGCAGTCAGGAGTACAAGTGTGCAAATGGATGAAAAAAACACCCAGGCAGTAATGAAAGTGGACAAGACAATCTTCAGGTAAGTCAGTGAAAGAAGAAAGACCAGGGATGGGATTGTTAGGCTAAAAGAGGAAGGAGGGGAGTGTGCGGAGGGGGACCTGAAGAAGGCAGCAACCCTGAACAAACATTTTTGTTCGGTATTCACAGAAGATGATGAAGGTGTGGGACCTCAGTTAAGTGACAGGAGCATCGATGGAAGGGAGGTGGACACCAGTCCATTTACAGAGAAGAGACTCCGAAAGAAACTCACAAAACTGAGAGTGAACAAGGCAATGGTGCTGGATGGATACATCCAAAAATATTAAAGGACTTAGAGGGGTGCTTGCAGCACCACTGACAGCCCTGTTCAACTAATTGCTGGAAACGGGAGTTGATCCGGAGGACTGGAGGAGGGTAGACGTAGTCCCTCTCCACAACAGTGGGAGCAGGGAGGAGGATGGCAATTACCGGCCGGTCAGCCTGATCTCGGTGGTGGGGAAATTAATGGAATCACTGCTAAAGGAAAGGATTGTGGTATATCTAGGCATGTGTAAAAACTAAATTCTACGAGCAAAATTCAAGCAAAAGTCTGTCTTTCGCTTCCGCGAAAGTTCAGAAATCCATTTCTGAACTTCTGCAGAAATTCCACCATGATCGCAGCCCAACCCAGTTGTCCCCAAAAGCCCTGGTGGCTAGTGGTCCCTCCCCCCACCCACCCCTAATACACCAAATGTCTCTGGTGGCTACTGGTCCATCCCCCCACTGGATCACCCGCCCGACCTGAAAAAATAATACCCCGTTGTGATCCCTCCCCCCCCATTACCCTCCCGACAATTGTGGCTTTGCATGCCCTGGTGGCTAGTGGTACTTCCCTCCACCTCACCCGCCTTAAGTGTAAGTGTCCAGTAACCCCCCATCCCTATATCTGTCCATAGTACTGTTGAAAAACAAATTCCCTGGTGGTTTAGCAGGTTTTCTTTAAACCCCCCTCACCATCCCTGATCCCCAGTCCTTGAATATATATTTAATTCCCTGCTCCCTGGTGGTCTACTGCCCCCCATCCCACCACCCCAGCAGGTGTCCCAATACCCTGCTCCCACCCCCATTCTGAACACCAGCAGACAGACCAGCATAGCCCTCTCCTCTCCACCACTGCCAGCCCACCCACTGAGCTGTCAATGAATGAGCATGTTCGCAATTGTTGGGAAGATGATGGGGTGGGCGGAGGGATTGCAACACCGGGGGTATTTTGTTTCAGGCCAGGTGGGTGATCTGGTGGGGAGAGGGTTCTGAAAGAACTCCTAAAACTGAAGGTGGACAAAGCAATGGGGCCTGATGGGATTCACCACAGAATTCTAAAAGAATTAAAGGGCAAACTAGTGACACCACTGACTACCCTTTTTTAACAAATCATGACAGGATGGTGTGGCACCTGAGGACTGGAGGAGGGCAGATGTGATTCCCATTCACAAAAGTTGGAGCAAGACAGAGGCAGGAAACTACAGACCCATCAGTTTGACCTCTGTTTTAGGGAAAATGATGGAATCACTTCCTAAGGGAAGAATGGTTGAGTACATAGAGGCCAGTGGGGAACAGGACCCAAGGCAGCATGGATTCACAGCGGGAAGGTCATGTCTGACAAATCTAATCGATTTCTTTGACTGTGTGACCAAAGTAGTAGACCAGAGAGGGGCTGTGGACATGGCATACCTAGATTTTAGCAAGGCATTTGACACAGTCTCGCACAAAAGATTAATAAACAAATTAGTCATATTCGCGCACCCCCCCCCCCAATCCGGTCACCCTCCCTTGTCGCTGTGGTGTAAGGTGCCAAGTTTGAGTTGCCATTTCCGTAGGTGCCCAATCACGGCAGACAAACTCACAGGTTACTGATTCATAGTCATCCAGTCATTGAGCTCACACAGGCAACTAGACAGGCAAAAGAGAGGCAGGTCCAAACTAGGTAGGAAGGAAGGACACAGTTGAGTACCATCTGCACAGAAATGATACATCAACCCACATTTTTTACTGAGATTACCAAAAGGAAACAGGAAAGTGTAAAAAAGTCTGGTTTAGTGGCTTTGTTATCCCTAGACTAACATTGTTTAGTAGCCAAATCTCTTCTAATGGTGACTGTGTCATCTACCTCAGTTATACAATGTATGCTCCCAAAACATAAATGGCCATATGACATATGCATAATTTTTAGTGGCAGCTGATAATTATATTCCAGTTATTCACCTGGCCTTTACATTTTTACATTCTGTGCAACAAATACACGCCAAAAAAGAAGTAGGAGCAAATCAGTCCCTGTGGCACTTCACAACAGAGAGCCCAAGGCAAAATGCAACATGCATTCACCCAACAATGCAGCTTGAGAGCAGTATTGTCTTTAACCCTTAGAACACATTCCCTGTCACATCTATGAGTACCTGCAAATGGTGAAGCAGCAGCTGATGATCAAGCATGTACAATGTTGCCTACAGGTCTAAATGTACCAGCAGTGATTATTGTCCTCTTCTATTGCTCCCAGGAAATGAACCACCCTAACATGTCAGAAAACACACATAGCAAAACAGACAAACGGTAGTATAATTTTAAATATTATAAATCATGGTGCATTCTTTTTAAAATGAGGATTTGGTTTAAAATTACAATGTTTATTTTACAAAAACCAACACCCGGATGCCCGTTTCATATTCTATATGTATGGCCTAATGGTCCGTCCAGTGTGCCCCCCCATTTGCCCATTTCCACTATTACGACTAAGAACTGGTGGCCAAGACTTTGTTTGACCAATTATTCACCCCTGGAAAGCATCTTCAGTCCCTGAGTGAATGTGCCCCTGATGCTTAAAAATTCCCCAAGGCAGGACAAGTGATCAGGAATTCACAGGTAGCAAAAAAATAAACTACAAAGCTTGGACTGTGAGGCCTCAACAGATGTGTGTCTGCATACCACAACTACTACTTGTCTACTGTGTAACACATGGTAAATCACATAATCTCCCTATAATCCTGTGTCACACTGGGAAAAAACATCAAAAAATAATTAAACAAATGAGTACATTCACATGATAACACTGTACCCTCATGTTTAAAATAATACCAAGGAAACCAAGACAAAATACTCAGTCTCTACTTTCACTCCCAGAAACTCTTTACCAATTTCATACTCTTTTTTGACTTTTTCAGGAAATGGTTGGGGGGGGGGGGACCACGGCAGAAGAAGAATAGAAAGGCTGTCTGAGGGTTTTACATGTCGGTCTCCGATATTCTGCAAATGAGCTGAAGGAAGAGTGACTATCTGCCTCCACAATAACCAGCAGAGACAATGTTATTCAAATGAACAGACTCCACAACATTCCAGGGCACTGATAAACCTTACCTCAGAGTGACACAAGTAGTACTTCATGTTACTGCCCTCCAATGTGGCAGCTCTCAGTATATCATCCTGATCAATTTACATGTCACACTTTGCAAGGAAGAGGTTCGTTGTAACACCAAGAGAGCAACAATGCTTGATGCTTTTCAACAGGAAAATAACTAAACTGTTCCGCTCTGATAATATTACATTCATGATACAGAACAGTACACTTCAGTAACAATATAATACGTATACAAATAAAAGCAAACATGTCCTTGTCTTTCATTGTAAAAGCAGTTGTACCTCTGGATGGAAAAACTGAACGAGCATCAATTTTCAATCAGCTGAATAGTACCACTTTCTGACCAGTACAAACAACGCGACAAGTGCATTTTTCCACATTGCACCTCTCTTTGCTGTTTTCTTTCTATGCATTTTTTATTTCCATCTTACATTCACTTTTCTTACACTTGTGAATCACAAACGGATAAGAAAAAAAAACAAAAGCAAAGAAAATGCCTGCTTGGACCACAGTGTTGTTTCACTCAGCAGTATGCGCGCTCCCCTCTCTGGCGATGCCCCGTGTACCTATTAATTGTCTTCTCTCAAATGTTGGAGGGACTGAAATATTAAATGAGAAGGAGAAACGAAATTGCTAATACAGACTCATCATCGACAGGGGAGAGGCGGGCCGCAATAGCGATAAGGTCAATTATTTTATTACATACAAACATAGAATTTGACTGCAGATAAGGACCGCTTGGCCCACCCAGTCTGCCCATTTCCCTACCTAATGGATAAGCTGCAGATCCTAGTTAACCAGCAGCCTACTTTTTCCTACCCCCATCCCCTAGAATTGCCTTATGACTGTCCCATGCATGCTTGAATTCCACCACTGTTTTTGACTCCACAACCTCCTCAGGAAGGCCGTTCCATGCAACCACAACCCTCTCTGTGAAAAAATACTTCCTTACATTACCTCTGAGCAGCCCCCATCTTCAAATTGTGCCCCCTTGTTCTTGCACACCTCTTTTTCTGAAAGATGCTACCCTCTTGGACTTTGTTGATTCCCCTGAGGCACTTTAAAGTTTCTATCATGTCCCCTCTCCCTCCTTTCCTCGAGGCTATACATATTAAGTTCCTTAAGTCTCTCTTCATATGTCTTCTGGTGCAGACCCTGCATCATTTTAGTTGCCCTCTTCTGGACTGCCTCCATCCTGTTTATGTCTTTGCGGAGATTGGGTCTCCAGAACTGCACATAGTACTCCAGATGGGGTCTCACCAGCTGTCTGTACAGAGGGATAACAACTTCCTGTTTTCTACTGGTGATGCCTTTCCCTATGTATCCCAGTATCACCCCCAGCCCTCCATACTGCCCTTTCACATTGCTTGCCCACCTTTAGGTCATCTGATATGACTACCCCCAGGTCCCTTTCCATTTTTGTTCTTGCTAGTATCTCACTCCCCCTTTGTGTACTCTTCCCCTGGGTTTTTGTTTCCCAGGTGCATTACCTTGCACTTCTTAGCACTGAATCTAAACTGCCATACATTTGACCATTCCTCCAACCTTGCCAAGTCCCTTCTCATCCTTTCCACCCCACCTTGTGTATCAACTCTGTTGCAGATCTTTGTGTCATCTGCAAAGAGACATACTTTTCCTTCCAGTCCCTCTGCGATGTCACTTATAAAAACATTGAAGAGGACCGGTCCTAGTACTGAACCTTGCTGTACCCCGCTAATAACCCCCCTTTTTTCAAAGTGGACTCCATTTACTATTGCCCTCTGTGTCCTGTTCTCCAGCCAATTCTTTACCCAGGCTACCATCTTGGGACCCACGCCCAGGCTGGCTAACGTGTAGATTAATCTTTTGTGTGGAACTGTGCAGATGCCTTGCTAAAGTCTAGGTAGGCCATGTCCACAACCCCTCACTGATCTACTGCTTTGGTCACCCAGTCAAAGAAATTGATTAGATTCGTCTGACATGACCTTCCCGCTGTGAATCCATGCTGCTTTGGGTCCTGTGCCCCTCTGGCCTCTAGGTACTCGACAATTCTTTCCTTCAAAACTGATTCCATCATTTTCCCTATCACTGAGGTTAAACTAACAGGTCTGTAGTTGCCTGCTTCTGCCCTGCTCCCACTTTTGTGAAGTGGAATCATATCTGCCCTCCTCCAGTCCTCAGGTACCACCCCATCCTCCCATGATTTGTTAAAGAGGGTAGTCAGTGGTGTCACTAGTTCTACCCTTAGTCCTTTTAGATTCCTGGGATGAATTCCATCAGGCCCCATTGCTTTGTCCACCTTCAGTTTTAAGAGTTCTTTCAGAACCCTTTCTTCTGTAAATGGACTGGTATCAACTTCTGTATCCAGAGTGTTTCTATTGTTTGGTTTAGGTACCTCCCCCTCTTCATTTGTGAATACTGAGCAAAAATATTTGTTTAGTATCTCTGTCTTTTCACCATCACCCTCTGCCCACTCCCACCCCCTTTATTAAGCCTCACTATCCCTCCCTTGGTCTTCCTTTGTTCCCTGATATACCTATAAAAGGTTTTATCCCCCTTCTTAACTGTATTGGCTATCTTTTCCTCGGTTTGGGCCTTTGCTGTTCTGACTGCCTTCCCAGCTTCCTTTTGCTTTAACTGATACAATTCTCTGTCCTGTTCCTTCTGTGATTCCTTGCACTTCCTGAATACTTTCTTTTTCTCCCTAACCTTCCCTGCCACCTCCTTTGAGAACCATAGTGGTTTCTTAATGTAACCCCTAGATGGCGCTATCCCAGGGGCTACTACCCCTGCCTGATTTGCCACTAACAGGTTGAGGGGCCTGGATCCGATGGCGGGTGCCTCCACCCAGAGGTCAGGGTTTGCAATAGTTAAACTAACTTGGTCACAGCCCTCTGGGACACTGCAACCCCCCTTTCTTCCCACTAGTGGCCCACACAATATATCAGAATTACCTTCACAGTATACACTTATCCCCAGGGCTGGTTCAGGCACTGGGACCTCCTGTAAAATAAGATACAGTGCAACAATCACAGTACAATACTTTAACATAGACAAATACCTCAGGCAGTATAACTTTGCTGAAACAAGCAGCTCTGATTTATTTAGGGGGAATATAACAAGGACAGGGGGAAATCAGGTTAATTAGCTTATCACTTTACTCATCTACCTATGGCTCTGTGCACAGGCCTATCCCTACCAGTTACCTTAGTGGCTAGTCCAAACCGTAGCAGCTGGTAGGGGCCCTTTCACACAGAGAAAAAAAAAATTAGTTAAACAGTCAGCAGTACAGTAATTCCATTTGGATTTAATGTGGCAATTCAACAGGAGCGACCCTGAATTAGTACTCACGACCTCCAAACAAGATAGGGTCCTTCAACGTCAGCAGGGCTACTCTTGAGCTCCACGAGACTCCTCACACATTTATATGACAAACTGCAACAAGCAAAAGTCCTTAATGGCAGCAGGATTCACTTGAGGTACACAAGCCTCTTCACACATTTATATGGTAAACAGAAAGTACTATACCAGGCAGGCTGCTCTCTATCCCGATCGCAATTACTGCACAATACCTGGGAGAACACACAGCAGATTCAGTTCCTGACAGACCGAGTGCAATTCAACAATTTCTCCAGTCTTCTACAGGGTGATCCTGGTTTCTACTCTTCAGATATCCTTTGATTCTCTTCACAGGACGGATTCAGTCCTAACAAGCAGTTACACAAGCTGCAGACCGGAACTCTGGGCTCATACACGTTTCCTGACTAAAACTGCACACCGAAAAAACACAGGGCTCTTCCTCTTCACTGCCAGAGCTCAACTGAAACTCCAGCAGACAAAACTGGGCACTTCCTTTGAGTTCCTCCCAGTTCTTGGCTGGATTGGCTGTCACTCACAATAGACTGCCCTGTTGGTCCAAAAAGGCGCTAAGTCTAAACTACATCTCCCAGAGTCACTGCCCATACAATCCTCTTGTGGCTGGCTCCAGATTATGAGTCCAAGTTCTGATTCGTCCAAGGCACCATTTTAGAGCTACCTTAACCCACACTGATTGGTCCAGTTCAGCAGTTCAAAACTAGAATGGGGAACTAGGCAAACACAGTTCTGACTGCAAAGAAAGCAGGTTAGACAAACTGTAATTTCATTATTACTCTAAATGATTTCTGGCAAACAGTTACATCTTTCAGATAGGTTCCTTTGCACTCTAGTGACTGCAAAAATGGAGTGAATTGGCAGCAGCTCGAGTGGTACTCAAGCGAAGCCAGTCCCCCTACAAACTAATTATGTCTGCAAGCAGACAGCTCTTAAAGAGACAGTACCAGAGGCTCTAAAAACACTCACTGATAAATGGCTTAAACTCCAAACACCATTCAGGCTTGGAGCATTCAAGCAAGCTCCTGGAAGTCTTTTGGGAACCCCCATTTGCAGGGGGGTTACATTAAATCATTTTGTTTTGTTTATTTGCGTCACACAAAGGCTTATTGCCTCTGTGATGGTAGTTTTGATTATTCCCCAATTGTTCTTCCACCGCTCCTTCCTGCCTATTTGCTAGTGCATTCCTTAGGCACTCACCCATTTTGGCAAAGTCAGCCCTCCTGAAGTCCAGTACCTTTGCCTTTGTATGGCTTGACTCTACTGATGTGTTTATTATTCTATTTGAAAGGAGATTATATTGACAGTCAATATAATAACCTCCTTTATAATAGAATAATAAATCAGGAAAGATTAAAAATAAATTTGCAAAGCAGCAGGGTGTTTTTTTGTGAGAGATCCTGGACTTACGAAAGTTTTACGGTGGGTACCTCTGCTCTGATACAAGGAGGTGGGGGACGGGTTGGCATGGTGTGGCATATAGCAATGCTGGGTGAAATTTAAACAACTACTTCCTCACCTTGCTTCCAAGTTCCTTCCTCTGTGGTACTGACCTTTTTTCTACTACGAAACAGCCAGGACTCAGGAGGAATGTCAGTCTTTTCTGATCTGGAGGAACACACACACCGATGTCACCAACCGACTGTGCTCTCTCATTGCCGACAGATGATTCCTCTCGACCTCAAACAACTGTCAGGTCAGAGAATGGCACTCAACTGACTGACAACGATGAACGACAACCAGTTTACCATGTGAGCAATTTCTTCATGCATTGGCTGTGATTGGTGGTAGATGACAGCAGCCAGTAGCCAATCAACTGTCTGTTGTGACGTCTCTCTCTCTCTGTTTATACAGGGGCTCAGCTCAGCCCCGAACCCAGTTGTCAGCCCAGTGGGAGAAAGTCATTTTTAGAAAACCACTGGTGGCTCTCAGTCGGTCTTCATTTCACACACACACCAATCGATTCAGATTAGAACCCCCAACCCCCAGCCCCCACCAAAAAGTCATTGAAAAAGCACCATTTTGTTCGGCCCACTGGACAATAAAAAATAAAATATTAAATAAACATTTTTAATAGCCTTCACACAACAATATTTGGGAGTGCACATGCCCCCTCAGGCCCTATGGGCATGACGCCACTGATCTCAATACATATATGAGCATTACACTCCATTCAGACTTTACATATTGTAACATAGTGAGGTATTCACAGTTAATTCACAATATTCAGAAGGGAATGAAAGAAATCACAGATTTGATGTGGGACTGGGTTGGTTACTTACAAGGAGGGATGCTGGGTGGGGAAGGGAGGATCCCATAAGCCATACACTATTAACGGCAGGGGGTGGAAGGAATATGAGGCCTGGTCATTCATCAAGGTGGCTTTAACATATCCTTACCCAGAGGGTTTACAGAATTGAGGAGTGAGTTCTGAAAACAATGCATGAATGGAGCCCATTTGTCCGAGAAGGCTCACATGGATGTCTTAGCCAAATGAGTTAGCTTAGAAAAGCTAGCCAGATTAACCATGGCTGCCAGCCAAGCCATGAGTGAGGGTACCTCTGTAGTCCTCCATCTCCACAGAAGTAGCCGTTTGGCTTCCACGGAGGCTTGTACAAGCCATGCCAAATGGGGGCTCGATGGTCTGTATTCAGTGGGCAGAAGCCCCAGGATCCAAAAGCTAGGGGAGGTAGGGACCTTTTGTCCCAAGATATGGGAGCAACATGTAAGTATTTCAGACCAGAAAGGACGCATGGGGCCACATTGCCATAATATATGAAGTATGTCTGCTTCTGCCGCATTACATCTCCAGCACACATCGTTCGTAAGTAAATTCATTTTCTTTAGTACTACTGGGGTACGGTACCAAAGGTGTCTTATTTTATTTTGAATAAAGAAACTTCTGGGGTCTCCACAGGCTTATTTTGATATTAACCAGTTACTCTGCCAGGCATCCTCACTAAAAGGAAGATTCAGCAAACGCTGCCATCTTGCTTTGGCAGGTAGGGATGGATCTGGTAAGGATCCCCTCATGAACTTATAAATACAGCCGGCCAGACCTTTCTGTGATTGTAGCTGGCTGTCTAAAGGCAATTTGTTTTGCATGGCTTTGCCATAATATTGGCACATCACACATGTACACCCTCTTTTAAGCTAGGATGAATAAACATGTCTCATTTGAAGATATCTCCAAAAATCACTTGGGCCCAGATTATATTTCCCTTTCAAGAAAGTGAAGCTGTCTTGGGTGTGGCCGTCCCCCATTAGTTTATCTTGTAGTGTATTAATCTGCTTCCCCTTCTAGCCCTCTCAGTAAAGGGGTTTATGGTCAATGGTCCAGCCAGGGTTATTCCATAGAGGAAGGTGCTTCCCCAGATTCAAACAGGTCTTACTTATGGCCCCCACTTGTTGCCAGGCCTTGTGAGCTGCTTTTATTGTGAGCCAATAATGAAATTTGGAGGGAAGGAGGTTTTCCAGGTACCCAACCAGATGGGTCCCAAGCAGGGCATTCCTCTCAATTGACTCCCAAGCTGGTAAGTTGGTGGTATTTCCCCGGAGCAGTTTACATGTGGCTGCTGCTGAGAAAGCATATGCGTAGTGTTGGAAATGCGGAAGGCAACACCCACCCTTATTACAAGGGGCTCGGAGTTTGGCTCTACTATACCTCAGGGTTTTATTGTCCCACAGGAAGGTCCATAGTAGATTGTCCAATAATTGAAACCATTTCTTGGGGATCTCAATTGGTAGATGGGATAGTATATAGAACACCCTCGGGGCAATCACCATTTTAATTGCCGCTACTTTCCCCGGGAGAGAGAGGTTCAACTGTTTCCACCTTTGAGTTTCTCCCTTAAGGCTATCAATTAAGGGAGAAAAGTTAGTCTCTGGTAGAGAAGTCACATTGGCATTTACCCTAATGCCTAGATACTTAATACCCACCTTAGCACTAACTAAGCCCACTGCTGAGATATCTTCGGATGAAAGCTACCTATTTAGGGGGAGGATTTCTGTTTTACCTTGATTAACCCTGAGGCCTGAAATACTTGAAAAGGATTGCAATAAATTCACAATGTATCCAGCTCTGGCATGAAAATCGTCAGTTAGAATGAGACAATCATCAGCATATAACAGTGCATGATACAAATTGGGGCCTACCCGTATGCCTTTAATATTTGGATGTTCCCTCAGAGCACTAGCCAGGGCTTCTATAACCAGCACAAACAAAATGAGAGAGAGGGAACATCCCTGCCTAGTACCCCTGTGCAATTTGAACAGTTCTGAAAGTGTATTATTAGTTAGCAGTCTGGCCATAGGAGATGTATAAAGAGTTTTAACCCAGCCCCTGAACACATCCCCAAAGTTATAGTGCTGCAGCATCATATGGAAAAAGTTCCACTCTACTGAATCAAAGGCCTTCTCAAAATCCACCAATATAGCGGCTGCTGGAGTAGGGGCTTTTCCTGCCTTCTGTACAAGGGAGATTAAAGATCTAATGTGATCAGTACTGGCACGGCCCTTCACAAAGCCCACTTGGGAAGCATTAATCAAACAGGGAAGAACTTTCTCCAACCTGGTTGCTAACACCTTTGCTAGAATTTTGGTATCGGCGTTAATCAACGAAATGGGCCTATAGCTCATAGGCAAGGTGCGGTCTTTGCCTTCCTTTGGAAGGACTGTGATAATCGCCTCCCTAAGGGTGGCAGGGAGAATCCCCTGTACCTGAGCTTCCTGTAGCATATCCCTCAGGGGGTGAGATACTATCTCTGGTATGACCTTATAAAAATCAACAGAGAACCCATTTCCCCCTGGGGCTTTCTTAGGGGCCATCTTTTGAATTGCCTCCCTGATTTCTTGTATCTCTATTGGCATCTCTAAATGTTCTCTCTGGGCATCTGTAAGCCTAGAAAGCTTTATACCTGCTATAAAATTCTCAGATTTGGTCTTGCCCCAGGTAGTGTGGGGGCTGTACAAAGGTTTGTAGAAAGATAGCACAAGTTGGTTAATGACCTCTGATTTACTATGTTTTTCCCCCTTATTGTCCCGTAATTGGGCTATATGCCTCTCGGCTTGTTGTTTTTTTAGACAAAATGCTAGAAGCTTCTCAGCTCCCGTCCAATATTTATGTTTTAGTCTTAATATTTGAAGTTCCGCTTTTCTAGAAGCTAGCATATTCAATTTCATTCGTAGGGCTAGGAGGTCATGCAGTAGGTCTGGGTTTTGGAGATTAGTGGGATCCTTCTTATACAGGCCTTCTTTCTCTCCCAATGCCCTCTCCAGCTCCCTAGTTTCATTTTCTCTCTGCCTCCTGTGGTAGGCGGCATAGCGAATGATGCAACCTCTAATCGTGGCTTTAAAAGCCTCCCAAATGGCTGCTGTAGATGCAGACCCTCATGGATTGTCAGAGAAAAAGGTTTTTACCTCTTCCTTAAGTCACTCCTTAAAGTCTGTCTCCTGCAACAATAATGGGTCTAGCCTCCAACTAACTGACCTGGTAGTGGGGACAAAAGGTCCCATTGCTAACGTCAATGGGGTGTGATCTGAGATATACAGGAGGGCTATTGTGACATCCAGTATCTTGCTTATAATGTTTGGGGAAGTAAACCAGTAGTCGATCCTACTTGCAACTTGTTTAGCTTCAGAGAAATATGTATAGTCCCTCTCAACTGGGTGGGCTACCCTCCATATGTCTTGCAGTTTATGCAGAGAGAGCATATCCTTTAAAGCCCTAATGGATCAAGGGTGTGCATACTGCTTGGAGTTAGATCTATCCAGGAGGGAATCCATTGTCAGATTAAAATCCCCCCAGAAGAATGTCCATTTCCCCTGCTGCCATCTCCAATAGATCTTGTGAGAGTCTCTGTGAAAGAAATCGGGGCGGCTGTGCCATTTGGTGACAGAGGGACGAAAACACATTTTTGGGCAGGATGTGGAGAATGACAACTGTATTGTTCATGAGGAGGCGTAAAAAAATGGCAACGTTGAAAATCTGGAGTGACAATATGAAATATCAGTGAAGCAATGAGCATGCATACAAACTGCGCAACATACATCCGTAACCCAATTATTTTTGGGAGTTTGGTAGCCACATTTGTAACATAGGCATTTTGGGACCTCCGCTTATGAACAGTGGCGATGCGATTTTGTTAATCTGTCCCAAAAGTTGATTTCCCACAGCGACCACGCCATTGAGCGCCGCAGGTGCAGAAACACATTTTGGACAGGATGTGAAAAATGACAGCTGTACTGTTCATAAGGAGGTGTGAAAAAATGCCAGTATTGAAAATCTAGAACGGAATTACTGCAGATTTGAGAAGTTACAAGGGTGCCGGAAACTGCGCAATGCACGCTTGCAACACAGTCATTTTATGGACTTTTGGCACCGAATTTTCAACATAGGCATTTTAGGACCTCTGCTCATGAACAGTGTCACCGTCATTACCTCAAACTGTCCTGAAAAGTGATTTCGCACAGCGACCGCGCTATTCTGTGCCGGACGTACGAAAACACATTTTGGGCAGGATATGTAAAATGACAGCTGTACTGTTCATCAGGAGGTGTGGAAAAATGGCAAGTTTGAAAATCTGAAGTGAAAATATTACAAATTCATGACGTTACAAGCGTGCGTAGAAACAGCATAACGTACGCTCATAAAACATCCATTTTTGGGAGTTTTGCCACCAAATTTGCAACACAGGCTTTTTGAGAGCTCCCCTCATGAACAGTAGTACTGTCGTTTCGTTACTCAGTCCCGAAAGGTGATTCCGCACAGTGACCGTGAAATCACCTTTCAGGACCGAATAACGCCATGACAGTGCCAGAATTCATGAAGAGGGGTCCCAAAAACCCCATGTTGAAAATTTGGTGCCAAAATTCCAAAAAATGCCTGAGATATGCATCAAAGTTGAAAAAACCCTATTTATGCCATTATACAGCTTACCGGCATTTCCTCAGTTCATGATCAACTTTGAAGAGTGCAGACATGTTCCCGGTCCACGAGATTATCCGCCAGACTCCATGAGTAAGTATGGGTGAGGGTGTGGGGTGTGGGAAGCAGGGTGTGCAGTGGGTGGGCGCTGGTTGTGGAGGGGGGCAGGAGACCACGAGGACGTTTCCTTTTTCCACAGGTACAAAAAAAAAAACATTGCAGGACTGTTTTTCTGTTTACAGGGGCATGTGGCACGCTGGGGTGGGCTCCCAGTGTGCCAATGGGCTTCTGTTTTTGGGGGGCAGCTGTAACCAGCGAGTTGGGCACCCCGTTGGTACCACAAGAAAAGTGGGGGCAAGAGCCGAGGGGATTGGGCACCCTCCTGTCATATAACAAATGGGGGTTCTTTATGCCAATGGGGAGTGGTCTCCCTGTCAGCACATACATTGGGGGCAGGGTAAGCCGACAGGGGATTGGGCACCCCTGAAGTCGGCAGTTTGGTGGGCAGTGTGCCGCCATGTTTGTGTTTCCGGGTAAGCACATCGGGAGGTCTGCTGCGTGTGATGAGCTTTGCTCGCATTGCAGCGGACCTTTCCTTATATGTGCTCGCCCGGGTGGTGTGGTGCCGGCATGCAGGCTGATTGGGGAATGAGGAACGCACCTACTGATGCATGCCCTGCATTCCCCAACAGTGAATGCTGCCCAAATCTGCACTACTTACAAGATGTTGGCTGCGCAAGCGTGCCAACATAAAAAAGAGGTGCTGATACCACTGCACAAATCATTGGTGAGACCCCATCTGGAGTACTGTGTCCTGTTCTGAAGGGTGCATCTCTGGAAGGACATGGACAGAGTAGAGGCAGTTCAAAGAAGGGCAGCAACAATGGTGCAGGGGCTGCACCAAAAGTCATATAAGGAGAGACTAGAGGACCTCAATATGTATACCCTGGAAGGGGGGGGATATGATAGAGACCTTCAAATACCTCAAGGGTATAAATAAGGTACAAGAGGGTAGCATCATTCAGAAAAAAATATGTTCAAGGACAAGGGTTCATGATATGAGGCTGGAGGAGGGTAGACTCATGGTTAACATGAGGAAGTATTTTTTCACAGAAAGGGTGGTGGATGCATGGAACAGCCTCTCATCAGAGGCAGTGGGGGCAAAAATGGTAGGGGAATTCAAGAATGTATGGGATAGGCATAAGGGAACCCTAACAATACGAAAGAGAGGTTAAACGCTGGAGGTCAAGTAGGATCTGTGGTATTGCAGTAGGTAGGGAAAGTGGGCAGACCAGGTGGGCCAAGTGTACTTATCTGCCATCAGTTTCTATGTTTCTATGGATCACTGGGGAAACATCGAAGGAAGCGGATAAAGGCATAAGAACAACTACAGTACCAGAGTTGCATTCTTGCTGCCAATCGCTGTCTTATCGGGGACAGCGTAACCCCTGGCCATTGACTACCAGTGCCACATCCAGGGATTCCACACTCTCTCTTTCATCAATCTTTATCCAACAATATGGTGGAACTCTGAAATTGTTCTAGCTCCCAGACCACTGAATCAATCATAACCACATGCCACCATATTGCATTTTTGGCAGGTACCACTTCCAGCATGGTATGGCCATGCCAGTCTACCAGGGATGTCTGCACCCATGCCCTTGGCCCAGCTACCATAGTAATGGGCACTACCTGTTTTTCAGAAAAATGGGTAAGAAGAAATCTTGACTCTGATTGGCTAAGGACACCAGCCAGCCAGAAACCGAGAAATAACGAGCCCCGGTCTGTTGCCTGATTACATTCTAAAATCATAGTGCCCATAGAATGTTAAGAAATGAATAGCAGCCATTGTTTTTTTCTGTTGCTTAGTGAGTGATTTTCCCAAATAGACAAACTCCAGTCTCGGTCCTATAAATGTTTATTTTTTTAATAGCGAAACTATGCTATTTTCCATTCCCGAACCTCAAAACACATTTGGCTGCCATCTGTTCTCACTCATTCCTAAACAACAAATGTCTAGCCCTCCCAAGAAGGCAAGGTCAGCCCTATGGCAACCTCCTCTCTCACCCCCAGTTATTTCCCACCCTCTACCCATTCCTGTTTTACGAGTGTGCGTTGCGCAGTTGCTACATATGCTTGTAACTTTGCGAATGTACAATATTTTCATGCCAGATTTTCAACATTGGCATTTTGTCACACCTCCTTGTGAGCAGTATAGCTGTCATTATTCACATCCTGGCCGAAATGTGTTTTCGCACTACCAGCACAGAATAGCGCGGTCACTGTGGGAAACCAGTGTTCAGGACAGATTAAGAAAATTACAGTGACACTGTTCATGAGTAGAGGTCCTAAAATGCCTATGTTGAAAATTTGGTAACGATACTCCATAAAATGACTGTGTTACAAGCATGCATTGCGCAGTTGGCACGCACGCTCGTAACTTCACGAATTTCTAATATTTTCACTCCAGATTTGCAACATAGCCATTTTCCCAGACCTTCTTATGAACAGTACAGCTGCCATTTTTCCCATCCTGGCCAAAATGTGTTTTTGTACTTCCAGTGCAGAATAGAGCAGTCGCTGTGGGAAATCACTGTTCGGGACAGATTAAGAAAATGACAATGGTACTGTTTATGAGCAGAGGTCCTAAAATGGCCATGTTGAAAATTTGGTGATGATAGCTCATCAATTGACTGTGTTACAAGTGTGCGTTGCGCACTTTCCACGCACCCTTGTAACTTCGCAGATTTGTAATATTGTCACACCACATTTCCAACAGTGCCATTTTTTCACACCTCCTTATAGGCAGTACAGCTGTCATTTTTCACATCCTGACCGAAATGTGTTTTCACAGTTCCGGCGCAGAATAACATGGTCACTGTGGGAAATCAGTGTTCGGGACAGATTAAGAAAATGACAGTGGCACTGTTCATGAGCAGAGGTCCAAAAATCCCTATGTTGAAAATCTGGTGATGAAACTCCATAACATGACTGTGTTACAAGCGTGCGTTGAACTGTTTCCATGCACCTTTGTAACTTCGCAAATTTGTAATACTGTCACGTCACATTTTCAACAGTGGCATTTTTTCAACTCGTTATGAACACTGCAGCTGTCATTTTTTACATCCTGGCTACAATATGTTTTTATACTCCTGTGGACAATAGCATGGTCACTGTGGGAAATCAGTGTTTGGGACAGATTAAGATCGACCGAGTGAGAGGGAGGGAGTGACCGAGCTCAACTGAGCTCTGTCAGGACTGCTGTGGATTTGTTTGTGGCAGACAAAGGCCCCAGCACTGGGAGAAACAGAACGAGAGAGTGAGTGAGGGAGGGGGAGTGAGTGAACTCACCGAAGCGCTGTCAGGACTGCTGCAGATTTCTTTGTGGGCAGAAAAAGGCATCAATACAGGTATAGGGTCCCAGTACAAAAAGCCAGCCTGCAGCAGTGGGAGAAACAGTACGAGCGAGTGAGACAAGGGGACTTGGTGAGCTCAATGGAGCTCTGTCAGAGCTACTGGGATTTCTTTGTGGGCAGAAAAAGGCGCCAATGCAGGCAGGAGCCCCATATAAAAGGACAGCTTGCAACGCCGGGACAAACAGAATGAGCGATGAGAGCTCTGTCGGGACAGCTGCGGATTTCTTTGTGGACAGACAAAGTTGCCAACACAGCCAGGAACTCCATGCAAAAGTGCAGTCTGCGGCGCCAAGAGAAACAGAACGAGCGAGTGACAGAGCGGTAGTGAGTGAGCTCAACGGGGCTCTAGTGTGACTGCTGCAGATTTCTTTGTGGGCAGAAAATGTGGCAACGCAGGCAGAAGCCCAGTACAAAAGGCTAGCTTGCAGCGCCAGCAGAAACGGAATGCAAGAGTGACAGAGGGGGAGTGAGCGAGCTCAGTGGAGCTGTGTCGGGACTGCTTCAGATTTCCTTCTGGCCAGAAAAAGCCACCAGTGCAGGCAGGAGCCCAGTACAAAAGGATAGCCTGCAGTGCCAGGAGACACAGAATGACCACATGAGGGAGGGGGAGTCGGTGAGCTCAACGGGGCTTTGTTGGGACTGCTGCAGATTTGTTTGTGGGTAGGAAAAGACAGCAATGCATGCAGGGGCCCAGTACAGAACGGCAGCCTGCAGTGACAGGAAAACCAGGATGAGCGAGTGAGTGAGCTCAACAGGGCTGTATTGTAACTGCTGCAAAGTTCTTTGTGGGCATAAGAAGGCAGCAACGCAGGCAGAAGCCCAGTAGAAAAGGGCAGCCTGCAGTGCCGGCACAACAGAATGAGCGAGTGAGAGAAGCAGAGTGAGCAAGCTCAACGGAGCTCTGTTGGGACTGCCATAACATGACTGTGTTACAAGCGTGCGTTGAACTGTTTCCACACACCCTTCTAATTTTGCAAATTTGTAATACTGTCATGCCACATTTTCAACAGTGGCATTTTTTCACAACTCCTTATGAACACTACAGCTGTCATTTTGCACATCCTGGCTAAAATATGTTTCTGCACTCCTGCCGCACAATAGCACGGTCACTCTGGGAAATCAGTGTTTGGGACAGATTAAGATCGACCGAGTGAGAGGGGGGAGTGGCCGAGCTCAACTGAGCTCTGTCGGGACTGCTGTGGATTTGTTTGTGGGCAGACAAAGGCCCCAACACAAGAGCCCAGTACAAAAGGGCAGCCTGCAGCACTGGAAGAAACAGAACGAGAGAGCGAGTGAGGGAGGGGGAGTGAGCGAACTCACCAAAGCGCTGTCAGGACTGCTGCAGATTTCTTTGTGGGCAGAAAAAGGCGTCAATACAGGCAGGGGCCCAGTACAAAAGGGCAGCCTGCAGCGGTGGGACAAACAGTGCGAGCGAGTGAGACAAGGGGACTTAGTGAGCTCAATGGAGCTCTGTCAGGACTGCTGGGATTGCTTTGTGGGCAGAAAAAGGGGCCAATGCAGACAGGAACCCCGTACAAAAGGGCAGCTTGCAGTTCCAGGACAAACAGAATGAGCGATGAGAGAGGGAGACTGAGCGACCTCAACGCAGCTCTGTCAGGACAGCTGCGGATTTCTTTGTGGACAGACAAAGGTGCCAATGCAGCCAGGAGCCCCATACAAAAGCGCAGTCTGCGGCGCCAAGACAGACAGAATGAGTGAGTGACAGAGCGGTACTGAGCGAGCTCATCGGAGCTGTAGTGTGACTGCTGCAGATTTCTTTGTGGGCAGAAAATGTGGCAACGCACACAGGAGCCCAGTACAAAAGGCCAGCTTGCAGCGCTGGCAGAAATGGAATGCAAGAGTAACAGACGGGCAGTGAGCGAGCTCAGTGGAGCTGTGTCAGGACTGCTTCAGATTTCTTTCTGGCCAGAAAAAGCTGCCACTGCAGGCAGGAGCCCAGTACAAAAGGGCAGCCTGCAGCGCCAGGAGACACAGAATGAGCAAGTGAGGGAGGGGGAGTCAGTGAGCTCAACGGGGCTTTGTTGGGACTGCTGCAGATTTGTTTGTGGGCAGAAAAAGGCAGCAATGCATGCAGGGGCCCAGTACAAAAGGGCAGCCTGCAGTGGCACGAAAACCAGAATGAGTGAGTGAGTGAGCCAAAAGAGCTATATTGTAACTGCTACAAATTTCTTTATGGGCATAAGAAGGCAGCAATGCAGGCAGGAGCCCAGTAGAATAGGGCGGCCTGCAGCGCCGGTAGAACAGAATGAGTGAGTGAGAGAAGGGGAGTGAGCGAGCTCAACGGAGCTTTGTCAGGACTGCTGCAGATTTCTTTGTGGGCAGAAAAAGGCACCAACAGAGACAGGAGCCCAGTACAAAAGGGCAGCCTGCAGCGCCAGGAGAACCGGAATGAGTGAGTGAGACAGGAGGACTGAACGACCTCAATGGACTTCTGCCGGGAAAGCTGTGGATTTCTTCATGGGTAGAAAAAGCCACCAACACAGGCAGGAGCCCAGTACAAAAAGGGAGCCTGCAGTGCCAGGAGACACAGAATGAGTGAGTGACACAGGGGGAGTGAGCCACCTCAATGGAGCTCTCTCGGGACAGCTGCGTATTCCTTCCTCGGTAGAACAAGGTGCCAATGCATGCACCAACCCAGTACAAAAGAGCAGCCTGCAGCACTGGGACTAACAGACTGAGCCACTGACAGAGGCCCACTGCGTGAGCTCAACAGACCAACGCAATCAACATTCGGCATTGACAAATGCTTGTTTTTTTTAATTCTGCTATTCTGACATTTATCAGTGAGCATGGTTTTATTACAGTTATTATTTATTCATTTTATTGAATTTTGATAATGGCTCACTGTAACAAAGTCCTTTTTCAGGGGTGAGCCAGAGTAAATTACAAAAAGTAGAAAAACATACCATGAAAGTATATTGCGTAATGTCATACATACAGTTACAGTGCAAGTGCAAAAATACAACAAACTGTATGATACAACAAAGTTAATACAGACAGATTAGCACAGAGAAAAATAACCTTGTCAAACCGTACACTGAATGAAAATTCTCAGGGATTACTGGTACAGGGACTACATTTGAGATGATATGCCCTAAGGGAGGTTTTAAAAAGCCATATCAGAGGAGCAGTTTCAAACTTCTGGGGGAATATTGTTGCCAAGTCCAGGGACTGAGGAAGCAAAATGCCACTAACCTGTGCATGACTTAACCCTAGGAACAATTAAGAGTGGTAGTTGATGACCAGAGAAGTATCTGCTGAGGCTTAATCTCAAGAATGCCATGTAGGCTAGGGGAAGTAGGGCCACTGATTATCTTGTGTGCTAGGCACAGTGGTGGACAGGCCATCATTCCTTCAAGTGAGGACCAATTCACGGAGGAAGAAACAGCACAGTGATGTGCTCTGTGTGGGCACCAGCAGCAAACTGGCCAAACCCTATACAGTATTTTAATTGGCTTAATTCTGTATCCTTTAATGAGTACAATATATGGGCACCATGCCACAGAATTGGATTGAGGATGCAACTGGAGATGGCTAGGTATGACTCCTTAGTAAGGTAGTTCTTCAGCCTATACAGTGGGCTGAGATTCTGATTTAATGTTTTAGTCAGGTAGTCCATATTGGTCAAAAAGATAGTTCCTGATCCAAATGGAATCCTTAGTACTTCAATGAGCCAACCACAGCAAACAAATCACCAGCAGTGGTATAAAGCTTGAGTAGCTTCTGCCAGTCAGACTCACTTTGCCTAGATCTGAACAGCACGGCCTTTGCATTTTTTGGTATTAAAAATCAGATAATTTTTCAGAAACCACTTTTCAAGCTGTCTAAAATCTTCACTATGGTCAGCATTAATAAAGGCAAGGTAATCATGACTCTGATATAGTACTGCGTCATCAGCATATATTTGAAGGTTGGCCCCACCACAAATATCAGGCATGTCATTCACAAAGACGGAGAATTGTTGGGTGCCTACGATAGATCCTTGTGGAACACCATCAGTAATGTCCCATAGGGAAAATAAGACACCCATCCACTTTTTTTTCTGCTTACAGCCTGATAAAATAGTTCATAAACCAGTTACAAGAGAGATTGTCAAGGCCCAGCTGACTTAGTTTGGCCAGTAAAAAATTATGATGGACCAAATCAAATGCTTTGGTAAGATCCACAGAAATAGCACCAGTCAAGCAACTAGAGTCCATAGTAGAGAGGAGACCTGTAGTCAGCTGTACAAGGCAAATAGAAACATAGAAACATAGAAACATGGAAAGGTGACTACAAAAGGAGACAGAGGTCCATCAAGTCTGCCCTTGTGATCCCAAGATTCTAGGTGATCCCAGGTCCTAGCTGGTAGTTTCCCTTGTGGATTTGATTCTAGAGTATTCTTTATCCCAACCCCTTTTGAATGCAGGTATGGTTTTAGCCCCCACCAAACCACAGGTAGTTTATTCCATGGCTCCACCACCCTTTTAGAGAAATAGTGCTTACCAATTTCCTTCCTGAATCTTCCACTCCTCAGCTTCCATTCGTGCCCCCTTGTGTCTGTGTTGGGGGCCCTGGTGAATAGTTCAACATAGGACACTGAATTCAATCCTGTCATGTGTGTAAAGGTTTCTATCATATCCCCTCTATCCCTTCTAGTTTCAAGTGAGTAAATGTTTAATGCCTCCAGATACCCCTCGTATGGCAGCCCCTGGAGCCCCTGTATAATTTTGGTTGCCCTTCTCTGGATGGTCTCTATCCTGTCCCTATCCTTTTTGATGGATGGCCTCCAAAACTGTACGCAGTGTTACAAATGGGGTCTCACCATAGATCTGTACAGTGGAAGTATCACTTCCCAATGCCTACTATCAAATACTCTCCCTATGCATCCCAGTATTTTGTTGGCCCTGCTATATGCTGTGTTGCATTGGCTGGTTTGTTTAAGGGTGTTGCTAATGATTACTCCTAGATCTCTCTCTCCTCTTTTGAGGCACTGAGTTGGACCCTGTTTAGCCAATAGGTTGTTCTGAGGTTATTCCTGCCTATGTGCATTACTTTACATTTCTTGGCATTAAATCTCAGCTGCCAGATATTAAACCATTGTTCTAGCCTTTTCAAATATTTTTGTAGGACTCTCACTGCTTCTTTGCTGTCCACCTTTCCCCCTAGCTTGATGTTGTCCGTGAACAGTATGATCATGCCCTGGATACCTACCCCTATGTCGCTGATAAACATATTAAATAGGACTGGGCCCAAGACTGAGCCCTTTGGGGCTCCACTCGTCACCTCTTCCCTTCTCTGATGTCTCCCCATTGACTACCACCCTCTGTTTCGTTCCATCTAACCAGTTTCCCACTCACTTAACTATGCTGTTTGCTATGCCTAGATCCTCAGGCTTCTTCAGTAAATGAGAGTGCAGTGCTGAATCAAAGGCTTTCTGAAGTCAAAATAGAGGAGGTCCACTAGTCGGTCATTGTCCACCTCCCTAGTCACCTAATCAAAGAAGGTAATCAGGTTTGTCTGATATTACCTGCCTGCTATGAACCCGTGCTGTCTGCTGTCCTGTAGGCCATTCCTTTCCAAGTATTCTACCAGGTCCTGTTTAATTAGAGCCTCCATTTGTTCTCCTAGCACCAATGTGAGGCTGACTGGCCTGTAATTACCAGCCTCGTCCCTACTCCCACCCTTATGTAGAGGCACTACGTTGGCTTTTTTCCAGTCCTTAGGTGTGACTCCCATCTGGAGTGAATGACTGAATAGGTGCACTAAGGGGATTACTTACTCACTTGCTAACTCCTTAATTACCCTTGGATGTATACCATCTGGACCAGGAGATTTATCTATTTTCAAGTGCTCAAGCAGCTCCCTAACACTGCCTGTCATAATAATTGGCATTTCCATTTTTGGCACTCCCTTACTGTATGTGTGATGCCACAGTCAAACATGGGGCCACTATGTTCTTTAGTAAACACTGAACAGAAGTACAGTAATTGTTCTGAATGGTTGCCTTTTGCTTGTCATCTTCCACTATCTTGTCCCCATCCTTGATTCTAACTACCCCTCCCCCTTCTTCCTCTTTTCTTGCAGGTATCTGAAAAACTGCTTGTTCCCTTCCCTGTCACCTTTAGCTATCTGAAGTTCTGCTGCCACCTTTGCTTGCTTCTCTGCAGACTTAGTCTCCTTGTTCTTAAAGAGCTGGTGACATGTTCAGGAGAACTTTAGCAAAACATAATACTTAGGCACTGTCCAGCTTGTATTTCCCATTACTTCTGTATTCCTCTTTCCCAATATTTAATAGTGAGGTCATTGCCATGAAAACAGGATATTTGCTCTTGAAGATTTCATCTATTCTTGCTGCTTTCTCCCTACCTAAAGTCACAGAGCACTGCTTATGACCTCACAGTTACTCCAATGGCAACAGATTGTGATGTCACAACAGAGGATTATGATTATGACTTGAAGTAGTGAGTAAGCTGTAGAGGCAGATGTACTCAAAATGAGCTCTAAGGGACAACAATCACATATTCATACACATTTATTTAGTAATAAATTATGGGGAGGAGAAATATATAAAATATAAATAGAATGCAAGCAGAATTATATCTAATTATTATGTTTTTCAAAGTTTTCTTTGAGGCGTCAGTAGCTCTTTAGGTTCATATTCTTCCCATAGGTCATTACTCTTCTTTCTTTTAAAACTGTGGAATGCTTCTCTTTTGACCCTGATGTCTGTTCTAAATTTGTGAACCAAATGGGGTGCTTGTGTCAGTTCCTTTTATTCACTGTTCTTGTACATGCCTTTGTGGCCTCTATGATTGATTGTTTAATAGTTCCCCAAATTACGTCTACCCATGAATGTTTGTGTATCATAGATAATTTGTCTCTCACTATTCCCCTCATTTTATTGAAATGTGCCCCTCTGAAAGCTAAGACTTCTGCCCTGGAGTGGGATTTGCCATCCTTCAGAGCTATTTGGAACCAAACCAAGTTGTGGTCGTTGTTCACCAGTAGTTCCCCAACTCTGACCCTCTCAATGTTTTCTGAATTAGTGAGGATCACATCCAAGATGTTGTCCTGCCTAGTTGGGTCAGAGGCTAACTAAGTGAGAAAGCAGTCCTGTAAGGCTTCTACCATTACGTGACTCCTTGATGATCTAGCCCCTGGAAATGCCCCGGTCTACATCTGGCATGTTAAGGTCTCCCACTATCACTGTTTCTCCTTTTTTTTTTACATTTATTTTATTTCCTCCATAAGCTTCCTGTCCTTGTCATCTGTTTGGTTCAGAGGCCTATATACTACCCCTACATGGAATCTCTTTCCTGAGGGTGACTTACATTGAACCCACAGGGACTCCACTTCTCCTGTAAGGCTCATATTGCAAGATGTGGCCTCCATCCCATCCTTAACATAGAGTGCTACACCCCCCCCTTCCACTCCTCCTGTCCCTCCTAAAAAGCATGTAACGTGGGGCTGCAAGGTTCCAATAGTTTTTGTCAGATGCCCATGTGTCTGTGATGTCCTCAAGATTCATATAGGACTCTGCCATCCAAGCCTGAAGGTTGCTTATCTTGTTGCCCAGGCTTCTTGCATTCATACAAACCTCCATCCAGAAGTCTTTGTTAAAATTTATGCTTCTGCCACCTAGTGTATTTCTATTTGTCCTGTTGTCCTGATCCTTTTTTCAGTGCTTTAGTGTCTTATACTGCTTGCTGTGTTTGTATCTGTGGTGTAATTTGGTAGATCCTTTTTTCAGGGGAGTAGTGGTTAAATTCCCATCCTTCAAACTGATGCAAATAGGTTTTTTAGCATCGTCATCCCCGGTTCCTAGTTTAAACATCTGAGATGAACGTCAAACTTCTGTCCCATTGCACTTGTTCCTTGCCAGTTTAGGTGAAGTCCATCAGGTTTGAATAGTTTTCTTTCCCAGAAGCTCCTCCAGTCACCGAAGACATGGTACCCCTATTCTTTGCACCATTCCCATAGCCAACTGTTGAAGTCTTTGATCTCCTCCTCCCTGATCTTGTTCATGTTGATACCCGTTCTCTATACAGGAAGGATCTACGAAAAGGTTAGCGAGGCTGTCCTTACTTCAAGTCACTTCCCCAGGTTCTTGAAGTTCATCTTGACTTCCTCCACTCCACCAGGTCATTGGTGCCAAGATGGATCAGTACATTCATGCCTTCATCTGCCTGGTCTAAGATCTTTTCAATTCTTGTGGTGTCTTGGGAGTATCAGTACCATGATTTTTCCTGAAACCATGCTTAACAGCCGTAAAAATTCTGTGGGTCTCGAGGTATTCCTGTAGTTAACTGATCAGCCTTTCCTGTATCTTTGCAAGAGGATTAAGTAGAGAAATTGGGTGATAATTTTCAGCAGGTTCCTTAATCACCCCCTTTGTGAACTAGGACAACTAAGGCAACCTTCCATTTCTCAGGTTCACACCCGTGTAACAAGGATTTGTTGTAACAGTTTCTAAGTGGAGTGGCAACTACTGGGGCCACTTATTTGAGAAGTCCCAGCTCAAGGTTGTCATACCCTGGTAAACTGTCAACCTTAATTTGTAGTGGTTGAGCAAGGACTTCCCTCTTTTACTAAATAACATAAGTGGAATTTTGGTTGACGGTACAGGCCAAGAAACTGAAGGGAGGGCAGAGGGCTAGGAGTATGCCCAATTAGTTGTGCCTTGAATTTCTCCCAATCAGACAAAAAATGCATTAACATAGAAACATAGAATTTGACAGCAGATAAGGACCACTTGGCCCACCCAGTCTGCCCATTTCCCTACCTACTGGATAAGCTGCAGATCCTAGTTAACCAGCAGCCTACTTCTTCTTACCCCCCCCCCCCAGAATTGCCTTATGACTGTTCCATCCATGCTTGAATTCCACCACTGATTTTGACTCCACAACCTCCTCCGGAAGGCCATTCCATGCATCCACAACCCTCTCTGTGAAAAATACTTCTTAAAATTACCTCTGAGCCGCCCCCCCATCTTCAAATTGTGCCCTCTTGTTCTTGCACACCTCTTTTTGAAAGATGCTACCCTCTTGGACTTTGTTGATTCCTTGAGGTACTTGAACGTTTCTATCATGTCCCCCTCTCCTCCTTTCCTCGAGGCTATACATATTAAGCACCTTCGTCTCTCTTCATATGTCTTCCGGTGCAGACCCTGCACCATTTTAATTGCCCTCCTCTGGACAGCTTCCATCCTGTCTATGTCTTTGCGGAGATTGGGTCTCAGAACTGCACACAGTACTCAGACTGGGTCTCACCAGCTGTCTGTACAGAGGGATAATAACTTCCTGTTTTCTACTGGTGATGCCTCTCCCTATGCATCCCAGTATCCCCCCAACCCTCCTTGCTGCCCTCTCACATTGCTTGACCACCTTTAGGTCATCTGATATGACTACCCCCAGGTCCCTTTTCATTTTTGTTGTTGTTAGTATCTCACCCCCCATTGTGTACTCTTCCCCTGGGTTTTTGTTTCCCAGATGCATTACCTTGCACTTCTTAGCATTGAATCTAAGCTGCCATACATTTGACCATTCCTCTAACCTTGCCAAGTCCCTTCTCATCCTTTCCACCCCATCCTGTGCATCAACTCTGTTGCAGATCTTTTTGTCATCTGCAAAGTGACATACTTTTCCTTCCAGTCCTTCTGCAATGTCGATTATAAAGACATTGAAGAGGACCAGTCCTAATACTGAACCCTGCGGTATCCGACTAGTAACCCTCCTTTCTTCTGAGTGGACTCCATTTACTATTACTCTCTGTGTCCTATTCTCCAGCCAATTCTTTACCCAGGCTGTCATCTTGGGACCCACTCCCAGGCTGGCTAACTTGTATATTAATCTTTTGTGGGACTGTGTCAAATGCCTTGCTAAAGTCTAGGTAGCCATGTCCACAGCCCCTCCTGATCTACTACTTTGGTCACCCAGTCAAAGAAATCTATCAGATTCGTCTGGCATGACCTTCCTGCTGTGAATCCATGCTGCCTAGGGTCCTGTGCCCCTCTGGCCTCTAGATACTCGACAATTCTTTCCTTCAGAAGTGATTCCATCATTTTCTGTATCACTGAGGTTAAACTAACAGGTCTGTAATTTCCTGCTTCTACCTTGCTCCCACTTTTGTGAAGGGGAATCACATCTGCCCTCCTCCAGTCCTCGGATACCACCCCATCCTGCCATGATTTGTTAAAAAGGATAGTCAGTGGTGTCACTAGTTCTACTCTTAGTTCTTTTAGAATTCTGGGATGAATCCCATCAGGCCCCATTGCTTTGTCCACCTTCAGTTTTAAGAGTTCTTTCAGAACCCTTTCTTCTGTAAATGGGCTGGTATCAATTTCTGTATCCAGAGTGTTTCTACTGTTTGTTTATGTACCTCCCTCTTCATTTGTAAATACTGAGCAAAAATATTTGTTTAGTATCTCTGCCTTTCACAGTCTCCTCTGCCCACCCTCCATCCCTTTATTAAGCCTCACTATCCTCCCTTGGTCTTCCTTCGCCCCTGATGTACCTATAAAGGTTTTATCCCCTTCTTAACCGAGTTGGCTATCTTTTCCTCGGTTTGGGCCTTTGCTGTTCTGACTGCCTTCCCAGCCTCCTTTTGCTTTAACTGAAACAGTTCTCTGTCCTGCTCCTTCTCGATTCCTTGTACTTCCTGAATGCTTTCTTTTCTCTTGAACCTTCACTGCCACTTCCTTTGAGAACCATAGTGGTTTCTTACATCGTTTTGTTTTGTTTATTTGCTTCACACAAGGCTCATTACCTCTGTGATGGCAGTTTTATTATTCCCCATTGTTCTTCCACCCTCCTTCCTGCCCATTTGCTAGTGCATTCCTTAGGCACTCACCCATTTAGCAAAGTCAGCCCTCCTAAAGTCCAGTACTTTTGTCTTTGTATGGCTTGACTCTATTGCTGTGTTTATTGTGAACCATACTGTTCGATGGTCGCTAGTTCCCAGATGGCTACCCACTTCTACATCTGTGATCCTCTCTCCATCTCCATTTGAGAGAATCAAGTCTAGTATTGCTCCCTCTCGAGTGGGCTCCAGTACTAGTTGTCTAAGGCATGCTCCCTGTAGGGCATCTAGAATAACTCCACTCTTCGAAGTGGCAGCTGCAACTGCACTCCAGTTAGCATCTGGCATATTCAGATCACCCATCAGCAATATCTCCCCTTTTTCTGCCATTCTAAGTATACTTTCTATCATTTCCTTGTCCATTTCCTCCCCCTGAGAAGGGGGTCTGTATACAACCCCTGTGCAGATTGTGGTGCCATTGCCTGTCTCCAAATTTACCCACAGTGCTTCTTCTCCTCCCTGTTTACCCTTTTGTTCTGTTGCTTTTATTCCTTCCCTTATGTAAAGAGCTACTCCTCCTCCTCCTCTTTTACCCTCCCTGTCCCTCCTGTAGATAGTGTATCCTGGTATGTTTACGTCCCAGTCATGGTTTTGTGTGTACCATGTTTCTGTGACTGCCACGATATCCAGATGTTCCTCCTCCATCAAGGCCACTAATTCAGGAAGCTTGTTACCCAGACTACGGGCATTGGTACTCATTGCTCTCCATTTTTTGATGGCTTTACCTTCTGTTGCAGCATCCCCCACTGACCGTTCTACCTCAGTCTTTTTCTCATTTAGTACCTTGTTTTGAAGGGAGAGGCTGGGATTTTTCTGCTGCTTGTCAGTGCCTCCACCTTTGACTAGTTTAAAAGCTTGCCAATGAAGCATTTAAACTGATTGCTCAAAAGACTTGTTCCCTTCCTGGACAGATGCAGACCATCCTGCCAGTATAGGCTGGTGTCCCTTCAAGTGGAACCCCAGTCCCCAATGGAGCAAACCCTGTGCTCCGCACCATTTTCAACCATTCATTAAACTGCATGGTGCTAATTACCTCGCCTCCCCCATGTCTTTGACAGGCAGCACCTCTGAGAAGGATACTGTGTGTGCTACTTGTCTTAGGCCCCTCCCCAACTCTGCAATGTCCTCCTGCACTACTCTAATCTCATGATGAGCCAAGTCATTTGTCCCTAGGTGGACAATTACGTCCAGCTCAGACTCCCTTGCAGCTGTTCTCATGATCCTGAGGATGCGCTTCCTGTCCCTCCAAGCCATGGCACCAGGCAGGCACCTTACTTCAGTTTTCCCAGCTCCCCCAGTTCTATACCCCTAATAATTGAGTCCCCCACCAGGAGCTGCTTCCTTTCCCTTTGGTGTCCTCTGCCTCCTTCCTGTGGTCCTTCCTTGTGACAGTTGTCATCAGTCTTCTCTGCGGGTGCATCCATAGGGGAGCTATGCTCCCCCAGAATGGTGTATGGATTGTGGAATGGAACAATTGACTGGGTGTGCCTCTGTTCCACCATCCTCACCCTCCCTGAGCCCACTGTGGTCCAACTGCTGTGCTTTCTTCGCAACCTCTGAGGTAGTGGTGGTGGCGCTAGTGCTCCCTGGATGGGGGAGGTTCCCTTCCTACTGTCCAGTGTGGCCTGGGGGAAGGTTTCCTTACTACTGTCCAGTGCGTCCTGAAGACGGGCAACTTTCTCCCTCAGGGCAGATAGTTGTCTGCAAATAGGGCAGCATCTCAGCCTCCAGAAAGACTCCCGGAAGACTGTTGCCCCACAGCCATTACATTGCACTACTCTCCAGATGTTTATCTACTTTTTGTGTGTGTGTGTGTGTGTGTGTGTGCATGCGCGCGCATATGTGTGATTGGTTATATAGAAATATATATATTATACAATGTGTATGCTTATATTGTCAGTGCAGTGTGCTAGAGAGGATATGACAGTGATATGCACCTTGCACTCTTGAGGAAATGATGTCAGAACCTCAGGTATAAAGGAACTATTTCCAGGGTGGGTGGGGTGAGGGTGGGAAGGGGTTGGGCATAAACTGTGCCCTCACAAAACAATCAGCTAAAAGCTCTCAGCAATCAGCTAAAAGCATTAGTAGCAGGGTCACAGAACTGTTTCTTATCATGCACAACATCGTGTGTTGGGGTTCCAGACTGATCATTATGGAGGCAGTAAACCTGTGACCAGAAGTGGTTGGAACTGGATAAGTTTTTGTCCTGTAGATTTTTTATATACCCACCCATAGCCTTTTGAACATTTGATTTACAGTCATTCATAAGTTTACTATAGGATTGCAAGTCAGATAGAAGGCCAGTGTACATGAAGTGGCCAAAGTCTTTATCCCTTAGCTTCATAAACTTAAGAATGTCTCTATTCAACCATTTCAGGCAAAGACCTTTAATTCGTCTCTGCGCTAAAGAAGCATGCATATGTACTACACTTAAGAAATGATTAATAAAGAAATTTAGGGTGAGGTCAACATTCTCAAGTGGGTCCATGGTTCACCAGTGTACTGAGGCAAAGCTGTCAAGAAAAGCAGATTTATCAAATTTAGAGTAATCACTGACCATGATGATCCTGGGAGGGTGTAATGAAGAATTATTTTTCTGAATACAAAACACTGGGGAGTGGTCACTTAATGAATCCACCAGAATCCCTGTTGCTCTGATTCTTTCAACCTTATTAACCAGTATCCAGTCAAGGAGGGAGTGGTTACCACAGTTAATATTCCGACTGGTGGGTTCCACAGTGAGCTGAGTAAGTTGCTAGCAATGTTTTATCACACTGGCACCCTCATTTATAAGAATAATGTTAAAGTCACCTAGGAGAATCACTTCACCAGACAACAGTTCAGATTAGCTTGTAAGAGCTTTCTATTTCCCTTGGTGTAAGTACTGCTGCTGACTATGAACAAGTTGCTTGAGTCCACTTTGTTACTACCCTGCATGTACTTAAATGTTTTGATCATGTCCCCCCCTCTGCTTTCTGGTCTCCATTGAGTTGTTGAGGATCTCCAGTCTCTGCTCTTATAACCTCACTTGTTGATACTGAATTATCTCAATCACTCTCTTCTACGCTGATTTCAGCCTGTTTATATCCTTCCTTAGATGAGGGTTCCAAAACTGCACTCTGTACTTGGGGTACTGCCACACCAGGGTTCTGTACATGGGCTAAATAATCTCTTTTCTCCTGCTGCTAAACTCCCTACCAATGCATCCAAGCATTCCTTATTTCTTTATTGCATAGTGCACTGGTTTCTTAAGATTGTTTTAGCTCACCACACCTCCTGTAGATCACTTTCTATTTAGACACAGTGACTGTTACCCCTTCCCAGCTGTATTCTACCCATGAAATTTGGCTTCCCATGGTCATAACTTTGATATTTTTGGCATTGAAGCCCAGCTGCCAAATCTTTGACTACTTCTTATTCCTCTCCAAGTCCTTCATCAAATCACAGATTCCTTCCTTTTGGCCAACCCTGCCACAGAGCTTGCTGTCATCCACAAATCAGTAGATTTTTTTTGCTGAAAAATTTTTTTTTTTTTTACAGTTAATCTTTTTATTAGGAGATTTCAGATTATTACATATGTAGAACCATTAGACCAAATGGCTGACAAAGTGGTTACAAACATGCCACTTAATACAAACAGCCGAGGCACCATACAAACAACCATATCGTGCTGGTGTACATGTATTACAACTGGCTTAACGAAGTATTAACTGTGAAGCATCATTAAACCTGGAAAATCCTACCATGGGTATACTAAGAAAATCCAGAGAAAGGTATTTACTTACTTTAAAAAGGCAGGCTCAAGAGTGACAGAACATCTTTGCATAAGGTGTGGAAACTTGCTTTTGGGGGGGACCTGTATGACCATCTGGAGGTAGGACACTCAAGACAGCTATAAAGAAAAGCCATTGCAGTCTTTTAACAATTAATCAACCATTACTACTAGGGTGGTCATGGGGGTTTCACTTTGTCCATCGAATATCTGGAGGGCAAGGCATGGTTACTGTGGTCAACATAGGTTAAATAAGGGGCCCAAAGTGCTTCGAACTTGTTATAACACTGGTTTTTAACACAAGAAATCCTGGTCAGGGTGGCCAACCTTTCTATGGCACTGAGCCACTCTACCAGGGATGGAACCTCTAGGGATCTCCAGCGACGTATGATAAGACATTTACATTCTACCGAGGCCTATACGAGTCACAGTGTAGAGGCTTTGGGGAGAGTGAGAACCTCGGGCATAAGGCCTAATAGCCAAAGAACCAGGATCTGCTGGAAGGGACATCTTTAGGATAAGGGAACAATGTAGGATTACTGCCTCCCAATAGGACTTCAAAGGAGTACATGACCACAGGATGTGAAGCAGATCCACGTCTGGGGCCTCACATCTCCAGCAGCAGTCGGAGGAGAGAAGACCCATCTTGTTTAGTTGGGACGGAGTATAATACCAGAGGTGCAGTATTTTATTCTGTAAAGGAAGACTTTGGGAGATGCAGCAGGCCTGGCGAGTTCTCAATCAGCACTGTCGCCATTATGGATCAGTAATGGTGATCTTTAATGCGGTGGCCCACTTGGTTTTGGCCAGCAGAGAGGGGTTGGGAACACTATCTCTTTGAAATCTCTGTATAAGACCAGCCCTACCTTGGGAATGCATAATCCTGTCATCTATAGGAAGAGAGGGTTTAACAATTTTACATTTTATACAAGTGACACAGGTGCATCTTTTCTTAACCCAAGGCTGGTATAGGCTTCTCATCTGAAGGTATTTCCAAAAATCACTGTGGGGGAGGCCATACCTGTTTTGCAAACCCTGGAACGAGTCCATGTCTGAGTGTTCTGGGGATCTCAAGTCCCCAATGTAAAGTAGTCCTTTAGAGGCCCAGTCCACCCAGTTCATGGGAGATTTATTAATACAGAGACTGGGGTTATTCCAGAGAGGGGTATGATTTCCCAAGCCAAGGCATCGAGAGGTTTTGAACCCCAATTTTTGCCAGGCTTGATGTGCATGATGGATGGAGAGCCAGCCCTTGTGCAGCTTTGGAAGGGGGTGAGGTACCAGAGCGGAAAACGAAAGGCCCTGCAAGAGATCTCTTTCAATTTGGGGCCATGCTGGAGAGTGAAGGGAGTAACAGGGACCCTCCTTCTTTAAGGTCTTTGCTACTATAAGCACTACGGAGTACTGAGAGAAGTCAGGTAGGTTCCAGCCTCCCCTCAGGTTTTGAGCCCTCAATTTAGCTCTACTAAATCTAGGTCTGTGTGAACCCCATAAAAAGGAGCTGATCAGAGTGTTCAGCTTTTGATTCCATGCATCAGGAAGAAGAAAGGGAATATGGGATAGTAGGTGGTATACTCTAGGGGCAAGCAAGCATTTTGATGCAACAATTTGCCTGCTAGAGAGAGTGCAAATGAGCCCATCTGTTTGTGGCAGATTGGAGTTTGGTCACTAGGGTTTAAAGTTTATGTCCATTAAGGATGAGAATTTGGAGGTAAGCTGGATGCCCAGGTATGTTATTTCGGATCTTGCCCAGGCCAGACCTTGGGAATCCACAACGGCCGATGTAGTAAAAGCTTTAAGAGCGAGGATTTCAGACTTTGCTAGATTGATGTTCAAGCCTGAGATTTTACTGAATGTTTGTAATGTAGAAAGGATGTGTGGTAGGCTGTGTGGTAGGTCACAGATCAGGATCAGGCAGTCATCGGCATACAGCTTAGTGATATAACATTTGTCCTTAACCTGAAGTCCATGTATATGAGGGTGATTTCTGAGGACTGCCATGAGGGGTTCAATAGCTAAAACAAAAAGTAGGGGGGATAATGGGCATCCTAGTCCGGTCCCTCTCTGAAGACAAAATGGTTCAGAGAGGACATTATTGGTAAGGACCCTGGCAGTAGGGCAGGCATAAAGAGTCTTTATCCAAGTGGCAAAGTATGGGCCAAAGTTAAAAGTGTTCATGAGTGTGAATAAATATTCCCAGCCTACTGTGTCAAAGGCCTTCTCGAATTCAATTGTAACCACTGCCGCTGGGGTGGGGAGGGAAGCCGCTATCTGTATTAAAGGTACTAGGGCCCGGATATGATCTGAGCTGATTCGACCCTAAACAAACCCCACCTGCAAAGGGTGAATAATCTCTGGAAGGAATTCCTCCAATCTAGTGGCCAAAACCTTGGCCAGGATCTTGGCATTAGTATTGATCAAAGAAATAGGCCTGTAACTGGAGGGAAGGGAGAGATCTTTACCCTTTTTTCGTAGTATGGTAATTATGGCTTCAGATAGGGTAGGAGGGAGCTGCCCACATGAGTGTGCCTCATTCAACATGTTTGCCATGGGGGCTGTAATCAAGGGCTGAACTAGTTTGTAAAAATCCACCGAAAAACCATCCCCCCAAGTGCTTTATGAGGAGCCATCTTAGTAATGGCTCTGCCAATTTCTGCCTCTGTTATGGGTAGGTCTAGTATGGCTTTCTGTGAGTCAGAAAGCTTAGCAAGGGGCAAGAGCTCAATTAATTGAGTGTAAGACTCACTGTCCCAGCAACCATGGGAAGAGTAAAGAATTTTATAGAACTCTGTCATAGTGTTATTAATAGAAGTGGGGTTCATGGAGAGTTTCCTTGACCCGTCCCTTAGACTGGTGATAGCTCTTTCACCTTGTCTTTGTTTTAGCCTGTAGGCCAGCAACTTGCTAGCCTTTTCACCCTCAGCTTGGTAACAGTGCTCGGTTCTGTGAATATAGAGCTCGGCCTTCCTGCTGACGAGTGTATTGATTTTTAAATGGTGGCAGCCTCAGCAGTTAAAACTGTCGGTGTCTGAAGCAGTGTGGGCTTCACTTTATACTTAGCCTCCATATCTTGTAAAGTGTTCTCTAGCAGGAGAAGTTCCTGGTCCCTCATCTTCCGCCTATATGAGGTGAAGCTAATGATTCCTCCCCTAATAGTAGCCTTGTAGGCCTCCCAAGTGCTTGCAGCTAAGGCAGAAGTGGGACTGTGAAGGAAAAATTCTTCAGTAGCCGTCTGAAGCCACTGGGTGAAGTCCTTATCATACAGCAGGAGGGGATCCAACCTCCACAGTAGTGATTTGGAGATTTTTAGAGCAGGTACGAAGGTAAGGGAGACAGGGGCATGATTGGAGATATATATTTGTGAAATAACTACCCCAGAGGTGGCCTTAGAGATGTTAGGAGATGTTAGGAGAAGTGAGCCAATAATCCAATAATCCAATCTACTAGCCATTTGGTGAGTTGCAGAGAAAAAGGAGAAATCTTTTACTGAAGGATTCAATACCCTCCACACATCGGACAGCTGATGCAGAGAAATCAAATCTTGCAGTGCCTGCTGCGCTCTGCAACGGGGCTCCGGTCTGGCATTGGATCTATCCAGAAGGCTGTCCATTACCAGATTAAAGTCACCTCCCATGATCAACTCTGGATTGTCATATGATATATCCATGAGTTTTTGTGAAATAGAGTAAAAAAATTCCGGAGAATCCTCATTGGGACCATATATACTTGCAAGAATCAGGGGGCCAGAGGGTGTAGAGACCTTCAGAATGATCCACCTACCATCTCCCCCTCTGTAAACCTCTTTAGCCTGCCATTGCAGTGATTTATGTAACAAAATGGATACACCCCATTTAGCCTATTTTGCCTTGCAATGAGCTTCTGCACATACCCAATACCTCACCAACTTCGCAGCTTCTTTGGAACTTAATTTAGTCTCTTGTAAAAAAGCGACTTGGGTGCCCAATTTTTTTAGCCGGGACAGTACTGCTTTTCTCTTTATGGGAGAATTCAAACCCTGACATTCCAAGCAGTGGTTGTAATATCTGAAAACTTAGCCATTGTCAGGATGTTTCCATTTTGCATGCCAACAACTATAAACAAACACTGATGCTAAGTAGAGTGTTAGCTGAAAGCTAATATGAATATTCCAATAACTAAATAAGGGTCCCCACCCTAACCTAAGCAGCCCAACAGGCCTAAACAGGGCCATAACATGTTCTCTGCAGGACTAATAAACACTGAAATCACTTTTATAACTATCGGTAAACCTGATAGGACAACGAATAGAAATAGAAACCTATATACCACCCTGGAGTGTCCCGGATGCTTCCAGAATACCAACGCAATCCAGGGGGTTAGGTTATTAAGTTAAAGAGCAGCTTCTCGGCTGAAAGGTAGGTCAGCATGCTGAATAGATGCTGATATGCCTCACCAAGGTCAGAGTGGGGGGTGTAGTCTGTTTTCGACCAGGGAGGAGGAAAACGCACCATCGACTCCCAATGGCCCAAGACTATCCCCGGGGGTGGGGTTGGGGATGCGAATAACCTGAGGAATTAGGGTCGCACAAGGTGGACAGCACTGTACGTGCATCTCTAACCATCAAAAACATTGTAAACGGGGTGCCAGTTCTCCATATCCTGGAACAAATACACCGACACCATCCCTAGACCAGCTTTTGCCAATGGGTAGAAAGAGCAGGGAGAGCCAGAATGTACTGAGAATTACAATGACATTAAGATTCTTCCAGCTTAGTACATAAAGAAATGAAAATAAGTACCTCTACCGGAATGGTAGGTGCAATTAACTATACATTGCAGTGTCACAAATATTGTCACCATGGTGACATCATTGCTATATCAGGGCCCCTAGGGTGTAAGAACAAGAGGGACATTCATAATCCAGACAACCTTTGAAATATAGCAGCCACTAACACCAGTGGGCTTGTGCCTGGAAATAACTCCATAGCAAACCTTCTGAAGCCATATTAGCTCCTAATAAGTCTCAGGCTTTACACATATTCCATAAGGCAACATTCTACAGACATCCCACGTTCTATAGATTCTTACTCTACTCTGCATGAGAGCTATCCCCTGAGTGCCAGAGCACCTTATGTGTACAACGCAGCAGCCCCAATCTGCGGGAAAAGCCTCGGGGATTAAAATCCCAGAAAAGTTACAGGGTATCATGTCAGGGCTTGTAATATGGAGCTAAATCTAAACCCCTCACCTGAAATCATGCAGGAATCTGCTGGCAATTAAAAATCAAACAGAACGAAGGGGCGACAGCCACTGATGCTACATACTGTAGTAGCAGGGCTACCCTGTAAAGCACGTAACAACAATAACTCCTCAACGGAGGAGATTAACATATAACTAGGAGCCCAACTACTGACATTATAATCACATATCAAGCCAGACTGTACACGGCACATTTAATCCAGGACCTGAATGTTATTTGCGAGTCACAGAGAGCGAGGAGTGCGGCTGGAGAAGGAATGGAGAAAAGGGGCTGGAGCTCATAGTAATGGAGACTCAGCATACATCGCACAAGGCGGAAGTTACGGCCTGGCCCTAGGAAAGTAGGCATTACACTGAGGACAAGCTAAGGAAGCCCTGAATTTCCAGCTGCCCCATGTACCACAGCAAAACATTTGACAAAATTACATAATCTTGAGACCTCTACCCATCTACTGGCTTCACCAATAAAGATGTGGCACTCCTGTCCTCCCGTGGACTCCGAGGTTCAGCTGCCCAGTCTGTCTCGAGGGGAGCCCATTCAGCCAGCCCATCGGCATTGTCCAGGCAGAGTACATCTTCGTGGCTGGTGCTTCTGTCAGGCATAACCAGGGCTGCTGGCAACAAATCTCTGAGCGGTTCGTATCTGTTGGACAGCTTCACGGGCATGAAGTAGGTGGAGGAGCCATTGCTCCCTGAAGCCAGTGGTACCCGCTGCTGACTCCTCGAGCGATTCTTTTGCAGCTTCTCAGTAGAAGGCAGAGAGGGCTTCCCCGACTTTCCAGGCGCTTTCTTTCATTGTCTACCCCTATGCTGCATTTGCCACTCTGGTCTTCCCGGCTGACGCTGGGGGGGCGTAGAGTTTCGGCCCTGAGAGCCTTTAGGAGGAGCAGAGGTATACATGAACAACGTGGCATCACCACGAGGTGGAGGGGTGGAGTTTCGTTGCAGCCCAGCTTCACCACCGTTGTCCTCCAAGAAGAGTTCCACCTCAGCTGGGGAGTTAAAGGTAAGCTGCTCACCCTTACACAGTACACGCAGCTGCGAAGGGTATCTTAGAGAGGTCAGAAGGTTTAACTTGTAAAAGGCCTGCTTTACCGGACCATAGACTCTACGTCTCTGGGATAAATCATATGAATAGTCCTGGAATATCTGAACGGGGAGCCCCATCCCAACACAGCATTCTGAGGTCTCTAGCAGCTTTCAGACATAGTTCTTTAACCAGGTATCTGGCAAATTTACACAGTATTGGGCGAGGTCAGTCCCCAGGCTGAGGTTTTGGGGCTAGTGACCTGTGGATCCCCTCTAGCTCCAAGGGAGGGGGGTTGTTCAGTTTAAGCATTATTGGAAGCGAAGTTTGCAAAAAGGAGATCATATCTGGGCCCTCAGGCCCCTCTGGGAGCTCCACAATCCGAATGTTTTTCCTTCTCCCTCGATTTTCAAGGTCATCAACCTTGGCCAGTAGATACTGTATCTGGTTATGATGGTCTCTAGTTTGGAGAAATTGGTCATGTAGGATTTGATCTTGTTGTTTAATTTGAAGTTCAGTATCCGCCACTCTGGAGGTTAATTTCTCAACGTCCTTTTTAAGTTTGCTTGCACACATGTGCAAGAAACATAGTGCCATCATCTGAGTTTTCAGAGGTGTGTCAGCCCTCTTCCAATTCAATCAGTGTGTTTGCAGGTGCAGCTGCAGTTCTCCAATGCCTGCTGGAGCTATCTATGACAGCTCCAAAATGCAGTGGCATACAGTTGAAAGGGGGAGCTACGCCTCAGTGAGCAGCGATCAGATATCACCTGCTCATGCGCTCTCCCCCTACACACACACACACACACACACACACATATATGCTGCGTGCTGCCTCCCCCACACACACTGTATAGCCGACAGGGTGCCCAATCCCCGTCGGCTGTGCTGCACCAAACACAGGTCCATATGCCGCGCTTGGTGCCCACCCAGCGAGGCTACACTCATAAAAGCCAGCGGGGTGCCCAATCCCGTCGGCTCCACTATCTCTCCCCAGTACAGGGTGCACTGGGAGCCACCCCAGCATGGCAACAAATGCTATAGCCGATGGGGTTCCCCAATCCCTGTCGGCTCCATGCCCCCCAACCAGCCAGTCCTACTGCCACACTGGGAGCGCACCCCAGTGTGGCAAACGTCCAGCGTCGTCATCATTAAAAAATCTGAAAATCAAAAACAGTCCCTCGCTGTGTCTGCACCCACCCGCGCCCACCCCTGCACACCTGCCTCCCACACACCCCCTCACCCCATACTTACCTCCGGACTCTGGTGCGATGATTTTCGGTGGACCGGGAACACGTCTGCACTCTTCAAAGCCGACCGCGAACTGAGAAAATGCCAGTAAGCTGTATAATGTATAATGATAGGGTTTTTTCAACTTTTTTGCATATCTCAGGCATTTTTGGGAATTTTGGGTCCAGATTTTAAACATGGGGTTTTTGGGACCCCTCCTCATGAATTATTGCACTGTCATGGCGTTATTCGGGCCTGGAGGGTGATTTCGCAGTCACTGCATGAAATCACCTTTTGGGACCAAGTAATGAAATGACACTGCCACTGTTCATAAGGTGGTCTATCAGAAAGCCTATGTTGAAATTTTGGTAGAAAAATTCCTTAAAATGACTGTTTTACAAGCGTATGTTGTGCAGTTCCTACGCACGCTCGTAAGTTCGCGAATTTTCAATATTTTCACTCCAGATTTTCAACATTGCCATTTTACCACACCTCCTTATGAGCAGTACAGCTGTCATTTTTCACATCTTGCCCAAAACGTGTTTCCGCCCATGTAGCGTACAATGGCGCAGTTGGTGTGCGAAATCAATGTATGGGACACATTAAGAAAATCACAGTGACACTGTTCATGAGGAGAGTCTTAAAATGGCTTTGTTGAAAATTTGGTGAAAATATTCCTAAAAATGACTGTTTTACGAGTATGCGTTGCACAGTTCCTACGCACGCTTGAAAGTTTGCGAATTTTCTATATTTTCACTCCAGATTTTCCACATTGCCATTTTATTACACTTCCTTATGAACTGTACAGCTGCCATTTTTCACATTTCGCTCAAAATGTGTTTCCGCACATGTAGCACACAATGGTGCAGTCGGTGTGCGAAAGCAATGTTTGGGACAGATTAGGAAAATCACAGTTACACTGTTCATGAGCAGAGGTCTTAAAATGGCTATGTTGAAAATTTGGTGACAAAAGTCCATAAAATGACTGTGTTACGAGTCAGCATTGCGCAGTTTCCACACCCTCGTAAGTTCATGACTTTGTAATATTTTCAGTCCAGATTTTCACCAGTTGCATTTTTCCACACTTCCTTATGAACAGTACAGCTATCATTTTTCACAACATGGCCGAAATGTGTTTTCACACTTTCAGCGCAGAGATGCGTGGTCGCTGTGGGAAATCATTGTTCGGGACAGATAAAGAAAATCACAGTGACACTGTTCATGATCAGAAGTCCCAAAATGCCTGAGTTGACAATCTGCTGTAAAAACTGCCCACACTAATTACATTACGGGTGTGCGTTGCACAGTTTCTATGCACGCTCGTGACTTCACCAGTTTTTTTAATATTTTTACTGCAGATTTGGAACGTTGTTATTTTTTCCACCTCCCCATGAACAGTACAGCTGTCATTTTTCACATCCTGTTCAGAATGTGTTTTTGCACCTGTGGTGCTAAATGCCGTAGTCACTGTGCATAAGCAGCTTTCGGCTAACAAACTGATATTGCCACTGTTTATGAGGTGGGGGTCTCAAAAAAAACATGTTGAAAATTTGGAGTGAAAATACCAACGAATGCCTGAGCTGTTAGGGTTTCCAACCATAACGCCCCACCCTGTAGAGAATGACAGGCATCAAGGATGTGACTTGGGATTCTTGCCTGTAATGCTCATACCATTCCACACCCTGCAACCAGTGAGAGGCATCAAGGTATGCCTTGGACTCTTCGGCCCCAAAGTTCACCCCATTCTCCTATACCGCACCCATCTCATCATATTTCCTGATGGAATGGGATATGCATAAGGCCCAAATACCCCAAGGCACACCGTGACACTTGTCAGAGTCTGCAGGGTAGGGTGTGGTGAAATGGCGTGTAGCTGTTATGCCTGATGACCCAAAGGCACACCCCAATGCCTGTCACTCTCTGCAGGGTGGTGGTGGTGTTGGCTTCAGTTTAATACTTCACTGCCATTCCTATTATGCAGCTCTGTAACTTCTGCACTACCAATGCCAATGCCAGCAAGCAAATATTCGGCATTGACAAATACTTGTTAGTGTTAGAGGTGGTGGAAATGAGTGCCGCTGTATCCAATAATACTTTGTTTAGCATAGAGGAAATATTACCCAGTTGTTGGTCCACTGTCTGAGTATGGGGGATCTGAGGCTGATTAGAGTGGGCCATCTCCTCTCTTGGGACTGCTCCCCTGCTGGAGCCTGGTGGTTTGCAAATGTCTTACAGGCCTGAGGTAGCAATGAGAAAATCTTCAACAGACAATAAAATAGCAATCCCTTGTCTGATTTACTCACTTTGGGTAGATTTAGCTTCAGTTCGATGTACAGAGTGCAAATCCGGAGAAATATTCTGGGGATATGGGTGCTGAGAATTCGGATGTAACAGGATGGATAAGAGTGGAACTGCAGCAGCATAGTTATACAGCTTCCATCTTGGCTGGTTAGCTCCACCCCCTGAAAAAAAAAATTAAAAAATAAACAGAGGAAAGAGTAAGTATTCCAAACAACAGTTAAGGGGCCAGAAAAAAGACATGATGGGAGTGGTACAGTTGCTGTGGAGCAGTCTTCCGGGAGACATTCTGGAGGATGCAGTGTTGTCCCATCTGCAAGCACCTCTCTGGGATGAGGGAGGAGGTTGCTCATCTCCAGGCTGAGTTGGCCAGGATTTGGGGGACCTCCTCTCCCGCCCAGGGACCACCAGGGTCACTGCTGTTGCCTCAGAGGTTGCCAAGAAAGAGGAGCGGTTGGACCACAGTGGGCTCAGGGAGGGTGAGGGTGGTGGAACAGAGGTGCATCCCTCCAGTTGTACCTCTCCACAATTCATATTCCATTCTGGTGAAGTGTGGTTCCTCTATGGAGGCACCTGCAGTGGAGACCAAGGAGGATGCTGGGAACCTTCACAAAGGAGACCCACAAGAGGGTGGCATGGGACCCCACAGGGGAAGGAAACAACTCCTGGTGGGGGACTCCATTGTTAGTGGGGTAGAACTGGGGGAGGAAGGGGAGATGGAGGTAAGATGCCTTCCTGGCACCAAGGCTTTGAGGGACAGGGAGCGAATCCTCAGGATCGCAAGAGCAGCTGCACAGAGGAGGGAGCTGGATGTCATTGTCCAACTAGGAGCCAAATGATGTTGCTGAGAAAGGGATCAGAGCAGTGCAGGAAGAGTTTGTGGAGTTGGGGAGGGGCCTTAGGCAAATAGCATGCACGGTAACCTTCTCGGAGGTGCTGCCTGTCTATGGCATGGGTGAGGCTAGGGTGCTCCACACCATGGGATTCAATCAATGGTTGAAAAACTGGTGCAGAGCTCAGGGATGGCTTCATTGGGGACTGGGGGTTCACCTGGAGTGATACAGGCCTATACTGGCATGATGGTCTGCATCTGTCCAGGAGGGGAACCAGGATCCTAGGTGATAGGTTTAAATACTTCATTGGCAAGCATTTAAACTAGCCAAGGGGGAGGCACTGGAAAGGAGCAGGGAAATCCTAGCCCCTCCCCAACAAAATCAGGGTAGTAAGTGAGGTAAATACCAAGATAGAGAGTCAATAGGGAGAAGGGAAGGGGTTTTTTAGGCATACCGTGTTGTCTGTATATTGTGGTGTTTGTATTTATATGTATTTAACATGGAACTTATTTGTATGTGACTAGTTAGGAATTTGCACAGGTCTGTCTTGTAAACTGGATTATGTCCAAATGACATGTATTGCCTGTATAAAAATAAATTTTACCTACCTACCTAAATGGAGAAAATGACAAACGCAATAAGGACAGGGATGGGACAAAAAGGGGTAAGGCCATCAAGAAATGGAGGGTAATGAGTACCAATGCCCATAGTCTGGGCAACAAGCTCCCTGAACTGGTTCCCTTGATAGAAGAGGGATGCCTGGATATCATAGCAGTCACAGAAACATGGTACACAGAGAACCATGACTGGGATGTTAACATACCAGGGTACACAACCAACAGGAGAGACAGGGAGGGTAAAAGAGGGGGAGGAGTAGCTCTCTATGTAAGGGAAGGGATAAAAGCAATGGAACAAAAGAGTAAACAGGGAGGAGAGGAGGCACTGTGGGTCACCTCAGAGACCGGAAATGGCACCACAATCCTCACAGGGGTTGTATACAGACCCCCATGTTAGGGGGAGGGAATGGACAAGCATATGATAGAAGGCATTCTTGGGATGGCAGAGAAAGGGGAGATACTGTTGATGGGTGACCTGAATATGCCAGATGTTAACTGGATCACCTTTGCTGCAGCCACATCCAAGAGCAGGGCCATTCTCAATGCCCTACAGGTGGCATGTCTCAGACAGCTAGTTTTGGAACCCAGTCAGGAGGGAGCAATCTTAGACCTCGTACTCTCAAATGGGGACAGTGAGAGGATCTCAGATCTAGAAGTGGGTAGCCATCCGGGAACAAGTGACCACCAAACAGCGTGGTTCACGATAAACTCAGCTACAGAGTCAAGCCATACAAAAGTGAGGGTAGTGGACTTTAGGAGGGCTGACTTTGGCAAGATGGGAGAGTGCCTTAGAAAAGCACTAGTAAACAGGCTAGAAGGAGGGGTGGAGCAACAATGGGGAAACATCAAAACTGCCATCACAGAGGCAACAAGCCTTTGTGTGAAGCAAATAAACAAATCAAAATGAAAGAAAAAACCACTATGGTTCTCAAAAGAGGTGGCAGGGAAGGTTAGGGAGAAAAAGATAGCATTTAAGAAATATAAGGAAACACAAAAAGAGCAGGACACAGAACTGTACCAGTTAAGGCAGAAGGTAGCAGGGAGGGAAGTCAGAATAGCAAAGGCCCAAGCTGAGGAAAAGATAGCCAACTCAGTTAAGAAGGGGGATAAAACTTGTTATAAGTACATCAGGGAGCATAGAAAGATAAAGGAAGGGATAGTGAGGCTGAATAGAATGGACAGTGGGTGGGCAGAGAGGGACAGTGAAAAAGCAGGAATACTGAACAAATACTTCTGCTCAGTATTCACAAAAGGGGGGAAGGTGCCTAATCCAAGTAACAGAAGCACTCTGGATGGGGGGGGGTCAATCCCAGTCCTTTCACAGAAGAAAGGGTTCTGAAAGAACTCCTAAAACTGAAGGTGGACAAAGCAATGGGGCCTGATGGAATTCACCCCAGAATTCTAAAAGAATTAAGGAGAGAACTAGTGACACAACTGACTACCCTTTTTAACAAATCATGGGAGGATGGTGTGGTATCTGAGGACTGGATGAAGGCAGATGTGATTCCCCTTCACAAAAGTGGGAGCAAGACAGAGGCAGGAAACTACAGACCTGTCAGTTTGACCTCTGTGGTAGGGAAAGTGATGGAATCACTTCTGAAGGAAAGAATTGTTGAGTACCTAGAGGCCAGTGGGGCACAGGACCCAAGGCAGCATGGGTTCACAGCAGAAAGGTCATGTCAGACAAATCTAATTGATTTATTTGACTGGGTGACCAAAGTAGTAGACCAGGGAGGGGTTGTGGACATGGCCTACCTAGACTTTAGCAAGGCATTTGACACAGTCCCACTCAAAAGATTAATAATCAAATTAACCTTAGCACCACTGTCTGGTATTGGAACAGAGGTGCAATAGGATGCTCAGCACAGTAGCCCAACCGCACTCACAGCAGTGCTGGTACTCGAAGATGAATTTGCCACTGGCTAACATTGGAATAATCACTGTGTTACTCCTATATGTAGCTGCTTTAGGATGGGTGGATGCCAAAATAAGTGGCTGTCCTGACCCCGACTTGCCTAGGGGAGGGAGTACAGGATTGACACCTTCCACACCCCTCACATTGCCACTCTCCCTCAATCTCACTCACACTAGTTAGCAAGCATGGGCTTGCCCTAAAGGGAGCCTGTTATCTCATTTTCTGTGGCACCTCAGGTGACCAACCAAAACGATCCTCCCCTATACGGAAGGGGGGTCTTCCGCCTCATCCTACTTATACTAATATTGAGGGCTGGTGACATCCACCCTAATCCTGGGCCCCTGCCCTCTAACTCTGTACTAGGATCATCTGGGGACCCCACATGGTGTCACACCAGGGGACTAAGGGTGGCCCACATGAACATCTGCAGTCTTCGACCAAAGATGCCGGAGGTACAATCATGGGTAGACACATACAAACCAGATGTGCTAGCCATTTCAGAAACTTGGCTGAAGCCTTACATACTCCCTCATGAAGTGGAACTAGTCCACTACAACTCCTTCCAAAAGGATAGGGAAGGGAAAAAAGGAGGGGGGGGAGTTCTTGTCTATGTGATCTCCTCCCTGGCGGCTTCCTTGTCCCCTGTGGAAACGCCAAATACAGCAGGACTAGAATCTATATTCATCCAACTTGTCCTGGGCAATGCTAAACACCTGACCATAGGATGTATCTACAACCCTCCATCGGGGGGTACTGCCACACTCCAAAGCCTCATCAGCCCAATAGCTGGGGAATGACTCACAGAGCTGTTGGTCCTTGGGGACTTCAACCTAAAGTGGGATCTCACCACTGAGCAAAAACATAAGGCAATACTCCTAGATGCTAACCTGACCCAGGGTCATCACCGAGGTCACAAGGCATAACCATAAAACAGGGAATCACTCTATCCTGGACTGGATACTCACCTCAAAACCCACCAACCTTCAAGTGGCTGGTGTGATGTCAGATGCCCTAAGCGACCACTCACCCACCTTCTGCATATGGAAAAACCGGCCTCCCAGGACCCCGCCCAAGCTCATAGTAGCCAGGGTCTTCTCTGGATTCTAGGCGGAAGCATTCCAGAGGTCCTTAAGAAACATAGACTGGTCTCCGGTGAGACACCTAGGGATCATAGACGATGCAGCGCATTTTTTCCAGTGCATGTTCTCTGCTGTGGCTAACATGCATGCCCCAATTAGAACCAGACGAGCCAAGGGCCATTGCCACAAGTGGATATCATGTGAACTGAAGGCACTGATGATAGCCCGAGACAAAGCCTGGAAAAGAGCAAGGAACTCTGCCTCCCCTGCTGACCACTCTGCCTATAGATCCCTGCGGAATCAGTGCCAAAGAAAATCCAAGAATGCCAAAAGGGACTACTTAAAATCCCTACAGAGACAAACTCTAACTGACCCAAAGTCCTTCTGGACAAGTATCAACTCCCTGATAAAAGGCACTAAACCGCCCCAGCAGGTTAACATAACATACAATGGAACTTCTCTCAACGATGGAGAGGAGGTCGGTACAGCCTTCAATTGCTTTTTTACCGACCTGGGGGCGCTCAGACCCAACACCACTTGCAGCCGTCAGAGCCCAACGGTCAATGAAAGCTCAGGACCCTACGATAACCAACTTCCATCTACGGATAGTGCATACCAAAGACGTGCTGACCCTCCTTCAATGCTTAAAACCCAGTGGATCTCCGGGACCCGACGGGCTGGACCCAAGGCTGCTCAGGGCTGCCACCCCAGCCATCGCACTGCCTGTGACACAATTAATAAACAGATCACTGCAGGAAGGTGCTGTCCCCTTAACATGGAAAAGAGCACATGTAGTGCCAATCCACAAGGGCAGAGCAAGGGAACCTATAGGAAACTACAGGCCCATCTCCATCCTCTGTCACTTGGCCAAAATCCAGGAGAGGCTAGTTTACAGCCAACTCAGAGATTATCTGGAAGCCAACAGGTTACTGGCACCCACACAACACGGCTTTAGACCAAAGCATGGTGTCCTAACAATCTGGGACAAGGGTACCCAACTGAGGCTGTATTCGTAGACCTCTCTAAGGCCTTCGACCTGGTGGATCACTCAATCTTGCTAACAAAGCTTAGCCAACTAGGGCTGGACCAACACTCCCTCAATTGGACCTGCAATTACCTCACGGACCGCACTCAACAGGTCAAGTGGAAAGGGGCTACCTCACAACCCCTACCCTTAACTGAGGGAGTCCCTCAGGGTTCAATCTTAGGTCCACTTATGTTCTCCCTATTCACAAATGACCTCCATGAGCACTGCGGTGGAAGCTCCTTAGTACAGTACGCAGACGATGCGGTACTCTACAGAACTGAGGATCACCCATCCGATCTAGGACCTAGGCTCCAAAATGACTTCACCAAGGCTGAGACTTGGCTAATTGAGAAGCGCCTTGTTCTCAACCCCACTAAGACCAAGGCCATACTGTTTGGGCCAAAATTCCTGGGCCTCTCCAGGGACCATCTCCTGCCACTCACTACCTTGGCCGGCTCCAACATAGAGGTGGTACAATCAGTCAAATACCTTGGCCTCATACTAGACCAGGGCCTCACCCTCAAGCCCCAAGTGGATGCTGTAACAAAAAACATACATCAAAAACTGGGTCTTCTCTATCGCCTTAGCCACAATATGATACCAGAGACTAGACTGGCCATCTCACAAACTATCCTTCTCCCGACCTTAACCTATGCCGCTCCCATCATACTGGACTACTTGCCCCAAAGCCGCTCAGACGACCGCTTCGCTCCTCGAACAAAAAACTCCTGGTGACTTCCTGGACCTGTACAGTTGCAGGGAGAAAATCCTTTACTCACCCAACCCCGGAGTCATGGAACAATCTCCCCAGGCATCTTCAGGAGGCTCCGACATTAGCCATCTTTCAAAAGGGGCTACGTGCTCACATTAACAAACCAAATCCCTGCAACTGCCCCAACAGCTAAGACAATCACACCTCATATCAGTCCATACCAACTAGACACCCCTTCCCTATAAGGGTAACAACTAACGTCGGCTTAAGCTGGTTCACTACCCGTCACGGAACCTCCGTGAGACACAGAAGCACTTATTCACCTCTCCACCTGACGTCACTGCTGTATTCTATACTATAATATTTTTGCCTACGTCCACAGAAACTGTATGGTGTATTCATAACCCGTATTATTTGTCACGAAACTGTATGGTGTATTCATAACCCGTATTATTTGTACTACTCTCAGCGCATCAGCGGACACACATGTACTTTCTGAATTGCTGTATCTTGTAACAAATGCACTGCACTGTATTATGACTGTACCAACTAATACAATGTACCTCATGCCCTCTTGCACAAAATTGGGAAATTGTATACTGTCTTAGTAACCCTGTATGATCTGTATGACTCTGTGATACCTGTCTGTATGTTCAAACCTTATGTACCAATCCCCGGGTCGCCCCTGAAAAAGGGATCTTCAGAGCCCAGCTGGCCTACCCGGTTAACAAAATTTAATAAATAAATAAATAACCAGCCTGGGAGTGGGTCCCAGGGTGGTAGCCTGGGTAAAACATTGGCTGGACAACAGGACACAGAAGGTAATTGTAAATGAAGTCCACTCTGAAGAAATAGGGGTTACTAGTGGGGTACTGCAGGGTTCAGCACTGGGTCCAGTCCTTTTCAATGTCTTTATAAGTGACATTGAAGAGGGACTGGAAGGAAAAGTATGCCTCTTTGCAGATGACACAAAGATCTGCAACAGGGCTGATACACAAGGAGGCGTGGAAAGGATGAGAAGGGACTTGGCAAGGTTGGAGGAATGGTCAGAAGTATGGGAGCTTGGATTCAATGCAAAGAAGTGCAAAATAATGCACCTGGGAAACAAAAGCCCAGGGGAAGATTACACAATGGGGGGGAGGTAATAACAACAACAAGCATTTGTCAATGCCGAATGTTGTCTCTCTGGCATTGCTAGTGCAAGAGTTAGAGATGCATAATGGGAATGGCAGTGAAGTATTGAACTGATGCCAACCCCACCCCCACCCTGCAGAGACTGACAGGCATTGGGGTGTGCCTTTGGGTCAGCAGCTATAACACTCATGCCATTTTACCTCACCCTACCCTGTAAACACTGACAAGTGTTGTGGTGCGCTTTGGTGTCTTTGGGTCTTATACTTACCCCATTCCATAAGGAAATTCACTGAGACGGGTGCAGTATAGGAGAATGGGGTGAACGTTAGGGCCGAACACTGCAAGGCACACCTCAATGCCTGTCAGTGGCTGCAGGGTGGGGAGGGGTAGAGGTGGAATGGCATGAGCATTACAGCTAATGATCCCAAGTCACACCTCTGATTGCTTGTCAGTCTCTACAGTGTGAGGTGTTACAGTTGGAAACCCTAACGCCGTTGGCGTTTGTTGGTATTTTCACTCCAAATTTTCAACATGGGCTTTTTGTGACCCCTCCTCATGAAGTTTGTTAGCCGAAAGGTGGTTTTGCACAGTTACTATGCCATTTCACAACACAGGCATGAAAACATATTTTGGGCAGGATGTGAAAAATGACAACTGTATTGTTCATGAGGAGGTGTAAAACAATGGCAACGCTGAAAATCTGGGGTGAATATATGAAAAATTGGTGAAGTCATGAGCAGGCATAGAAACTGCACAACACACATCCGTAACCCAATTATTTTTGGGATTTATTTAAAACCACATTTTCAACATAGGCATTTTGGGACCTCCACTCATGAACAGTGGCACTGAGATTTTGTTAATCTGTCCCAAAAGTTGATTTCCTACAGTGACCACGCCATTGTGCGCCAGAGGTGCGAAAACACATTTTGAGCAGGATGTGGAAAATGACAGCTGTACTGTTCATAAGGAGATGTGAAAACATGCCAGTGTTGAAAATCTGGCATGAAAATATTGCAAATTTGCGAAGTTACAAGGGTGTGTGGAAACTGTGCAACGCACGCTTGTAACAAGTCATTTAATGGAGTTTCATCCCCAAATTTTCAACATAGGCATTTTAGGACCTCTGCTCATGAACAGTGTCACCATCATTTTCTCAAACTGTCCTGAAAACTGATTTTGCACAGCGACCGCGGTATTCTACTCCGGACGTGCAAAAACACATTTCAGCCAGGATATGTAAAATGACAGCTGTACTGTTCATAAGGAGGTGTGGAAAAATGTCAATTTTGAAAATCTGGAGTGAAAATATTACAAATTCACGAAGTGACAAGCGTGCATGGAAACTGTGCAATGCACACTCGTAAAACAGCCATTTTTTTTTGGATATTTTTCACCAAATTTGCAACATAGGCTTTTTGAGAGCCCACCTCAGTGCCACTGTCATTTTGTTAATCAGTCCCGGAAGGTAATTCCGTGCAGTGATCGCAAAATCACCTTTTGAGACTGAATAACGCCATGATAGTGACTGAATTCTAGAGGAGAGGTCCCAATAACTCCATGTTGAAAATTTGGTATCAAAATTCCCCAAAATGCCCGAGATATGCACCAAAGTTGAAAAAACCCTATCTATGACATTATACAACTTACCAGCATTTCTTCAGTTTGCGGTCGGCTTTGAAGAGTGCAGACTTGTTCCCAGTCCACGAGATCGTTGCGCCATGCTCCAGAGGTAAGTATGGGATGAGGGTGTGTGTGTGGGAGGCAGGGTGAGCAGAGGGTGGGTGCGGGGTTGGGAGGGCCACCAGAGTCGACGAGAAACCGTTTCTGCTTTTCAGGTGTAAGGAAAAAAAAAAAATCAAGGGACGGTTTTCTTTTACAGGGGCATTTGGCATGCTGGGGTGGGCTACCAGCATGCCACCTGAGTGTTTTTTTGGGGGGGTTCTGTAGCTGGCACACAACAGATAGGGGGATGGGGACATTATGCCGACAGGGAGTGGGCTCCCCTGTCGGCAAATTAAACTGGTATGGGGGAGAAATGATGCCAATGGGGATTGGGCACCCCCTCAGCACACACTTCAAATGGGGGGGGTTGCATTATGCTGATGGGGAGTGGGCTCCCCCGTCAGCAAATGAAGTGGGTTGGGGCACTCTGCAGCGGCATGCAGCCATGTTTTTTTTTTTTTGTAAACTGGTTCACCAGGAAAGGCACGCTGCATGATAAGCTTGTCTCTTATTGCAGCGGATCGTTTCTTTGATCTGGTGGCCAGTTTATGTGTTGTGGTGTCAGCTCCTGCAGCTGCCATATTGGGGAATGAGGGACGCACCTACTGGTGCGTGCCCTCCATTTGCCCACAGTGACCGTGCCTCCAAATCTGCTACTAATGCAATATGTTGGCTGGCGTGCAAGCGCGAGCCAACATAAAAATGAAAGGGACCTGGGGGTAATCATATCAGATGACCTTAAGGTTAGCAAGCAATGTGACAAGGCAGTAGGGAGGGCTGGGGGAATACTGGGATGTATAGGGAGAGGCATCACCAGAAGAAAACAGGAAGTTGTAATGCCACTGTACAGACAGTTGGTAAGACCCTGTCTGGAGTACTGCGTCCAGTTCTGGAGACCCCATCTCCACAAGGACATAGACAGGATGGAGGCAGTCCAGAGGAGGGCAACTAAAATGGTGCAGGGTCTGCAAGAGATACCATACAAGATGAGACTAAAGGAGCTTAATATGTATACCCTTGAGGAAAGGGGGACATGATAGAAACTTAAGTTCCTCAGTGGAATCAATAAAGTCCAAGAGAGTAGCATCTTTCAGAAAAAGAGATGTGCAAGAACAAGGGGACACAATTTGAAGATGGGGGGGGCAGCTCAGGGGCAATGTGAGGAAGTATTTTTTCACAGAGAGGGTGGTGAATGCATGGAACAGCCTTCCTGAGGAGGTTGTGGGGTCTAAAACTGTTGGAGAATTCAAAAATGCATGGGACAGACATAAGGCAATTCTTGTGGGGGGAAGGAAGAAATAGGCTGTTGGTTAACTAAGATCTGCATCTTATCCTGTAGGTAGAGAAATGGGCAGACTAGGTGGGCCTAGCTGTCCTTATCTGCCGTCAAAGTCTATGTTTCTATATTTCTATAGTATGCCACTAAAGAAGATGTTTAAAAGTGCCTGCTCAAGCACCCACCCCATGGGACCCCACTTGTGACCTCCCTCACACCGAAGAATTACACTGTAATCACCACCCCTTGTGTTGTCCCCCACCCAATGAACTGTGATGTAGGACAGAGTTTGTGTTTTGAAAATCTTTTATAACAAAAGTGATCTGTAATACCCAGCAATGTACAAGACTTGGACATGCTACCCCATATGGAAAAAAATGCATGGAGTGCCCAACTAGAGCACTCAGGTGGTGACCACCTATCTGTCAGTGGAGCACTAGCTAAATGTGCATTGAAATCATCCATGTAAATTAGGTACAGTAACACTAAACTGCATGGAGTGTTCAATTATTCTAAGTCACACTTAGCTTTCATCTAGCCCTCAGCTGTAAAATACCCCTATTAAAAATGCTTTGCATCATAGGTTTTATCTATATTAGGTGAGAAACTTTGTTAAGGTCTACTGTGTATTAGTGCCCCTGTTCAGGGAGAATTTTTTATCTAAGCAAATGCAGTTTTCTTTAATACAGTACTTACCATTTAGACTTACCATCTGTGTTCTTACTCCAACTTCTACAGTTTTGAAATATTCAGATTTATATTTGTACTGTACAGCTAAAAATAGAGCACTTTTAAGTTATAGCAAAGCAGCTCATGATGTGTTTTGATTCAGTACAGTTGATTTCCTTGTCTAAACTTGTACTGTAATTTAAATTGCCATAATAATCACCATCATTTCAATTCAAAAGTTTTCTTAAAGCAGAAATTCAGTGCCTTTAAATATGCAAATTGGTCGCCCACCCTGATGACCCAGAGAAAGTATGTCATACATGTACAGTATTTGAGAATATACCAACGTTCCTTCAGCCAGGTGACCAGACTGGGAAGAAGTTTGCCACTCAGCAATACATGCCACCCAAAGAGGGATGGCACCAGGACACAGCCACCCTTCACAGTGGGCCATGGAGACTGTTCCCTCACAAGGGGCAGGCACTGTTGTGAGCTGCCGCTGCAGTATGTGAGGCCACTAGTGAGAAGAATCTTTCTTTTTAGACAGGGTTAGGGTAGCACATCTCCATTAGGGCAACAAAGTCCTGTTTGCAAGGTGGCCCTGTTATAAAACACAAGTTACAGTAAAAATAACATAATAAACTGACAATACAAATATACATAACATACTGTAATTAATACTTTCAACAGGTACATCATGACTGTGAACTTAGCATATAAACAATTTAGGTTCATTGCTAATTACATTTTAGGTTAAGTGCTAAATGATGTTTAAATCCTAGTGATTAACTAACAGATGTGCAAAGAACAGTCAGCTCCAGTTTCATGGTATTATTATACGCCTTTGACATTTTTGCTGCGTTCTTTATTTTCTCATCTGCCCAATTCCACATACTCACTGCAGCTTAGACGAACGTTATCTACCCAAATCAATTCATGGATTTTGGTTCCTGATATTCCATTCTGCTTATTTTACCTCAGGCAATATTTGTGCTCTATTTTTTTTCATGGTCCACCAAACATACAGGTTTATTTTGTGTTAAGATTTTATACACTTGATTTGCCCCAAACAGTTTTCTCCTGTTTTCAAGTGTTAACCTCCCAAGTGCCTCATATATCTGACAATGATCAGTCTTACAGTCAGCAAAGGAGAACAAATCTTGCTAGTTGATTATATGTAGCCCCAACCTTAATAGTGCTGCAGTGAGCATAACCCTGCAGACCTCTTGCTACAAAAAAAGCAGTCAATGTGTTCCTTCAGACCGAACAACATGTTAGAGTTCCACACAGTTGCCTCTGCATCAGAGAAGCACTCCGCTCGCTGTCTGCATAGGCAGTCATACTGCACTATTTTTTAGTTTGTGGGTGGTCATGGTGGAACACAATATACTCTACCATGTCCAACATGGCCACCAAACTGTTTTGTGGATGTGCGACCACTAGCGCATGCACAGTACTGTGTGGTAGCCATCTTGGTCATGGTGGACTGCATTGTATTCCACCATGACTGCCAATTTCCTTTTCATTTAATTATTCATATCCCCCAACCCATTTCTCCCTCTCGGGACCCACCCCCTCCCCAGATGCATAACAATGACACCGTGGGGGTGCCCAATCCCTCATAATGATAAGAGCTGCTCAAAGGTGTAGGTGCTCTGTGACACATCCAACAGTATCGAAAAGTATCAGTCACAGTGGAGTCTGAGTGGTGGTTTAGTATTTCCTTTCTGTTTTAGGAAAAGGCAAGCAGAGAGTCACAGAACTCGAGTGGTCAGGCATCTGTGCAGATTGACGGAAACCGGGCATGTGTTTGCTATAATAAACACTCCTTTATTATGGCAAATTATGCCACAGTTTCTCTATGGAAAAAAAAGGGCGACCATTAATTATGATTCTATTTACAAACACAAGGGGTACAGCACTAACCTGATGCAGCATGATAGCTAAATTAAATGTTAAGTACATAATTGAGTTCACCTGCATCGTGGAGAGTATATATGAAGTCTGTGCCCTGGAGTGCACTATTTGTTTGAAAAAGCCTTATCGATGAAACGTCACAAATCACTGTACACCACCACTGGGATTTCTGTCTGTGTTAGTTGGATTTGCTGGACTTGCAAATAAAACAAGGTGAAGATATATTCCTTTGGTATCTACCTGTTTTTACTTTAGCAACTGTGTGGGTTTGAGTGCCGTGATGGGTGCCCATACTCCCAGTGTAGCGATCGTGTTTCGTATGACCTTCTTTCCCATTTGTTTTCCTTCCTCCACCCAACCCTCCCTCTCAGCACCAACAACCTCCCTCAGAAACACAACAGTGATACTGAGGGTGCCAACACCGTAAGGTCACGATCAGGAATCCTTCATCATTTCTTTTTCAATCTGTAAAAAGAAAAACGTCCATTAATGTCTTTTGCAGCCGTTTCTCATCCCCCACCCAACCCTCCTACTCATCACCCACCACCCTGCACCCCCAAAGCCCTTACTTACCCATCAGGGATCCAACGCTGTAATCCTCTCCGGACACATCTTCATTCTTCAAAGCCGGACCAGGAACTGAAGAAACAGGTATGCGGTTCAATGTATTTCAATGGTGTTTTGAACTTAGTGGAATAACTTGGACATTTTTGCATATTTTTAGCCCAAGTTTTCAACATGCCTTTTTTGGGACCCCACTTCATGAACAATGGCACTGACATTAGGCAAATCTGTCCCAAAAGGATGATTTTGCAGCCTCTGCCTGAAATCACCGTTTGGGCAGGAGTTGAACATTTTCTCTGCCCTTGTTCATGAGGTGCGGTCATAAGAAAGCTATGTTGAAAATTTGGTGTAAAAATATTAAAAAACAATACAGTTATGAGCCTACGCTAAATTTTGTGAATGCATGCTCATAACTTTGGTAATTTTCAATATTTTTACCCCAGATTTATAACATAGCCGTATCTTTATAGCACCTCATGAATGTGACAGCTTGCATTTTTGAATCCTGACCCAAATGTTTGTTTTTTTTTATATCCTGAAAGGTGATTTCATGGCCTCTGCATGACATCAGCTTTCAAGCAGGTGTTGAAAATTTTCTCTGCCCTTGTTCATGAGGTGGGGTCATAAAAAGGCAATGCTGAAAATTTGGTGTAAAAGAATTAACAATAACAATAAAGTTATGAGCCTGTGTTGAATTTTTGAATTGCAGGCTCATAACCTTTTATTGTAAGTGTAGGTCTGTTTCTTCTCCTGCCAGTGGTAGCCAAACAAAAGCCATTATTTCTGAGTTTTTGCTGTTTAGTACTAATTTGGAACTGGTAAACCACGAGTGTAAACTTGAGAAGTTAATTTGTAGTTTTCTTTCAACTTATTTAGAGTCTTTGCCAGATGACACAAATAAAGTGTTGTCTACATAAAGATGTATCTCACTGTTTTAGTGTCATTTGGCAAACAGTTGGTATAAACTCGGAACAACAACGAGCCCAAAACAGTGTCCTGTGGTACTCCGCTGATCGCCCTTCTCCATTCTAATAGATGTCTGTCAACATTAAACCCCTGCAGCCTTTTCAATCTGTACAGATTAAATCATTCACAGGCATTGTCCAATATACATGTCTCCTTCAGTCTGTCCAATATTATTTGATGATCTACAGGATCATATGCTTTTGGCAAGTCCATGAACACCACGCCAACAGCCAACCCACTGTCCAGAGGGGAGGTGACCAGGTCTGATTGTTACATATGAACATACTGTATGAACATATGAAAATGCCAGCAGAAACATGCCTCATGGACTATCGAGTCTGCTCAATTATGCAGCTAGCCCCTCAACTTGCAGCTACCCACCCACCTCCCTTCCTCATAATTACCCCCTCACTCTGTCCCATCCCCTCTTAAAACTGTCTGACATGCTACAGAGTATTACCTCCTCAGGCAGGGTATTCCACTTAACCACCACCCTCTCTGTGAAATAATGTCTCCTGGCCTCCCTCGTGAATCTTCCCCCCTCCAAACTCAACTGGTGACCCCTCGTGACCCTCCCCCTCGTAATATGCAAATTCCCTTCTGTACTAGTCTAGTTTATCCCCTTAATGTATTTAAAAGTTTTGATCATGTCCCCCCATCCCTTCTCTCCTCTAGTGAATACATGTTCAGCTCACCCCACCTCCCCTCATAGGAGTATCCCTCTAATCCCTGGATCATCTTTGTCACCCTCTGCTGTACACTCTCCAACAATCTGATGTCCTTCTTCAGGAATGGGCACCAGTACTGCATGCAGTATTCCAGGTGCAGCCTGACCAGCGACCTGTAAAGGGGCAGGATCACCTCCCTATTTCTGGAGGAGATTCTACTCGCTATACATCCCAACATCCTGTTGGCTTTTCCTGCTGCCTTCCTGCACTGAGCTGAGTTGTTCATACTCCCAATTATATGCACCCATAGATCCTTTTCCTCCTCAGTGCATTCCAGCTGTACCCCATCCCCCAGCTGATAGCTCCTCCCCTGGTTATTAGCCCTCAAATGCAATACCTTGCATGTTTTGGCATTAAACCCCAACTGCCATGCATCTGGCCACTCCTGTAGTTTGGCCAGGTCCTTCTGCATCCCCCTCCACCCTTTGATGTCATCTACCGCAGCTCACATCTTTGTGTCATCTGCGGAGAGTCTGATCTTACTCCGGACCCCATGGGGGATATCAGCTATGAATATCCTGAACAACACTGGTCCCAATACTGATCCCTGTGGCACCACACTCATCATATCCCTCAGTGATGAGAGTTCCTCCCACCACCACCACCCTTTGCTGCCTTCCCTTCCGCCAATTTGTGATCCAATTTACCATCTTTGTTCCCACCCCTATATATTCCAGCTTCTCCCCACCCCAGCCTCCCATGTGGCACAGAATCAAAGGCCTTGCTAAAATCCAAATGCAGGACATCCACCACATGGCCTTTGTCCAGTTCCCTTGTCACCCAGTCGTAATACTCAATCAGATTTGTCTGGCAGGATCTTCCTGAGACAAACCTGTACTGCTGACCATCCTGGAGACTATTGTTCTCCAAAAAGGTCACCAGCCTCTCTTTTAGGATCATCTCCATGAGTTTTCCCACAATTGATGTGAGGTGCACTGGTCTGTAGTTGCCTGGTTTATCCTTAGATCCACTTTTGTGAATGAGTACCACATGGGCCATCCTCCAGTCCTGTTGTACCCATCCTGTGTCCAAGGAGGCATTGAACAGGTCAGTCAGTTGTCTTGCCAGGATCTCCACTCATTCCTTAAGTATCCTAGAGTGAATGCTGTCTAGACCCAGTGCCTTATCCTCCCTCAGAGCCCTTAGTCATTTCAGCACCCTGTCCTCTGTAATCCCTATATGAGTCACCACAACTTTGTTGAGACCTCATCTAGAGTACTGTGTCCAGTTCTGGAGGCCACATCTCCAGAAGGACATAGAGTAGAAGCAGTTCAGAGAAGGGTGACAAAAATGGTGCAGGGGCTGCACCAAAAATCATATGAGGGGAGACTGGAGGATCTCAATAGGCATTCCCTGGAGAAAAGGAGAGAGATTGGGGATATTATAGAGACTTTCAAATACATCAAGTTTGTAAATAAGGTACACGAGGGTAGCATCTTTCAAAAAAATAAGATGTTCAAGAACAAAGGCTCATGATATGAAAATAGAGGGGGTAGACTTGGGGTAACGTGAGAATGTATTTTTTCATGGAAAGGGTGGTGGATCCATGGAACAGCCTCCCAGCAGAGGTTGTAGGGACAAAAACAGTAAGGGAATTCAAAAATACATGGGACAGACATAAAGGAACTCTAGTGATAGGAAAGAGCAAGTAAGCCACAGATCCTTCAGGATCTGCGGTATATGAAACAGGTAGGAAAATGGGCAGACTAGGTGGGCCAACTGGTCCTTATCTGCTGTTAAATTGTATGTGTCTATGTTAATAGGTTGGTAAGTGTGCTGTTTGTGGAGTGTCCTTTTGTGAACCTGAATTGAAATTTGGTAATTATAGAGTATTTTTCCAAATAATTATATACTAGCTACGCACCAGAATTGTAGATACCACTGACAATAGAGCAATCGGGCAAAAGTCTGACAGAGCTGGAGATGCACTGCTTTTGAAAATAGGAATAATCTAAGCAGCTTTCCATTTTTCTGGAAATACTCCTTCACAAAGGCTCCAATTGAATACTATAGTTGAGTTAAGTATGAGTGATAAGATGTCCACAGCATCTTTTGGAACTCTAACTTTGATACCATCTAAACCACAGGATTTGTTTACATTTAGCTTCCTTATAATTATGTTTACTTCTCTGCATATAACAATTTTGGGCTGGATATTCAAACTGCGCCATTCTGAGGTGCAAGCCCTTGCGCTGCGCAAAATAGTTGCGCAGGGGTGTGGCCCAGGCGATATTCAAAGGAATTGCACTATTGAGCAACTCCTTTGAATATCCAACCACAACCACTGTGCATGCGCAGTGAAACTTGTGCCACACAAGTTGTCAGAGTGGAGCATTCAACTGCGTTGGCACGTACATTGCGCCATCGCGAAATCACGATATTCAAAGGTGACATGCAAATGGGGCCATAATTCAAGCAAGGCGTGGGGGCCATTTGCATCTGATTCTCTTCCATTTGCATGCCATTAGCATGTAGATGCGCCCGATCCGAGGACTTAGCCTGGCGCCTGCCAGGCAGCAGCCGTCGAGGACTGGCGCACCTGCAGCGATCGTGGGCAGCAATGTGGCTCCCCACCTCCTCCCGTACATCTCCCTGGTGGTCCAGTGGACCGTAATGCCCGATCGCGAGCAGAATGTAAAAAGAACCCCCCCCAACATCTCCCTGGTGGTCCAGTGGACCGTAATGCCCGATCGCGGCAGAATGTAAATAGATCCCCGCCAAACATCTCCCTAATGCCCGATCCGCGGGAAGAATGTAAAAGAACCCCCAACATCTCCCTGGTGGTGCAGTGGACCGTAATGCCCGATCGTGGGCAGAATGTAAAATGACACCCCCCACCCAAACATCTCCCTGGTGGCTAGTATCCCCACCCACCCACCCACAGCCCCACCACTCCGCTCCCCGGCGGCGGTGGGCGGCAGCATCCACCCGCCTGCTGCTCCGTCCGCCCGCCGACTGACTGCCCAGTGGGGCTGCATGCCCGTTGGTGCAGAGCAAGAACCAATGGCGTGCAGGGAAACACTAGCCACCAGGGAGATGTTTGGGTGGGGTTCATTTTACATTCTGCTCCGCGATCGGGCATTACGTCCACTGGACCACCAGGGAGATGTTGGGGGTTCTTTATATTCTGCCCGCGATCGGGCACTAGGAACATGTTGGGGGTTCATTTCACAATCTGCTCATGAGTGGGCATTATGGTCCACTGACCACCAGGGAGATGTTCGGGGGTTCACTTTTACTTACTGCCCGCGATCGGGCATTTCGTCCACTGGACCACCAGGGATGTGAACGGGAGGGGGAGCTACATTGATGCCTGCGATCGGCCTGGTGGGGAGACACTATGCCCGCGATCGGGCTGGGGGGCATAGGATTGAGTTAGCCAGCACAGGTGGCAGCTGCTGTGTTGCGCCTGCAATACAGCAGCTCACCTGTGGGTGGCCCTCACTTAAGCTTTTTTTGGCTCAAGGTCCTGCAGGCTCAGGTTGGGGGTTGCGCCTGCACAACTCTGCACAGCCCGGCTGAATATCGGGCTGTGCAGTTTATGCATGGTTCCTCCCCCTCCTGTTGAGCATGCATTCCTTTGCATTGCGCTGTTGCTCAGCCTGTTTTCAGTGGCGCAACTGCCTCCTGCTGAATATCGCAGAATGGCGCAATGTAGGACTTGAGCATGCGCAACCCTGTTGAGCATGGAGCAACCCTTTTGAATATCTGGCCCTTTAAGTCTAAATCTAGGTATTTTCTACCTCACATCCTTTGCATTTCCAATGTGTCTATGTGTGCTTGGATCTGTTATTTTACCATTCAGCTTAGGTGTTTCTATACAGGGAAAGACTGCAAAGCATTCATTAAATATATTTGCTGAGTCATTTAAATTGTGTAGTGTGCTGTCCTGTTCCAGCAGAATAGGAGGTAAATTAATCACTGGTTTCTCAAAAGATGATAAGGTTTCAATATACCTTTGAGCCAGTAGCTTCCCTAGTTTGTTTGTTAGCTAGAGGGATCTCTTCCAAAAGTAGGGAGGTTATACTGCCCCTGTATCGGTTTGCTGGTCAGGCCCCACCTGGAGTACTGCGTGCAATACTGGCACCTGTTCCTGAAGAAGGACATCAGATTGTTGGAGGGGGTACAGCATAGAGCAACAAAGATGATCTAGGGATTGGGGGGCAAGCCATACGAGGAAAGGCTGGGGGAGTTGAATATGTACTCTCGGGAAGAGAGGAGGGACAGGGGAGATATGACTGAGACCTTTAAGTACCTGAAGGGAATAAAGAAAACTAATACAGCGAGGATTTTCCAGAGGAGAAAGTGGAGCTAAATGAGAGGAAACCAACTGAGATTGGAGGGGGGGTAGATTTAGAAGAGAGAGATGAGGAGACATTTTTTCACGGAAAGAGTAGTGGAAAAGTAGAACTCTTTGCTGGGTGAGGTAGTGGCCAGAAGATGGTAGCCAGCTTCAAGAGGGGGTTGGGGTAGGGTAAGGGGTAATAGGATGGGGGAGGGAGGGGCAGCAGCATTATAAGGTGATTGCTGCACACTTGATAGACCGTGAGGCCTGTTTCTGCTGGCATTTTCATATGTGCATATGTTATAGTACTTCCTTTTTTCATTCCTGATATTTTGGTTCAATAGTCTCTAGCATTTTTGAATATCTGCCAATGTTCATTATCCAGATTTTTATTTACAATTTTACATAATCTATTTTCATTCTGATTTTTTTTTTCAGTTATCCATGGAAGATGTTTCTTTCTTTTATTTTTCCTAAAGGAGACAATTTATTGCATGGAGCAGATCTGTAAATTCATCAACAGCTAAATCCAAGGATGGGATTAAGAAGGAGTCTGGATCAGTTAATTTTACCAGTATATGAACAAAAGCCTCTTTGCTATATGATTTAAAGCACCATCTCCTGACTTCAGCTGCTCGATTTGTATGTGAAATTCTCCATCAGTTCTAAGCTTAAGATATTAGTCCCCAAGATAGATGTTTTATCCTTAACAACTTTACTTTGAATTTTAGATAAAATAAAAATCAGATCAAGAATACTTCTGGGCTATTTAGCCTACCTTTTCTAGTTAGTGCAATTTATAGTTTGTGTTACATCTAGGTGCTTAAGGCTACTATCTATACTTTTACCTGTTGGGCAATCCCAGGCAGCATTAAAGTTGCTGATCAGTGCCAATTCACTATTAAAATTGTGAGCTAGTGCAGATTGAGTGAGTTTCTCAAGTCTTTGGTGGAGAGTAAACTATGCCAACCACCAAGTTCCTTTTCTGTATGAGTACTAATTAAGCAATAATATACAACAGGCTGTGTGTTGTGCTGGGATAATGTCATGTGTTGGGTGGTTGGGCATGAGCCTGCATGCTAAGTGCATCCAACACCCAAGAAGTGATGCTATCCCAGCATGACACACACACTGGAGTGCATTATTGCTATTATACAATGGCTCCTTTAAAGAGAAAATAAAAATTAGAATAAATGCTGTTTAAAAATATGTATTTTTTACATTTTGTTTAGTGTGTGGAAGCTTATTTTGTGAAAACAAGTTCCTTTTACTGTTTGTCCAGGAGGTGGAGCTGTTCTCACTGAGGTTTTGCACTCCTCTCTTGTCACCCCCCCACACACACACCCACGCGCGCGCTTGCACACACACACACATACACACACACTGTACCTGTTTTGCTACCCTCTCCTGAAGAAAAGATGATTTTCCCTTTAAGGTACTGTATTTGCCTGTTACCTGACCTCCCCAAACCCCCCCCTAGTAATTTTCCAAATCCCATATGTTAATCTGCCCTGGGATTAGGAAAACAGACATTGCTTGGTGCAGTGCTGTGGAGAGCAAGCCCACTCATGCTGAAATGAGTGGCTTCATTAAATACAGACAGAGAGAAGCCATGGTTGTGGAGCAAGCAAGCACACGGTGAAATGAGCGACTTCACTAAATACAGACAGACAGTCTGGAGCTGTGCTTGTGTAACTTTTGAAACAATTGAGTTTGCCTTTTTTTTTACACATAAGGCTTGACATTCTATAAAGGGTAATGTGGCTGAATGTAATTTTCATGCCTCATTTTTTCCCCCAACACAAGCGCTGTCTCTGAAGTGCATGAATGGGAGTTACGGTTGGAGCAGTTCAGTGAAGCCACTCATTTCAGAGGAAAAAACGGATATGATAATTACATTTCTTTTGTGTCCTGTACTGTTACATTTTTTTATGCCCTTCAGTTATTTATAGAGTTGGTGTTTGGCAGGTGGTGACATCGGTGGGGGGCTGAAGTCCTTCATAGTGCAGCTCAGAGCCATGGTAACTCATGGAGGGGCTCATGATTCCCAACTCTGTCATGCGGTTATGTGTGTGACTGGACTTGCTAGAGTGATGTTATGGTAAGATAACATCACTCTCCCAGGCACACACTGGCAAATCAGAGCCTAGCATTCTTTCTTGCCATTGTATTTAATGAACTGGAACTGTCAGCCTGCTCTTTGCTCTTTCTCATAACTTTAAACTGTTTCCTCACATGCAATTAAAACAAAAATTAGGGGTGGTGGTGTTCAGGTACCAAGCAAACACAGTACCTTAAAGGGAAAAACAGCTTTTCTTGGGGAAGGGGGTTCAGCAAGAGAAGCATGTTGGGGGGTGATAAGAAAGGCAGGCAAACCCTCAGTGAGAACAGCTCCACCTTCTAGACAAACAGTAAAAGGAACTTTTTTCACAAAATAAGCTTTCACACACTACAAAATGTAAGAAAATACATATTTTTAAACAGTATTTATTCTAATTTTTGTTGTCTATTTAAATGAATCATTATATAATAGAGAATAAAGTATGGGGTGGTGTGTTTAATGAGAATTTACACACACCCAAGGGGTTAGATGCTACATAAACCCCGAGAGTGAAGCTCGTGAGGTTTGTGCAAAGCATCTAACCCCATGGGTGTGTGTAAACTTCAAGTTTACACACACTACCCCATACTTTATTTTATATAATTGCTAGGTCTCCCCTTTTTGGCCACAGCAATTATATAAAATATCAGCAGTTTTTGTGTGGCTACGCTCCAGTTTATTTTACGTGTGGTCGGCTTATTTTCATTTTCGGCGGTTTCACGTATTTTTAAAAAAATATTTTCATAGTCCCCCATCTGTAACAGTAGTTCTTATTTTGTTTTTATATAACTTAACTCACTGCTGTATTTCTTTGGTGGCTGGGTTGTGGGCAAGAAGGAAGTGGCGAGCCAGGAAGGGAGACGCTGTTGCAGACGCATGCACAGAGGGAGGAGAAACATGCGCATGTTTGCCGTTATAAATGCTCCTTTATAATGGCAAATTATACCATGGTCTCTCTATGGCAAAAGGGGAGACCTGTTAATTATATAGCAATAATGCACTCCAGGGTATGTATCATGCTGGGATAACATCACTTCTTGGGTGTTGGATGCACTTGGCCTGCAGCCTTATGCCCCACCGCCCAAGGCATGACATTATCGCAGCACAATACACATACCCTGTCATGCATTATTGCTTAATTCTATGTTTTCAATTGATCCTGAATAAAGCATTTTAGTGGGACCCAAGACCCATTTAGTTCAAAGTAACACTCCTAGTATAAAGCAATACCCCTCTATTGACTCTCCCTGCCATATCTATGTAAGCAGTAATATTCCAATTCAGTTTCTGTGCTGGATATTTTCTGGATCAATCAGATTTCTGTAAGGGGTGATGACCTCTGGAGATGCAGTGGTAGTCCAAGTTTTAAACAAGTAAATTTTATTTTTTAAACGTCATGCATTACCATGTATAATTTTAAAGAGATTATCTCCATCACTAGGACCTGGGTGCACCTCTTCACCTCTGCATAGAATCAAGGCCATACATAGAGAGCACCTGTCTGTTTTTAAAGACAGGCTTTGCCTTGAATGGAAAGGACTTTGAACTCTAATTGTTTCTCCGATTTGTGAGAATGGATTTCTTCTCTTTACTTTGTTTTGCTCAACTGGGGATGCTACAGTACCTGGTACAAACACACCAATGGCCAGGCCTTAATGCATTGTCACATGATTGTTTTTGTACAAACATTCATAGGACACATGTCTCTAGAACAACATCAGACAGCAAGTGAGGATATATTAACCAAAACAATTCCATTTTTGCAGTGTATCTTATACTGTTCTCGTACTTAATAAAGTAAGATAACAGTCAAATTAAAAATAAAAAACCTCAACATTTAAAAGCCTAATCCTGTCTATTTACTACAAAGCAATAACTCTATAAATCCTTTTGATTTAAAAACCTTTTGTTAAATTTATATCAAAATATTCTTCGGTGCTTATTTCTAATGATTTCTTTGGGCTGATTTCTCCTGCACTCAGATGGCTATTTTAGTTAGATTACCATGTTTTAGTTAAATTAGGGGTGTCCAGATTCTCTGGAACCCATTCCCTGTACACCAGGTTGGAATTTTGGTAACACCAGTTCTGTTCCACTCTGAATGCAGTAGCAGAATCGGCAGTTCCAAAGCTACCTTTACTCTGACAATATAATGCATGCACGCCTGTCTCCCTCCCTCCTCCACTCTCATTTAGTCCCCTTACATTGCTGACTACTGCTGTTGTGGTGGGTCCATTGGATCAGGTGGTTGTTGTGTGTAGTTTGGAGTCAAGAAGTGAACTCTTGCCTTGTCTTGTGTCTTGTTCACCAAGGTCCAAGTCCAGCCCCTGCCTCTTTCCCCTAATCACTCCTAGTTCAACCCCATCATATTTTCCCATATGACATCTATTGTGTCCTCCACTATCTAAGGACTTTAAAAAATCTGTCATGATTCATCTAATTAATATCCTCTGCAGACTCTGTGTGCTCTCCCCATTCCATGACCACTAGTCACTGAAAGTCCTGACCTGCCATACTGTACTCTTTGAACCTGGTTCACACACGGTTACCTGGGAGGTGAGATGGAAAACCAAAACAAAGCCCTAAGAGCAGGCTCTGCCAGATGCATATAGTAGAGGTTCTGGCAGAGCCTGCTACCAGAGCTTTGTTTCAGATGGCCACCTCACCTCCCGTATAACTTTGGGAGAACCGTGTTCAAAGTATACAGTATGGCAGATTAGCAGGTCAGGACTCTCAAGAGTGACTCATGGTCATGGAGTGAAGAGAATGCACAGAGTCTACCAGGGACATTAACAAGATGAGAGTTGGACTTTTTAAAGTCCTTGGACAGCAGAGGACACAGTGCTTGTCCTGGTGTAAAATGATAGTAGGGTTAAACTAAGAGTGGCTGAGGGAAAGGGTTGGGGGGCTGCATGCTTGCTGTCTTGAGAGCTGAGCTTCACCTCACGATGGGTATACTACAGACCAGAGCTGGGACCATTATGAATTGATGGTTTCCATCCAGATCCAGACAGCCAGCTCACTCACCATTACAACATCAGCAGGTAATGAATGGGATAAGGCCTTTTTCACTGCACATGGATGTGGATTCAGAATCAGATGCTTATTCTGCATCCAAAAAGAATTACGGCATCAGAGTTTTGGTATGGAATACCAAAATATCCAGTTCTGAAAACAAATCTTGGAATCCAATGAATATGATTTCATTTGGTGGATTCTGAGAAACCCTAAGTTAAATATTCAAGTTTAAGTTTGAACAAAGAAAAAAATATTTACTAGGCCTCCCAACAGCCTCTAACAGGTGAACTTTCATAGGGTTACTCACACTGCTCCTGGTGAACCACTCACACATGCAGCTCAGCCACTCCACGCAGCCACTTTAGTGGCTGTACTTTTAAACTTAGCACTGCCAATGCCCAGTGATGTCACCAACACTGCCTTCACCCCCAGTAGCCCCTTACTGTGGCTGCATGCAGCATTTGGAGAGGTGGACGGGACTAAAGGAGAAAACTGAGGGTAAAACCAGTGCTCATCCATGGAGAATGCCTGCACTCTCAGACTCTACCTCCATGGATCCCAGTTTGGAATGTGCAAGCTGGGGGAAAGTGGCAGGATGGAACTGTGATGTTATGTGATTGATGGACAAGCACAGTAGGATAGGGATAACAATCTAAATAAAAAATATGCCAGTTGAGTTGTTGTAATTCTCTAACATGCAACTTATTCTTAACTTACAAAGTGCCTCCTGAATTAAGTTGTTTATTCTCAACTTATGCTCAACTTAAGAGCACTGGTGTTGGCAGGCATATGCATTATATAGAACTGCATATTCATAGATTCATTCGTAGAAGTAGCCAGCAGATAAGGACCACATGGCCCACCTAGCCTACCCATGAAAACCCCGAAGCAGTGTCTAGCTACTGGGGGGGCCCTCAGACTTGCCCCTCCCAATACCAGTATACCCTTGTACTTATCCCATGCATACTTGAACTGTGTGATCATTGCCACCCCCACCACCTCCTCCAGTCATTCATCACCCTCTCAGTGAAGAAGAATTTCCTCACATTACCCCAGACCCTGCCTCCCAACAACTTCATACTGTGCCCTCTATTATTAGAAGCGCCACTCCATTGAAACAGACTGAACACACAAGGTGCCCTGGATTCCTTCACCAATGTCACTATTGAATATGATTTTAGAAACATATACAATGATGCCAGAAAAAGACCAATGGTAGATCCAGTCTGCCCATGTTCTGTAAATCTCTGATACCTTCCTTGGAACTTAATGTTTCTCCAGGGTATTAACCCTCCCAGTCCTTTCACCATTCTATTCCCTGGGCCTGTCACCCCAGGTAACCACTATTCCCTTCATTCTATCCTAGGCCTGTTTGAATCCCCTCACTGTGTTCACTCCCACCACCTCAGCTGGCATACTGTTCCAGGGTTTCACCACCTCAGCTGGCATACTGTTCCAGGGTTTCACCACCTCTGCTGGCAGACTGTTCCAGGGTTCCATCACCCTTTCCATAAAGAAGTAATTCCTCACATCCCTCCTGAACCTCCCCCCCTCCTGATCGCCACTCATGACCCCTTGACTGTGAGTTGGTATTTGGGCTAAATAATTTCCCTCATAAGAATGGTGTCTGCAGATGTGGATCGTGTGATCCATCTAGTCTGCCCATGGTGGCTACTACCCCCGGTCATATTTTTCTTCTCTGCTGCATATTGCCTGTCCCGTGTGAGTTTGAATTCTCCTACTGTCTTAGTTGCTACCACTTCTGGTGGCAGGCTGTTCCATGGGTTTATCACTCTCTCCATGAAAAAGTACTTTTTAGAATTGCATTTAGACTTTCCTCCCACCAGACACAAGTTATGCCCTCTTGTACAGGCTGACCTGATACGTTGGAAGATGTTTTCCTTCTGGGTCATGTTAATTCCCTTGATGTGCTTAAATGTTTCAATCATGTCCGCTCTATTTCTTCTCTGTTCCAGAAAGAACACATTTAACTCTTCTAGTCTTGTCTCATATGATTTATGGTGCAGCTCTTGCACTATTTTTGTGGCCCTTCTCTGTACCATCTCTAAACAGTCAATGTCCTTTTTCATGTGAGGCCTCCAGAACTGGATGGAGTCCTCCAGATGATGCCTCACCAAGGATCTGCAGAGTGGCATTATTACCTCCTGCTTTCTGCTCGTAATACCTCTAACTATGCATCCGAGCATGCCACTTGCCTTCTGTGCTGCTGTTTTGCATTGTTTTCCTGCCTTCAGGTCATTGGTGATTAATACGCCCAGGTCCCGTTCTATCTTTGCTCCTCTAATTGATGCCCTTCAAGTGTGTACTTTATTCCTGGGTTTCTCAATGAGTACACATTCAGTACCTTGAGACGCTCCTCATAGGGTTTACACTGCTGTCCCTGAATCATTTTGGTCACTCTGTGCTGCACTGTCTCCAACCAATCCTTGTCTTCTCTGAGGTGAGAACTTCAGAACTGGGCACAGCACTTCAGCTGAGGCCTCAACAGAGATCTGTAGAGGGGAAGTACTACCTCTTTTTTTCTACTATCAATCCCCTTCATGATACATGCCAGCATCCTGTTAGCCTTGCTATAAGCCTTGTTGCATCGACCTGTTTGTTTAAGTGAGTTACTGATGATAACTCCTGGATTTCGTTCCTTGTCTGTAGTGCTGAGTCTGTCCCTTCCCATCCAGTACTCTGTCGTTGGGTTCTTTCTCCCTAGGTACATTACCTTGCATTTTTTAGCATTGAATCTTAACTGCAAAACCTTTGACTACCCCTCAGGCTTTTGCAGTTCCTTCTGCATATCCCTTGTTCCTTTCTCACTATCCACCCTCCCACATAATTTTGTGTCATCCACCAAGAGACACAACATGCCCTGGATTCCTTCATCAATATCACTACTGAACATGTTGAAGAGGCCCAGACCCAGGACCATTCCCTGTGGAACCCCATTTGCTACCTTCCTTTCGTTTGATTTAACCCCAATGACCACCACCCTCTGTTGCCTCCCATGCTAGTCAATTACTCACCTAGTTCACTAGAGTTTTAGCTGCACCCAGGTCTTCCATTTTCTTAAGTAGTCTCTTGTGTGGAACCGAATCAAAGGCCTTACTGAAGTCAAAGTACAACAGGTCCACTGCATGGCTCTTGTCTATCTCCTTTGTTACCCAGTCAAAGAAAACTATCAGGTTGGTCGGACAAGACCTTCCTACCACAAAACCATGTTGTTTAGTGTCCTGGAGTCAGTTGCTCTCCAGGTAGTCTATGAGGTCCCTTTTGATCAGAGATTCCATTAGCTTCCCCACGATACAAGTCAGACTGACAGGCCTGTGTTTCTCTGGTTGCTCCTTATACTGCCCGTTATGTAAAGGCAGAACGTCTGCCATCATCCAATCCCATGGAACTTCCCCAGTCCTGAGTGAGCTGTTGAACAGCCCAGTCAGTGGTTCAGCCAGCTCCACTCCTAACTTCCTAAGTATCCTTGGATGCAATCCATCTGGACCTGGGGCCTTATCTATCTTAAGGGCTGCCAGCCCTTTCAGGATCCTCTCACTAGTAAACAATGGCTGACTCATTTCCAGGACTCCCTTTGTGGCCACTTTGATGCCATTCTCAGGCAGGGACCTGCATTCCTCCTTAGTGAATACTGAACAAAAGTAGTCATTCAGGATTGTGAACTTTTGCCCATCCTCTTCTATCACTCTGCTCCCTCCACTAACTGTGATTCCTCCCCCCTTTTTCTTTTTTCATTAATTTATCTAAAAACTCTTTTTTCTCCATTCTTCAGCCCCCACGATGCACAGCTTTGTGTTTGCATTCGCATCCCTGATTGCCCTCTTTGCCTCCCTATTTTTCTGAAGATATTCCTCCCATTCTGCTTCTCCCTGCTTTCACTTATATTTATAAAAGGCCCTCCTTTTCACCCTGACCACTTCCCTAACCCTAGATGAGAACCATAGTGGTCTCTTAGACCTCTTTTTCTTGTCTCTGTTTTTACACATGCCTTCAATGCCTCAAGGATTATAAGCTCCCTTATTTACCTTCCATTTCTCCTCCATTCTGCCTATGCCCTCCACCCCTGCTAACATTTCCCTGACCAGTTCCTTCAACCTATCAAAATCTGCCCTTCTAAAGTCAAGGACTTTGGTTTTTGAGTGTGGCTTACCAGCCCCAAGGGCCAGTTCAAACCACAGAGTTGTGGTCTGTATTCTCCAGTGGTTCCTCCACTCCCATAGCACCTACCATCTATGTATTGTGAATACCACATCAAGGACTGCAGACTGCCTTGTGGGTTCCTTAACTAGCCATATCAGCAGACAGTCCTGGGATGCATCTAGCAGTGACAGACTCCTTATACTCTTGGCCACTGGGACCTCTCAATCAATATCTGGCAAGTTTAAGTCTTCCACCACCACCACCTCCCCCTTTGCTACCCCTCTTTTGAGTTCCTTCCTGAGTTCTCTGTCCATTTCCTCCCCTTGACCCAAAGGCCTATAGGCTACCCTTAAGCATATTTTTCTGCCTGAGGTTGCTGTGCTTTTAAGCCCATACACCAAAAGAAAACAGCTCTGTTCTGATTTATGGCTGCAATCACCCAAGGGAAACAAGGGACAAACACAGGGGCAGTGAGTATATTTTGTTTACGGCTAATTTTGAATTCTAAACCCAAAGCATTCTGTCATATCTTACTCATTCTTTAACCTTTTCAGGCAAAGTTGGTAGTATAATACCCTTCTGCATCCATACCCTCAAGAAAGTTCCAAAGTTCCAAGACTGTCAATGCTAAAAACGGCACATACTTGATTGATTGTCTGTTACTTTGGGTTGGGGGGAGAAGAAAATATGCCTGGATATGGGAAATGCATTTTAGTATTGTTTCCACTTATGAAAAAAATAGGGAATACGTGATGGGCAGGGGTGGAATATGGAAAATATCTGAATGAGTGAAGAGGGAACTCAGGATACCTCATGAGTGACAGAGCGTTGCGGAGCCATGAGTGGTGGTATCCGAGGTCATGCTTCATGAGTTCAGATATTTTCCATATTCCACCTCTGCCCATCATGTATTCCATTTATACAATAGAGCCCCTTATTGTTAGGGGTGAATGGCTCAAAAGTAACCATTTGCATTGAATAGAGTGGGTTTTGCTCAGTCGCGTAATACATATTGCTCAATGGTATTCAGTTGCTCTATTATTTTGTGCTAATGATAATATTTTGTGTGAGCCATTGAATAAATGCAATTTATTCCACTGCAGTGAGAATACATGTTTTTGTGCAATGAGTTATTTTCTCATCCCATTGTAAAAATATTTGTATTAATGCTGAAGCATACCGTAAATTATTTGAAATCCACTGGAGGCAGAGTTGCTTAAAATAAACTGTAGAGTGACAGACATCAGCATTTGAGATCTACGATCGCTCATCAATAAAAATCTTGTCGAACGACTGTACAGCAAAACCATTATGTCAACTGCATTTGCGGTCGGCATATGGTTTCTCACTGCCTACCATGTTTTCTTCAGGGCTTTGCACATTAATTCCACCCTCCACACTCTCCCTCACTAAATATAATCAACTCCAAGTTGAAGCTGATAAGGGAAGGGGGTGCAAGATCCCCAGAATACAGTGCCGGGGTCCAGCACTGACACTACAGTGACCTGGCGCTGTAGTCACTGTAGTGTTGGTTGCTGTTGAAATGTCACTGTCAGAGGGGTATACCAGCATTTGGATATGGAGAATTTTTGACTCACCCCATTGGTTTATGTCAAGGATGTGTTCCAGGACAAATAAGAGAAGTAAATGTCTAACCCTTGGTAATAAAACTTTATTGTCATCCCCCAAAGTGTTTGTAGTGTTATACATACAAGAATTTAAATTGACTTGGAAGATTGCCTTATGGTGGACTGTGACTATTGCTAATCTGATATGGGGCACTGACCATTTTCTTTCTCATTTTCAGTATTTTTATCTATTTATTTATTTAATTAAATAGCAGTGTTTCCATCTGGGCCACTTCCCTGTCTGCTGCCAGCAACCACCCAGCCTCAGCCTCAGTCTCCAGATACTGATGGTTGGAAGTGCTGACCAATCACACAGTCAGCCATCAGTTTGAATCTGCGCCCCTCTTGTCCTAAATGTGGTAGGCAGAGAGAGCCTGGGCCAGCCCAGTACACAACTTTCAGAGCCCTCTAAAGAGTGCCTCCAAACAAGACCAGTCCATTAAGGTTGTGTAACTCAGGCCATTGGGAAAAAAAAACTAATTTTCAGTAGGAATAGATTAGGACTCAGCTTTTGAAGTTGTCTTGGTGGGGTGCTGAGCTTAACCATGGATTCACTTGAATCTGTGGAACCAAAGACTCCAAACTTTTTTCGTATATTAAGGTACCTATGTGTGGTTGGCTATGTTTGTATAGCACTACACAGTCATTCACACATGGGGTCTAAAACAGGCAAAATACAAAGGCAGTTGAATGGGTCAGCTGACAGATGTATGAATTATATAACACATAAACATTTAGGCAGGGAAGGGGGCATCACCAAATCAGTGTGTACAAGTTTGAAATTTCTGGCTATACCCCTGGTTAAGAACAATTTAAAAGAAATCAACTAGTGCTCATCATTGTAAATATATAAATAACTTGATTGTCTCTGAACATTCAACCAGCAGTGTTCAACCTATAATACTGTTTCAGTAGAGTGCTAATTAGTAGCCTATTCATAAAAACTTTACTGTAGATTGTGTTAGCAGAAAAAGACCCAGACGTCCAACCAGTCTGCCTATTTCCTTGCCTAAGTCCATCCTCAACCTATTGTTTGGCTGGATTTAGAGATCTGATAGCCATAGTGTCTAATTGTGACCCCCTTCCACTCTTCTGCCTGTGGGTCCCACTATTAGCTTATTTTTGTTCCACCTAAGTTTACGTTCAGTCACAGTCTTGGCTTCAGTCACCTCTCTGGTCAGGCTGTTCCATTTGTCCACCACCCACTAGTGAAGAATATCCCCTCCACCAGTCTCCACCAATGTTCTCTAGTCACCTTGACCTCATTCATCATGGACAAGTCTTTGTGATCTACCCTGTTGATTGCTTGCCACAATTTGTATGTCTTTATCATATTCCCTTTTCCCTCCTGGCTTCCAGCATATACATGTTAAGGTCTACCAATCTTTACTCATATGACCTCCCTTAGTGCCCCTGGATCATCTCTGTGGCCCTCCATTGTATTGTCTCTATGCAGCCCAGTGACCTCCCTTGGTGTCCCAGCATCATGTTTGTAGCCCTCATTTGTATGGACTCTATATAGCTCCTGTCCTTTTTTTAAGTGTGGACTCCAGAACTGTGCACAGTACACTAGGTGTGGCCTTACTTGGAACCTGTACAGGGGCAGTATAACCTCCTTCCTTCTAATATCAAATCCCCTTCCTATATGTCACAGTATCCTGTTTGTCTTCCTACATGCTTTGTTGCATAATGCAGTGGACTTGAAGCAGTCACCAGAAATGACCCCCGGGTCTTTCTTCTCAGTTATCCACATCATTCTTACTCCTCCCATCCAGCAGTCTGTTTAAGGATTCTGTCTGTTAAGGTACATCACCTTATACTTGTTCACATTGATCACTGTTCCAATTTTTCCTGGTGCCTTTTCATTTCTTTAACTTGTTCCGTTCTACCCACTCTGCTGCAGGTCTTAGTGTCAGCAAAGAGACACACCTTATTGTTGATTCCCACATCTATATTGCAAATGATGATATAAAAAAAATCACTGGTCCCAGAACCAATTCCAGCAGTACCCTGCTTGTGACTCACCTAGGCTATGAGTGCCCTCCATTGACTACCATTCTCTGCATCCTGCACCCCCTAGCTAGTTCCCTATCCACATGTTTAGTTTGTCCGCTACCACCGGTTGCCCATCTTTTTTATTAGCCATCAGAATGAAACAGAATTTAAAACCTTGCTAAAGTCAAGGCACAACACATCAGCTGCTTAATCCCTGTCCACGCCATTGTGACCCAATCAAATAAAATGATCATTTTAGTTTAGACAAGCTCTCCCTGCCACAACCCCATGCTGCCTCCTGTGCTGCAATCCATTTTCTTCCAGTAATTCCACTATTGGTTCCATAACGATGGTTTCCAGCAGCTTGCCTATAATTGAAGTTAGACTGATAGGTCAGTAATTTCCCTGATCATCCTTGTTCCCATGCTTGTGAATCAGCACCAGATTTGTTACCCTCCAGCCTGCTGGAACCACCCCACTATCCAGGGAACAATTAAACAGATTTGTCAATGGCACTGCTGTTGTCTGGTCCACTTCTTCAGCACTCTAAAGTGCAACCAGTCAGGCCCATGTACTTTAGCTATTATTAGGGTTTTGAGGCCCCTGAGCACCTTTTTTTCTGAGATTGGTCCTAACTCAAGTCATATCCTCACCCTCTCATTGATCTTCTCTCTGCACTCTAGTAGTGGTCCCTCTTAGAAAAGGAAGCACTCGGTCTGCTGCAGTAAACTCACAGACATTCAGAAGACACTGCTTGACCAGACACCAACTGAATAATTCCAATACCAGTGCTTTGTCAGTAAATCCAAAGGCATTCAAAAGCTTGTCTGTCCCCTGAGGAAGTTCAGGTGACTGAAGTGCTGGGGTAAGTGTTGGGGAAGTAGGAAGCTTGTATGGAGAAGTTTACCCTATAACTAGTCTTTTCTGTGTGAAGTGGGACACAGAGCACAAATGGCATGATTTGCTTTTGCATTCCTTTGGATCTGGTTTTGATAATAAAGCTTTGATACTGGTATTATCCAGTGGACGTCCAGTCATGCAGTTTCTTCTGAATGAATATGATGCTGATATTCCTATCGGTCAGGTGTGGGAAGCTCTCCAGTCTCTAAAACAGGATAAATCTCTGGGGCCTGATGCTATTCATCCCAGAGTACTGAGGGAGTTGTCAGATGTTTTGGCTGCTTTATCGGCATATCTCTTTAACTTGTCACTGCAGACAGGGAGGGTGCCAAGGGATTGGAAGCAGGTGCATGTTGTGCCCATCCATAAAGGGGGATCGAGAGAGGAGCCAGGAAACTATAGACCCGTCAGTTTGACATTGATGGTGGGGAAGGTAATGGACAGCATACTTAAGGAAACGCTGGGAGGTTTCTTGGAGGAGACGGGTTACCTGGATGACTGGCAGCATGGGTTTGTGCCAGGCAGATCCTGTCAAACAAACCTTATAAAGTTCTATGAGTGGGTGACATCAGCAGTCGACAAGGGGAGACCAGTGGATGTACTGTTTCTGGACTTCAGCAAGGCATTTGATTCGGTCCCTCACATTGGCCTAAGGAAGAAGCTGGGGAGGATGGGGGTAGGCTCATTGATGGTTGAGTGGATTGGAAATTGGCTTTCAGCTTGCACTCAGTGGGTAGTGGTCGGAGGGTAGGTCTCGTCTCCTAGGGAGGTCATAAGTGGGGTCCCACAGGGATCAGTCCTGGGGCCACTCCTGTTACACATCTACATCTTTGATATCAGGGAAGGTATCAGGTGTGAAATGAGTCTCTTTGCAGACAACTTTAAGCTGGGAGCAGTGGTGGAGGGAGAGGAGGGGAGCTTGGCCCTGCAAGAGGACCTGGATACTCTGGATAGGTGGTCCTGCACCTAAAAATTGAAATTTAACTCCTCTAAGTGCAAGGTGCTACACCTATGGTGGGAAAACCCCAACTATGTGTATATCCTGGGGGGGATGAGTTGCAGGCCACGGCAGGGGAAAGAGACCTAGGAGTCTTGGTGGATGTTAACATGAATAATTCAGAGCAGTGCAGGAGGGCTGCAGTCAGGGCAAATAGGATGCTGGGATGCATCACTAGGGGGATTACTTCAAGGAACAGGGGATGATTTTGCCACTGTACAACAGCCTGGTTAGACCACATCTTGAGTACTGTGTGCAGTTCTGGAGACCACACCTAAGGAGGGACATACAACTCCTGGAGAGGGTTCAGAGGACAGCAACCAGAATGATCTGGGGCCTGGGGGATATGACATCTGAGGAAGGACTAGAGGAGCTCAACCTGTTCTCGCTGAAGGAGAGGAGGGACCGGGGGAACATGATTGAGGTCTTCAAGTACCACAGGGGAGTAAATAAGGTAGGCCGAGATAGGATCTTTTGACTGAAGGAGGGTGGAATTACCAGAGGACACAGTTGGAAGATTAAGGGTGGTAGGATTAGGGAGGAAAGGAAAAGGAGGTACTTCACAGAAAGAGTGGTGGAACTATGGAATACGCTGCCCGGGGAGCTGGTACAGGCAGCTACAGTAGAGGGTTTCAAGAGAGGGTGGGACAGATATAGGCAAGGGGTGAAGCAGAGGCTGGTTTGCCCTGGGGAGCAGGACTGGAGAATGGAGTAACAGTGGAAGGAGACAGATAGGGGTTACGGTACCCGATCAGGGTGCTGAAGCACGAGCAGACTTGATAGACCAATAGACCTACTCTGCTGGTGTCTAGTATGTTAGTATTTTAGTATGAATTTTCCACAGCAGGCTGAGTGCTACCTATTCTGAGAGGCATTGCGAGGTGAGGGTGGCTACCGTGGTATGCACCGCAGACCCTCTCACAAGCACAAGCTAACTATTTGAACTCTATGTTAGTGATCCCCTTCCTCCACAGTGAATACTGAACAAATGTAATCATTCAATAAATCAGCCTTTTTCCATCCTACTCAACCAATATCCTTTCCTTCTTTAATCTGATAATACTCCCAATCGTTTTCCTTTCTTCCCTAATGTACCTAAAGAATGTTTACTCTACTCCTCTGATCTATTCTGCTATTCTCAGCACTGCCTCTGTTTCACTTTTTTTTACCATTATTGGTAAGTAAAGGGCTTGATCAATTATCCTTTACCTGGTTCAATAGCTATCTTATGGAGCATAGCCAATCCGTTAAATGGGGCACTGGTCTATCCTCAAGACATGCTACTGTATACGTGATGGAGTGCTGCAAGGCTCCATCCTAGGACCCCTTCTCTTCTCACTATTTATCAACAAACTGCATTCTAACTGTGACCAGGCAAAAGCATTACTTGTATACAGATGATGCAGTGCTTTATAGAACTGACTTGGATGTAAAATTAATAGAAGCAGGTCTACGTGTAGACTGTGTGCTACTGGAAAAGTGGCTGATGCCCAACCACATTGTCCAGAATACCAAGAATACTAAGGTAATGATCCTTGGATCCAGAAAACTAGGTGCAGATAGGACAGAGTCTGTCAGCATTGTCACTACCAGGGGAACTAAACCTGAGGTGGGAAACAACATAAAGTATCTAGGCATCCTCATAGATTAAGAGTTTTCCCTCAGACCTCCAGTAGACCACACAATTAGGTTAGTCTCCCAAGCACTAGGCCTACTCTTCTGGCTCAGGGCTTACCTTACAAAAGAGGCCTGCCACTCAATAGCTTCATCACTACTACTCCCAATGCTTCTCTATGGAGCTCCATTCATCCCATGTTTAGCGAAAATGAGTTAAGCAAACTCAAAGAACTCTATCACAATGTAGGCAAGGTTGCTGCATGTACTGATAGTAAGGAACACCACTACACTAATTGGCTGGAGAACAGGACACAGAGGGTAATAGTAAATGGAGTCCACTCTGAAGAAAGGGGGGTTAATAGTGGGGTACCACAGGGTTCAGAATTAGGACCAGTCCTCTTCAATGTCTTTATAAGTGACATTGCAGAGGGACTGGAAGGAAAAGTATGTCTCGTTGCAGATGACACAAAGATCTGCAACAGAGTTGATGCACAAGGTGGGGTGGAAAGGATGAGAAGGGACTTGGCAAGGTTAGAGGAATGGTCAAATGTATGGCAACTTAGATTCAATGCTAAGAACTGCAAGGTAATGCACCTGGGAAACAAAAACCCAAGGGAAGAGTACACAATGGGGGGTGAGATACTAACAACAACAAAAATGGAAAGGGACCTGGGGGTAGTCATATCAGATAACCTAAAGGTGGGCAAGCAATGTGAGAGGGCAGTAAGGAGGGCTATGGGGATATTGGGATGCACAGAGAGAGGCATCACCAGTAGAAAACAGGAAGTTGTTATCCCTCTGTGCAGACAGCTGGTGAGACCCCATCTGGAGTACTGTGTGCAGTTCTGGAGACCCAGTCTCCGCAAGGACATAGACAAAATGGAAGCTGCCAGAGGAGGGCAACTAAAATGGTGCAGGGTCTGCACCAGAAGACATATGAAGAGAGACTTAAGGAGCTTAATATAAGTCCAAGAGGGCAGCATCTGTCAGAAAAAGAGGTGTGCAAGAACAAGGGGCACAGTTTGAAGATAGAGGGGGGGCAGCTCAGAGGTAATGTAAGGAAGTATTTTTTCACAGAGAGGGTTGTGGATGCATGGAATGGCCTTCCTGAGGAGGTTGTGGAGTCAAAAACAGTGGTGGAATTCAAGCATGCATGGGACAGTCATAAGGCAATTCTAGGGGGTGGGGGTAGGAAAAAGTAGGCTGCTGGTTAACTAGGATCTGCAGCTTAACCATTAGGTAGGGAAATGGGCAGACTGGGTGGGCCAAGTGGTCCTTATCTGCCATCAAATTCTATGTTTCTATGTTACACTGTCCTTGCTTAACTAAATCTGCCTTTCCTTGAAGAGAAGCTACACACCCTATATGTTGTCTTACTTATAAAATCTTAAGGGTATAGTGGTAAAAAGACCTCACAAAAGAAACCTCTGCTTCTCTGCCCAGTCTCTCATGGAAGTTCCAAAACCAAGACCTCAACTGGCTAATGATCTTTCTTGTGTAAAGCCTCACAGCTCTGGAATGCACTCAGTCCCTATAAAGGGGGAATCTTTGCTAGTGACATTCAAAAATTCCATCAAAGAGTGCTTCCCCTCTTAAAAATGTGCACTTCTACCCCCTGAGTGATAGGTACAGTGGCTGCCACCTCCCTTGTTTCTCCCTCCCTCCCTCACAAACTGAGGAACCCCATTGTGTCTAATTACTGTTAGAGTCACATAATTGCAATATTGCCCTTTAGACTGCATGTGATGTACTGTACAACTTTATGGAAATCAGTTAGCTGCATTGTTGCTGTCATGCCACCCATCTTCTTGTATATTCCTAGTGAATCTTAACATCGTTATCCTTGGATAAGTGAATTGATTTTTTTCATTTAATGCAACTAATTCCAAGTTACTCCTGAAAAAGAGACAGCTGTCTCAGTGAGCCAACCCAGCTAACAAAATTCAATAACTAACTAACTAAATTATTCTAGCCTGTTTCAGCTTTTTCAGATGGCTCTCCCAGTGCGCCTCACCCTGTTCCCCTTGTATTTATGGAATGCTTCCCCTTTTGTGTTTGCTGTCTGTCCTACTCTCTGGAAAACCAGAACTGTTGTTTTTGTACTTTTTGCTCTTCCTGGCCTGTCTCATGCATGATTGTGCCATCCCTCTTTATGTCTTCCAATTTAAGTTCTTCCTCTTGCAATCACTCAACCCAAACCAGTTTATCTTTGAGAATTTCCCCCATTTTGATGAAAATGCAACAGTTAATCACAACTCCAAGACAGGACTCAAGTATCATTATACCGCCATGTACAAGATTCTGAAACCTTCAAAAAGTAGTGCCGGCAAAGATCAACAGCAGACATAATTATAAATTGATAAGTGGTTCTCAAGCTATAGCAGGTCTTCAGAAGAGGCTCTGTCATAGATACGCCAACCCTAATTTCAAAGCAGTGTTGAATCTGCACAGTTAGACCATGTAAATATTAGATGGTTTAACAGTGTCAGTCAGCTGGACATGGGAATTGAAGCAGCTGCATAAAAAAAAGACCCAAACCTTAATTTGTATCATTTTTCTGATGCACAGTGCTGCAAATCATGAAAATTGTTATAAAACACCTGTAGCATTGGGTGCAAGAGGTCTGTCACAGTGATATAGGCATGGGTGGATCATACTCCCACTTCTGCATTAGACCCATTGAAAATCCAGACAATAGCCACTAACGTACTGTAAGTGATTTTGAATTACAGCTCCCTTCCAGCCCCACTACTTGCTTTTCCTGCTGAGAGCCCTACCTAGTCATTCCTTCAGATTATCTATAACTACCAATATAACTATGACTTTAGATTCCTATCAATCTACTACTATCATTTTATCTATAACCTTGCTTCCTATTCATCTGCTCCCCTCCCAGCATCACTACCTTCCACCTCTAATGTTACTCCCTATCCACCCCTTTCTTTCAGGCTAAATGATACCATCACCACGAATTTAAGGTGTTATCCTAATGTAATGCACTTGACCTGTCCATTGTGACCTCTGTATACAATTGTTCTCTTAGGCTACACTTATGTTCTTCCTGTTATTTGCTATTCACCGCTGCCAATATTGCTGTAATAATGTTTGCTGTTGTATGCAGGTATGTATTTCCAATACCCTTTCCCCCAGGATGCACCATGAAATGAGCAACTTGTTGTTCAGTGTGCCTTTCCTGGTGAAACATTTCAATAAATAAATAAATAAAATAAGTGACTTCCAGTTCATATACCATATTTCAACATTTAGGAGATGTGGCTTCTACTAAATGTGTTGTTTCTTTGTTTGCCACAGCTTCTAAACTGGGGCAGCTTGACAATGAGGGTGGCATTAATCAATAACAAGCCATATGTTCTGTGGAGGAATTTAAAAATGGGCTGAAAACTTTTCTATGGCAAAAAGCCTTCTTGGATACTTGAACTGTTTATTTGATTCAACTTTTTGACAGTAATAAGTATTATTGGGTTTTATAATAGTTGTTTTAACTGTTTTAAATTGTACGGTGCCTTGAAAATAGAAAGGCGCCTTATAAATAAAATTATTAGTATTATTATTATTATATGCCCTCCTCAGAACTGTGCTCCATATTGTTTTGTCTCCCCAGTTTCCCCAAGTACAGTCTTCTACCTCAGTATCCTAGGCAGTACAGAACTAGTAGAAAGCCTTTCTTTTTTTTTTCTACTCAATTTTTATTGATGCACAGAAAATACACCAGTTTGACATTACATCACTTAATATGTTACTATTACTGCTATTACTATATCTAATACTATTAATACTATTAGAGGAGCCTTGATGGTATCACTTATCTATGCTGTACATTACAATTGTACGAACAGAATCTCCTTCAAGTCAATAAATGCCTTTCTTTATACAGTCATAGTGAGTTACTTATTCTTCAGGAGTCCATTTGTTAGAAAAAAGGGAAAGAAAAAAGAGAAGGAGCCCTCATCAAAGAGAGGACCCCTGACCTAGGCAAACACCTCTTGGTATAAAGTTATAACTAGAAGACCTTTCCTCTCCACCTATGGCGCAGAGAGCCTATGGACCTCTGCTCAAGATTAGCTGACATCTGAAATTAAAAAATTCTCCAGTGTTTTTTCAGACTCCCTTTCCGAACAAAGCTTCTCTAGCTATACCAAAACATCAAGGATTGATAACTATGTACACTTTAAATAAAGCATAAAGACCAAAATAAATATTGTATGTGTGATGAGCTCATCTTTTTTTTCCCCCACTTCTAAATACTCAGCCTATAGTGATAGTAGAAAAACTGCAATATAAGTATTAAAAGTTAACAATGAATAATTGATGGCAGATGGTTAAGCCCCCAAATTCTTCTCATCCCCCTCAACACCCACCCTATTATTCCAAAAGGAAGGTGATGATACTTGCAATTACAATCTCAATTTCAGTCACAATTTCTCCCACTCATAACTGTGCTTTCTGACCAAAAGCCAAGTCAGGATCTTCCCTTCCAGGATCATTAGGCTGAAAACCCTTCTCATACCAATGCCTCCAGATCTCCCGAAATTTCTCAGTGTTAAGTCTAAGAGACGCAGTAATTTCTTCCATCTTCTCTAACTCTTTTTCCCATATCTTTCCAAATCTGGATGGAAGGTGGGGTCACAGATAACCAACAAACCGTGATGCTCTGCAGGGCCGCCAATCTGAGGATATGGTATAATTTCCTCTGTGGTCTGGAGAGTTTTAACTGGTCCATGTTCAGGAGACCTAAACAGAGGGAACCAAAGGATCCAGGCAAAGACACCACCAGAATCCTCTGAATTTGGTCATGGACCTGCTGCCAAATACAGCTGAGCTCCGGGCATTCCCAAAAAATATGGAAGCGGGAGTCCACCCCCTTACATCCCCTCCAACATAAGTTAGTATATTCAGGGTTAAAATATTTAGTAGTTGTTGGGGTTCTGAAAAAATGCATCAGAACCTTCCAATGATATTCATACCATGAGGGGGAAGCCGTGATACGCTAGCTTTGATTAAGTGTTTTTTGCTACTCTAAACAATCAGTTTGTAAGTTGCTTTCCTTCTCCCATCTGGTATTGATTATATTAGCTTGCTCTGAGTGTTGGGCTACCAGCAACCTGTAAATCTTGGAGATAGGTTTCATCTTTACTCTCCAATTATAAGAAAGTTATTCCAGATCTGCCGGGGGTCTTAATAACTGTTGTAGATGTGGGGGCTGATGGATGAAATGTCTTACTTGTAGAAACCGAAAATGGTCCTCCTTTCTAAGGCTATATTTTAACCTTAGCTGCTGTAACATAACACAAATGCCCCCATCTAAAAAGTGATAAAACCTGGTAAGGCCCCTATGTTCCCAAAACCCATATCCTAGGTCTAATTTAGGAGAGTTAAATGTTTCTTGGTGGTGAATGAGAGAGAGAGGGCCCACTCTCACCGGGACCCCCAGTCATTTATGCAAAGCTAATAATGTTTTCAAAGTATGTCTGGTCCACGGATTTACCATCTTGTTCACTATGCCCAGGGACAATGAGGCGGTGGGCAGAGTCCAAAAAGGCACCTTCTGGCCTTGCTCCGACTGCATGGTATACCATCTTAAATCTGTTCTCTGTTTCATCCAAGCATAGAGCCAAGGAGCTTGTGCTGCTAAATAGTAATCAGTGATATCTGGTAAACCTAATCCTCCCAACTCCGCAGTGTGCAAAGTAGCGTTCTTTTTAGCCTAGGCCTTTTACCTTTCCATATAAAGCGCGATATCAAATGTTCTACTTCTTTCAAAGAAGAATTTGGAAGGTTGATCGGAAGTGTCTGAAACAGAAAAAGCAAATGAGGAAGCACGTTCATTTTGATGGAATGTACCCTTCCTAATAGAGTCAAAGGGAGTAATCTCCATCTGCCCAGGTCCTGTCTCAAAGAATCCTGAAGTCTGAGATAATTAGCAGAAAAGAGCTGAGTTATATCTGCTGATATCCTTATTCCCAGGTACCTGCCAGTATTGTGGGTTGCCCATGTAAATTAGAAATGGGGCTGCATTTCAGGCAGTGGGCGGCCACTGAGAAGAATTGCTTCTGACTTTGAAGGGTTGACTTTATATCCTGCTATTGTTTGGAAATGCTCTAAAATTTTCATAAAGTGGGGGAGGGAACCAACCAGATCGCCCAGATATATCAGTGTATCGTCAGTATACAATGATATTTTGTGAATCTGGGATCCCACTGTAATTCTTTCTACTTGAGGGTGTTGCCTAATTTGTTCTGCTAGGGGCCCTAGAGAAAGGGCAAATAAAAGAGGGGAAAGTGGGCATCCCTGACTGGTCCCTCAAAACAGAGGAAATCTAGAAGAAGTGCAGCCATTTACATTTATCACTGCTTTTTGATGGGAATATAATGTTGATACCGCCCCAATAAAGTTGTCCCCAAGGTTAAATTTCTTAAGCACGGCGTGAAGAAAAACCCAATCTACTCTGTCAAATGCCTTTTCGGCATCAATACTTACTGCTAATTGAAATATAGGGGATATCTTTTGAGAGGAAATTATGTTTAAAAGATGCCTGATATTGTCTTGTAAAAGTCTACCTGAAATGAATCCAGTTTGATCGGGATGTACAAGGTCATTGATAATTAGTTGTAAACTTTGGGCTAGTATGCCAGTGAATATCTTTAGATCTGTATTTAGGAGGGAGATGGGTCTGTAAGATTCGCATTCTGTGGGAGGTTTACCGGGTTTAAGCAACACTGATATCTGGGCGTGGTTCCATGACGGAGGGACAGTGTGGGACAGTTTCAGGACCGCATTAAAAGCCTCAAGGAGGGTAGGAAGAAGATCTGCCTGAAAGGTTTTATAAAATTCGGCATGATAGCCATCCAGCTGTGGGGTTTTAGAATTTTTAAGGGAAGAAATCTGATTCTTCAGCTCTTGCATAGTAATAGGTAGCCCTAACTTCTCCTTACGATCGGCGTCCAAGGCCGGGAGGCGAATCTCAGCCAGATATTGTGCAATTTTATCCTTATGGTCCGAACTTCGCTCCGCTGTGTATAACTTTTGATAGAAGTTGGCAAAACATTTTGTTATGTCCAATTGGGACATGACCATACCCCCATCTGAGTCTCTCCTGAGTTTCAAAACTGCCCTAGAGGCTGCCTCTTTGCATAGCTGAGCAGCTAGTAATTTGCCTGCCCTATTACCTTTTTCATAAAATGTCTGTATAGCAAACCGGCAACCTGCCTCTGTCTTTTGGTTTACTATCTGGGATAATTTTTCCCTAGCTAGGTCAAGTTCTTTCTTTATTTCTACTAGATTTTGTTGCTTGTGTTGAGATTCTAACTCAAAGATTTTTTTCTCCAGCTTTCTCTGGGTTTCTCTTCTCTCCCTATTGACTCTAGATGCATACGAAATAATTTTGCCCCTTAAATAAGCTTTTAACGCATTCCAATAGATCATGGGGGAGGTATCTCTCTGATTGTTTAAGGAATGAAACTGTTGAATCTCCTCTTTAATGTTTTACATTCCTCCTTATTAATTAGACTCATGTTTAACTTCCATGCAGAGTTATGACATGGGGTCCCCAGCACCAACCTCAACAAAACAGGAGCGTGATCTGACAGAATAAAGCTACCTATGTGGGCAGAATCCAAAGCCCAGGCCCAATTTTTGGGTACCAATAGGAGGTCAATCCTACTGTATCTAGTAAGCCTGGAGGAATAGAAAGAATAATCCCTCATAGTTGGGTGTAAAAATCTCCAGGCATCTATCATGCCATATTCATAGATAAGTCTGTGAAGTGTTGTTGAGGCTTTAGACCATCTACCTGGCTGTGTTCCTGACTTGTCTAAATGAGGACAAAGTGTTGTATTAAAATCCCCTCCCACGATCCGTAGGCTAGAGTCAAGGCTTGGGAAGTCTGATAACATCTTTGTCAAAAAGGCTTGTCTAAGATTTTCCTCATTGGGAGCATATATATTTAAGATGCAACATTTGTGTGCCCCTACCTCTCCCTCCACATAATGCTAAGAAGTGCAAGGTAATGCACCTGGGAAACAAAAACCCAGGGGAAGAGTACACAATGGGGGGTGAGATACTAACAACAACAAAAATGGAAAGGGACCTGGGGGTAGTCCTATCAGATGACTTAAAGGTGGGCAAGCAATGTGAGAGGGCAGTAAGGAGGGCTGGGGGGATACTGGGTTGCATAGGGAGAGGCATCACCAGTAGAAAACAGGAAGTTGTTATCCCTCTGTACAGACAGCTGGTGAGACCCCATCTGGAGTACTGTGTGCAGTTCTGGAGACCCAATCTCCGCAAGGACATAGACAAAATGGAAGCTGCCAGAGGAGGGCAACTAAAATGGTGCAGGGTCTGCACCGGAAGACATATGAAGAGAGACTAAAGGAGCTTATGTAGCATAGCTCGAGAAAGGAGGAGAGGGGACATGATAGAAACTTTCAAGTACCTCAAGGGAATCAACAAAGTCCAAGAGGGTAGCATCTTTCAAAAAGGTGTGCAAGAACAAGGGGCACAATTTGAAGATGGGGGCAGCTCAGAGGTAATGTAAGGAAGTATTTTTTCACAGAGAGGGTTGTGGATGCATGGAACAGCCTTCCGGAGGAGGTTGTGGAGAGAAAAACAGTGGTTGAATTCAAGCATGCATGGGACAGCCATAAGGCAATTCTAGGGGGTGGGGGTAGAAACAAGTAGGCTGCTGGTTAACTAGGATTTTCAGCTTATCCATTAGGTAGGGAAATGGGCAGACTGGGTGGGCCAAGCGGTCCTTATCTGCCGTCAAATTCTATGTTTCTATGTTATACCTGTTTTCGGGATGAGACCTCACCTCTAGCTCCCTAAATGGGAGTTTTTTCCTTATAAGTATGGCTACTCCCCTTTTATGAGGTGTGTTTTGGTTTGAAGAAAAATAGACTTGCCCCACCCAAGATTTTTCGGTTTTAAATGTTACTCTTGTGTGAGGTGGGTCTCTTGGAGTAGGGCTATGTCTGTTTTAAAATCCCTCAATCCCCTCAACACCCTGGTCCTTTTTATTGGGTTGCCCAGACCTCTTACATTATATGTAGCTATCTGAATCTCAGCCATATTCAGTCATCCAGAGCACTGGTTTGGTCTGATCCCTGAAGAATTTCTCTCATCTCACCATATATTGGATGCTCATCACACACAGTACTTTTAGATTATTAAAAAAGAAAAACCAACATGCGTTTGTCTTCACAACCATAACTATATACATTTTATTAATGGCTCCCGCCATTCTAATATACTGTGCAGCTTTTTTATAATACTAACAATCCTATGCACTTCAAGGTGAAACTGAAGATGGAAACATAACCCTAACTAGGTCTCACCCTTAATTAAGGTAGAAAATAGGGAGACCCCGAGGAGTCTACTTAAGGTACTCCCCCGCTGGCCACCACTCAACTTAGTGGTCAGTAGGGTAAAAAGGGGGTCGGAGTATACACCCCCGAGTGAGACCAAAAGGATTGTACGGTCCTCAATACCTAACTCACTCCACCCAACAATCATCTAATTAATTAAGTCCAGTCTAATCTACGGGGTGGGGAGTAGGGGAAGAGACTGTGATGTAATTCAGTCATAAAACATTGGGCATAAACCCCCTAAAATGAAACTTTCTGGCAAGTCTGGCTGGCTGCACACTGCAGTAGCGTGGTATGCAACTCAACCAAATCTCTGTCACAATCGACCACCTTTTACGACGAGGTGGGACTGTTTTAATTTCCAGCATATCGCCTGACTCGGTTTTCTCTGGGAGCCATGTATACGTATATTATTCCATCTGTGACGGTTCTCCAGCTCCTCCATTCTTTTGGTGAGTTGCTTTTCTCTGTAGTGCAGATCTAAAAGTGCTGTATTGTGCAAGTCTGTATCTCTGCAGTATTCTGTTAGACAGGCCTCTACTGCTCCCATGCGCTTCTCTACCACACGGAGATCTCGTTTGGTATCTGCCACCACTATTTCCATATGTTGCGGTGTATCTCTAATTTTGTGTAGCTGGGTGTACAGTTGTCTGGAAGTAATTACAAACTCTGGTTCATCTCCCAAGTCCGTCGGCTGCTCTGGGTCTGCCATCGTACCTCGAGGTCGCGGCTTGGTTGCCGTCGGTTGCCAATTCAGTGTCCGCTGATGTGCCTCTTTTGCCACGCTCGGTGACTCAAATTCCTTCAGCTTTTGCCTCGTTGTGATATGTAGACTGGCTGGGTTCGATTTTTTTACTCTCTGATTTTTCTTAGGTGCCAGGATGGTTTCTGATTATTGCTGGGTAGAGCGGAGTCTCAAACTCAAGCGGCCATTTACAAAGCTTGCATCACCAGAAGTAGAAAGCCTTTCTAGTCCAGTTCTTTATTCTGAGTACCATATATCCCAAGCAGAGTGGAACAGCTGACAGAAACTACGTGGTGGATGCTGTCTAGAGAATACCAGTCAGCACTGCATAAAACTAGTATGTGAAAAAGTTTACTGAACAATATTGCTCCCACAGTACCTGTTTCAAAAATTAAAAAGCTATCAGGAGGGCCATTTCTATGACACTGCTTTTTGAGTGAAATCATGAGCATGAGAGAGGTCTGCAGGTTTCAGCATCTGAGTAACTGTGCACTGCTAACAGAGATTGGTGTGGTGTGTGTGTGATGCATAAATGTATGTATTTCTTAGTCTTTTTTGATATCAGCAAACACTTTGACAGGGAGGTAGGAAAGGGGATTTCACTTTTTTGAAACATCCTCTTTTAGAAGCCACAGCTACAAATTAAGGTCAGCTTCTATTAACAAAAGGTTTTTCTGTCATGGCTTCTAAACAGGGTGGTTTCTAAATGGGTTGCAGCTTTAAAACGATGAAATACAGTATATGGAAGGCATCACTCTTTCCCCATAATAATAGATTTTCTCCCATTAGGCAAAAACGAATTACCTTTTTAAAAGTAAGCGTCAAATTTTTATAGGGTGGCTAGCATATAAGTAACATGTCTGTACCTACAAAACTATGCTCTACTAGCTCCAGTAGCAAGGTTTTACACAAGTGTACCACTTCTTTCGCACTACTCAAATTCCTAAATGACAACTCAACTGCCAGGAACAGTAGGATGTACTGTACAGTATAGCAGGAGTGTCTTCCAAGACCTATCTAAACTTTTTAACCTAGTAAACCAAAAAAATTATGTCATGTAAGTTCTCCAAAACTGCAGTTTCCCCTGTTGCTGTAAGCTGGGTTGGCAACTTAACTCTCTGGATGCCAGCCTATGTATCAACTGTAAAACCTTACTATGTACTGAAAGTCTAATTCTGTATGTGAGCTCTAAACATTTGAATGACATACATTTTTACCTTAAAGGGAACATAAACAATGTTGTTTAAATTGTTCAATATAATTGTAAATTTGGGCATGTGTGAAATCATTTATCATTCCAGTGTATTATTTTTGTGTTTTTTTAAATTTGAAATAGTCCTATTTTTCCTTAGTTAGCAACCCATATTAATGCAGTCTTTTTTCCACATAATATTCACTTTTTAATTACTCAACAGTTCCAGAACTCAATGACATTAGTTAAGCTAAAGATTACAATGCAACAAAACACAGTGACACAAGCTGAGCCCACATCATTGTCTTTCACTTCATTAGTAGTCTTCAGTTTAACTGATGTCACTGAGATCTGGAAATGTTACGTAATTAAAAGAAATGAATATTACATGGGAAAAAGGATGCATAAATGCAGGGTTCTGTGGTAGGGCTGGTCATCCTACCTTGGAATTAGAGGGACTCTATTCTAATTTCTTTTTCTAAAGCCTGTTGCAACAGCATTCTAATTATTCTATACACTACTGTCCTCTCCCTATTCTGTCAGAATGGCCACCTACAGAAACCCTCTTTTTTTCCTTCTTTACTCTATGTTTACTTTTCAAATCCCTCTAAAATGCATCCCTCATGGCTCAAAGTGACCAATGTTATAGCTATCTAGCACAGTTTCATTTGCCAGTATAAAAACTGAAACCTGTTATTAAATATTTGCACATTTAAATATAAGCCATTTCTGCTGCACTGTTGCTGTGCATCTCATATAGTATAAAATATGTTTGATTGCCTTAAGTACAGTACATTGAAAATGTTATATACTGCATAGTAGTTTGGTGTCTTAGAAAGCCAGATTTAGTGTAAATGATGATGTTTTGATTCACTCTCACTTCACTTTTATTTGTAGTGTGATCTCATTGGCTGCCATTCTGCCTGTCGGTGGCCTAAACAGTTTCACAAATATGATTGCTTTGATTGTCGCTTAGCGATGAGCCAGTACTATAAGTGATAATTTGCCTCTGGTAAGTATCTCCTTCTCATCATTCTATTTTTTTTTAATTTTTTTTTTTTAGTATTTATCCGGTTCAGCCTGCCTTTAGAACTTAAAAGATATATCTGCTGTGTGTGCATCAGGTTCTGGAGACAGTGAGTGCGATTGGCAATGGGACCACTGCTCACTTCCTATACTGCTAGTTATGTGCAGTTCAGCAGTTTCAGTTAAACAAAAACAAAACAAAAATAAAGAAACAAAAGAATGTCCATACTGGACAGGAAGAAAGAGATTGTGTGTGGACAGCATAAAAGCATTCAGTCCTTGCACCAGTAATTATAAAAAATAAAGCATAAATGACTGTGTGTCTATGAAATTTTTTTACACATCCTCAGTGTGTGATGACCTAATAAACCTCTCAAGCTTCACTCTTGAGGTTTATGGGTCATCCCACAGCTTGGGTGTGTAAAAAACCTTCATAACATACAGTTACCTATGCATTATTCCCTATTTAATGACAACTGAAATGGAATACACATTGAGGGTAAGCTCATTATCAATGGCTTCCAGGAAAACAAGAACAAAGCAAAACTAAATATTAAGCATCTTCAAAAGTTGCTGTATAGTCACTTTGACTTCTTGTTCATTCAGTTCTGCAAATTCTAAAAGCAAGAAAAAGCAGCTAGCAAATGGAAAGACTGCACTCAACAGGACCTGTTCTGCAAAAATGTTTAAAAAGAGGCATGGCATGGAGGGATGGAAGGAAGATCCTGGGGATCACTGGGAAGGCAAGACGGGAGGGTGAGCTGGATGTCATTATCCACCTAGGTACTAATGACCTGGCAAATGGGGAGCCAAAGGAAGTTCAGGAAGAGTTTAGGAAATTGGGAAGGGGTCTCAAGCAAGTAGCTACTTCTGTCACTTTCTCAGAAGTACGACCTGCAAGAGGCAAGGGAGAGCATAGGGGTGCATGCACCAGGAACTTTAACTCATGGTTGAAGAACTGGTGCTGTGAGGAAGGGTTTGGATTCATTGGTGACTGGGGACCCACCTGGAGGGATGGAGGTTTGTTCAAACCTGACGGCCTGCATCCATCCTGGAGGGGAATCCAAGCACTCAATGATAAGAATAAATGCTACATTGACAAGCATTTAAACTAGCAAAGGGGGGGTGGCAGGCCAGCAAGGAGGGTACCTACTTGCTCACCCCCCACAGCTAGCAGTGGAACCAGTGAACTGGAGGAGTGGCTATCTCTACAAAGCAGTGTGCAAAAGATGGAGATTAGCACCCAAGAGGTGGATAGGCAGAAAAGGGGCAAAATTCAGTAGAAGGGCAGACAGCAAGGAGAACCAGGGATAAAGGACAACCAAGAAAGGGGCTGGAGTAGAACAGCGAAACAGTCTAGGGAGGTCAAATCATGGAAAGCCATGTGTGCCAATGCCAGGAGCCTTAGCAACAAGACGGAAGATCTGGAGGCTGTCATGGTGCAGTCAGACCTGGACATTGTGGCCATCAGTGAAACCTGGTACAATGGTAACCATGACTGGGAAATGGCCATACCTGGCTACAACATATTCAGAAGAGATAGGGCAGGTAGGAAGGGGAGGAGGAGTGGCACTGTATGTGAAAAATGACATAAGGGCCACAGAGATCCAGGAGGAACAACATGGGGGGAGAGATACTGTGGGTTAAGCTGGAAAGGAAAATGGGGCCAGCCATCTGCACAGGTGTGGTCTATAGACCACCAGCCCAGGAAGAAGAAACAGATAGGGAGCTGATGCTAGCCATCCAAAGGATGGCAGACAAGGGTGAGGTAGTACTGGTTGGAGACTTCAATATTCCAGACGTGGACTGGAGCATCCCAGCAGCAGCATCAACTAGGAGCAGATTTATCCTGGACTCCCTTCAGGGTGCCTTCCTCAAGCAACTGGTCATGGAACCAACTCGGCAGAAGGCAATACTGGACCTTGTGCTCACAAATAGGGACAGTGTGATGGGGGTAACAGTGAGGGAGCACCTGGGGAACAGTGACCACCAGTCATTGTGGTTTGAAATCGCAGAAAGAGCAGAACCAAACCACAAAAAAACACGTATCCTGGATTTTAGGGGGGCAGACTTTGGGAAAATGGGGAGATACTTGAAAGAGGCATTAAGTGGAATGGGGCAGGAATCAGGGGTTGAGAAACAGTGGGCAGTATTTAAAATGGGGATTGCAAGAGCAACAGAATTATGCATTAAGCAGGTTAGCAAGAGGAAAAGGAAGAGGAGACCATTATGGTTTTCCAAAGAGGTAGCAAAGAAAGTGAAAGCCAAAAAGATTGCATTCAGGCAATACAAAAAGACACAGGCAAAGGGATAGGGAGAAGTACCAGGAGAAGCAAAGGAGGCAAGGAGATCAGTAAGTGAAGCCAAAGCTCAGACAGAAGAACGCATTGCAAAAATCAGTGAGTAGGGGACAAAACCTTTTACAGGTATATAAGTGAAAAAAGAAAGACAAAGGGAGGGATAGTGAGACTGAAGGGGGAGGATGGGGCCGCGTGGAGGTTGACAACAGTAAAGCTGACATATTGAACAGGTATTTCTGCTCAGTCTTTACTGAGGAAGAGGAGGGTAATGGGTCTGAAGGGAGTACAAGGGGTGAGAATGGTGCAGAAATGGCACAAGTCCCTTTACACAAGAAAGGGTCCTGAAGGAACTGGAAGTAATAAGAGTTGATAAAGCAATGGGGCCAGATGGGGTGCACCCCAGGGTCCTTAGATAACTAAAAGAGGTGGTGGCTGAACCTCTGGCTATCCTGTTTAGCCGATCACTGGAAACAGGGGAGGTACCCAAAGACTGGAATACAGCAGATGTAGTCCCCTTATACAAAAGTGGGAACAAAGAGGAAGCGGGGAACTACAGACCAGTCAGCCTCACCTCGGTAGTGGGGAAGATCATGGAAGCACTACTGAAGGAGCGATTGGTGGAACATCTGGTTGTCAATGGACTACAGGACCCAAGGCAGCATGGTTTCACCAGGGGAGGTCATGTCAGACCAACCTCGTTGAATTTTTTGACTGGGTGACTACGGAGGTGGATCAGGGGAGGGCAGTGGACATGGCCTATCTGGACTTCAGCAAGGCCTTTGACATTGTGCCACATAGAAGACTATTACACAAACTGGGGAATATGGGTGTGGGCAGGACAGTAGTGTGGTGGGTAGGTAACTAGCTGGGCGGCAGGACACGGAGGTGGTGGTAAATGGCTGTCACTCCACAGAGGGAAGAGTAACCAGTGGGGTACCACAGGGATCAGTGCTGGGACCAGTCCTATTCAACATCTTCATCAGTGACATTGCTGGGACCTAGAAGGCAGAATTTCACTGTTCGCTGATGACACAAAGCTCTGTAACAGAGTAGACACACCAGAGGGTGTAGACAGAATGAGAAGGACCTGCAGAAACCTGAAGAATGGTCAGGGTTTGCAGTTGAAATTCAATGCAAAGAGTGCAAGATAACACATATGGGGCACAAAACCCTGGCACAATATATCAGTTGGGGTGAGGATATAGCATGCACCAAGCAGGAAAGGGATCTTGGGGTTATCATCTCTGATGACCTCAAGGTAGAAACAGTGTGACAAGGCAGCAGGTAAAGCAAATAGGATGATGGGATGCATGGGCGGGGGCATCACCAGCAGGAAAAGGAGGTCATAATTCCACTGTACAAGACACTAGTGAGGCCCACCTGAGTACAGTGTACAGTTCTGGAGATCTTACCTACATAAGGACATAGACAGGGTAGAAAAGGTTCAGAGGAGGGCAACAAAGATGGTACATGGATTGCATCACAAGTCCTATGAGGACAGGTTGAAGGAACTGAATATGTACTCCCTGGAGGAGAGGAGGGAGAGAGAGGATATGATGGAGACATACAAGTATCTTACAGGGAGGAACAGGGTGCAGGAATACACTATTTGTAAGCAAAAAAGATGTTCCAGGACTAGAGGGCATGGGATGAAGTTGGAGGGAGGATGATTCAGAGGAAACCTGAGGAAGAATTTCTTCACAGAATGGGTGGTGGACAAGTGGAACACCCTGCCAGAAGAAGTGGTGGGAGCTGAAACAATCATGGGATTTAAGAATGCATGAGATAGACATAGAGGAATTCTGGAGGTCAGGGGTAAGGGGCAACAGACTTCTAGGAAAACATAAACTGAACTTACAAGCTCAGTGTTATGTACCTTGCTGTTCACTATCCCGTGTAATAACGTATGACTCTTGTTATCTTGACTCTGGCTATGTATTTTGTCAAACCAATCCCATGTCATGTTTAATGTAACCCTCGGGTCGCCCCTGAAAAAGGGACCTTTGGGGCTCAGCGGGCTCACCCGATTATCAAAATTTAATAAATAAATAAATGGGCAGACTGGGTGGGCCATAGGCCCTTATCTGCCGACACTGTCTGTGTATCTATGTACAACACGATTCTCAAGTACAGCACTCACAAGTTATTCAGGTGATGGGAGCCAAAAGGTACAAATGGGTTACAACAGAACCCCCACAATTAGCCTGACACATTTTACACTGCTATGTCTGCATTTTGTCAAATGTTCTTAAATCAAATCCTTAAAAAGCCGACACCCCATTTCTAATGTTGAAATTCATTAGGTAAAGTACTAGTCAAATGTGCATTGGCTGTGTGTGGAAGACAGCAGCTGGTGGTGGTGTTGAGTGGCGGGGGACAGCAAGACACCATTATGAAGGGAGTTAGCATTGCAATCGGGGGTCACTATACTACAGATGAGATGAGTTATACATCTGATACCAGGGCCTGCTGAGGACCAGAACACTGCCGGGGAATGATGAAAATGACTTAGAATGGTGATCTGCAGAGGACTGCAGCACTACATTCAGGGCTGTTCTCACTGGCAGAGTCATCATGGGGTGGGGCACTATGGCACCGCATGGGAAGTGTTCACATTGACAGAGTGGGGATGGGGTAAGGCATACAGCACTAGATGGGGGTCTGTTCACATCAGCAGTGTGGTGATGGGGGAGGGCTACAGTACTACATGGGGGCTGTTCTCATTGGCAGAGTTGGGATCAGGGCTAGGGGACTACAGTACCACATGGGGAGAGTCTGTTTACATCAGCAGGGTGGTTATGTGGGAGGACTACAGTACCACATGGGGGGAGTCTGTTTACATCAGCAGGGTGGTGAAGAGTGGGAAGCTCAGCACTATGGAAGTAAGACCAGGATTGTGTAGGCATTAAATAGCAGGCACTAATGGCTATTTAACTCCTCAACAAACCTTTAAGTATGAAAATGCAGTCAAGTGATTTGCATAGTCACACCAGCATACTTTAGTGCTGCTTGCTAAAGGGTTGCTGCCTCGTTAACTGTGCCCTTCAATATGGAACATTAAACAAGTCCCCTGCTGTTGAGGTGCTAAACACTGTTTGTAAGGCCCTGACCATGTTAGCCCTTGCAATTTGCCTTCCAGTACCCTGGCCTAGGACTCTTAGTGAGGTTGAGGAGGATGGTGTGTCACAGTTGGTAACAGGCAATTTTGAGCATCTGTCATCATGCCATGTAGAAACCATGAGAAAAAAAGAACTGGTAGAGAAAGGGATGCAGGGTGAGGGATGGAGCAGGGAATGGCTCCACCATGCCAGTTCCACCAGGTTTCAGTTCTGCAAGCTGTGGTAGTGGTGGTACAGAAGGAGTTGAGACAGAGACTGGGGGTGGAATTTTCAAAACTCTTCGATCACAGCTAGCCCTGGTGCACCGGCAATGTGATGCATGGGGCTTCTGGTGATCTAACAGGATTTTCCATCCCATGCAGCAATTGCTGCAAGTTAAACCAACTTTTCCTGGTCTAACTTGCGGCACTGCAAGGGAAGAGTGTTAAGGAGCTTGCCCAAGATATGTGGTGCAAGCTGCCGTAACTCATGTAACTGTCACAACTGCACACAAGATTGCAAAATCGGATGCAGTTGCAGCATTGGGATTGGAGCACTGCCAAAACCAAAGTGTTGTGGCACATGGCTAAATGGAAGCCCTGTGATGCACTTTGAATATCCATTCCTGGGAGTCATAGTTGTGGGGCATGGGCTATGACTGAAAGGAGCACTAGGGCAGAGCAGGTGAGAATACACCAGGGTTCATTAGTTTTATTTATTTTTTTATTTGGAAAATGTTTCACCAGGAAAGACAACATGAGCTGTAAACAGTTTATTTCACAAAGCGAGTTCAAACATTAAACATTAAAAATTAGTTCACAAAGGTTCACTGGGTTAATCTCTCTCTTTTTTTTTTGCTGCAGTTAGTGCTTTTTATTACCACCCAAATTGAAACATAGAAACATAGAATTTGGCAGCAGATAAGGACTGCTTAGCCCACCTAGTCTGCCCATTTTCCTACCTAACAGATAAGTTGCAGATCCTAGTTAACCAACAGCTTACTTCTTCCTACCCCTAGGACTGCCTTATGTCTGTCCCATACATTCTTGAATTCCCCCACTGTTCTCGACTCTATGACCTCCTCAGGGAGGCTGTTCCATGCATCCACAACCCTCTCTGTAAAAAAATACTTCCTCACATTACCTCTGAGCCGTCCCCCCTCTATCTTCAAATTGTGCCCCCTTTTTCTTACACATCTTTTTTTCTGAAAGATGCCACCCTCTTGGACTTTGTTGATTCCCTTGAGGTACTTAAAAGTTTCTATCATGTCCCCTCTCTCCCTCCTTTCCTCAAGGGTATACATATTAAGCTCCTTTAGTCTTTCTTCATATGTCTTCTGGTGCAGACCCTGCACCATTTTGGTTGCCCTCCTCTGGACAGCCTGCACTCTGTCTATGTCTTTGTGGAGATGGGGTCTCCAGAACTGCACACAGTACTCAGATGGGTCTCACCAACTGTCTGTACAGAGGGATAACAAGTTCCTGTTTTCTACTATTGATGCCTCTCCCTATGCATCCCAATATCCCCCCAGCCTTCCTTACTGCCTTCTCACATTGCTTGCCCACCTTAAGGTCATCTGATACTATTACCCCCAGGTCCCTTTCCATTTTTACTGTTGTCAGTATCTCACCCCCCATTGTGTACTCTTCCCCTGGGCTTTTGTTTCCCAGGTGCATTACCTTGCACTTCTTTGCATTGAGTCTGAGCTGCCATACATTTCACCATTCTCCAACCTTCAAGTCCTTGTCATCCTTTCCACTCCATCTGGTGTATCAACCCTGTTGCACATCTTTGTGTCGCAAAGAGACATACTTTTTTTCCAGTTCCTCTGCAATGTCACTTATAAAGGCATTAAAAGGACCGGTCCCAGTACTGAACCCTGCGATAACCCACTAGTAACCCTCCTTTCTTCACTGTGGACTCCATTTACTACTACCCTTTGTGTCCTGTTGTCTAGCCAATTTTTTTATCCAGGCTACAACCTTGGGACCCACTCCAAAGCTGGCTAACTTGTGTATTAATCTTTTGTGTGGGACTGTATCAAATGCCTTGCTAAAATCTAGGTAGGCCATGTCCACAGCCCCTCCCTGGTCTACTACTTTGGTCACCCAGTCAAAGAAATCTATTAGATTCGTCTGACACGACCTTCCCATTATATATCCATGCTGCCTTGGGTCCTGTGCCCCACTGGCCTCTAGGTACTCAACAATTCTTTCCTTCAGAAGTGATTCCATCATTTTCCCCTACCACTGAGGTAAAACTTACTGGTATGTAGTTTCCTGCCTCTGACCTGCTCCCACTTTTGTGAAGAGGAATCACATCCGCCCTCCTCCAGTCCTCAGGTACCACCCCATCCTCCCATGATTTGTTAAAGAGAGTAGTCAGCGGTGTCACTAGTTCTACCCTTAGTTCTTTTAGAATTCTTGGGTGAATCCCATCAGGCCCCATTGTTCTGTCCACCTTCAATTTTGTTAGTTCTTTCAGAACCCTTTCTTCTGTAAATGGACTGGTATCGACCCCCGTCTTCAGAGTGTTTTTCTTGTTTGGTTTAGGTACCTCCCCCTCCTCTTCCTTTGTGAATACTGAGCAGAAATATTCGTTCAGTATCCCTGCTTTTTCACTGTTACCCTCTACCCACATTCCCTCCCCTTTATTAAGCCTCAGTATCCCTCCTTTGGTCTTTCTTCACTCCCTAATGTACCTATAAAAGGTCTTATCCCCCTTCTTAACAGAGTTGGCTATCCTTTCCTTGGTTTGGGCCTTTGCTATTCTGACTGCCTTCCCAGCCTCTTTCTGCTTTAACTGATAAAGTTTTCTGTCCTGCTCCTTCTGTGTTTCCTTATATTTCCTGAATGCTATCCTTTTCTCCTTAACTTTCCTTGCTACCTCTTTTGAGAACCATAGTGTTTTTTTCCTTCATTGTGTTTTGTTGATTTGCTTTACACAAAGGCTTGTTGCCTCTGTGATGGCTGTTTTGATTACCCCCCATTGTTCCTCTACCCCTCCATCTTGCCTTTTTGCTAGTACTTTTCTGAGGCACTCTCTCATTTTCCCAAAGTCTGCCTTCCTAAAGTCCAATACTCTTGCTTTTGTGTGGCTTGATTGTATGGCTGTGTTTATCGTGAACCACACTGTTTGGTGGTCGCTTGTTCCCAGATGGCTACCCACTTCTAAATCTGAGATTCTTTCTCCAACCCCATTTGAGAGTGCCAGGTCTAAGATTGCTCCCTCCTGAGTGGGTTCCAATACTAGCTGTCTGAGGCATGCCCCCTGTAGGACATCAAGAATGACCCTGCTCTTGGATGTGCCTACAGCAAAGGTGCTCCAGTTAACATCTGGCATATTCAGGTCCCCCGTCAACAATATCTCCCCTTTTTCTGCCATTCTAAGGAAGCCATCTATCATTTCCTTGTCCAGTCCCTCCCCCTGAGATGAGGGTCTGTATACAACCCCATGCGGATTGTGGTGCCATTTCCTGTCTCCAGGGTGACCCAGAGTGTCTCATCTGCTCCCTGTTTACTCTTTAGTTCTGTTGCTTTGATCCCTTCTTTTACATAGAGATTGACCCCCCAGCCCAGTCACACTGGCCCCTAGTGGACTTATCATCAAACTTCAGTCTTCCCCACAGCTTACCCTTGGGGCCGCGAACAGGATCCTTGTAGTGGAGCCACACCATTAAGCTGGGTGCAGAGCCTGCAATGAGACAGTCCCATCATGTTGGTGAGCAATACTTTTCTTTCTCTTTGTATAGTCCCCCAGAGGGCAGACGTGCAATGCCACCCAGACTTGCGAGCACATTCATCCATATGCAGAATGTCAGCAGCTGCCACTCCTCCACCACTGAAGTGCCATCCCTCTGTGCCCAACCCCAAGCCACCACTAGGGTCAGTGCTACACTGGGTGCAACAGCCTTCCCTCCCTCCCTGGAGGAGGACAGCAGTTCTATGGACACACCTGGCTGACCCTCCGACAACTCGGGTTCACTCCAGAACCTGGGTAGTTGGCAGTACAAGAGGTAGCACTACTACTGCACCAATGGATCAGCCCCACTAGTTCATATCTTACTGCAAGAAACTTTCCCAGCTAATCATCCAGAGCACCTTGTGATGAAGCCACCCTGAGCAATCCAGAAGCACCATGTCTCTCCCTCTTCCTACTTCTAGTGCTTCTGAAGAGAACAGATCTATGCAGTTTTGTAAAGGCAAGCCCACCCACAGCACATCTCATTTGAACCACACAACAGCTACCACCACAGCCACCTGTACATGTGGGATGGCATGGACAATTCCCACTCCACTTTGAAGCACCATGTAATGCTGCCTTACCCCCAGATCATACATCAGCATAAGTAGCAATCAATCCAGTGCTGCTGTTCACTCATCATGTAAAGAATGGGAGTTAGTCTGGATCTGGCTGGGACACTATGGTAGTCTTGTCAGCAGAGAGAAAAGTACAGTTGTTTATGGGAGTACAGGGCAGAGATGGGTCAGGGCAAGTATGATATCTCCCTAGTTCTACAAAAGCAAGCAAGTAGCACTACCACAAAAGAAGCTTATAGACAGCGCCAGTGAAGAGACTAGAGAAGTAGAGCTGTCAGGGGAGGGGCATGAGAGTGAGGAGATAGGGAGATGGAAGCAGTTTAGGAAGAAGAAAAGAAAGGATAGAGGAAAGCCCACAATTCATGCAAGGAGATGGACAGTAGCGGAAGAAGAATGAGAAGACAATAAGCAGGGGGAAGAAGCAGGAGGGGAGAGGAGGAAGGGAATGGGGACATACTGTAGATACAGGAGTGGAGGACAAAGAACAAGAAGAGCTTTAAAGTTTTCTGTCAGTTACACCCCCGACTAGTGGTGATGTGTGTAGAAAATTATGATAGCTCCCCTGCTTTGTGAAGGGCTCTGCACAAAGAAAGTTAAGGCTTATTCTGCAGACCCTCTGAAAGGGGCTTTAGTTCTTTAAAGAATTAGGAATACAGTACATCTAGGACTGTGAAGTGAGGAGGGTAGGATTTGGGATACTAAGTGATTTGGGGTAAGGAGACGCCTTTGACTCATTTTATTTTATTGGGATGGTGGGGGGAGAAGAAGGATGTAAGGTGATATTAGTTTTGGAGGAAGTTTTTTTTTTATTAATTTGATGGGCCTCCACTACAGGTCATGCAGCTGACTTCAACAGCAAGGTGACATGCCTCACAGAAGCTGGTCTTCACCAAAGCTTACTTCATGACATTCTACTGTATCTGTGACTTTTACCCTTGATGAAGGCACATTTTAGTGAAGTTATATTTTTTTTCACTCTGTCATGAAGACCAGTGCACAGCAGCAACTCTTTGCTCATCTCTACCCATCTCTGCCTTCTGTGCTCCCTAATGACAATTTTGTGATGGAAACTCTTTTAAAAATACTGCAGAATGACCACAGATATCAGAGCTGCAAAAACTGGCATGTGCAGTAAATGTACAGTTGTAGCAATTACAAAATCTGAGGAGGCATTTGCAGCAAGCCCAAAGGCAGGATGTGAGTCCATAACCCATTTGAAAATCAGGACGGAGGGTCTACCTTTTGTCAAAGCAGTCAGCAGTGAAGAGGTAAACTACACAGAATATATATGGGATAACAGATGACTAGGTGTGCTATTATAAAGGAATAATGCATGGGTGAGTGTTTGGCACAAGGCATAGCTGAGTGCTAAAACCATCTGAGAAGTGTGTTTTTCCTTTAAGACTGCACCTTTTATTGTGTTATTTCAGTTATTAAGTGAACTTCTATTTGATGAAAAAATATGCAGTTCAATTGAGGTTTACGACTGTCAGAAAATGATCAATGGTATGTGCAATGTTTTGACCAATGAGGTTACAGGATTTTTATGGCTCATTTTCTAAACTAATAACCAATGAGGGAAGTCATCTGGGGCTCAGCAGTTCTGCACTGGTCAGTCAGTATGTTGACTGTTTGGAATCCTATAACAGCTCCGGTTCAGTGTGTGACTATGAGCAAATCCATTGGCCTCCCTTTCTGTGAAATACGTCTTCACAGAAAGAGTGGTGGGTGACTGGAACAGTCTTCTAGTGGAGGTAGTGGGGGTGAAAACAGTAGGGGGGTCAAGAATGCATAGGATAGACATAAGGGAATCTTAGTGGAAAGGAAGAGGGAGAGAAAGAGATGGAGATCAAGGAGGGTCTGTGGTGACACTGTAAGTAGGGAAAAATGGGAATACTATGTGGGCCAAAAGGTCCTTATCTGCCATCAAATTTAATGTTTCTGTGCTTCAATGTTTCTATGTGACAATCCTCTGAGCGATGTAACTGGGAAGAAGTCATGGCCTGCTGTAAATGATATGTCACATCTCGTCATGCCTGATGTAAATGATATGTCACATCTCAGTTGGAGAATCCAGGGGAAATACACTGCAAAAAAAAGTTATGTTAAAACATTGCTAATGGAGAAATGAAGAGCATAAGTGCTGCTGCTTTGATGACAATTACATGTGCAGTTTTGAATGCTGAGCATGGATGCATGACCAGTATTTTTTTTTACAACTTGATTAGCTTCCAGGCTTTGCATGTCTTCTGCTTCAGTGCAATATCTTATCTCCTTAACTTGAGTAACCACGAAAGCAATTACTGCATAAGAACATAAGCCCCGTAATGGTCTATAGATCCTGGTGACTTAGGTACAGTATTCAGTGATACAAGATGGTTTGCTGTGCACTACTGTCTGTATTATAAATAACAGCAGTGAGCAAATACACGTTACCATAGCCATGCAGTACATTGTATGAATAAGCTCTATTCTGGGACCATAATGTACTTTTGAAGGGCTCTATATGCTTTCAAAATGGATTATTCAGTAAGGCCATAGCACAGATTAGTGTAAATGTTTTCTGTCTCATCTGCTCCTAACTAGTGCTAACATTTTAAAATTGAATCTATCTACCCATTACTAGAGCACCCACAGATGTTTCCCGAAGATAGATGGGTGGCACTAGGGTAAAGAATGCTCAGACTACAGGTTTTGCTCTCTTCTAAGCAAAATGGGTCTGTCAAGGCAAGGAAGAAGACAGTGTCTGCTGGATGCCCCAGTCACCTGAAGCATTTTATGATCTCTTTCCCTTGGACAGCTACTACAAATGCTTTGCAGGGTATATTATATCAAGAACCAGAAACTGTCTAGTACTCTAATTAAAAAATGTGAACCTAAACTGGAAATTAAACAGATTTCTCTCACTTCAGCAGGCTCTGGGACTACAAAAGGGCCGCAGGTGCATAAGTTGAGGTCTACAAATCAAATGGTTGGCCTTTTTTACTGATTGCTATGTTCATGTTTCCAACACTTTTCTCCAATGCACATGTAACTAAGAGCTAAATTTCCACATAGTGTGTTGCAAAAAGAAATGATACAACTTCAGCACAATAATTAGCTGGTAAACTTCCCTAATAATTTGAAGGGAACTTCATAGAAACATAGAATCTGATGGCAGATAAGGACCACTTGGACCACCTAGTTTGCCCATTTTTCCCTAATTACAGTATCACTGCAGACCCTAATAGATGTCCATCTCTTTCTCCTTCCCCCATTTCCTTTCCACTAAGATTCCCTTATGACTATCCCATGCATTCCTTAACCCCATGACTGGTTTCACCCCCACCACCTTCACTGGTAAGCTGTTCTAGGAATCTATCTCTCTTTCTGTGAAGTATTTCCTCACATCTCTCCTAAATCTACCCCCCCTTCAGCTTCATAGCATGTTCCCTTTTCCTGAGCGCCTATTTTTCTGAAAAATACTTCCGTCCTGTACCTATTTACCCCTGTGAAGTATTTAAAAATCTCTATCATGTCCTTCCCTTCTTCTCCCTCTCCATCTTCTGGGGAATACAAATTGAGGTCCTTTAGTTTCTCTCATTGTAGGGCTTTTGGTGCAGACCCAGCAGCATTGTAGTTGCCCTGTACCACCTCCACTCTGTCTATGTCCTTCCAGAGATGTAATATCCAGAACTGGACACAGTATTCAAGGTGGGGTCTTACCAGGCATCTATACAACAGCAACACTACCTCCTTTCTGCTGGTGATAGCCATCACTATGCATCCCAGCATCCCACTAGCCCTCCCACCTGCCTTGCTGCACTGCCTGGCCACCATAAGGTCATCCAATATGATTGTACCTTGTCTCTTTCCTGCTTAGTAGTTGTCAATGCTTGATGGTTGTCGAAGTTTCTCAGCTCTCTGCTCTACTGTCCACCCCATTGGAGTCTCCACCCTATTGCAGATTTTGGTGTCATCCACAAAGAGGCAAACCTTCGCTTCCAGTTTCATACTAGGATTTCATACTAGGAAAGAGTAGGCATACAGAAGGCCGAAGCCCATATATGTATGTCTCCAGCTATGCTGGTGTAACATTCCTGGATTCACAGCAGAAATATATCAAGATTTTGTTTGAATGTGACATGGTTATTACATTCTATTAGAAAATGGGCAAAAGACTATCAGCTCTCTGATTGGCTGAGAGCTAAAACAGGGGGGTACATTAACTTTCGATAGACGCCCGCTTTGAAAGAAGCGCCAATTCGAGGTGCCCCATTACCTAAGAATCTCCCTGGGCACCTCGAATTGGCATAATGAGCAGCCACCATTTTTTTGCCCTCACTAAATTACGGAGATGTGCTCAGCGCATAGCATCTCATGCGTCACCTTTCCCCACCTGCCGTCCCAGTCTACAGCAAAAAAATCAGTTCAAAAGATGCTTACTTCAAACTTCTGACCCTTGCTCTCCCTTGCAGTTTTTTTTTTGGCGCTGTAAATACCGCGGCTTCCTCGCATCTTCCGTGACCCTTCCATACACTTCCGGTTACCGCGCCGACTCCACAAACAAACAAAAATGAAAAAAAAAATTAAATAAAAAAAATATTTCAAACTCCAAATACTCCTTCTCTCTCTCTCTGTGCGCCCTAGCTGCGGAGCAGGGCCGAGTCACAACCACCAAATTTCACCACGTAGGACAGTGAAAAGAAATCGAACCAATGAGCTGCAGTAAGCAGGTGATACAGTAATCTGGACGGTTGAAACGCACTCTTTAAATTAAAAAAAAAAAAAAAAAAACAGAAGCAGACATGCTGGGGGAGGGGTGCGCTACTGCAAATGAATGTGCACAAAACAAGCTTTTCATAGGCAGCAGCACCCTCTAATGGTAGACAAAACAAGCTTTTCATAGGCAGCAGCACCCTCTAATGGCATCTCCTAAAGGGACTATTTAACAGAAACTCCTGTTTCTCATATGTTATTACTTTTGTACCTGTTTTTTCCTAGAAACTAATTTTTATAAATAAAAGAAAAAATGAAAGCCCATTTTTCTAAAGCGCAATAATGCCCTCAGAATTGGGCGGTATAGGCAATACCGGACCGGCCAAGGGCTATAAGGCCCCTCTGCCTGCGGCGTCAGGCCTCATCGCCCTGGCGGTCGGTGACTGCTAATCACGCCACCTGGCATTATTGCTGCATAATGAGCTAGGAATGGTATTCTATAACGGGATCATTCTTTGGGTATGGTAGGATCTTCTTTTATTATTTCTGGGATATGTTAGTGCCAGTTGGTTAGTATGGCTTCATAAGTTACAATCTCGTTTGTTATAGGTCATGCCCAACTGATTCATTAGCTCAGTATCAGTATGTATTTAATGCATTAATAAGAAATCTCCTCTCTTTCTTCTCAAGTTCAAAGAGTACATATCTAGTTCCTGTAGCCTCATCTGATAACTCTTTTCATGCATGTTGGTAACTAGTTTTGTTAACTTCCTTTCTACTCTCTCCAGCCTACCTATGTTTCTTCTCAGGTACGGACTCCAAAGAGGATAGCAGTAGTCAAGATGAGGTCTCACATATGCCCTGAATAATGGCAGGACACAATCCCTATTGCTGGAAGTAAAACTTCTTTTAATGCAACTGATAAGTCTATTGGCTCTATTAATAATAAAAATGCAATGGCTACCAGAAGTTAACTAAGGGTTGATAATTACTCCTAAGTCATTATATTGGACTATAGAAGTTACTGTTTGACCATTTAATGTGCACTTATTTAATATATTTGTAGTACCCAAGTGCATGATTGCACATTTGTTTATGTTAAATGACATCCAATTTTTGTCTGCCCATACCTCAACTTTCTTTAGGTCATTAGTGAGGTTTGATACACCTTCCAGTATTTTGAACAGTGCTTCAATGTTGGTTTCATCAGCAAATTTAATAGAAAAACTGTTGATCTTGGTGGTTAAATCAGATATAAAGATATCGAATAATATTGGGCCCAGTACCGACTCCTGATGTACTCCACTTGTAACTGGACATAGTTCAGACAAATGGCTCCTAATACACACACACTGGGTACGTTCATTTAATCATTCTTCTACTCAGTTAGTAATTTTATTCTTTATACCCAATAGCCTCATTTTATTTATTACAAGGTCATGAGTGACTTTATCAAATGCCCTACAAAAATCAAAATAGACTACATCTACCAGTGTATTATTTTCTAGGTTCTTACTAATATATTCATAAAACACCAAGTTTCCCGTTAGACAAGATCTATTTTTTTTAAACCATGCTGTGTTTTGTCTCTGAGCCCTTTAGTATTTAGATCTTCCTCTAGTCTGATTTTGAGTAGGGACTCAAAAATCTTTCCAATTATACATGTCAGACGTATTGGTCTGTAGTTTGAAATGTTTGCATGATCTCCATTTTTATACATTGGTATTACTACTGCTGTTTTCCAATCGTTAGATATTTTATTACATGAGAGGGACATATTAAAAAGTTTGTGTAAAGGTTCCAGTAACCAATCCTTGATTTCTTTTAGGAGTCTAGGGTGAAGTTTGTCTGGCCCTGGTGATTTCTTTATGTTAATATTGTTTAGTTGAGTCATAATCTTATCCTTTGTTATTGCCAGATCATTACCATGTGAATTTCCTGATATTATAACATGAGATTTATTTGTTGTGGTAAATACAGACGTAAAATATCTATTAAATGCCTCTGCAATTTCCTGAGGAGTTATTATCTCTTTTGAATTTGATGCTATGGGTCCTATTGTCAGAGGTGTTTTTTTTCTTTCATATATGTATGTATAAAAGCTTTTCCCTCCATCTTTCCTATAAGCTAATCCATGTTCAAATGTCTTCTTTTCTAAAGTTATTTTGTTTTTACATTTTTTTAGGGCTGACCTGTACTTCCATTTATTAAAATCACTCCCACTTAATTAGTTCCTCTGCAATGTCTCTTCTAAAGATATTAAAAAGAACTGATCCCTAAGGCACCCTGCTGGTCACCCTCCCTTCCTCAAAGTGAACTTGGTTTACCACCATCCTCTGTCTCCTCTCCCCTAACCAATTTCTTACCCAGTTTACCACCTTTGGACCCACTCTTAAGCTATCCACCTTGCTTGTAAGTCTTCTATGTGAAACGGTGTCAAAAGCCAGTCCTAAATCTACTTAGGCTATGTCCCCTACTCCACCCTGATCTAATTCCTTGGTCACACAGTCAAATAAATCTGTCACATTCATTTGACATGACCTCCCCCTTCCCCCATTAATCCATGCTGCCTTGGGTCTTGTAACCTATTGATTCAAGATATTCCATAGTCCTTTCCTTCAGCAGTGATTCCATTAACTTTCCCACCACTAACGTCAGGCTGACTGGCCTATAATTGCCAGCCTCCTCCCTCCTACCACGTTTGTGAAGTGGGACTACATGTGCCTTACTCCAGTCATCTGGAAGCACCACTGTTTCCAGTGAACTGTTAAACAGGACTGTCAGAGGCACAGCCTGTGCCTTCCTGAGCTCCCTCAATACCCTTGGCTGCACCTTGTTTGGCCCCATTGCTTTGTCCAGTTTCAGAATAGTCAGTCCCTTCATGACTCTCTTCTATGAGAAAGGACTAGTGCCCATCCTCACCAAAGCTCTTGTTACTTTTTTGTGGCCCCTTCCCCTTCTCCTTTCTCTATGAACACTGAGCAGAAGTATTTGTTCTGGATGCTTGCCTTCCATTGGGATGTTGGGATGTGGCATCCGTCAAATGAGGTGTTAAACTCTGCTAAACTCCAATGCCATCCTCCCATCTCTGGGGCTATTCTAGTGGATATCCAGATGGAGTTAAAAGAACCAAATACACTTTTCATAAGAGTAGGGGATTTTCCACAGTGTCTTGGCCTACATTCCCATTCCCATAAAACTGGCTCATGCAATTATTCAATGCTGTGTGCAGGTGTTGATGTGTGAACTGACTGCCACTGCACATTTACAGTCACTACATTACCAGTTTCTCCTCGGTTGCAAAATGCTTTGAGATAGAATGTGTATCAAAAGTGATGTATACTGTAAGTGCTAATTCTATTTGACACATGAGAGCTGCAAAATAAACATAATTATGGTTCCCACCCCATGTTAGCACGCTGGCAGCATCATTAAGAAAATATATATTTGAATTTGGTGAGCAGAGCAACATCCTTCACGTATGATGGGTGCAACATAAACAATATTACATATTCAAATTCAACACACAAAATACTATTTACTTAATTAGTAGCACTATCCACCTTTTCATGCATGTCATCATAAAGGTGGTATGCCACAATGCAAGAGATGCCAGGCAAGAACTGAACACTCAGCACCCTTTTTCCAGCATGCTGGCATCTTAGCAGAGTGGCATGCCAGACCATGACTGAACATTCCACGCCACCCATTTTTGAGTACATTGGCATCTGAGCAGAGCAGCATTCTAGCATACTCGAATAAGTTCAAATCTCTACTGCATCTTCAGCAGCCTGCATGTAAAGCACATGATGTCCAGCTCATAGATACATTTGCACTAACATCATGAAGCAGAAAACTGCTGACATGTAGAGCAGGACAGAGATACTGAACACCCCTCCACTTTTCATGCACACCAACAGTAATCAAGAGCCCCCCACAGCAGTAACAATCCAGAGCACATGCACCCCACCCCCAACTTCATGCACACTGGTTGTAAATTACACAAAAGTCAAATTCTGGGTTTTTGAATCGATACTGTCCAAGTGATCCAGAGACCACCCTCCCTGCAAAAGCATTCCAAGGCACACATAATCCCACCATGCACACTGACTGTAAATGGCAAAAAAGTCAAATTCTTTTTTTTTTTATTAATACTGTCCAAATGAGCCAAAGACATCCTTTCATCAATAGCAATCCATGGTACACACACACACACACACACACACACCACCAAACATACACATTGATGGGAAGCGACCGCTGTAATACTGTCCAAGGGATCCAGAGCCCCTCTTCCCCAAAAGTGATACAGGAAATGAACACACACACACTACATTCCCAGGATTTGAAAGCCCCTGCCCCGAAGGGCACCCTGCCCTGGAGCACGCTGCAGCCGTTTTCGCCTCTGCATTCCCAGGATTTGAAAGCCCCTGCCCCCGAAGGGCACCCTGCCCTGGTGCACGCTGCAGCCATTTTCGCCTCTGCATTCCTAGGATTTGAAAAGTAATTCTTTCGTCTCTGCCGGTGGAGCACTTGTAGGCAACGCAGTGGTTAGTGGTTGCGTTGAGGCATTTCAAATCTTGGCGCCTTTTCTAGGACTGCTACTGCGGGGGGATTTTTCTCCGTCTGGACAATTACGGGCAGCGGTACCAGGAGTTTCGGGCGACTAGCTCCCTAGCAGCACATCGAGGTCTCCAGTCGGGGCTGCTCACAAGCTCAGGCTGCCCAGCTGGGGAACTGTAGCTTACCGCCTGGCTTTCGGGACTGTAGAAGGGACGCCTTTTTCATCCACAGACTGCCTCGAGTACGGGGCAGCACAGAAAATAAAAAAGAGTCTATTTTTTACAAAGCTGTTTTAGGAAATGTAACTGTTAATGTCTTCATCTAAGCCCCATATTTCTGCCTACAAAACCTCATAGAGGAACTATTTGGGATTGAGGGCTATTATATTCTTTATTAACCTTAGCCTGTGTTCATTGCAAACCAACCGTAGCCCCTTAGTTTTGAACTGTACTGCAAAGGCTACTGTTTTTATTAGACTGTTTCAGGAGTTTATTTTGCTTGCTTAAAACCTTGCTTATTTTGTTTGCTTAAAACCGAGTTACAAAAGTATTGCCTCTCCCTCCGATTCTTTTCCCTGTTGCTCCTCTCTCTCTCTCTCTCTCTCCGCCCCCCTACTCGCACACTCACCTACGCCTCTGCCCCCTCCTCTAATTACCCTCTCCAATTACTGCTGACCCTGGCAGAGTCTGACCCTATTTAACCTCTTGATTTTCCTTTCTCCTAGCCCCTGCCCCCGAAGAGCACCCTGTCCTGGAGCACGCTGCAGCCATTTTTGCCTCTGCATTCCCAGAATTTGAAAGGTAATTCTTTCTTCTCTGCCAGCGGAGCACTTGTAGGCAATGCAGTGGTTAGTGGTTGCATTGAGGCGTTTCAAATCTTGGCGCCTTTTCTGGGACTGCTACCATGGGGGGATTTTTCTCCGCCTGGACAATTATGGGCCGCGGTACCAGGAGTTTCGGGTGACTATCTTCCTAGCAGCACATCAAGGTCTCCAGTCGGGGCTGCTCACAAGTTCAGGCTGCCCAGCTGGGGAAGTGTAGCTTACCGCCTGGCTTTCGGGACTGTAGAAGGGACACCTTTTTCATCCACAGACTGCCCCACAGCCACTTACGGCTGCTCCCCACCCCCCCACCACCCCCACCCTTGTCCGACATTATTTTTATAGTCTAAGAATTCTAAAGCCACGCCCAGTGGGAGTGTAATTTTTGCTATCTCCCTACTTTCCCATTCGCACTTTATATCTTTGTACCACTAGAGGGCATATACAGTCCTATCAAACCCTGCTCATCTCTCCTGTCTTTTAATATTTTCCTGCCTGTTTTTGGTGGGCTCTGCTCAAAATCTTTAGTTTCACTGGCCATTCCTGCCCAGTCCAACATACCTACATAAAATGTCCCCCCTGCATTTAAAACCCTGGGCATTTGACCTGGGTGTTCTACTGCTGCAGGCCTCAATTCTGGCTACCATTATGTGGATCCCGTTGGTTAGTAGCCCTCTCTCCCGAAATGGTCACTACCATCACCCCAATGACTACACTTTCTCAAATATGCTTATCCTGGATAATATGCCATTAGCCACATCACCACTTTCTGTCCCGAATCGGATCCTTTACCATGCCATCTATTCACTGGAAAATCACTCTCGGTATATAGAACCCTTACTGACCACTTTTACTCCCCATAAACTATGGTACTGGCTCCTTTTGGCTCTACTATTAGCTGGTGATATTGAGCTGAATCCAGGACCTGGATGTAATGTCCTAAACTCTGACACGTACTGGAATAATGCCAAGGACCTGCGCATTGTTCATATGAATATCAGAAGCCTTCTTCACAATATTACGGAACTTGAGGCCTGGGTCACCCAATACAATCCGGATATTCTTTGCTTGACTGAGACCTGGCTAAAGCCCTCCACCCCTGATCATCTAGGCCACCTGCCTACCTACAAAATGATACGACAAGACAGGTCCTCATCTAAACATGGGGGTGGGGTCACAATCCTATATAAACCCTACCTCTCTCTACACCGGAATAGCGCCTTCACTCTCTCACACTGTGAAGCTATTCATGCTACTCTCCAACTCTGATCAAAGCATGTACACATTGTATGTGCCTACAATCCTCCTAGGGGTGGTACCCAAGGTTTAGTCAAACTCCTCTCCCAGGTGAGCCTAGCCATTGGACGTAGCAAAGTCCTCATCCTTTGTGACCTTAATCTAAATTGGTTAGGTAAAACCTGCCAATACCTCAACACCATTGTACAAGACTATGACCTCCATCAACTGATCACTGACCCCACCAGGGTCATGGCCCCACCCCATCCGATCTAGCTCCCTAATTGACTGGGCCCTCACTAACCGTCTTGATCACATTGTCTCAGCTGGTACCTTTGCAGACTCAATTAGTGAACACTCCCCAGTTTTTTGCACCTGGCGCGCTACCAGACAATCATCCCCCCCTCCAAAATTAATCACTTTTCGTAACATGGCTAACTTTAATCAGACTCAGTTCCTGCATGATCTCTCACTCATTGATTGGTCACCTATTTTCTCCTCTCTTAACGCACAAGCCATCCTAGACTACTTTCTAGTTAAATTTGCTGGATCTCAGGACCTTCACGCGCCTCGTGTCACTCGTCGTATCAGGGGTACACAAACTAAGTGGCTAACCAAGGATCTCCTTGCTCAACTTCGTAACAGGGACAAATGCTGGCGTTGTTATAAGGCCTCAGGACTACAGGCAGACTATAATCACTACAGGGCTTTGAGAAACTCCTGTAAAAGAAACACCCATCTAGCAAAAAAGCTCTTTCTGTAAAGACTCACTAATCAATGCTGGAGGAGACTCGTGAAAATTCTGGTCTGTCATCAAATCTCTCCTTGGTCATGCTAAACAGTCTACCTCAAATGATATGCTACTGAATGGCATACATTGCACAACCCGTGACCATTGCCAACTCTTTCAACCATCATTTCTCGGATCTGTCATACTACTTAGCCTCCTTCTCCTCTAGCCACCTGGCATCCTCTCCTATGGCTAAGGCTCCGATACTCCCCCATCCACTCTTCAGGTTCTGGGCCGTCACTAAATCTGAAGTCCTTAAGCTACTGTTGACAATCCCTGACAACACCAGCCCTGCTGCTGATAGTCTTGAACTGAGGCTTCTGAAAGCCGCTGCCCCACTCATAGCCTCCCCCTTAACCAAAATATTCAGCATGTCGCTATGTCATGGGGTAGTCCCTGATGTTTGGAAGATAGCTAGGATAACACCAATCCTGAAGAAAGGGGATCCCAAAGTGATGGCCAATTATCGGCCTATTGCCATCCTCCCTGTGCTCAGTAAAATCCTCGAAAAACTAGTTGCAAGGCAAACCATAGAGTATCTCCAGAAACACAACCTCCTCTCCGGCTCCCAGCATGGGGTTTCGTAAAGGCCACAGTACTTCTACTGCCCTTCTGAAACTTACCAATGATATTTACACAGCCATGGACTCCGGTCTCCTGACAGGCACCGCTTTCATTGATCTCACCAAGGCTTTTGACCTTGTTGATCACACCCTTCTCCTTTCAAAGCTTACCTCCCTTGGCTTTTCTACTGACTCTGTGAACTGGTTCCGTAGTTATCTATCAAATCGACAGCAGGCTGTTGCTTTTAACTCAGCACTGTCAGACCTGTCATCCATACATACTGGTGTCCCACAGGGATCTATACTTGGCCCACTGCTCTTCTCGATCTTCATAAATGACCTCCCACAATGAGTGTCTACTTGCTCTACCTTGCTCTATGCAGACGACCTTGTACTCTACCAAAGTGCCAGCAATGTATCGGACCTAAATAACTCTCTATTTCTAGAGTTCCAAAACATACAATCCTGGCTCTCTGCTAACTGTCTTGTTCTCAATGAAACGAAAACTCAGGCAATGCTCTTTGGCTCTCCTGCTAAACTAAAAGTAAATAGGAACTCATTCAATATATCCTGTTCCAACAAATCCCTGGTAGTCAACACCACATCCTTTAGATACCTTGGTATTCTTCTTGATGAATCCTTGGACTTTGATCTCCACATCACTACAACTTGTAAATCAGTCAATGCCAAGATTGGAGGTGCCTACCGTACTAACTACGCCCTTACCCCATCAGCCAGGCTTGCCGTGGCACAAGGCCTTCTTCTCCCATCCTTGGCTTACGGCTCTGTCATCTATCTAGGTGCAACCAAGACCTCCCCTCCATACATGGGACACAACGTATAATAACATTTGCCGTTATGCTTCTGCCTCTCCTCGGCTCAAACATCATTGTCTGCTCTATGCGGACCTAGAATGGCCTAGTCCAGTGGCCCATCGCCTCCTATCTTATGGCGCCTTAATTGATGGAACTATAAGAGCAGGTCTCCCTCAATCTCCTGTGTTGCTGCTACACCCTCAAACCCCCTCCTATGGTCTCCGCCCAGTTGACCAGACACCTCTGTACGTCCCTAGATGTAGGACCACAATGGGCACTCGAGCTTTCTCCCATGCTGCCCCTAAATATTGGAACACTATCCCTCAAGAAATTCATCTTGCTCCTACACATACTGGCTTTAGGAAGCTCCACCGTCAACACCTATTCACAGTATGTTCCTGTACCTGTTTCCAGCCACCACAAACCCATCCCCTGCTCTGCATCCCCTTTTCTACTCCCAACCTACCTGCTCTACACCCTAAACTACCCTCTTCTCATCCCCCCCACCTGACACTGTTGTATCTTGGATCTGCTATTCTTGTGTTTTCTGCTCACTATTGTATGTTACGACTTATATGAATCTCTTAACCTGTTGTTGCACTTATCCCATCTCTTTGCTACTGATCTTGTTATACATGTCTTTGACTACCTACTGTGATTGACCATTAATGTCTGAGATGTTCTTTACTCTCCTGGCTAACTCTTTACTGTATTTGTTTATGTGTGCTGCGTCACACCGATGTTGTTGTCTTGTACTTCACTTGTATCCTCCCGGGTCATACCTGAAAATAGGCATTCCTATGTCTAGTGTACCCACCTGGTCAACAAAAGCAAATAAATAATAATAAATAAAACAAAAGTAATTTCATTTTTGTTTGTTAATCATTAGTGTCCAATTAAAAAACAGATAAGGAAGAAAGAGCATTCAGGAAATTTAAAAATAAAAAGACAGTATCTAATATCAACAAATACAGGTTTCAACAAAGAAAAGTAAAATACATGATTAAACAGAAAAAAAGCAAAATTGAATTTAAACGTGCACATACTAAAAGGGACAACAAGTAATTTTTCTCACATGTAAATAAATTTAAAAATAACAAAAAACATATTGGACCAATCACCAATAATGGCATACTCATTGAAGATACTAATCTGAACATTGCTTAAATAACTTTTCTGGCTTGGCATTCAAAATAAAAGATAGAGCTACTGATATTACTACCTGCACAGATAATAACATTATTCAATTTACAAGGGAAGAAGCTGAGGGATCCATTATGAAACTAAAGTCAGATTCCTCACCAGGATCTGATAACATCAGTGCAAGGTGTTTAAAAGAAATGGCTACCAACATATCACTCCCATCATCCATACTTTCCAACAAATCTATTACCAGTGGTGTGGTTCCAATGGAATGGAAAACAGACATAATAATCCCAATATATAAAAAGGGAAATAAGGGATCAGTTAAAAATTATAGACCAAAAAGTCTGACTTCATTATGTTGCAAGGTCATGGAGAGGCTTATTAAGGATAGAATCGAAGCTGAAATTCAATGCAAAAATCTCAAAGACAGCAAACAACATGCATTTACACTAGGATTTTCCTTACCAGAAACCTGATTTCTTTTTATAACTGTGTCAGTGAGAGCTTAGATAATAATATCCCTGTGGACAACATTACATTAGATTTATCAAAAGCTTTTAATAAAGTACCCCACAATGAGCTGATATCCAAACTATGTAACATGGGAATTAGCCATCCAATTATAAAGTGGGTAAATAACTGATTGCCAGATCAATCCCAGTGATTCCGTGTAAATGGAATTTTGTCTAATCCAGGTATGGTTACCAGTGGAGTCCCACAGGGATCCGTTCTCAGACCAACCCTTTTCAACCTGTTTATATCAGATTTAAATTTAAATAGAAGCAACACCCTAATTAAGTTTGCTGATGACACTAAACTAGGTGGGGAAGTTAACACTCCCAGTAAGTATGTTTCAATGGTAGAGGACCTAATGTGGATTGAATCTTGGGCAGTAGGTAACAAAATGTCATTTAATACTGACAAATGTGTAGTTTTACACTTTGGGAGGAACAACCCCCATACTAGTGTAAAATGTATAAAAAAATACTAACCCAAGCTGAAAAGGAGAATGACCGAGGAATAATCATAAATAATCAACTCTCAGATGCAGACCAATGTAAAAAAAGCAGTCCTCTCAGCCAATAGAATGTTGAACTGTGTTAAGAAATCCTTCACTAACAGGAACAAACAAATCATTCTACCCTTGTTCAGATCATATATACGTCCATATTTGGACACATTCTCCCCATTTCAGAGTCCACATTTAAAACAGGATGTGGATTTATTGGAAAGTGTACAAAGAAGGGCCACTAAGATGATCCCAAGGCTCCAATATAAGGGTAGGCTAGCAAGAACAGGGCTAGTAAGCCTAGAAGAAAGACACAAAAAGGGGATATTTGTTACAATTATACAAACTGATACACAATCCATAATTAAACATATCTTGTGGCATTCAAAGTGATGCTCAATCATTAAATTTGCTTTGCCACAGTCTCCAACTAAAAGTACCAAAGGCCAACTCCACTAAAAGGGACAACTTTTTCACACTAAGGGCAGTAAAGGCTTGGAATAATCTGTCAAAATATGTGGTTGATGCTTCAACATTCAAAACATTTAAAGTGAGACTCGACTCATTATGTTTGCTTGCTTGCATGAGCAAGAAACATGTCGTGGCAGCTTGCTCAAGACACACTTTGTGGAGGTGCAGCACTGTTGTGTCCAATGCCGCCACTGCATTTTGGGGCTTGTGTGTTTGGCACCAAAAAAGAAGCATGCTGGTTCTGACACTAGTTTTAAAATGTGCCAGCAACTTGAAAGAAAATTGCTGCACCAGTCCAGGAGTGCCTTGTCATTGCAGCATCAGCCTCTCCTTTCAGCCTGAACAGTGTGCATGGAGATAAATGTGGGCATGTTGGCATATGCAGTTTGCCAAGAGAAGCTGACGCTGTGATGGCAGAGCGGCCCCCGATTGTTGCGGCACAGTGTTCATCTTCTGGCAGCATGTTTTTATGCCTTGTGGTGGTCCTTGTCACCTCCAGGTTTCCGTTCCACCCAAATCAACATCGGAGTGCTATGTTGGATTTCTATTTGCATGGCACAAGCATAGAGTTTGAGTAATAGAAGCTCATTTGATATGCTGCTCCTTGATTACAAACTTTTTTCTTCTAAAAACACATTGTTGTTCAGTTAAACCTGAACTGAATTTGTTTCACACAATGCTAGGATACAAAGTAATGTCTCTAAAATACACTGCTCAATTTTTGTAGCCGTAAGTAAACTGGGTGACAGTGTATAAAGGCCACAGCTCATGGCCAAATACATTGGCAGCAGTGCAAAATCTGGAGCTAACCATAAGCCAAGCCACAGTATGGGAAAAAAAGTTTCAGCCACACCAAATTCTGCAGTATCCCCTTTTTGTCCTGCAGACCCATATTTTATGGGATGTCTTGTATTTATGGGTAACATTGTTTTGCCTGCCCCATATAAAATCCATATGGATACCTATTTTCCCAAATTTTTGGGTTCCCATATAGTGTTTAAAAAAACTCTCTGTGCCATATTTCCTAGTAGCCATGCGGTGCTCGTGCACATGTGCAAGGAATGGTCAGGGGTGCATGTCATCATCCTCAGAGTGGGAGAAACCTGCTGTGCAAAGCAGTACATTTGCCTGTGCTCCTCATATGCTGCTGTGAGTGCTACTCACTCTGAGCTGCCTCCGTACTCCCTACTCCATCCACCGGTCCAGCCTTCAACTTAGGGAGCTCCTGCAATAAGCAACTAAACTTACGATCTTGCTACTGTACTGCACGCAGCTAGATTTGCACTCCATTTCCATGATTGCTCATGCAGTGAGATGAGTACCACTACTGCCAGTCCAGCAGTCAAAAGTCAACTCGTCGCCACAATGCCAGTGCCAAGCTGTGCCACAGGTTGCTGTTTTGTTGATGTAGGGTGTGGTGCAGCGATGGGGACAGGTGACTGGGCATGGGCGGGGTCATTTTGGCCTGCTGACTGCTGCTGATGAGTCAGTCAGAGAGATGGAAGACTGCTCTGCTGCACTGCCTAATGGTCTTCAGAGGAGCCTGGTGGAGGAGCAACTACTACTCGAGCGAGCAAGGAGTCAAGGACGACTGAACAAAAAGTAAGTGAAGTGTCAGTGAGTCTCTCGATCATGGCTGGCTTGGCTGGGTGCCTTTTGGGGGGCTTTCTATGTCTTACTGCCACTCTCCAAGGCTCCAAGTTTCAACAGTTTCCACAGGCACTGCTTCTCTAGTGGCACTCAGTATAGGAAGACAACAGGCGGCACCGGCTGCAGCTGGGAAGAGAGGAAAGGGGGATCTGCACTGGGCACTGTTTGACTGGGACCCACACTGTTCAACACTGCCTCAAGAGGACTAAGGCTGCAGGCAAGGGTTACTCAATAAAGAGTATTGGCATTAAAGTCAAAGGTGTCAAAGAAATTACACTTAAATGCACTTGCAGAGACAATTCTGTATTTATTTAAAAGTTTTACTAGGGAGGCATGCTGAGCAATCTACTGCTTGATTCCAGATGTGTCCTGGAGGAAGGGGATAATACATGTAGAATACAATGTACACTGTACAGTGAACAAGCAGGAAAAACATATACAGTAGATACAGTGTATAGTACACAACCAATAAAGGTTCATAATACATCACACATTAGCAAGCAGTCCAATTCTTACTGCTGCTGACTCTGATTCAGCCTGTCCAAAGCTAATGACAGCTCAGACCAATCAGAGTTGACTTAGGTAAGTAGACTATGGTATTTTAAAAATTCCTACCTCTGGTCTAGAAGGAAGGAAGAACAGACTATAGAAGAGTAGTGGTGGTGGTGGGGCGGAGGTCTGTCCCTTATTTGTTAACTCAGATGTTGGCAACCCTAGTCCTGCTTCTGGACCTCACTTGCAAACACAAGCTCCTCCACTGCCAAAACAACAGAGCACAGGCCAGGGGATGCAACCCGGCACTCTGAGTCCTTGAAAAGCAAATTGGTGAAACTGTGAAAGCTAATAAAACAAAAGCAGGCACAGTTGAGGGACTCAGGAGCCTACCATGCTGGGGGGTGGGATTCACTGATGTGTCCTGTGTCAAGGAGAGAGGTGGGAGAGCAATGATAGTGACAGACAGAGTGGCAGGGGGGCCCTCACTGCACAAGCTGGCCTGGCCAGAACCAGGAGGAGCAGGAGTGAGTTGCAGCAGGGATGGAGAAAAGGATGAACAGCAGTTGCCACATCCGGAAGTAGCGCATGCCACCACCAATAGCCAGGAGTCAGGACCAGCAGGTGGGAGACTGACTGCTAGCATTGAAATGGTATGGGTATTGTGTTTGGTGCTTTACTTCCCTCCTGTTCTGCCTTTTTGAATGCTGCCATCATGGCCATGCTGTGTCTGGTCACCAATGCTGAGGAGCTGCCACTTTGCTTGCCTCAAGTTGCCAGTTTCATGTGGGAGGCCTGGTAGGACTGACTGGTTACTGATGGTGCTGCAGTGGTGGGTTGTGGGTAGGGAGTCAAAGTTGTCTGGAACACTGTTGGTTCATAGAGGGGAGGTCAGGGACCTGGAAATTCAGCCACCACAGTTGGGAGGGAAAAGCACAGTAGTATCACTCACAATAATGTACTGCACGACTGTGTTTTCTCCTGGTGCTTATTTTCTTCCCAAAGTCCCACCTCTTGGTGACTGGGTATAACTCAAGTAAAAGATGTGCTTATTAACCAGAAGTGGGCTGAGACCAAGTCCAGGCACCACACACTGACTGGTGCACTCTGACACCGGACTAGGCACACAATATCATTGTGTCATGCTGCTGGTATACTTGCAAGACTGAGAGCATGAAAGATCCCTCCAGGGCACTGTCCTATTTACTCCCTAAACATGTGCGTGCACTCCACAGTGTCACCAGTTTGTTGCACTAGTATGCTACTGTTGATGCTAATTATTCAAATATGCTGCAGCAAAAAAAAAAGCAGAGGTTGACTCCACATGTTTTTGTCTCTGTTTGCTACATGGTGTTCTGAATAAATATGAGCATTTGAATCACCACAATACTGCAGTTCTACATCTTCTGTCTACATTTTGGGACACTTGAATGTAAGGATTTTGTGTTGCACCATATTTGAATAGTAAGCTCCAACAGGCAACAGCAGCCTACTAGTGCAACAAACTGGCCACACTGCAGAGTGCACTCACCTGTTTGGGGTGTTGGTAGGGTTGGACTCGCTTCCTGTTTGTGAGTGCACCCTCCTTTTAGCAGTGGGTCCACAGATTGCCAGACTATCTTTTACTCTCCTATTGAACTTAACACCTGCTCAGGCATCAAAGAGCCCCCCAGTTACACCCTGGCATCCTCTGCACCAGAGCAGTTGTGATGGTAGCCTACACATTCCCAGAATGTATCACAATACCCCAAAAATGCACAAGAAAGCGTGAAAAACCCTATAGCTTCTGGGGGGCTAGGTGGCCCCAAGACCCCTGGCCTTTTAAAATGACCCTGACTGACCCTGGTGTTTGCGATATTTTAATTTCTTTTTTTCAAACATTGTTCATCATATCACTGCAATTATTCAACTGACAGTCTCAGTACATGCAGCATTTCTGTTGTGGTTAGAGCTACTTTTTTCAGTATGCAACAGTTTGGGGGTTTGGGCTAGCAGGTGTATCTCAAATATGATTATTTCAGATTCCCTATGCATGTTTGAAGATGCTTTGCATCTCAAAGGTCTGCCTTTGCACTTTACTGCTTAAGAGTGCAGCAGTCTGTTGTAGTTTGTGACACTTATTTTTTTGGTTATCACAAGGGTTAGTATTGCTTGGCTTTCATGATCCTTCCCCAACTGGTCTCAGCTTATATATTTGCTGGACTTTTGTTTTGTTTAGCAGCTCACATTGACAAGTGAGGAAAATACGTTAATTTCTTTTTCTGGTGAACTTACCAATGTGCAAGACAAACAGATTTAAATGAACTACTACGCTGTCCACATTCATTTTATGGATGTCTGGATCATTGTATTCAACAAAAAGTGTTACAGCTGATCAAAAACAATACATAGTTCCACTGAGTCATTTTATTTGTATGTTGACAAACTAAAGTGTGCCCTAGGGGTGCTGAATCAGTTGACCAACTATATAGGCAGCATGTGAAATGCCATTTTGGATCCAATACCTTATAGGAAGCCTTACATTATAAACAGTCCTTTGCAAATAAGCACATACTTCTGTGACTCAGAGATGCAGAATTGCAGAAGGAAGTGTCTTCAAATGGTAATGAATTAGAACCCCCAAATGTTCATTTATCCATTAGCTATTGGAATTTATTAAACAAAATATTATCTTTTTTTTAAGATGGCACAGAACTGTATTGAGCCTTGTTCATATTCTGGTGATATGCATGGAAATCACATTTGTTTAAGCTATTTTCACATGCTTCCAATGTTACTTTTTGTTCTGACTAGGGTCATGCTTTTTTCATGAAACACCGAGCACATAATGCTGATTGACACGGCAAAGACTGTGTGGTACTACCACCTGTCCACCTTACCCTTGGCTCCGCTCGTGATTTGGCTGTAAGAGCCAAGCCAGGCCCTTGGCTCAGCTCTGGTTTGTCTCTTCCTCAAAAAATCAAGGCTTGCCCAGCTTTAGCCGTAACTTGCTATATATACTTGTATAAAGTGACAAGTTTGTTTTAAATTTTTGAGAACCCCATTGCACATAACCTCTAATTTCAACACTAGTGCATTATTTCAGAGAGAGAGAGAGAGAGAGAAAGTGGTTTTGGACAACTGTGTGTTCCACAATACTGCCCAGTTAAGACTTTGAGCTACGGTATTTTCTATGGTTAAAAGGCAAGGCACAGTTGATAAGACAAAATGTAAACAGAGTGACCCTTGCCGTTGTGCCGGGAGGAGAAAGTGCATGGTGCATATGTGTATGTATTCTGACTGATAAATGTTTAACGCCCTACCCCCTGACTTTAAAGGAAAGCTGTTATTTGCCCCATGTGCTCACTTCTAATAAATAGAGAACTATTTGACTTGATTGTTTTGATGTGCTGATACTGTAGTTACGTTCTTCTTTTATAAAACAAAATATTTCCTGATGCAATGAAACCAGTGGGGTTTCTCCTTTGCTTTTCACACCACCCATAAGATTCAATAGAATTTTGGTATTGTGATGTTAGCAACTGACAATTTCTTATGAGCTCAATGTATTTAAATGAGAAACTAAAAATATTTTTCTATGTTTTTTTAAAAGACATGAATAATTATTTTTGCAACAAATTTAGTTTTTTATGTTTGCACTATTGTGGGCCATCTCAATGATTTTACAGTTTTTTAAAGCAGTAATTGGCTTCTCTTCGCCCCAAGTAAACTCTGGTTAAGAAGAACTTATCACCTGTTAAATCATAACAAAAGATCACATGTTATAAAAAAAATCTAATTTTTCTATTAAATCTATAATATTTTTGTGGTACAAAGCTTTATTCCTCTATGAAAATCTGAAGATATGCAGTTTCCTCATTGAAATACTGCCAGCCTTGCCAGTAGAGACTTTCTGACTTTATAATACAAGGATTACTTTGGATTCTCTTTAATTGCTAGTCAGAACAATAAAAATAAAATGATGAAAATCTAAGTAAAAAATCAATAAAAGCAAACCAAATAATTACGGAGAAATCTAAAGGCCCCAAATTAATTATTTAACATACACATCTGTAGTTTGCTCTTTAATGCGTTTGAAAGGTGCTGGATTAACAGTGTTGGGTCCAGTCCTTTTTAATGTCTTCATCAGTGACATTGCAGAGGGACTGGAAGGAAAAGTATGCCTTTTTGCAGATGACACAAAAATCTGCAACTGGGTTGATACACAAGGAGGCGTGGAAAGGATGAAAAGAGACTTGGCAAGGTTGGAGGAATGGTCAGAAGTATGGCAGCTAGGATTCAATGCAAAGAAGTGCAAAATAATGCACCTGGGAAACAAGAACCCAGGGGAAGAATACACAATGGGTGGGGAGGTAGTAACAACAACAAAAAGGAAAGGACCTGGGGGTAATCATATCAGATGACCTTAAGGTTAGCAAGCAATGTGAGAAGGCAGTAGGGAGGGCTGGGGTATACTGGGATGTATAGGAGAGGCATCATCAGCAGAAAACAGGAAGTTGTTATCCCTCTGTACAGACAGTTGGTGAGACCCCATCTGAGTACTGTGTCCAGTTCTGGAGACCCCATCTCTGCAAGGACATAGACAGGATAGAGGCAGTCAGAGGAGGGCAACTAAAATGGTGCAGGGTCTGCAAGAGAAGCCGTATGAGGAGAGACTAAAGGAGCTTAATATGTATACCCTTGAGGAAAGAAGGAGGGGGGACATGATAGAAACTTTTAAGTACCTCAGTGGAATCAACAAAGTCCAAGAGGGTAGCATTTTTCAGAAAAGAGACTTGCAAGAACAAGGGACACAATTTAAAGATAGAAGGAGGGGTTCAGGGGCAATGTGAGGAAGTATTATTTCACAGAGAGGGTAGTGGATGCATGGAACAGCCTTCCTGAGAAGGTTGTGGTCTAAAACTGTGGGAGAATTCAAGAATGCATGGGACAGACATAAGGCAATTCTTGTGGGGGGTAGGAAGAAATAGGCTGTTGGTTGACTAGGATCTACGGCCTATCCTGTAGGTAGGGAAATGGGCAGACTAGATGGGCCTAGCGGTCCTTATCTGCCATCAAAGTCTATGTTTCTATGTTTCTATGTAACAGCACTGTCCACGTTATGGACTGTGGGAGTGTCATGTGATACTGCCAACCAATCACAGCACTTTCTTTGGTTGTGCATGAGTTACTCTCATTTCCATAAGACTATCTCATACAGTGTTCCTCTTTAACAGTTTTCTAGTTAGTACCACTCCTGCCACAAAAAGGGACGGCAAAAATGTATTTAAAAAAATTGTGGCACGATCTATAATAAATTCAAAGGGGCACTAGGAGGGCCTCTCATAGATATAAGATCATCGCCTCTTGCATCCATAGGGCACCAGAACTGCTCACCTTTGCATCACAGTTATCTTGCCCATAGAACATGCAAGACAACATTCATATCTGTAAGAGGCCCTTCTACTGCCTCTAACATAATAGGCACAGTTCAGTCAATATAGACAGATGCTGTATGATTCTCTTTTCAGTGACTGGTGAATGTGCCCTAGCCTGGCCTGGTAGAGACAACCAGTAGCAGGTGAGTGGGCAGTTTAGACACTAATGGAAGTCTGCTAACTAGTACCAGATGTTGAGGTGGTATTATGATGTGGTCACCTGTCCTCTGGGAACTAGATTGGGGCCCTTATCCCCTTCAGGGAGGGTGGGTTGCTGTTGTCACCACTGTGTTGCCACCTAAGTAGACACAGAAGCAGACTAGGGGTGGACATCCTCTGGTCTCAGGATGGCATGCTGCCATGTGTGCTTCCATCTCCATGAAGTCTGAGTTTGCCTATTTCCAAAGTGACAGGGAGGAAACATGAAACGTCAACCCCAGCTGAGGCAGTATAATAACAGCTTCCCACGCAGTTCTCACACTTTCAGCTGCAGAGTCATCTGCCAATACAGACTGAAGATGACACAAGGGACTTACCCTGCCAGCCCTGGTGAAACAACCCCACTGTGGGGGGCCATGCAATGACAGGGCAGGTCTCGGAGATAAGGACAGTTTGGGATGCGGGGCAGAGAGCAGGTAAAAGGGGCAGCCAGAGAAGGGAACATAAAAAGAGCCTGAAACGTTTTATTTATCCCATTATGAACTTACACATTCAAGCCCTACTGTGATCTCTGCTGTTCACTTATGTTTCTTAAGCCATTTATATGGTGCCATATTTCATTTTATGCTGACCATGTTAGAGCTTTCATTATCTGGCCTGTAGTTAGCGATGATGTCCCCAGTGTTCCATATAGTCATGGAGCCTTTTCTGCTGCTTGCTTAATTCATCGACGGCACAAGAAAAGTGCTGTTAAATGATTGTGTGTGTGTGTGTGTGTGTGTGTGTGTGATGATTTCATATCTAAAGAACATGCCTGAATGGACTCCAACAGGAAAAAAGATATCTACAAGACTGGGGAAAGAGGGGCAACCTACAATGGAAAAAATATGGTACAGATTTGATTTGCCACTAAGCTTTGCTGTAAAAGAAAATGAAGCACCCCAGTGTCACAGAGGCTATTCACGGTTCAAGCTGCTACTTTATTCTAAAAGGAACCAGTCTGGCCACTTACATTGGATAAATGCCATGCCTGAAGTGGCAGTCCACTACTGACTGCCATTAGATTGTAAAGTATGGTGGGTGCCTTAGGTAGCTGCACTGAGAAATTTGTCATATATATTCTGCCAGCCTTTTCACCATGGCAGTGGGATTCTGTCATGTCCTTACAGCTGACCTCTTCAACTACTCAATTCTTGGTTGGGAAAACATGAATATTGCACCCTTTTAGGTCACCAGACATTCTGAAGGGATATTGCTAAGCCTCAAGAGCTGCAATTAGGGAGCGCCTCATCACTGAACAATCAGCTGTGTTTCCGAAGCAGTCCCTGACTGCAGCACCCAATTACAACTGCATTGTTTGGTGCCCCCTTTCAATAAACATGGCAACAGCTTCTCTGTCAGCCTCTCACAGTCCCCACAAAGCCGACAGACAACCGTTGACCACCTCTCCCAGTCCCTGTTAAAGTAGACGGGAGTACCCAATCCCCCTGTCAGCATGCCCCCTCCCCAGTTAATTTGCCGATGGAGTAGCCCAATCCTCCTCGACATGATGTGCCCCCCCCATTGTTGTGTGCTGAGGGGGTGCCCAATCCCCTTTGGCTTATGCACACTCCCCCAAGCACACTGTATGGCTGATGGGGGAGCCCAGTCCCCATTGGCTCCTGCCCCCCCCAACAAGCACCCAGGTAGCTCGCAGGGAGCCCACCCCAGCATGCTCATGCACTCCCCCCCACCACACTGTATGGCTGAAGGGGGTGCCCAATCCCTGTCAACTCCACTCTCCCCACCAACAAACATCCAGGTGGCATGCTGGGAGCCCACCCCAGTGTGCCAAATGTCCCGCGGTATCTTTTTATTTTTAATTCCTGTAAAAAAAAAAGAAGAAAACAGTCCCTCGTTAAGTCTCTTGCCCTCTCCCCAACCCGACCCACCCTCTGCGCATCCCCACCTCCCACACACCTCCACCCCATACTTACCTCTGGAGCTCATTAGCGACGTTGGTGGACCGGGAACACGTCTGCAGTCTTCAAAGTCGACAGACAACTGAAGAAATGGTGGTATGCTGTATAATGGAATAAATGTTTTTTTTTTTCAACTTATGTGGATATCTCAACCATTTTTATGACTTTTGGCACCATATTTTCAACATGGGGTTCTTGGGACCCCTCCTCATGAATTTAGTCACTGTCATGGCATTATTCGGTCCCAAAGGATGATTTCGCCATCATTGTGTGGAAACACCTTTTGGGACTGATTAACCAAATGACAATGTCACTGTTCATGAGGTGGGCTCTCAAAAAGCCTATGTCATAAATTTGGTGAAAAAAGTCCACAAAATGACTGTGTTACGAGCATGCGCAGTCGCTGTGGGAAATTAGTGCTCGGGACAGATTACGAAAATTACAGTGACGCTGTTCATGAGTAGAGGTCCTAAAATGCCTATGTTGAAAATTTGGTGACAAAAGTCCATACAATGACTGTGTTACGAGCATGCATTGCGTAGTTTCCACGCACCCTGGTAACTTCACAAATTTGTAATATTTTCACTCCAGATTTTCAACATTGGCATCCTCATGAACAGTACAGAGGTCATTTTTCACATCCTGCCCAAAATGTCTTGTCACACTTGTTGTGCTGAATGGCAAATTCGCTGTGCGAAATCATCTTTGGGGATTGAGTAACAAAATGATAGTGCCACTGTTCATGAGGTGGGGTCCCAAAAAGCCCATGTTGAAAAGTTGGAGTGAAAATACCAACAAACATCTGGGGCATTGGGATTTCCAACTGTAACTCCCCACCCTGTACAGACTGACTGGTGTCGGGGGTATGACTTGGGGTTGTTGACCATAATGCTCACACCATTCCACCCCACCTTGCAGCCACTGACAGGCATCGAGGTGCACCTTGGGGTCTTTGGCCCTAACATTTACCCCATTCTCCTATACTGCACCCATCTCAGCTTATGGAATGAGGTGAGCATAAGGGCTGAAGACACCAGGCACACCATGATACCTGCCAGTGTCTGCTGGGTGGGGTGAGGTGGAAAGGCATAAGTGTTATGGCCGGTGACCCAAAGACATACCCCACTGCCTGTCAGTCTCTGCAGGGTGGGGTTGGGGGTTGGCATTAGTTCAGTACTTCACTGCCATTCCTATTATGCATCTCTGTAACTCATGCAGTACCAGTCCCAGCAAGCAAACATTCAGCATTGACAAATACTTGTTTTTAGAATGGAATACTAACAGTCATTTAATCAAATAAACCCACAACGTCATGGGAGACATTCGCTATGGGCGTAAGCCTTCTTATATCTTAACAAACTGAGTAAACCGAGATGGAAACTGCAGAAAGTGGCATTTGAGTTAGAAAATAAGAACTAAATTAAACCTCTTACCTAGCAGAGACACATTTAAGCCAACGAAAAACTTTTAATCCATCCAGTCTGAATGTTAAAGTAAACTGATACAACATAAAAAAAACAACAAAAAAAAACACGAGCAAAGCAGTCTGGTTAGGCTAGTGTCAGGAAGCACTTGGTGCATCCTGGGAGTTGTAGCTAAAATAATTTTAAAGAGACAGAGTAGATTTATATTCAGGGTCTAAAACAGTTGCAAAACAGCCAAAGGTATGCATATGATCCATTATAGTAAACTGTTCGCTGGAGACAATAAAAAAGATGTAAAGATACACAGGAATTTCTTTCTTTCTTTCTTTCTTTCTTTCTTTCTTTCTTTCTTTCTTTCTTTCTTTCTTTCTTTCTTTCTTTCTTTCTTTCTTTCTTTCTTCCTTTCTTGTTATAAATTAGTGATTAGGAAGGCCATACAACCAAGCCAAGAAAAAAGTACCAAGGGCTCTGGTCATTTAAAAAAAAAAGGTGGCAAGGGGTGTGCGTGTGAGTAATGAATAGTATTTCCTGAATGCCATGAATAATGCACTTTTCATTATTCAGATGCGAATGATGAATAATGGCACTATTCCTGCCTAACCTATTTGGGAAATACAAAATAAAAAATAAAAAAAAAATAAAAACATACCCCACCCTATATCCTCTCAGATATACAACACCCATTCCCCCACCCTATGTTTAGATCCACCCCCCTGCTTCTCCCAGCACCCACAATTTCCATTAAACTGGCTATATTTAAAAAAAAAACTTCCATGATGAGCATCTGACACACCTGCCAGCCTCCACAGCTGGCCCACATCTATCAACACTTATTTGCACTAAATTCAATATGACTCCCACTCCCCCAACCTGGCAGCACCCTCCTCCCACACTCCTCCCTCCCAGCACTCAAAAGCCAGTGAGTGGTGACTGTAAGGAGGAAGAAGTGATCAACAGGACCCACCCTCCTCTATGGTTGGCCACTTTCTTCTGAATAAAAGCACTCACACTCTTGCTTATAGTTAAACCAGCTGATCATATAACCCACTGGATGTGTGTGCAAGGGGTAACCATTGACCTTTGTTTTAGAGAAGAGCAACTGGGCTGTGCTTGGGTAAAGGAAAAGGCCCAGTGGGCTAGGCTTGGCTACCAAGGAGAACCCACTGGGCTGGGCCTGGGTGCAAGTGGAGACATATTAGGCAGGGGTTTGGGTGCAGGGGAGGACCCACCTGGATAGGCATGGATACAGAAGGGGAAGCAAGTGAGCTGGACTTGTGTGCAGGAGGTTGACCCAGAGGACTGGGCATGAAGGAACGTACCTAATCGGCTGGGCTTGTGTGCTGGAGGGGGACCCAGTGGGCTGAACTTGGGTGCAGGAGGGGGCCAAGTGAGCTAGAACTGTGAGCAGGAGGGGGTCCCAAAGTGATGGGCTTGGTTGCAGGAGGGGGACCCAGCAGGCTGAGCTTAGGTGAAGGAGGAGACCCAGTGGGCTGGGCTTTGGTGCGGGAGAGGGATCCAGTGGGATGGACATGTGTACATAAAAAAACATGGTAGGCTTGGCTAGGGTGCAGGAGGGTACACAAAACACTGGGTTTCTATACAGGAGGGGACCCAGTGAGCTGGGTTTGGGTACATGATTAGGACCTAGCAGGCTGTCTTGGGTGTAGCAGGGGAATCCAGTTGGCTCCACTTGTGTCCAGGAGGAAGCCTGCTGGGCTGGGCTAGGGTGTAGGATGAGATCAGGGGGCTGGGCTTATGTACAGGAGGGGACCTGGTGACCTGAGCTTGGGTGTAGGAGGGGGCACATTGGGCAGGTTTGAATAGAGGAGGGGACCCAGAGGGCTGGTCTTGGGTGCAGAAAGAGACCCAGTGGGCTGAGCTTGTGTGCAGGAAGGAACCTAATCAGCTAGATTTGCATATAGGAGGGGACCCAATGGTCTGGGCCTGTCTGGGCCTGTGAGTAGGAAAGATTTAGTAAGCTGTGCTTGGGTGCAGGAGAGGACATAGAAAACTGGACTTGTGTACAGGAGGGGACCAAGTAAGCAGGACTGGTGTGCAGGAGGGGACTCATTAAGTGGGTCTTATGTACAGGAGGAAGACCAAACGGACTGGGCATGGGTGTGGGATGAAATCCAGTAGACTAGGCTTGTGTACAGGAGGGAACTCACAGCGCTGGGCTTGTGTGCAGGAGGGGAACCTGTGAATTCGATGTGTGAGCAGGAAGGGACCCAGTGGGCTGGGCTTGGGTGCAGGAGGGCAACCTAGTGGGCTGGGTTTGAGTGTCGGAGGGGACCTATTAGAGAGGAACCAAGTGGGCTGGGATTGTGTACACTGGAGTTCTGAGGTGGTATTTGGTTGAGAGTATGACTATGATACACTGAGGAGTCCCAAAGTGGATGAATCGCATGTGTATACATTGTCATTCTCAGCCTACACAGGATCAGATGTCTAAGCCTATTTAAAAGATGATGTCAGCTAGACCAGTGGCGAGGAGGGTTAAGGCACTGGGTGCCTTACCTCCTACCACACCAGCAATCTGGGGTCAGGAATAGACTCGGGTTGCTTGGGGGCTGGAGGGGATAGGAAGGCTTGACCATCCCAGAACAGGTCTCCTCCGGGGGGGGGGGTTCATCCCAGGACAGCTCTTCTTCTTTGGGGGGGATTCATCTGGTGCACTGCTTGTCTGCCACCCAGTGATGGCTGGATGGTAGCACATGTGCTTCACCATGTAAGGAAAGGGGAACCCATATTCAGGATGCCAGGGCCATCACCACAGAGGTGCAGCTCTGACATTGCCTCCATTGCACACCCACAAGCCCCAGGGGAGAAAAACAGTGGGAAAATACAGAGTTTGGGCTTAATGAAGCCCTCCCCGAGAGCACTAACGGTCCGCTCAGTCCCGGAAGGTGGAAAGGGGATCAAGATGGCCAGTGACTACAGGATGGGCTGATACGGCCACCCAGCCTGCCAGGGAGCAGAAAAACCTCTACGGAAAAAAAATGATGTCTGTTCTGGCAAAGCCTTGCCAGTTTGACTTGCACAAGGAATATCATACCCATGATGTCTCGGTCTGGAAATGGCGAGTATACACACTGCAAATGATTTAGAGAGTTGCACAATAAACAAACTATTTGGATATTTTTTCTCTCCTAGCATACTACAGTAGATGCCATACACCACTTCCCCTGCAAACTACTTCTCTTGTATGCTGAAGAGATAGGAACAGCCAAAAAAAACTCTAAGTTATAATCTTAAGCAATAATAACTGAGAAATGTTCTAAGTGTTGCATCTCAAATAATTAACAACTGAGATATTTTCTAAATCAAATAAACAACAATCTCAAATGATGGATTATGTTTAAGTTGAAAAATTCTGTCAATCCATAATTACAGCATTTTTCAAAGTCTGATTTCTCAAGTAATGTAGAAGTAAAAAAAATTCTACTAATGGCTAGATAGTAAGGATTATACATTAATTGAGTAAAACTCCTCAGCCAATAGTCAAACTTAATGCTCAACTTTTTAGTTAGTTTGTTCCTTATTGAAAAGGGAAACATCGGGTGTGTGCAAACTTAATTTTTGTATGGGGCCCCAGCTCCCCATATGCCTTGCAGTGATCCATTCAAAAATCCTGGCTAGCCCCTCCTAAGGTGGAGAGCCCAATAGTTCCCAGCGGCTGGGAGCTGGCCACAAGTATATGGCTCAGGATGGATAGATCATCGGTGGAGCTGAGACAGAGATGCAGCCTACTGATATTTCTGAGATGGTCACAACAACTTCTACCAATTGCTAGTGCCTGATGTTAAAGGATGGGTAGAAAACTGTCTAAAAAGGAGGCAGCAATGGGTTGTTATAAAAAGAGTTAAATCAGAGAAGAGAGAGAGAGAGAGTTCAAGAGTGGGGTACCACAGGGATCTGTTCTGGGCCCAACCATTTTTAACATGTTCATTGGAGAAAGGATCCGGAGTAGGAAAAGCCTCTTCACAGATGACACTAAACTCTGCAGTGCAGTGGATAGCGCTGAGGTAATTACAGAATTGCTAAGTGACCTGCAAGGCTAGAGAGGTGGTCAAATGGCTGTCAGTTGAAATTCAGTGCCAGTAAGTGCCAGCAGATGGACCTAAGAAAAAAGAACCTCAGGACAGAATACTGGATGGGAGGGGTGAAACTTAATACCACAGCTGAAGAATGGGACCTAGGAGTCATCATCATCAGTGACACCCTTAAACAGGCTAGCTATTGCAACAAGGCTTGTAGTAATGCAAACAAGATGCTGGGATGTATTGGGAGGGGTATCAGTAGTAGAAAGAAAGAAGTGATACTCCTTCTCTATAGGTCCTTGATGAGGCCACGCCTGGAACACTGTGTCCATCTAGAACCTGCACCTTAGCAAGGACAATGGTAGGCTGGAGGTGGAACAGCCTAGAGTGATGAAGATGATTCGGGGTCAGCAGAGAAAGTCCTATGAGGAACGCCTTAGGGCACTGAACATGTGCTCACTGGAGAGAAGAAGGGAGAGTGGTGATATGATAGAAAACTTTAAATATCTAAAAGGAATAAACAAAGTGGACTACAAGGAATCATTTAGCAGGAACACCAGTTCAACAACACAAGGGCATGACTGGAATCTGGCAGAAGGAAGGTTCAGAAGGGATATGATGAAATATTATTTTACTGAAAGGGTAGTGGAGCCATGGAACTGCTTGTTGGCCAAGGTGGTGAGAAATAAACCATAGAGGCCTTCAAATGGGCTTTGGACAAAGCAAAAAGAATAGTTCTCACCTGTAGCGACAAAACTGGAGAAGGACTTGGAAGACTGATGGGGAGGCTAAACAGGGTTATACAGGGACCCATGGGCCGACTTGATAGACCTTTGGTCTTTTTCTGCCATCACTGTTTATGTTTCCATGTTCAAGGCAGTGTCAAGAGTGGCCCCTGGTTGCACACATAGTTGGCCTATTTCAAAGATTAGGATCTGGAAAGGAGCACTGAGTTCCTTAAAATGAGGACTCATGCCAACCACAAGCATTTCTTTCTTTGTACAGTAGGATTCCACTTGAACCAGTTTGCAGCTATAAACATTTCAATTTCCACAATGTTATGGCTGCCCTCTGGCTGGCATAACAAAATCCAGTCCCTGACACTGGGCTTGCAGAGCACAAAAGGCATCCTGAATGCTGTTCTCTGCCAGCCCAGCCCCTAACATATCCCTTGCCCACCCTACCCCCCACTGGCAGCGTGGCTGCACATATACAAGAGTGTCTGAGCCTGAGAAGGACATGCAGCAGTGGAGGGATGTTGGTGCACCTGGGATGCACATATGTCAGCCCTATTGTGCCATGTATCATAGCTCATGGGGGTAAATATTAATAACTCATAAAGGCACAGGGTCATGTTGCTTAAAACAAAAACAGCGCAGCAATGAATGCCACAAGAAAAAGGGCACACACTGCAATAACATCGGGTAAAACACTGGCAGAACACAAACTGTGCACGTCCATAATAACAATGGGCTTCGGGGCTGGGGGAGAACCCTACACTATGGAAAAAGGGGGTTGTGATTTTACTTTCTTACAATGGGGATCAGGGCTAGGAGGAGGTGCACTACGCTATGGAAAAGGGCAACATGCTTATTTTTGCTTTTGTTGGGGATTGGGGCTGGGGTGGGGGATGGGCTGGCCCAGAGCATATAGCTGGGTGCAGGCATGCTAATGAGCCCATGATGGGCATGCATAAGGCCCCTTTGCACCATGCATGTCCAATGAGCTCATTAGCATATTTTGTCTGAATATCGGCCTTGGTGGAATTAGCGCATTCAGGTATGCACGTCCCACTGGCGGTCTACAGCCCTGAACCCTGGATGCACTGTGCCCAACATGGCACTGCCCATTTTATTCCATGGATCCAGGGTCTAATATTCAAACACAATGTGCCATGTGTTCTGATTACACATTCTGTTTGAATATCCCATCGGAGCTGGCTGGCCCATTTATATGTGTAGTGCATCCATTTGCACCGCGCATCCAGCTGACTGAATATGGGGCCCCAGAAGGTTATGGAATCTAGCCCCACACCAGGCACTTAGGCCAATACTGAATACTGACACTGTAATGCTGTAACTAAGTGGGTGCTGCACTGTTGAGGTGCCATGCTTCGGGTGAGATGTTAAACCAATGCCCCTTATGCCCATCTGTGGAAGTTAAAAAGTTGATGGTACTTATCATAAGAGTAGGGGAACTTTTTATTAGGGCAGCAGATATAAAACAAAATAAAAACACTTCAAATATACAACACAAATCTATGTACAGGAAAACAAATAGTTAATGAACCGAGATTTTGTAGGTAAGAGAACTTAGAGTTAAAAGCCCCCCACCCCCCAAAAATAAAATGCTCTTAAACTCCAAAATCCCAGCACCATTCCACCACCACTGGTCTGTCACAAACCTACTCCCCGATCCCATTATTTCAGCTACATCACCCTTCTCCAAAGTACATTGAATTTTTTCTTCAGTAAAGTTTTCGGTTCAAAGTCATAAATCACAGACTGTTCTGCTGTCACTTTCTCTAGCAGATCTTTTAATGATTTTGATCCCTCCTTTTGCTGTAGCATAAGCTGAAATCTAACGTGCTAGATGCACCAGTTTCAACAAGATAGTATGACATTTAATGTACTTTCCTGCCACATCCTCCAAGCACCATCAAACTTGCTTAGAACCAATACATCATAATACATATTCTTCAATAAAGGAGTTGTCCACTCAATCCCTATCCTGCTCCAGAAGGAATTAATAAAAGAGCATTGGGGAAACAAGTGTCTCTTTCTGTTGTGGGCAGTTTACCATAGTACAGTATCTTTCATGCACATGCTTGTGCTTAAGATTACCCTTACTGTTTATATGTCCATACACACAGAGTTATGTAATGTCACACATTTTTGTAGATATCCTCTTCTCTAATAGCTGCTTAGTAACTATTTGTGGGGGAAGGAATCCCAGATATAGGTCAAAACAGGGTCTGTGATAAAAGCATGGTTGATAATAACGCTGTACAGTTTTTCACTATTGTTTTCCTGAACATTTTGTATAGTCAACTGCCACATTTGAAGTTTTAGAAAACCTTCACCTATAATACATAAAGAGGGACTGGCCTTGTACCTTTAATCACTCTCAGTTTATTAGCTCACCACTGCTTAAAAAGCAACTCACACCAGTAGCTCAGACAAATTACCCGGAGTTTGGGTGCCTCATCAATTAATGCCTAGAAATTTGCATAAGAATAGGGAAGTTTCCCTAGTGTCCTGGACAGCATTCCCCTATCAACAAACATTCACACTTTCAACACAACAGCTGATGTTCACCTGTCCTGAGGTGGATCAGCAGATATCTGCTACATCACTGCATCATTTCAACTGTCACCCTCTAGTGAGGGGATCTAGACAAGGCCCACTGCACCAGCAGAAACTTTTGAAATACCCCCAGAGAGCTACTACTGTAAAGGAGATGTCTACCAAATCAGTGGAAATGCTCTGAGGGTCCTCCTCTCCTGATGGGGACCGAGACGATGTCTACTGCAATGGCAGCAAGATTTCAAGGCTGCCATTTTCCTTAAGGGGGAAACACACAAGGCTTGCTGTGCCAACAGCTACTTTTGAAGAACCCCACTCTTCTGAGAAGGACTAGGAGAAGTGTGCGACCACCCCTTCCCCCACAAAGAAACTGCAGCTGTAGTAGAGAAGAGCCACAGTTAGTACTACTACTGCTTTGCTTATATACAGTACTAGATACCACCAACAGCTTAATCTGGTTGAAGGTCAGTTGGCATTCATCTGTATCCCCCTCCACCGGGTCGTGCCTGAAAATAGGCAGGATTTGCCTAGTGCACTTACCTGGTCAACAAAAACGTAACAAAAATAAGTTAATAAAGATGACAGTCCCTTCCCAGGTAACATAGGTATTTTTAGACAGCAACAGTCACATGATGGTGGACCAGGTCAGATAAGATTTTATTTAACAGAGAGCACACAAAAATAGTCAAAGAAATGAGCCAAAAACATATTCACAGCAATAGCATACACACACACGCGCGCATACACACACACACGTAATTGAGCATCACACAAGGTGTACATGACATGGCTATATGAAAGAGATATTTATTTTGCAGTTCATCTCTTTATTTTTCCTCTGTTGTGCATCCCATCTGATTTCAGGCTGCTCTACTTCTGCCTGCTCAAGGACTTCACAAAATTGCAGCGAGTCTGCTCCACCCTTGACTGACCTGGCAACCCCCGCATGACTGTGGGCTGTCTCCTGTGGTTGATCTCTCTCTCCCCTTACAGAGAAACTGCCTCCTACTCAGTGAGAAGAAATCCATTCCAGAAGTGCCAGAGTCAGGGTGAGGTTGGTCTTTTGGAGTGCAAGTGAGAATGGGAAGTAATTGACTGGCCCTGGCACTCCATCAACAGGAGAATTTGCCACCATTAGAAGCCTTTGAACATCCCCAGGCTGAGTACATGGGCACAGGATCACCCTAGAGAGTTCCAGGCAGTGCATGGTTTCTGCCATGGCAAATGGAACCTCTGCTTAGCCACTCCTAAGTGTTGCTAGTAGTGTGGTTGCACTTAACCAACCTTCTCCAGTAGTAGAAGAACATCTAAGTGGACAGTCACAGCCCTCCCTGTCGGCTTCCACTCCTGACATCCCAGGCTTGGGGGAGGAATCTGAGTTTCCAGCATCACAGAAATGTGCCCTTCTGCTTGGCACCATGGAGCTGCAATTTTTATACATATTTTTTTTTATTTACAGGCTGTATGGCAAATCAAGAACTGCAGTGCAAAAGCACTGAAGCAAGGGTTACCCTGGAATAGCATTGGCAGCAAAGCCAAATTTAAAGAAATGCCACATTACATATAACTAATTAATGCAAAGCATCATGGACAGCACAAGAATGGTGATATGTGTATATATATTTCCCATGATGTTTAGTGGGAAATGTGTAATTTAGAAATAAAGTATGAGCAGGTAAAGACAGAGTACATCCAGTCTGCTCTGAAAACCTACCATGCAACTATTGCTGTTTTATCCTCCCATTTGTTCCCTTTAATAAGCTATTCGAAATAATCAAAGGCAGCTTTTGATTTTTTTTTGAGTAAACAATATAACAGTTTAAAAATCCTAGTTCGGGGGACTTGCTTCTGATTTTGGCTGGGTGGGGCACAGAAGAGAATTTAAACCCAACAACTGTGCCCAAATTGGCCACTGCACTAGGCAGGCTGTTCCACCCATCCATACATTAATGCATAAACCCGGCCTTTTTTGAGTCTACTGGAATTTTCAGTCAATAATGTACATATCCAACCATTTGTATGTCATACTTCTTCTATGCAGTCTCTAGTGGTATATTCTTGGACTGCCAAGTTTAGACAGAGATACACACCCAAATATAGCCACTGAGGGAAGGGTAAATTTGTGAACACCCCTTACATTTCTGCATTGCATGAATTTGAGCTAGCTAAAGTTGAACACGGGAAAGACTGTGGTGATGATTGTGGATTCAGATCGCTGGATAGAGGGGTTGAGGGCTGGTCAGTTCTCTGGACTTTTTCTGGGGGGCTCCCAGATTCTTACCTCTGAACGGGTGTGTGACCTGGGAGTGGTGCTTGATGATGGGCTGACCCTTCAATCTCAGGTGTCGGCAGTCGTCAAGACTACCTTTTATCATCTTAAGAACATTGCCAGGGTCAAGCACTTTGTTCCGTCCAGCAATCTGCCTGTGTTGGTCGACACATCTGTGACCTTGCACCTTGACTACTGCAACTCCCTTTACTTAGAGCTTCCTGGGGTTGATATCTGCTGCCTGCAGCTAGTGCAGAACGCTGTGGCATGATTGTTGATGGGGTCGTCTCTGGCTTCACGTATTACCCCGGTGCTGCGCGATCTGCACTGGCTGCTGATTCAGTGGTGGATCACCTTTAAAGTTGGTTTACTGACTTATAAAGCTCTACATGGACTTGGTCCTGACTACTTGAAAGAGCTTCTTATTCCCTACAGCCCTGTGCAACGGCTCCATTTGGCTGATGAGGGGTTGCTGGAGGTTCCGAGGGTGACCTTGAAATCTTCTGGGGCTCGTGAATTTATGTTTGTGGCCCCTACCCTCTGGAATTCTCTACCCTGTCAGCTTCAGGAGTGTGCGACCATGGGGGGATTTAAACAGGTACTTAAAACTTTTTTGTAGCATCAGGCCTATCAGTGGCTCATTGGTGTTTGGAGCTGTTGTGTTATTTATTATTGTGTTTGTTGTTTTATGGAATTATGTTTTTATTATTGTAAAGCACCTTGATATTTTGAAAGGCACTTAACAAATAAAGATTATTATTATTTACATTTCTGCATTACACCCCTTTGTGTTATAGACAAAGATGTCAAAACTCTTTTTCTATGCTAGACCACATGTCAGTGAGACGGCATAATGAAAGGGGGTGACTAATCTGACTTAATGTGGGACTGGTATGCATGGAAACATAGAAACATAGAAACATTTTATTTGACAGCAGATAAGGACCGCTTGACCCACCCAGTCTGCCCATTTCCCTACCTAATGGATAAGTTGCAGATCCTAGTTAACCAACAGCCTACTTCTTCCTACCCCCACCCCCACCCCATAGAATTGTCTTATGACTGTCCCATGCATGCTTGAATTCTACCACTGCTTTTGACTCCACAACCTCCTCCTGAAGGCCGTTCCATGCATCCACAATCCTCTCTGTGAAAAAATACTTCCTTACATTACCTCTGAGCCACCTCCTGTCTATCTTCAAATTGTGACCCTTGTTCTTGCACACCTCTTTTTCTGAAAGATGCTACCCTCTTGGACTTTGTTGATTCCCGTTAGGTACTTGAAAGTTTCTATCATGTCCCCCCTCTCCCCTTCTCTCCTCAAGGCTATACATATTAAGCTCCTTAAGTCTCTCTTCATATGTCTTCTGGTGCAGACCCTGCACCATTTTAGTTGCCCTCTTCTGGACTGCCTCCATCCTGTTTATGTCTTTGCAGAGATTGGGTCTCCAGAACTGCACGTAGTACTCCAGGTTGGGTATCACCAGCTGTCTGTACAGAGGGATGACAACTCCCTGTTTTCTACTGGTGATGCCTCTCCCTATGCATCCCAGTATCCCCCCCAGCCCTCCTTACTGCCCTCTCCACATTGCTTGCCCACCTTTAGGTCATCTGTTATGACTACCCTCAGGTCCCTTTCCATTTTTGTCATTGTTAGTATCTCACCCCCTATTGTGTACTCTTCCCCTGGGTTTTTGTTTCCCAGGTGCATTACCTTGCACTTTTTAGCATTGAATCTAAGCTGCCATACATTTGACCAAGTCCCTTCTCATCCTTTCCACCCCACCTTGTGTATCAACTCTGTTGCAGATCTTTGTGTCATCTGCAAAGAGACATACTTTTCCTTCCAGTCCCTCTGCAATGTCGCTTATAAAGACATTGAAGAGGACCGGTCCTAGTACTGAATCCTGTGGTACCCTACTAATAACCACCCTTTCTTCAGAGTGGACTCCATTTACTATTACCCTCTGCGGCCTGTTGTCCAGCCAATTCTTTATCCAGGATACCATCTTGGGACCCACTCCCAGGCTGGCTAACTTGTATATTAATCTTTTGTGTGGGACTGTGTCAAATGCCTTGCTAAAGTCTATGTAGGCCATGTCCATAGCCCCTCCCTGATCTACTACTTTGGACACCCAGTCAAAGAAATCGATTAGATTCGTCTGACATGACCTTCCCGCTGTGAGTCCATGCTGCCTTGGGTCCTGTGCCCCTCCAACCTCTAGGTACTCTACAATTCTTTCCTACAGAAGTGATTCCATCATTTTCCCTATCACTGAGGTTAAACTAACAGGTCTGTAGTTGCCTGCTTCTGCCCTGCTCCCACTTTTGTGAAGTGGAATCACATCTGCCCTCCTCCAGTCCTCAGGTACCACCCCATCCTCCCATGATTTGTTAAAGAGGGTAATCAGTGGTGTCACTAGTTCTACCCTTAGTTCTGTTAGAATTCTGGGATGAATCCCATCAGGCCAGCCCCATTGCTTTGTCCACCTTCAGTTTTAAGAGTTCTTTCAGAACCCTTTCTTCTGTAAATGGGATGGTATCAACTTCTGTATCCAGAGTGTTTCTATTGTTTGGTTTAGGTACCTCCCCCTCTTCATTTGTGAATACTAAGCAAAAATATGTGTTTACTATCTCTGCCTTTTCACAGTCACCCTCTGCCCACCCCCCCTTCCCTTTATTAAGCCTCACTATCCCTCCCTTGGTCTTCCTTTGCTCCCTGATGTAGCTATAAAAGGTTTTATCTCCCTTTTTAACTGTGTTGGCTATCTTTTCCTCGGTTTGGGCCTTTGCTGTTCTGACTGCCTTCCCAGCTTCCTTTTGCTTTAACTGATACAATTCTCTGTCCTGCTTCTTCCGTGATTCCTTGTACTTCCTGAATGCTTTCTTTTTCTCCTTTACCATTCCTGCCACCGCCTTTGAGAACCATAGTGGTTTCTTACATCGTTTTGTTTTGTTTATTTGCTTCACACAAAGGTTTGTTACCTCTGTGATGGCAATTCTGATTATTCCCCATTGTTCTTCCACCCCTCCTTCCTGTCCATTTGCTAGTGCATTCCTTAGGCACTCACCCATTTTGGCAAAGTCAGCCCTCCTGAAGTCCAGTACCTTTGCCTTTGTATGACTTGACTCTGCTGCTGTGTTTATTGTGAACCATACTGTTCGATGGTCGCTGGTTCCCAGATGGCTACCCACTTCTACATCTGTGATCCTCTCTCCATCTCCATTTGAGATGATCAGGTCTAAGATTGCTCCCTCTTAAGTGGGTTCCAATATTAGTTGTCTAAAGCATGCCCCCGTAGGGCATCTAGAATGAGCCCACTTTTAGAAGTAGCTGCTGCAAATGTACTCCAATTAACATCTGGCCTATTCAGATCCCCCATCAGCAATATCTCCCCTTTTTCTGCCATTCTAAGGATACTTCCTATCATTTCCTTGTCCATGTCCTCCCCCTGAGATGGGGGTCTGTATACAACCCCTGTGCAGATTGTGGTGCCATTGCTTGTCTCCAAATTGACCCACAGTGCTTCCTTTAATCCCTGTTTACCCTTTCGTTCTGTAGCTTTGATTCCTTCCCTTATATAGAGAGCTACTCCTCCTCCTCCTGTTTTACCCTCCCTGTCCTTCCTGTAGATAGTGTATCCTGGTATGTTTACGTCCCAGTCATGGTTTTGTGTGTACCATGTTTCTGTGACTGCCACAATATCGAGATGTTCCTCCCCCATCAAGGCAACTAATTCAGGAAGCTTGTTACCCAGACTACAAGCATTAGTACTCATTGATCTCCATTTTTTGATGGCTTTATCTCTTGTAGCACTATGGAGGCACTGCACTATGCCCTCACTCTATGGTTGCAAGGCACACAAAACCCTGCCACAGTAGAACTGCTGAAAGTTGTTCTTATACATGTTGCTGCCTAGTAATCAGAAATGTTTTTTATAGCACCTGAAAGTGTTAGGTGGCACTGAGCACCACTGGCAACAGTAATGGAAAGGAAAAGGGCTAGGGTGGGGAATCTACTGGATGCCAAGGATGTGGACAAAAAAGTCACAGGATTCCAGAGCTACTGGTCTGCAGTGGACATTGTTCAAGGAATGCCATATACAGTGGTAACAGCCAGGATGCAACACAGTACCTTACAGTATTACTGAAAAATGCTGCAGTATGCTACAGGGCACAGTGAAATTCAATGGCAATTAAGCCCTTATGTCATGCAGTATTTTGCGACATGCCATTTAATGCAAGGTACTACATTGCATTCTGGATGACTCTGCTGTATACATGTTGACATGGTCATCAATGTGCAGGGGAGGGTCATGGAAGAGTGACAGCAGTGTTCTATGCCCAGAGATCATGCTATGGCATGCCATGGGCCACCCTTGCAGCTGTCCCAGTCATGAATGTTAATGGTCACACAACCTCTATGCAAACATTAACTTCAGGAAAGGCAATTTGCTTAAGTGTTTGCTGCACCATTGTTGCAGGAGAAAATACACCCCTTCAGACAACACCCCCATTTTGAGTATGGCAGTTTTGAGTAGTGGCAGTACAGGAAGCTCTATTTGGCACCAAATGGCTGATCAACCACTGCAGACATGTTTTGGGCCACTATTATCTCAGCTCAGGGTCAGGAAGAAATATGTCATGAAAGGTCATTTATTTGGATCATGGTGAGCCCAAAATAAACAATTGCAAACCCAAGAACTTCTATTCCAAAGCCCTGAACATGATTTACCATGGGAAATTAACGATGACAAAGTCAAATTTCAAAGAAATAACAAATTACATGTGTGTTCTGTTAGCTCTTGAAAAGGAAGGAACCTGCCCTGGTGGCCTCATTTATTTGGGTCATGGTGAAGAAAAAAAAATAGAAAAGCAATTTTAAACACAAGAATTTCATAGTGAAAGTACTGAGACAAGATTTACCCTGGAAGGGCACTGATAACAAAGCATGTTTTAAAGAATTACCAGATTATACTGTACAGACCTCACTGATGTGTATGTGTACAGTAATTAGTATACAATATAAGTCCTTATATGCAATCTATTTAGGGATATCCATTGGCAGGCAGGGTTAGGCAGAGGTACACACAAATATAAATGGGAAAATCTGTGACCATTTTGCTTTACATTTCTGTGGTACATTTCTGTATTGCACTCCTTTGTGCTATACACAGATTGGCCACAAATCTTTTAAAGCAATAGCACACAGGTCAGTGTACCGATATAGGGAAAGTGGTGCGTGCAGTCTGACTTTATAAGGGGGCCAGTATGCATGCAGACACTCTGCAATGCACAGTGGTTTCCTGGTGTTTTCACCTCCTGGTCACAAGGTGCACTGGACCCTACCATGGTAGAACTGCTGATAGCAGTTCTTGAATTGTACATAGATTTACAAACATTGAGAAGGACTACTAATAGCAGTAACAAAAGTGAATGTGCTAGAGACAGGGTAGCCACTGGATGCCAGAAATGTGGACAACTAAGTCGCAGGAGTCCAGAACCACTAGACCACCAGAAAAGCCTATAGAGGAGTGGTATAAATATATATCAGCTTGGCCATCATGCAGGCATTAAGGTATGGGTCAATGGGGCAACAATTTCAGTGGTACCACCAAGTGTCCAGGGCAAGAGCCATGGTTTAGCACTGAATGCCTGGTGCCATACCATGGGAAATGAATCTCCCGGTCCAGCCAAATCTCAGAAAAAGTAAAAAAAATATTTCAACAGGGAGAAGCAACAAACCAGTCAAAGGCTAATAACTAGTCACTGTCAGATTGGAATAAACAGCTCACTCACCAAGTGAGTGAGCTGTTTATTCCAATCTGCCATACCATGGGCCAGACACTGCTGGTGTCACAATCCTTTATGTCAGTGGTCATACAGCTTATGTGCAGCGTCTAATACCCGAACCTGAAATCTGCATAAGTCCCATGCAGACAGCAGGGCCCATTAGTGTATAACAGTTTTTTAGGTGGAAATACAGCAAGCTCTGCCTCACACTAAAGGCCCCCCCCCACAGCAACTGCATATAGGGCCCCCCAATATCTCAACCCATAAAGAGGAAGGAACCTCTCTTGCCTTGTGGCCTAATTTATTTGAGTTATAGTTAGCCTAAAATAGAAAAGCAATTTAAAGCACAAAACCTCAATTCAAAAGCACTGAAGCAAGAGTAAGCCTGGAAGAGCATTGGCAACACAGCCAAATTTAAACAAACAATACCAAATTACAAATACTGCAATAATGCAAGCCATTATTTATGGGAAGTATATGTATGATGATTTGCCTATACTTCCTATGATGCTTTGAATTATTGGGCATGTGTAATTTAGCAGGGACTAGAAATTAATGAGAATCTGTTGTAAAATGTAAGCAACTATTTGAAATCCTACCTAGCAAATCTGTTTCTGTATTCTATGAGTTTATTTAATGTTATTTTATAGTCAGGGAACAAGAGCTGTTTTCAAGGAAGTTTACTGCAGAAGTATTACGAAAATAATGTAGTGGATGGCAGATGAGATTCCTGAACAGTATGAAAAAACAGGAATTGTCACTGTTATTTATTGTTACTACCCCACAAAAGTACTAGCAATGCGGCTGCCCACTAAAGCTTCATATTTTAAATAAAGAAATCTGTTTTGGATTTAGTATATTTGGTTTGGGAAATCATTTTTTTTCCTTTTACAACATATTGTTCCTTATAATCATGTCCATTATAAGTGAAGTACACTGTATAGTCCATCAGGGAAGGATAATTTTCAGGCAGCCGCTATATGGTACATTTCTGCACTATACCTCTTTGTGCTATATTCAAAGGGGTAACAAATTGTTCCTTGCAATAGTCTGCAGGTCAGTGTGCCAGCACAGGAAAGGGTCTGATTTAAAAACGGTGCTGGTGTTACAGAGAGGTGCAGTGCAATGCACAACACTTCCCCTGTGCCATCACCACCAGGTCACAAGGTGCAGATCCCCCTGTCGTGGTAGAATTACTGAAAGCAGTTTTTGCATGGATCACAGTCTTGCCAGCAGGAGAAAGGTCTGCTGATGAACAGTAACAGAAGGGAATGTGGCTGGGTCGGATGGTCCACTGGATGCCAGAGGCATGAACAACTAATTCACAGGATTTGTGGGCCCTGAGTCTCCAGGGAAGACAGGTGAGGAATGGTATAAATATTTATCAGCACTGCCAGCAAGCAGCCATTAAGGTATAATCAAGTGGGACGTTACTTCAGTGGTAGCGCCACGTGCCTGGAACAACAGCCATGGTATGTCATTGAGTGTGTGGTGCCATGTCACGGGCCCTGCGGCTGTCACAGTCAAGAAGGTACGTGATCATCCAGCCTACGTGTAACCATAAGCCAAACAAAGAATATAAGTCCCGCAGCCTCTAAAATGCAAACAAGTGGAACATATCTCACTGGTCCTTTAAAAGTTTAAACAAAGTGCTAAAAGTGCAATGTGCAAAATGTTAAGGACTCAAAGATACATGGTGCTACACACGCAACAACGGGAAGCATCAGAATGAGGTTAAATCGCAGCATGTAATGTTTCAGCTGTGCAGTTGCCAGGCTTCTTCAGAGACGAATCAGGAATCTTCAGTGTTCCTCCTAAATAGTGCAAAATTTAAAATGGCCACTACATATACAATATGTGACCAAAAAAACATTAAAATTACATTGTAAACACTATTGCCAGGCACCAACTTAAGAGGAAAATTGCAAATCATAGGACAGTACCATCTATATCCATTATACCAATGCATGATATTAATAGTATTATGTTATAGTCATAAAAATATAACACAATATAGAAGATATTGGCTTTTGTGGCAACTCAAGGGGTTTACAGGAAAATCATGTAATAAAAATTAAATTATTTACCCTGGTAATGTATTAAAAAAATATTGATACCATTTGATCCACATATTGATTTGTCCAGGAGAAATGGACCATAGTGAAATCAATTATATTTAAATATGACAATCAATAACAAAATATATATATATATACTGTATATACTATATATATATATATATATATATATATATGCATCCTACATGATTTAAAAGAGTATTAAAGGTATCCCACTTTTCATTTAATTTAACTTACTGATGACTGTGAGTTGCTGTGAAGTGTCTGGCAGTAAGTTATGGTAGCTGGGGGTTGAGGAAGGAGAGACTGGAGGTAAACGCAAGCACGTAGCATGGGTAACCTGGCGCATGTTTGCCGTTATAACCAGCTGGTTATATCGGCAAATAATAACTAGGTTTCCCTTAAGGAAAAATTGCTAACAAGTAATATGATATGCCATGGCACGATTGGAAATATCAGTGATATTCCTCTCCAGTGCAATTTGACCTTATGACATCACAAGTGATGTCAAAGAACAAACTGCACGAGGGGAAATTACACTGATATTTCCAGTCATGCCATGGCATAGTTCACATAAGTAATGCCCAGTTATTTGTTTTGTGTTGTAGTTTTTAAGTTTTTTTTTATAGCAAAGAGGATTTTTTGCAGTGTGTCATTTGTCAATATGCTGCTCATGGTAGGTAACTAGGGATGTGGGAGCTGCTTTATGCCCTTTTGCCCATTACAGTAACCCCAATAGTGGCCCTGACATAATTCTTTTTTAATTTTTGGCCCCTGTGTATTAATGTCTCGCAACCAAGTAGCTGGATAATTGCTCTTCTGTACATTTTAGCCCATAGAATAAGAAGGAATGCTGGGGTGTGCTTTAAGGGTATGGGTGGGGGAAGGGGAGGTTGGGAGTTCTTTTAATTGATTATTTGTTTGATTATTGGTTAGATGTTGTTGATAAGCTGTATCCAATTCTGACCTAAGGATATGTTCTCTGATATTGTTTTGGTTCTTTGCTGTAATGTTTGAAACTTTAATAATGTGGAAATTGCTAAAAAAGGTAACTAGGGATGCTACCATGGTAGATGGGATCACCACAGCCCTAGATTTTCTGACCAACACTTCATTGGCTCTGATTGTGTGTGTGGGTGTGCTGAACAGTTTGGGAAACATGGCGGGTGGTAGCTCTTACTTAACAAGGGAGCCTGGTTGCTGTTTCATAGTTTTCTTTCCATTGTGTTCCTTTTTCTGGGAGGGGGGAGTAATTAATTGGAGCTGTGTTATCTGATTGACCCTGCCTTTTCAATCAAGTGCAAGAAATAGCTCCAGCAGCTCATCCTGTCTTTTGTTTACCACAGAGAGAAGAGCTGGAGAAGTGGTAGGTGGCACTGGGAACTAATGTGTAGACAAGTTAGTGGCCATGGAGAGAGCAGGGAGAAATAGCAAAATGATGCTGTGATAGCAAGTAGTGTTAAAGTGTGGAATGCCACAGACCAAGAGGGAAGGGATTCCACTTACGAGGAGCAGTTGGTTGTGGTCAGATCTGCTGAGTAGAGCAGCTTGTTGCCGGCTAGCAGAGGTACTGTGGGCTGATCATAGATAGGCTGCTTGGTAGTCGGGGCTGGGAAGGGAGGGAAGTTTTAGACTGTACTGTTCTTATGTTGGGAAGGGTCTGAGGGCATTCTGTACTACAAATTGTGTTATGAGTATTTTCAAAGAGTGCTAAAATGTAAATAAAAGAGTAAACCTCCCAGTGTGAATGCTGGTTTCACACTAAAGATGTTCAGTGTTGGAGCTGGCACGAGGGTGAACTTGGAGCTCTAAAAGTGAAAGTGAGTTGCGGTTAAGTGTTTTTTTGTGCCCATGCTGGACCTACTGTGTGGATGAATGACTTACAGTGAGGATAAATGTGATATTCTCACTGTAGATCTGACCACCCTGAAAATATTGGTGATATTTGCATTTTGTTTTCCTCACAGGCATTACATAACCGTAAAAAGCAGGGAAATGTAACATTAGGGTTTTCAACCTTAACTATGCATTCCCCACATCACCCTCACAAGCAGCAGAAGCGACAAGGCAACACAAGCAACCAGAGACAACCATCATCGAGTAAGGCAAACAACATACAACTCTACAGATAAAACAAGAGATATCCATCATCATGGTACACAAGGTGTATTAGGTCCACTGCCATGCCAGTGTGTTGGGCGATGCCCACATGCTGGGCACCATGTGGGGGACACTGCAGGCACTGTACCCCAAAGTGTTTCCTAGAGACCAACTGGGAGGCTAATGTAGTTCTGTGGTATGGAAGAGTGAATGTGGAGGGCAGGTATGAGACTAGAGCCAGGTGCAAAACCCAACACACAACCATCATAGCAGACATCCTAGCCCCTTCCCCCAAACAGAGTTGCATGCAGCAGAACTCATACAACACCATTGCAGTGCTGGTAACAGTTCTGCCATTACCCGTTCCTCTCTACATTCACCCACCCATCCACTGTGGTCATTAGAGCTTTCAGGTAGGCATCTGTTCAGAGTGCTGTTCCAACACACTGCCTTGACAGTGAAAATCAGGGCACATCCCCAAAACCAGTGCTATGCCAGTTGAGTTCATACAGAACAATTGCAGTGCTGTCATTATCCATCCCATCATCCATCCTGACAAACACCATGCCTGTGTATGCAGTAACCCCCGGGTGTACTGTAGCATGTACAGACCCTAAACATACTGCCATAGCCGTGCACATCAGGCTGCCATCACAACACAGTGTCAAGAAAGTGTAACTTATACAGTATCACTGTTGTACTGGTGTCACTACTCCTGTTTTGCATCTGTCTCCCACTACCTGGGCCTGTCTACTGCCATGTCTCCCATGACCCTGGCAGCAAGTCAGTGCTCAACACATAGGGCCAACACCCAACAGAGTGGCATGACAGTGGACAGCATACAATTCCATTGTGATGCTGGTGTCATGCCTTATGTCAGTCTGTTGTGTGCCAAGAGACCTCTCTGTTCAGTCAGTTTGCCCCTCTTCTAACCCTGGCAACACTTATGATAGGTGTTTTCTTGGGCACTGCACCAACAGAGTGCCATGCCAGAGTGCTTTCAGATGATCCTGAAACACACGTTCATGCTAACAGATCCCATGCAGTCGTTTTGAGGTGCTGGTGTCACTTTTCCCAGAACTCATCTGTCTCTGAGCAACCATGCGCATGCACTGCTGAGCACCCCATCTAAGGGTGGCCACCATGTAGTTGTCTTTGTCACATAGTCCCATTATAGCATGCATCAGAAAACCCCCAACATGTTGGCATGACATCAGAACTCATAGAACACCACTGTGCTGTTGATAACACCCCCTGCTACAGTATTACTGATCTACCTTCCACCAGCCCTCCATATGCACTGCCCCATCCCCCACAACCCTGTCAGCCTCCCAGTCGGTCTCTAGGGAGCACTTCGGGGTGCGGTGCCCGCAGTGACCCCCCCCATGCAAGCATGCAGGCGTCCCCTCAACACACTGGCATGGCAGCATACCTCATACACCTGGTGGACCATGATGATGGAGAGTTGAGTGTTGTTTGCCTTACTTAATGATGGTTGTTTCTGGTTGCTAGTGTTGCCTTGTCCCTTCTGCTGCTTGTGAGGCTGGTGTGGCGGAATGCTGAGTTAGAGTTGAAAACCCTAACATTGAATTTCCCTGCTTTTTACAGTTTGATATCAGCCCTAACTGTTGCATTAATGGATTATTTGGCAAATAATTTCCTTTCTTTTGGAGATAGTGTAATCATATATTTATTGGCCTGTGGGAGTGCAGTGCCCTTTGGGTACTGCACTCCCATCCCTCCATAGATATGTATATGTCTGTCCCTGTGGAAGGGCCCTACACTACCATTTATCAGACAGCAGTGAATAAATTGCCAGCATTACCATCTGATTACCCCACCCCATGTACAGTACCTGGTACAGAAAATGTTTGAGTCCCTGCCAAAATATAATTCCACACAACTACAATGCCATTCCATGCCACAGGTGTGAAAACACATTTTGACCATGATTTGAAAAATGACAACTGTGACATACATGAGGTGGGGTAATAAGAATTCTTTGTTGAAAATTTGGGGTCAAAGTATCTTTTCAAAATAGCCTTCTTATGACCCCAACCTCAGGAACAATATGACTGTCATTATACAAATCCCACCAGAAAGGAGAAATTGCCAAGCGACTGCTAAATCACCTTTCATAGAAACATAGAATTTGATGGCAGATAAGGACCACTTGGCCCACCCAGTCTGCCCATTTCCCTACCTACTGGATAAGCTGCAGATCCTAGTTAACCAGCAGCCTACTTCTTCCTACCCACACCCCCCAAAATTGCCTTATGACTGTCCCATGCATGCTTGAATTCCACCACTGTTTTTGACTCCACAACCTCCTCCAGAAGGCTGTTCCATGCATCCACAACCCTCTCTGTGAAAAAATACTTCCTTAAATTACCTCTGAGCCGCCCTCTATCTTCAAATTGTGCACCCTTGTTCTTGCACACCTCTTTTTTTGAAAGATGCTACCCTTTTGGACTTTGTTGATTTCCTTGAGGTACTTGAAAGTTTCTATCATGTCCCCCCTCTCCCTCCTTTCCTCGAGGCTATATATATTAAGCTCCTTAAGTCTCTCTTCATATGTCTTTCGGTGCAGACCCTGCACCATTTTAATTGCCCTCCTCTGGACAGCTTCCATCCTCTCTATGTCTTTGCGGAGATTGGGTCTCCAGAACTGCATGCAGTACTCCAGATGAGGTCTCACCAGCTGTCTGTACAGAGGGATAGTTACTTCCTGTTTTCTACTGGTGATGCCTCTCCCTATGCATCCCAGTATCCCCACAGCCCTCCTTACTGCCCTCTCACATTGCTTGCCCACCCTTAGGTCATCTGATATGACTACCCCAGGTCCCTTTCCATTTTTGTTGTTATGACAGTCATATTATTCATGAGGTGGAGTCCCCTAAAGACTATGTTGAAAATTTGGGGTCAAAATGTCAAAAAATGGCTGAATTATGCATAAAAGTTGAAACACCCATTGAAATACATTGAACTGCATTTACCTTAGTTTCTCATATTGCAGTCATCGGTTCCAGCAGCAAAATGTGTCTTCAATTGGAGAGTGGATCTCAAACCTGGAACCTGTTCAGGTGAGTGAGGGTGTGTGTGGGTTGGGCATGTGGTGTAGGGGATGCAGGGTGGTGGCTATTGAGTGGGAGGTCAGGGTAGGAGGTTTGGTTCACCGGAGGGACCATTTTCTTTTTTACAGGTTTATTACCAAAAAAAAAAGACATTGAGCTGGCACAGTGGCACAAAGGGCTGAGGTGCTGGACTCCTTACCTTGCACCACACTGGTGACCCGGGTTCTGGAACAGACTCAGATCATCGTGGACCCAGTATGGGATGGAGGGTGGGAGTAAGATTGAGCAGCCAGAAGGCAGATCTCCTATCCCGGGGTGGCTGCCACCCCCCATAGTCTTGCTGCCACCAGGTGGAGGTCCAGTAGTCAGTGTAGGCGGAAGGGGTGACACACAGTGGGGAGGGCGCTTCGAGATGCGGCATGTGCATGCCTTCACATGCACCGCCAAGGTATGGGGATGAGTTATGGGGAGAAAATGGGAAAAATGCTTAAATATATATGGGAAAAACAAGACATCAAGGGACCATTTTCTTTATTTCAGCATATACAGAGAATGGGAGGGTTCGGGTGCCACTAGACACCAGGGAAACAAGAGACACAACAATCAGACATTGGGGGGGTGCCACTAGATGCCAGGGTAGCAAGATGGGCAGAGATGGTGCTAAGTGAGAGATTAGGGTGGAGGGGTTTCAGTTAACCAAGAGATCATTTTCTGTTATACAGGTTTATTACAAAAAAAGACATCATGGGCCCATTTTCTTTATTTCAGCATATACAGAGTATGGGATGGTGGTGGGTGCTACTAGACACCAGGGAAACTAGAGGCACAGTGATCAGAGGGTGAGGGGGTGACACCAGGGAAACAAGATGGACAGCAATGGGAGGCTGGGGTGCCAGTAGACAGAACTGATTTATTTTTTACAGGTTTATAACAAAAAAAAAGACATTGAGAAACTATAGAAGGGAAACAAGACAGACAAGGGGTATGGCAATCAGAGCAGGTGTGCCATTAGACACCAGAGAATTAAAAGAAAATAATGGGAATGGCAGTCGGGTGCCACTAGACACCAGGTAAAATGATAGTATCAATGGGGAGGGTGATCGGAGGGTGGGGGTGCCAATAGACACCAAGGAAATGAAGGGGTAGGGGTATTGGAGGGTGGGGGTGCCACTAGACACCAGGGAAAACATTATAGTACCAGTGATGGCAATCAGAAACATAACAAAGGATTCTCAAGTCATGAAAAAGGAATCCTTTTTTATGATTCGTGTTACAAAAAAGAATTCTTTTCTCATATCACATGGTCATGAAAAGGGATTCATAAAAGTAAAAAAAAAATTCCCGGGCATGTCTGCCACTGTGAAGTGCAGATTACACAAAAGGCGGGCCTCAATTAGCCAACTAGGTGTGTTGGTCTCTCTCCAGGATGTCATTTTTGTGGCTTTTAAATTGTGTTTTTTTAAGAAAAAACAGAAACAAGATGGTGGCAAATGAAAAAGGAATTTTCCCAGATGAAACAGCATTCCTTTTTCATTTCATACAGCTACCTTTTAGTATTTACTAAGCATGCTCAGAAATTATTTTTTCGGTTTTTAAAAGTGCAATAAGTTAGAAACAGCGTATTATTTTTTTTACCAGATTAGCAAAAAGCACATCTGTGAGCTAGTCCCTTTCTGCCCTGAAAATTTCAGACCAAGATTCCAAACCCTTGGGGCTCTAGACAAGTTCAAAGAAAAACCTCAGCAAAGTCAATGAGCGAAAAAGTGCTTATTTCATCTCTTCAGAACTCGGACACTACACATCCAACTGGAATGTAACTTACAGCATACAGAGATCTTCCCTGGGTGATGGTGCATGTGAATTTGCATGCAAATCCATTGACTGGTTGCAAAGTTATTAAGGTGCAATATTTCAAGTTTATCATCGAAGTGCCTACTCAACCCTAACTATAGGGACATGACCACACTCCTATAGATATAGATAAAGATTTCTATATTATAGTGGCATCGTAGCACCCCTGTAGTAAGGGCTGAGAAGCCTGTTTAATATTAAGGCCCAATTTTTGCACCTTAATAACTTTGGCAGCATTCAACAAAATAGCACAAAATTTAGCATGTGCAGTCAGGCTGGCAGAGTCTCAAGACATGAAAAGTTTCATGATGGCATACTGTTCAGCTGTCAAGATATGGAATGCTAAAAAATGCCAACAAATGGTGTACGGTTCACTATACAGAACATGAGGTTTCTTTTACCCTCACACACAGCCTAGAGGATGCAGAATGTTTTCATGACACTTTCAAGGTGGAAGTGGCCTGTACTGAGGTAGTGCCTTTTGGCAGTTTTTTGTAAAAAATATTCTATTGTTCCAGAGTCACAAGGATTTTTTCAGATAACCATCAAGTTCGACTGGTAAAAAAACACTGACCTTGAGTGCTTATTTTCATGATTTACTTGTTGTGAGGAAAAAAAAGATTGCGATGATTGCCATCTTGTTATGTTTTTAAACTCAAAAGCATTGAAAATACATAAAAATGATGTATTTTCAAAAAAACAAACACTTGAACCTAGGTAAACAGGACCTGTTTAGTTAGATTCTGGTGTTTGTTTGTTTTTTCTTTAAAATTGCTTTGGAAATAATGTTTCCAGGCACCCAAAAATCTTGGGTGCCCAGCTTACCAAGAGGAGCCATTCACCCATGCTGTCAGCATGACTCTCTTGAATTCTGAAGCCACAGCTGGAGTTACGCTGCCAGCTTCAGCAGAAGCAGTGAGTTGGTAATCCCCTGCTCTGTCTATCTGTCTGTCAGTGTGTCTACCTACCTACCTATCTGAATGTCTGTTTGTATGTCTACCTACCTACCTACCTAACAATCTATCTGACTGTCTGTTTGTATGCTCATCCATCTATCCAGCTGTCTAGCTATCCCCAGCTACTGCAAAACAAGTAAATCTTGAGCAAGTAAATTTTTTCATTTCCAGGTACTGGCAATAAATAGTGAAAATTCAATTCTGTTGGCCAACACAGGTTCCATTAATGGTTTATCAACAGATGCATTGAGAAAGGAAAGGCAAGAAAAGGCTTCACTCTAACATTGATTATAGCTGCTACCATGCTAATTAGCTTCTACCAGATCATTTGTTCTATCTCCCTGCCAGTCAGCTGGTAGGCAGTGAAACAATTACACTGACAGGTAATCAGCAGATCTACCATTTGCATTCATTCCTGCTCCCTGACAGAGTAAATCAACTGGTAGATGGTAACAAAAATGCATTGACTGATGGGTGCTCTGCTCATCTAGGTGAAGAGGGTATCTCCTTAACAGCTCATCTTACTCACTCTTGCTCACTACTACAAGCTGCAGCACAAGTCTGTGACTGTCTGCAGCTGTATCATCTGTAAGTCCAAAGCATGTCTTTAGTACAGTGGCTGCAGAGAAGTAGGGGACTGAAATGGGAGTTTTCTGTTATAAACAAGATAACATCAGATGCACTTAGTGGCTGTGCCAGTATCCCCTTCAATACTGCTTCTAGTATTGTTCATGAGCTGCATACTGTGGCCTACCCCAAAAATGGAAATTAACAGACTTTGCCAAATACACTCCAGAACTGTGTTAGAAGTGGGAACGTATGTCACTTTAAATTGGGTTATAAATGCTGTTTGCTATTATTGTGCTAAACAAGAAAGGACAATGAATATTGAGAAACTTCTTTAAAAAAATATACCTTTTTAATGGTATTCTTTATTTTGCAGGAAACATTGAAATGATCCAAATTCACTGAATTGGAAAATGAAAAATGAAATTACTGCAGCTGTAGAATGGACAGCTCAGCAGTGTACAGAATAGCCCTCAAACAACCCATTACTGAACTGAATTGACTTTTAACTGTCTTTTTATCTTTACACTCAATAAAGATTCACTAATAAATACGTTTACTGTTACTCAATGTGCGAATATACTGAAATATACTTGACAGTTAACATTACCCGTTCTACAGTGTCTAGCTACCTAGCTACTATATATTACTAGTAGATGAGGGAGCCCATCCCAGTAACACTTATTTCCCCCCAGGTCATGCACCCCACTTTCCCATGTGTAAAGGGGAACTGTTAGCTTTCTAGGAGCAGAGAAGCAGGACCTTTTGGTTCTAATTAACAAAAACACAAACACTGTGAAACTGTTTAATAATTTTCAATGCAGGAATCTCAGTTTTTATCTGATTTATCCCATGCCCCCCTACCAGCCATTATTTTCTCAGAGTCTCCCACTGCAGCACTGTGATTAATTAAGATTCCAGCATTGTAAGTTATTAAAAACATTTCTACAGTTTGTTTTTTGTTACTCAAGACCTAACAGTCATGCATCTCTGCTCAGCGGCAGTTCCACTTTAAGTGTTTAATGACATGTATAACATAAAAGAACAATTGTTAATATATAATAATAACTAGTGATGTCCACTATCAACTCATTTTCACAACTTTTAAAAGTCATATCAACCCGCAGGTTGATATGAAAAAACTCGTATCAACCTGGGGGTCGATACGACTTTTACATCCTCGCGCCGAGAAGCATCACAAACCAATGAGACAGTCAATGGCAGCATGAGATAGTTCTCCAATGGTAAACACACACTTGTAACCTTCACATTGCTAAAAATCAAAATAAGCGATCAGCAACTCCTAATCAGAAAGGGTAACACAATGGAGAACTGTTTCGTTGCAGCCCCATTTATGCAGTTTAGTTTTGTGTCATAAACTTTTACCCTGACACATCGAGATGACATAGCAGTGCTGGGTAACTGGTTAAGATGCAGTTAACAGGTTTTTTTTGCCCCAGTATTATAAAAAATAAAACATATGTAGGTGGTTGATATGGATTTTTTTACCACACCCTCATTGTGCGATAAAAGTGAAACCTCTCGAGCTTCGCTTTCCAGGTTTACATATTATCACACAACTTGGGTGTGTAAAAAAAATATATATCAGCACCTACATATGCATTATTCTCTATATAATATATTATTTACAAAAACCTCAATTTCCATGCCCCAGTCCATGTGTGTTCTAAGTCAATTATAGGGTCTGGGGCAGTGAGCATGAAACAGTGACTTTGAACCCAGTAGTTTAATATCTTGCACACAAATCTCTTTAATTCAGAACAAAATGGTAACTACTTTTAATGGATGGTTTAGTTAATTGTATAGCCACAAAAGATACCCACACCCCACATTCCTTCCTAATGTTATATCTTGCCCAAAAGCCTCCCAGGGATGTAGTGGTTTTAAAACTAACATCAAAACTGAGGTCACCAAAAGCAAGTATCAAAGCAAACATTTCCCAAGCATAAAACTGCGTGGAGTCTTTCAAAACCACTATTCCTACATAGGTCCTATCTGGTAGAGAGTCCAGGCTATGCCTGCATCTTTGTTTCACTGCATTCATTTAAGGTACAGCATCCGATACAGTAGCCCCTCCTGCAAAAAGTGCTGACAAGTTCAGATATAACTTTTTTGCAACAACTGCACCTTTTAGACTTACTATAATATGCATTAACACTATGAATTAAACAAAATCAAAATGTGTTTTGTAATTCATTCTAAGTTGAATAAAAGAAATCTGAATTGTCTTCCTTCTTTTGTAATATCACAACACACATGCAACACAATGTGTGAACAAACAGCTGTCAAAATACAGAGTTGAGTAGGTAGCAATCAGAAAAACAAGTTTGACTAGTGCAATTCCATATCAGTAACTCTGTTAGTGTTTGTGTAACATATGTGAGCAGTCTTAGCTGTCATATTTCAAGGTGTTCTTCACTGGACAGTCAGACATATCAAATCAATAATAAAAAAAATTAATCTTTGCCAGAAACTGCAGAATTTAAAAATAATTAGCTGCTAAAAATATAATTTAAACATGCCTAATTTTAATTAAAGCTTTCTAAAGGATTTACAACTGACGTTCAGCATCCCTCCGAACCCATTTAACACTATGTGCCTGACCCAAAAGTATGAAAAATGCAACCTGTCAAAATGTATGCCTCTGAACTATGTTGCCATAGAGTCTTGTTTACCTGTTCATGAAACTAACAACCATTTAGAAAGCACAACTAGTAATTTGGTAAGTGTGCTTACAGTATGGACATATCCATATTTATTCCTCCATTAATAAAGCCCACAATGTAGGAGCAGCGGGTTCGGTGCTGAACATGAGACGGCAGCTACACTTCCAAAGTCACAACACTACAGTCTAGATAGGGCATGAAAAACCAGCAAAGAACTTAAATGCTCTTAAATGAATGAGCTGAGCAGAATAATTATTTGCTGTACAGTCATTTGTAAATCTGCTATGTATGAGAACTTTGGAGCACGAATTAAAACCACACTCATTTAAGAGCATTTCGATTCTCTGCTGGTTTTTCGTGTGCTGTATACCTTTCTGTATTCCTTATTTAGCCTTGTATTCTCAGTCCAGTGTCTATTTTGGTCATCAGATGCTAACTTCTTGGTATCATCCTGCTTGTAAGTGTTCTAGTCATGGACTGTAGAAGAGGGGTGGGAGACTCCAGTGAAGATGACTGAATTGACATATTCAATTAAATTATGCAGTGTGGGGGGGGATGGGCATACTATAAGTTATTCAGTAGAATACATAAGACCTGGCGTCCTTCCCCTACTGTGCATTAGAAACAAATGAGTGAGCTGGGCATGTATTAAACAAAGCTAATTTGGTAAAACCACAATAATACAACAATTGGGATAGGACAGGGAAATAACGATGGATGACATACAGATAAAAAAAAAAGATTTTTCAAAATAGAGGTATTGTTAAAGTCATATTACATGTGAAAATGAATCATTCTTCCAGAAATGTTCCATCACCCTCCAACCCCTTCTCTGATCTCCGGAGTCCCCCACCCCTTCCATCCAGTAATGGGAATTAGGTGTTTTTACAATGGCAGTGTTTCAATATAATTGGGATACATTGTAGAGTTGAAATATTGTTTGTTATTTAAGCCAAGAAACCACACTGCAAAGATAGAGACATTTTGCTGTTTGTTTTCATTTCCAACACCACTTGAAAGATCAATATTATTTTATCAGTGTGTTAAGATAAGTACAAGAAAAGAGCACTGTCCTCCTGAATAAAAGTTGAACAATGATCTGATAGAAAATATATTTTACAGAAGGAAGAGGAATGAATACGTACACATGGAAAATGGATCACTTGTATTTTAGTTGTTTGTTTTGTTATTTATTTATTTTTACCTTAAAGATAAATGTAGGGATAATATAAAAGTTATAATTTAATACTAAGTTGCACTGTCACAGTGGCAAGTTACATTGTTGGCACCTGAAGGATTTATCTTTCTTTGGACTAGTCATGGACACACACAATTGATTTCACCCTGCTTGTCCCTTTCCTAATAGAAATGGGTATAATATTAAATCTTGTTAAGTTTCTTGTGTAAATTATCTGGGAGCATTAACATTGTTAAATAGGAATAGAAATTAATGCATTCAAACATCCTAATAAAATTAATCTCACTCACTGCAATTGTATTGAAGGATAGTGTGTATGTGTGTGTGTGTGTGTGTGTGTGTGTGTGTGTGTGTGTGTGTGTGTGTGTGTGTGTGTGTGTTGGGGGACTTCATTGAAGATGACTGAATTGATACATTCAACTTAATTACATAGTGTGGAGGGGGGGTGTAGAACAGGCATAGAATACATCAGACCCAGTGTCCTCCCCTACCTCACCTTAGAAGCAAATGAGTGAGCTGGGCAGATATGGACCAAAGATAATTTGGTTAAGACCACAATAATACAACACATGGGATAGTATAGAGAAATTAAGAGGAATGACATACAGGTAAACAAAAATGGAAATATTTTTCAAAATAGAGGTATTGTTACAGTCATATTACATGTGAAAATGAATCATTCTTCCAGAAATGTTCCAGCACCCTCCCACCCCTTCTGTTATCTGTGCCTCCCACCTTCCATCCATTGATGGGAATTTGATCTTTTTTACAGTGGCAGTGTTTCAATATAATTGTGCTACATCGTGCAGCAGAAATATAATTTGTTATTTAAGCCAAGATAGCACGCTGCAAAGATAGACACATTTCTGTTGTCTGTTTTCATTTCCACTACCACTTGAAATGTCAATATTATTTTCTAAGTGAGTTAAGAGAAGTACATGAAAATATTACTGTCCTCCTGAGTAAAAGTTGAAAAATGATCTGACCGAAAATACATTTTACAGAAGGAAGAGGAATGAATAAGTACACATGGATAATGGATCACTTTTATTTTAGTTGTCTGTATTGATAAATTTATTCTTACTTTACAGATAAATGTACACCTGAAGGTTTTATCTTTCTTTTGGCTGGTCATGGACGCTCAATTGATTTCACCGTGTTTGTCCATTTCCTAGTAGAAATGGCTATAATATTAAATATTTATAAGTTTCTTGTGTAAATTATCTGGAAGGGTTATCATTGGTTAATAGGAAAACAAATAAACACATTCAAACATCCTAATAAAATTAAGCTCATTTACACCAATTGTATTGAAGGATAGTGTGTGTGTGTGTGTGTGTGTGTGTGTGTGTGTTGGGGGAAACTTAGTTGAAGATGATTGAATTGATACACACAATTAAATTATGTAGTGCGGGGGGGAGAACGGGCATAAAATACATCAGACCCAGTGTCCTCCCCCTACCTCACCTTAGAAGCAAAATAGTGAGCTGGGCAGATAATGACCAAAGATAATTTGGTAAGACCACAATAATACAACAAATGGGATAATACAGGGAAATTAGGAGGTATGACATAGAGATAAAAAAAAAACAGAAAGATTTTTCAAAACAGAGATATTGTTAAAGTCACACAACATGAAGATGCATCATTCTTCCAGAAATGTTCTAGCACCCCCCTTCTCTGATCTGTGGAGACCCCCCCATCCTTTGATGGGAATTTGAATTTGTTTTACAACTGCAGTGTTTAAATATAATTGGTATACATTGTACAGCAGAAATAGTGTTTGTTATTTAAGCCAAGATACCACGCTATAAAAATTGAGACATTTTGTTGTTTATTTTCAATTTCATCACCACGTAAAACATCAATATTATTTTATAACCCATTTAAGATGAGTTCATGAAAAGATCACTATCCCCCTGAATAATAGTTAAACAATGATCTGGCAGAAAACACATTCAACAGAAGGAAAATGAATAAATAAGTACACTTGGAAAATGGATCTCTTGCATTTTAGTTGTTTATTTACTTTATTTATTTAGTTTTTTTATTAATTTACATATAAATATGGGGGTAAAATAGCAGTTATTGTACACTTACACAACTTATTTCTTTCATTTTTGAAATAGTATAATAGTGTCCTTTTTTTACTCTGGGAGGGCAGGGTTCACAGGACCCTGTGCTCCTATACCTTCGTAGATGCATATATGTATGTAGCTGTGGGCCCAGTACTTCTACTTATAGGACAACAGTGACCAAACTGTCAGCATAGACAGCTTAATATCCTACCTAATGTACCCAGTAAAGAAAGTGTTCACATCCTTGCCAAAAAGTAATTCTGCGCAACTGCAACAGCATTCCATGTCACAGGTGTGAAAACGTAGAAAAGCCATGTTGAAAATTTGGTGGAAAAAAATCCTCAAATGGCAAAATTATGAACATAAGTTCAAAACGCCATTGAAATACATTATGCAGCAGTTACCTTTATTCCTCAGTTCACAGTTTGGTTTTGAAGAGTGCAGATGTGTCTCAGTTCACAGAAGATGACAGGCTATGACCTCCAGTAGTAAGTATGGGGTAAGGAGAGGTGTGGGGTGGTGGGTGTTTAGGGGGAGTGTAGTGATGTGGGAAGGGGAGTGGGAGAGACAATGAGGGACCATTTTCAGGATTAAAAAAGATGTCGGGAGATGGTTTTCTTTTTTTGCAGGCACAATAAATCTATTTTGGAACACTGGGAGTGGACTCCCCAGTGTTCCACTCTGTTTGAGGGGGGAATCTGATACTATGTCTGGGCAGGGTTCTGATATCCTCATACTCGGCACTGTTGGGATGTGGCACTTTCACTCAGTGAGGGCTGTACATACTTAATTTCCTAAATTCTGTCTTTGAAACCTTGTGGCATTATTGCTTTATGTATTTCTGTTTAGTCACTATTTTGCTGTTTTGAGACAGTTTCCCATTCTTTTTTTGCATACCTTTCAACAAATGACATGATAACTGAGAGTGTAGAATATTTACACATAGACAAAAATATATAGCAATAAATAATGCCACATGGTTTCAGAGGTAGCATTTAGGAAATGAAGTATGTACAGCCTCAATCGAGTGAAAGTGAATGCCATTCAGTGAAAGTGCTGAAAACAGTGCCAAGTTTGAGGACATTGGGACCCTACACAGACATAGCATTAATGCATGCAGCAGGTACACAAACTTGACAGTGCACAACAAAGCTCCACTGCTGGTGTGGTGGCACTACACTGACGGTGAGCTGAATTTCACCAAGTATAAGAATGTTAAGGCTCATTTCACAAATGCAATTAAACACTGACATACTGTTTTGGGGGCACTAACCAAAATACACAGTAAAAACATACTGCATATATTTTATATAACTTGGGTTGACAGTGTCCCTTTAAGAACTAGTGAAGTGGATTAGTTGGAGGGATTCAATATATTATTTACCCAACCTGCAGTCAGAGTGATCTGTGAAGTGCAAATAAAGTGCAGAGTACAGAATGCAAGAGTGCACACAAGCATAAACATGTTCAAAAAAAGCAGCCTTTTGAGTTGTAATAGGGTGGCAGTAAGATGCACGGAAGCTCGACTATAACTTAAGTGTCAATAGGAAACAGTGTCTCGTATCCCAAAATTGATAGAGATAATAGGTGAAAAAAACAAACAAAAGTGTTGGGATGGTAAATAGCAGTAAGAATACTACAAATATTGAATTAAGTAAAGTCAGAGCACCCTCTCTAGCAGCAATTATCCGATCAGTTGTAGCAGCCGTTACAATATATCACAATCAAATGTTACAAAGAGGGTGAGCTACTCAAAACTCCCCCAACCCAACAAGGGCACCAATTCTAATAAAGAGCAATAGTACACAAATGATTATGGGAGGATAATACAGCAAACAGTTCTCTGGTTCGATTATATAACACAGCTTTTAGTCTGGTTTTTAAATGTGAACAAAGCAGTGGAAATAGTATAGACTTAGACAGTAGCACAGGATAGAGTATGGATTGGCTCTGAGCTAAACCAAATATCACAAAGTACATATAACGAATACAGTAAGAAAATATTGTTCATCCCAAAAGCTGAACTTTAGGCTTTAGGCTTTTAAGCTTTTAAAAATATTTAAAATGTTTAAGGTAAGAAAAACCTGTGACTCTTTCAGCTTGGGTCCGAACACTGGGTCCATTATTTTCCTCCGGTGCTGTATGTTCAGGATACAGTTACAGACATTCATTAATTTGCTTATCCTTCCTTCTGAACATTAAGCTCTGAAGGTTCAAATGGCTCCAATGGTTAAAGAACAAAAATGAGCCACACCAAGATGACCTGGGGTGCTCACTGACAACACCAGGACTTTGGTTGAGGACCCCAATAAAATTGTAGAGGTATGGTACGGGCTTAGGGGTTTTAGTGGAGGCCCCTTTCCCAACTTGTCTCTGCCTGGGGGATAAACCATGGCTCCATGGGGGGAGGTCCTTTCAGTGATCTGGGTGAGTGACAGTGCCAGTGATCAAGAGGGCATAAAAGCATGTTTTCCAAAAAAAAAAAATTCTCTCAAGACTAAATCCTTTTTTTGTGAGATTAAATCCTTTATCGAACTTTATACATCTATCCTTAAAAATGAACTTCCCATTGGATATAATGGGAACTTAAAAACTTAATAATTTTGCAACAGTTTCATATTTTTGCACCACACTAACAGTGGCAGTTCTATTACCCAAGTTCTTTCTACCATAAAAAATCTAAGCAAAATTCCATACCTTCTGGGTGCAAGGTGAAGACGAAAAAACTGCAAAAAATAGTACATTTTACTTTTTTCACTATCCGGATCTCAGAACCCACACATCCAACTGGAACAAAACTTGCCACATTAAGAGAGCTACCCTACATGACAGCGCATAACAAATTGTGTGCAAATCTATTGATCAGTTGCAAAGTTATTAAAATGCAAAATTTGAAATTTAACATTAAACAGGCTACTCAACCCTAACTATAGGGGCACGACCATGTTATATATATATATATATATATATATATATATATGACAGCTCATTCACTGAGTGTGTACTATATGCTGTACGTGCTCAGACGGAGATCAGTCAGTAGCTGGCTGTGGTGGTGAGAAGTGGGCTGTGCCAGTCACTGGCTGCATGTGGTTGGGTGTGGGGTGGTCTGGCACTGCCGGATAGGGGGCCACTAGACTATAAAGGATAATGGGGCTTTTTCATACTTGTACAGTGTGCGACAGTGCCATGATGTGGTTTGGGGGATTGGGGCTTGTGTGTGTGTTGGGAGGCTGTTACTATTATGGGAATCGGAACTTGAGGGGTAGTCTGCTAGCCCTGAGGGGCTTTTGTGTATGCACATTGGTGGACTGGGGCAGGGGGGGCCGGTAGTCTTGTAGGGCTTTACAGACTTAGGTACTGGGGATGGGGGGGCACTGTGAGTAGCCCTGCGGGGCTAATGAACAAGTACTGGATGTCCGGGGCATGCAGCAGCCCTGTGGGGCTGTTTGACATTGGGAGGTATGGATAGCATTATGGGGCATGCCCGTGCTGTTCCTGGGTCAGGACATGGGGTGGGAACAGAACTAGTCCCGTGTCCCTTTTGTGTTTTGGGTTCAGGGCAGTGTTGGAGGGGTGGCATACCACTGGGAGGATGGGTGGGCAGCACATACAGGCAACCTCCAGGGGTATGCATATAGTTACACCAGCTATATGCTGGTGTAACTCACACTGATGGTTTTCCCTTGGGGGTTGTTGTAGAATAGCATGCTGGGTGACTTTGCTGCTGCCCTTCCAGAATAGGCATAAACTCCCTAGCTCCATGTCGCAGGGGGTTTATGACATCACTGGTGGCGTAATTCCACTTTAGTGCAAGCAGCCTGCGGCATGTTACAGGATGCTTTGTAGAATACCGTATGTCTCAACAGTTGGCGTAACTTACTACTTAAACCATTTTTGGGGACGCAAGTCAAGTTATGCCAAACATAACCTTTTTTATAATCGGGCCCATGATCTGAAAGTGAAAGCAGGTAAATAGCACCAAAAAAACAGTTTCTTTGTTACTTCATAGCAAGAAAACAGTTAAGACATTTGGGCTGAAATTTGCAGGGTGGCAAGCCCTTGCCCCACAGATGTGCCCTTTGCTGGTTTGGTGAAGAAAATTACACTGGTTCCATAATTACAACACTCCAAATTTGTGACTTTTCCCATAGGATAACATTGTGGTAGTCATGGTGCCTTTCAGTGGCTTTATCGTGAAAACAGTTCGAGATATGGATTTTTTTTGCTAAGTGCACCTTAGTACACCTTTTGGTGTGCTAAGTATGTGTGGAGGTGGCCAAGCCATGAATACAACTGTGAAGGAATTTTTTCCAAATATGGTTCCTGAGATATTGCAACTTTTGCAGCACAAGGGTAACCTGTAATGACTCTAAGAGTGTGCTTTGTCTGTATACTTATGGGTACATGGGCCCTGCGCTGCCACATTTAGATCCCATTATGCAATAATGGGAGTGCAGGGCCCTACATTATGCAGTAGTGAGAGCGTGGGGTCCAGAGGGCCCTGTGCTTTCACACGGAGATGTGACATCACTAAAATATCAGTATACTTATGTATAGATGGGAGCTCAGAGCCTGGATAAAAATTAGAGACAATTACAAAATGTATGCATGATGGGGACCCTGCACTCCCACAACCACATACAAGTAATATACTTTCTCAAAAAAGAGGGAAATTCATTGCAAAAACTTTGTTAATCCATCAGTTAGGGTTGTCATTACAGTGACAAAAAGTTAGGAAATTTGATGTTAGGGTTACCAACCCCTACCCCCACCCAACCCCACTCTCCACACACCAACAGGCATTGGGTGTGCCTTGGGAATCATCAGGCCTAACTCTCAGCCCATTGTCCTATATTGTAACCTCAGCTTCCTTACAAATGGAATGGGAGGAGAATTAGGCTAACCAAGGCACACCTCAATGTCTGTTAGTGTGTGGAGAGGGAAGGGCGGGGTTACTACACCCTAACATTAATTTCTAAACTTTAGTCACTGTAATGACAGCCCTAACTGATGCATTAATGAAGCTACGCAATGAAAAATATATATATATATATATATATATATATATATAAAGAGAGAAAGATACATAGATATGTATGCATAGATAGATAGATAGATAGAGACTGTTAGGTTCAGGAGGCACCCTGGGTTACGACGGGCATCTCGGAGAGGCCAGACGTGGTTGATGCCCGTCCCTAGGGAGTCCACCAGACCGAGTGGTCAGGTAACCCGAGGGGCTGCTCCACCCTCCAATCCTCTGACGGCAGTGCTGTGCAATGCCAGATCGATCAGAAACAAGACGGTAATTATTGCTGCCTTGATTTCATCAGTCGATATAGCTTGTATTATGGAGACCTGGGTGGGTGACGATGCAGGCCCCATTTTTGAGGCTGCAGTCCCTCCCGGGTATACCGTGGTGCACTGCCCCAGAGTGAATCGCAGGGGTGGCGGTGTAGCCATCTGCTTTAGATCCTGCCTGACCTTCGCCGTGCACCCGGTGGAAACTCCAGGTACTTTTGAGTGTGTGGCTATCCGCGGTGGTCTTGGCGCGGGCTGCAGGATCTTCCTCATCTATCGCCCTTCTGGCCCGATGGGGAATTTCCTGCAGGAGTCTGCCGAGTTCATTGCAGGTGAAACATTGGGATCCCCCAGATGTGTTTTTCTTGGGGATTTCAATGTTTGGAGTGGATGATAGAGATCAAAATGCAGCAGTGATTTCTTGCAGGTTATGTCCTCTTTAGGATTGGCCTTGAAGTCGTTGCTGCACCACCCATCAGGATGGCCATATTGGACCTGGTGTTTTCACTGGGGCTTGAGATCACAGATCTTGGGATTGATCGGGTTTCTTAGTCCGATCATTGCACGGTGAAGTTCACGCTTGGGGCTCCCACCATAAGCCCTTCCCCTGCTGAGATGATTAGCTGTCACCCTTTGTGGGGTTTAACCCCTGAGGGTTTTCTGGTGGCAGTTAAATTATCATGTGTGGGTGCTGCATGCATGGGAGGTGTTGGTGGCGGGGTTGACACCTATAATAAGGTACTCTCTGACACCATAAACTCCCTTGTACCTGTCCGTGTACAACCCAGAACTTCATATCTGAGGTCCCCATGGTATGATGGGGACCTCAGGGAGATGAAGAAGATGGGTCGGAGACTAGAGGGCTGCTGGAGAAGGTCCTGCTCGGTGGCGGACAAACTGGTCCTGCGTATGCACTATCGTGCATATCAGGAGGCAATCAACAGTAAGAAGGCAGCGTTCCTGTCCAGGGAGATTGCTGCCGGGAGGAACCAACCAGCTTCACTCTTCTGGACTGTAAACAGACTTCTTCATCCAGTCTGTTTGCAGCCTGGGAGGGTTTTTTCTAACGAAGATTGTGAGGAGTTTGCTCGGTTCTTCTCGGACAGGGTGTCCTTGATCCGGTGGGAGGCTTCCTCAGCCAGCAATATTACAGCTGACAGTGGTCTCCGGATGTGTCCTGAGTGCACTCTACCGAGCTGGGGGGAGTTTAGACCAGTGGAAGTGAGTGAGGTTATCGAGGTGGCAGCCAATTTGAAGCATACCTTTTGTGAACTGGACCCAGTGCCAGCGCGTTTCTTAATGAGATGCGTTGACTCTGTCGGCCAGGTGTTTGCCGTGATTGTACAGTGTTCCCTACTTGAGGGAGTCTTTCCGGATGCCTTGAAGGAGGTTCTGGTGAGACTCCTTTTAAAGAAACCTTCTTTAGACCCGGAGATCATGGCAAATTACCGTCCTATCTCCAGTCTCCCATTTTTGGGGAAAGTGGTGGAGAAGGTGGTAGCGCTTCAATTGGAAGAGCACCTCATGACTCACGAGATGTATGATCCCTTCCAGTCAGCTTTTCGGGTCAGACATAGCACAGAAACTGCACTTGTTCAGGTGCAGAATGATCTCCTCAGGGCTAGAGATCGAGGGGCCAGGACAATTCTTGTTCTCCTCAATCTCTCTTCAGCATTTGACACTGTGGACCATTGTGTGTTGCTTGTCCACCTCAGGGAGCTGTGTGGACTCACCGGCACTGTCATCAACTGGTTTGAGTCCTTTCTTACCAACAGGAGGCAATGGGTTATGATGGGTAATTTCTCATCTACACCCTGTCTCCTTCCCTGTGGAGTCCCTCAGGGTTTGGTACTGGCCCCAATGTTGTTTACAGGGTACATGCTGCCCTTGGGGGGGATCATTAGGAAGTATGGCTTGAGTTTTCATTGTTATGCCGATGATACTCAGCTATATTTGTCCTTTGCCCCAGGAACAGCCAACGCAATAGATGTGCTAAACATCTGTCTGACTGAGATAAATGACTGGATGGCTTCCAGCTGGTTGCCACTGAACCCTAACAAGACGGAGGTACTGGTAGTGGAGTCGAACAGAATTTGTGATAGGATGGCCTCTGACTCAGCAACTGGACTTGTTCTCGGAGCTGTGTCATTGAAGGCCTCCTCTTGGGTGCATAATCTTGGAGTGATTCTGGACAGGAATCTGACCATGGAGGCTCAAATAGCTTCCATGGTTCGAACCTGTTTTTTCCACCTCAGAAACATTGCCAGGATTAAGCCCCTTGTTCTGCCTCTGGACCTCCCTACCTTGATACATGCCTTAGTCACATCTAGGCTGGACTACTGTAATGCGCTGTATCTCGGGGTCACTGGGGGACTTCTCCGCAGACTGCAGCTGGTACAGAATGCAGCTGCCCGGTTACTAACTGGGAAGCCTAAATTTTGTCACATTACACCGGTACTGCATGAATTGCACTGGCTGCCAGTCAGGTGGAGAGTCCTCTTTAAGGTGGGTCTTCTCACCTTTAAGGCCCTACAAGGACAGGGCCCTGGCTACCTGTCAGTCCTCCTAACACCTACTTCCTCTATCCACCCACTTTGATCCTCCAGTGGTAGCCTCCTGACTGTTCCTAGAACGAGGCTTAAATCAGCCAGAGATAGAGCTTTCAGTGTTGCAGCTCCCGTTCTAAGGAACTCATTACCAGCTTTGGTCAGAGAGGCTCCCACTATAGATGTCTTTAAGGTTCACCTGAAGACATTATTTTTCTCACAAGCATTTGATGTTTAGAGTATGATTTAATCTATAGTTTGTGATTTATTATTTTATTTTGTATGGATGAATTTGTTTAATGTTTTTAAATTTGTACGGTGCCCAGAGCCTCTGGGATTGGGTGTCTTTTAAATAAACTTGCCTTGCATTGCCTTGCCTAGATAGATAGATAGATAGATAGATAATAGATAGATAGATAGATAGATAAATATATAGTAGTCACCACTTACTACAGACACCGATTGGCTGGACAATCAGTTTCTGTAGACGTCCCTCGATTACCAAACGCCAGTTCATATACACTTAATGTTAATTATATGGTCTAGTCTGTACCTGTGGCTTTGGCAATAGCAGACAGATGAGCCCTCCTCTCTGAGGAAATTGAGGTACAATCACATGTAGGATCACTTATGCAACATACAAGTAATGGCATGTTGTTACTGATTTTAACGTTCTTTTTCAAGTAAAACACTGAATCTGTACAAAAACTGACAAGCACAAGGTATCGGCTGAAAATGGCTCTATGATGCTGGTTCGACAAGAAAAACATCGACCTGCATCACTGCACCAGGCTCCATGTCAACAGCATTTTGCAGTAGGCATGGAGCCGTTCACATCGGTGTGTGTGTTTTCTTTGGGGTATTTTCCCCCCCAAACCCCCCACATGGGGGGCTCTGCACCCTGCACCACTCATACTTTAGGATTCTAACTCCAGGTAGGAGTTAGTTTGGGGAGGGGTGCAGGTTGGGGGAAGGGGTTGCCCGATACCATCTTCACTTCTATGGCGACATGGCTCTGTTGTCAATATCGATGCATGTCACCCTAGAAATGTTGCTGTTCCAAGGCATACCACTGAAAATAACCAGATAGAGTGACAGAGGGACATAGGTATGATTCCAGGAAGAGTATGCTTCTTTCATCTCACTGTGAACCAGTAAATTCTTTTATCATGGCAGTTTTTGCTGAAATGCTATCATCTGTCTTATCTACAGTATCTGCTTGTTTTTGTCTTAAGTAACATGAAGGCTGATGAGCACCGAAGCAGGAGATTTAATGTGACAGGGTCAGCTAATACTGTACCTGGGACAGAGCTGTCAGAGCACCTCAGAATGACTTTACAGACAAGTGCTGGCAGCCTACTGGGATGTTTACTATTATTAACTAGCTGCTGCACTAATCAACCCGACTGCTTCCACCACCACCATCACCACCTAATAATCAACACACACACTATGGTACTGTGCACCGGCAGAAAAAAAAAAGAACAAAAAGTACACTGTACTGCTCACTTCACCATGGCATTAGTCCCCGACCGGCACTATTGGCTACAATTGATACTTCTGTTAACAGATGAAACTGCTGTGCACTGATGTGTCCATTAAAAGTGGTGCATACTGTATAAATTATATATTATTTGCAAAAAAATTCATTAATGCATCAGTTAGGTTTCCAAATGTGCTGTTAGGGTTTCCAAACCTAACATCCCACCCCCACCATGCAGGTAGCAACAGATGTGGGGGGTGTATCTTGGGGTTGCCAACCCTAATGCTCACCCCCATCTCCTATACTGTACCCAGTTTAGCTTACTTACACATGGAATGAGATGAGCGTTAGGGTTGATAACCCTAAGGCACACCCCCATGACTGTTACTGCCTGCATGGTGGGGGTGAGGTGTTACAGTTGGAAACCCTTACAGTACATTTCCAAACTTTTGTTGCTGGAACCCTAACTGATGCATTAACAAAGTTTTTTTGCAAATAATATATATATTATAGCAATGCAGTTGTGCCCCTATAGTTCAGGTTGAAACGTCACTTTTATGTTAAACTTGAAATTTTGCACTTTAATAACTTTGAACTGTTCAAGTGATTTGCATGAACTATAACAAGCACCATCAAGGTCTAAAGATCTCTTGATGTGGTAAGTTTCATTCCGATCGGATGTGCAGTTACGGAGATAGTGAGTGTAAAAATGTGAAATTTACAATTTGTTTTTAATTTCTTTGTCATGCAGCAGTGCAAAACTGGTTTGGAATTTTAGTCTGAAATTTGTAGGGTAGAAAGGTCTTGCCTCACAAATGTGCCTTTTGAAGGTTGGTGAAAAAAACTGTAATCTGTTCCAAGTTATTCAATTTTAAAATTCCCATTATTTTCAATGGCAATTTCACTCTACAGTTAGAGGTCCCGCTCAAAAAAGAATCCTTTGTTGCAAATGAGTAATCCTGTTTCACTAACCGGTCATCCTGTGTCACAAATGGGAAATTTTTTTTCATGTTGCCACCATTTTGTTTTACAGTTTGCAAGGGAAACAAACCAAATAACTCAAAACAGTTATGTGTTGAGCAGTAACCAACACTTGTAGCTTGCTTATCAGGACCCAGTCATATGGATTCTGCTCTTATCTGTTGAAGAAATGCCCTTGAATTTTTTTTCCAGATTATAAATCTTTTTTAATGACCGGTAATATGAAAAAAAAATTCTGTTTTGTGTCATGAGCCATAAAAATGGATCCTTTTTCAAGATGGGAAATCCTTTCACTGGTGTCTAGTGGCACCCCACCCTCTGATCACCATTCTTGTAATTTCCCTGGTGTCTAGTGGCACCCACCACCCTCTGATTGCTGTTTCCATAGTTTCCCTGGTGTCTAGTGGCACCCCCACCTTCATTTCACCATCCCCATTGTTTCACTAGTGTCTAGTGACACCTCCTCACCCTCTGATGGCTGTCCGCATTGTTTTCCTGGTGTCTAGTAGCACCCCTCCACCCTCCATTCCCTGACCCCATTGTTACCCTTATGTGCAGTGGTATCCCCCAACCCTCCGATCGCTGTCCCTGGAATAGTCTCTTTATCCCTGGTGTCTAGTGGCACCCACCACCCTCTGATTGTTGTACCCATTTTTTCTCTTTTTCTTGGTGTCTAGTGGACCCCCCAATTGCTGTTCCATTTTTTCTGTTTCTCTGGTATCTAGTGGCACCTGCCACCCTCCAATTGCTGTCCCATTTTTGTTCACCATTTCCCTGGTGTCTAGTGGCACACCCACCCTCCAATTTCTGCCCCTGTTTTTTTTTCCTATTTCCTTGGTGTCTAGTGGCACCCCACCCTCTGATTGTTGTCCCCATTTTATTGTACTGTTTCCCTGGTGTCTAGTGGCCCCACCCACCCACAGATTTCTGTCCTGTCTGCAAAAAAGAAAATGATCCACAATGTTATTTTTTCTAGAATGTCCCTCAGCAATCTGACCCCCCAATCCCACCTCTGACTCAGCACCCAGTACCCCACAATCCCCAGTACACCATCACACACCCTTACTCACCTGGACAGGTAACAGGGCAAAAATCCACTCTCTGATCTAAGGCACATCTTGCTGCTGGAACTGACAACTGCAATATGAGAAACTAAGGTAAATGTGGTTCAATGTATTTCAGTGCATTTTTCAACTCTGAGGCATACTTTGGCCATTTTTGCATATTTTGACACCAAATTTTCAACATGGCTTTTTCAGGACCCCCATCTCATGGGCAATGTGACTGGAATTTCACAAATTCACCCTGAAAGGTGATTTCATGGTTGGTTTGCAAAATCACCTTTCAGGCATTATTTAAAAATGTTCATTGCCTTTGTTCAAGAAGTGAGGTAATAAGAAGGTAATGTTGAAAATGTTATTTATTTATTTACTTAAAATGTTTACCAGGTAGGCATGCTGAGCAGAGTACTGCTAGATTCCAGGTGCATCCTGGGGGAGGGGGACTGTGGAGAATAGACATGACATATATACAGAATACAATTAGTGCTAACAAAGGATGACATTTATACAGAATACAGTTAGTCCTAACAATGAATATAACAGTGGTTGGTAGTTAAGAATAGCAGATACAATCGAGAAGTACATAACAACACATCTAATACAGTAGTAAGGTAAAGCATTGATAAGCACCAGTCAACCAGGGTCACTAAACAGGACAAAAATAGCGATCTATGCCAAAGTGCATGGACAGGCTCATCTTACCACAGGCACAGGTGGTGGAGGAATGTGCACTGATGAGGGGGTTGAGGTGCTGAGTTTCGGGCATGTGCCGGATGTCCACAGGGATGGAATTCCACAATTTGGGCAAGCGATGTCTGAAGGCTGACTGGCCAGCCGAGGAGGACATGTGCGGCACAACCAGGAGATAGGTGTCGAAATTCCTGAGTGAGTGTGCAGGAGAGGCATGAGCTGTTAGGATGGAAGCAAGATACATTGACAAGGACTGGGACCAGAACTTGGCTGTGAGCCTAGCACAGTGGGACTGTCTATGATCCTGCAGGGAGGGAAGGTAGAGAGACCAGTGGAGAATGCAGTGGTAAGTGGAGGATGGGCAATCAAGGGCAAAGCGGGAGAATGAGTGGAAAAGGGGGTCCAATCTGCCAAGGGTGGACTTGGGAGTGGCATTGTAGACTACATTCCGGTAGTTGAAAATAGGGAGAATCATTTTCTGTACAAGTGTGCAGTGGGCTGGCAGCAGGATGCAACCACATTTGCGATATAGGGCACCCAACTTGAGGTGGAGCATTTTGTGGGTGGCATCAACATGTACAGAAAAGCTGAGGTGCTGGCTGAGCCAGACCTGAAGGTATATAAAGGAGGTGCAAGCTTCCAGAGTGGTCCAGTCCAGGGTGTGGAAGGAGGGAAGGGGTCATAGGAAGCCAAGAAAGTCCTTTTTTTTCTAACCAGGAGAGACACACTAAGCTGAAAGCGTGTTTACAGGTGCAATCTGGGAGCACAAGGAAGTTAAGTGATTTGCTCAGGGTCACACAGTATGCCAGTAGGGGCTGTGGGATTCAAACCCAGGTATCCAGGTTTGCAGCTCAGAGCCTTACACCACTGTGCTATTCTGCCTCCAAAGCCTCTACAACTCTCTGCCTCATGCTGAAGGTCATTAAGACCATCTTCCTGGCATTAAGAAAAAGCTGGTTAGTGTGAAACCAGAGCTGAACATCATTGAAGTCCTGCTGTAACATGGTCACCACATCAGTGGTTGAGGAACCTGATGTATACAGTACCATGTTGTCCGCATACATGTGTATGGATGTGTGTGGACAGGCAGTGGGCAGGTCATTAAAGAAGATGGAGGATAGGAGCAGACTAAGGACCCAGTCTTGGGGGACTTCTGTGGTAAATGGAAGGTAGTTGGAGTTGGAGACTCCAATTCTAGCAGATTGTGACCTGCTTACCAGGTAGGAGTGGAATCAGCTGGTGGTCACAGTAAAGAGCCCTGCAAGGGAGAGCTTGTGCAGGAGGACAGCATGCAAGACAGTGTTGCATGCCTTTGCCAGGTTAACAAAAATTGCTGAGGTGATGTGACCTTTGTCCATACCATCATGAATGGAGTCTGTGAACCATAGAAGAGAAGTGGTGGTGGAGTGGGTCTTCTGGAAGCCAGACTGGTAGGGTGAGAAGAAAGAGGAGGAGTTGAGAAAGGGAGAGTTGGGAGAGAACAAGGTGCTTCTCCTTGCTGCCACAGTGCCATATCACCTGGTTAGAAACATAGAAACATAGACTTTGACGGCAGATAAGGACCACTTGGCCTACCCAGTCTGTCCATTTCCCTACCTATTGGATAAGCTGCAGATTCTAGTTAACCAACAGCCTACTTCCTGCAACCCCCCACTATAATTGCATTATGTCTGTCCCATGCATGTTTGAATTCCCCCACTGTTTTAGACCCCACAACCTCTCCATGAAGGTGGTTCCATGTGTCCACCACTCTCTCCATGAAAAATAATTTCCTCACATTACCCCTGAGCCATCCCCCCTCTAACTTTAAATTGTGCCCCTTCATTCTTACATATCTCTTTTTCTGAAAGATGCTACCCTCCTGGACTTTGTTGATTCCCTTGAGGTACTTAAAAGTTTCTATGTTGTGCAGGAGGACAGCATGCAAGACAGTGTTGCATGCCTTTGCCAGGTTAACAAAAATTGGTTAACCCATGCATGCAGCGCCTCATGTCTCCTTCTTTCTTACTGCATTGCCACTAGAACAGAAAGAGAGGCAGAGCGTGAGGAGATGTTGGAGTGTTGACAGAGCAACATGGCGCTGCTGCTATAGCTACAGAAACTACAGTAATAGGGTCAGCACTGGAATAGTTCCTTCTATTTCATTTCCAGTAAACAGCAGGAAAGGAGCACAATTACCTCCTCCCCCAAAATAGGCCTGTCAAGCAGAAAACAAAACCCTCATATTTTTCAAACTTGCCTTTTTGTGTTAGTTTTGCTGTTTTAATGTTCTTATTTTAGTTGAGTTTTTACCTTGGAGTAACTTTATAAGGGAGTATATCCAGAAAAGAACTGAGTCACTGAAACCAACTGCAACAATATATTTTTGTGTGAGTCTAAGAACACCTCACATAGGACCAAACAAAAAACGTTATTTATTTCTGTACTTTTTACCTCATTTTTAAATTGCTCTGCCAAGATGTTTCCAGGTTGAAAACATTTGTTTTATTGAAAAACATGGAATCTGATTCTGCACCCAAAACACCTGGAGCTGCTGCCTGAGATGCACTTGAGGGAACAAAAATGGAGGAGGGGGTAGCAGTAAGCTGAGTACAGTATGGTTTCTTCAACTGGCAAAAGAAAATGCAACATCTGGAGCTGTGATTTTTTTAATCTTTGCATTATTTTATAGTTTTGTTTCGAATACAAAAGACTTCCCCTTTTTTGGTGCTTTGTGGTGTGAATGATTGCAAGGCTGCTTGCAATGGTCATGTCTTCTTCATTTTTCAATCCCAACTTTACATTTAGCTCCCACTTCGATCCTGATGGTGCACCTCTTAGTGAACTTTCTTGAGGATCCTCTCTTGCCGTGGTGGCTGTTTCTTTCTCTGGTCTTTTCACTTTCATCTTCCTCATGCTGGCCTGTCTGTGCTGTAAGAAGAGAGACACTGGCTTTAAGGCCTACGATTGGAGTAAACAGGACATAGTGATACTGAGGGAGAGAGCGAATGAAAAATGGGGATGACAAACAAAGTTAAGAATAAAAGTCAAATAAAGACAAATAAAGAAAGGACATTGTTCCAGGTCTGAAAAAGTGTGCAAGTCAGTTTCTGAAAGAAATAATAACCCAGTTCTCACCTGTGGGCTGTGTTATTATGGAACGAACAAGCAAAGATTTTATATCCACAAGGCTATCAGTGGATGACTGATTTGAGAAGAGGGTGTACTACTATTTGCTGAAGATTTTTTAGATATTATATTAAGAGTAATTGGTATATATTTTATAATTAAGTTTAAATTGAATGTGCATAAAGTTATCACCTGGAGTAATAAATTATTAATACTTCTTTTTCCTCTTTAGTATATTTGCATATTGTATAATACGTGTGTTGTGTAAACAGATTGTGGCAACTAGAAAGAAGGTGACTAGAGCACAAGGTAAAGTAAATAAGAAACTGACTAAACCACAAAAGGGTAACAAACAGATCCTGGATAAGATTAGGATAATTACTAATTATTTCATCCTATCAGGCCAGGAGATGATTAAGGGACAAATATTTGCATCAGAGGAAACTAATGCAGATCCAGTACAAACTGGAACAGAAAATGAAAATGAGGAATTGGATATTAATCCATTATTGGCCCAAATCAAAAAATTAGAAGAGTCAGAGATTAAAAAAACTTATAGGGGGAACAACGCTAAGGAGAAAAAATTTAAACAGAAAATTTCGGTTTGAATCTCCCCAGGAAATTATATCTATTATGGGCAAGAGAAGAACCAAGAAGAAAACAAGGCAGAAAGTACTGTTACAAACCAATACCAAGGATAACAGGGACATTATAATGCAAAATTTAGCTCGCGATGAAGCAGCTAAAAGCAAAGGAATAACAACACCTCTTACCCTTGGTCATGGTAATGAAAAACATAATAGAGAATATGGATCTTTTCTGTATGATTTTGAGAATTTTATTTCACCTTACATACAGCATATAAGTATGGAATCACCATCGGATGTGCCACCAGATGTATCACGTCTATGGCAAATGATGGAGGTGGGGTGTGACAAGAAAATTGATCCAGGGATGGGATCAAAGTCAGAGAAAGGGGGACACTCAAATATTGATAAGACACACCTGTCAGCAACTATAGAATCATTTGTGAATCATCATTTAATTGTAATGGGGTTAGCCAAAATTAAGAGAGAAATTGGAAGAACAAATAAATTATTGAGAGATTGGCTGAAACTGCCAAGTCAAGGACAAGAGTTAAGAAAGGAGGAGAAGAGTAAGGATGTATTAGAAACAAGAGAGGAAAAATGGAACACAAAAAAAGGGAAAAGATTCAAAAAATAACTGAGAAAATAGGAGAGAAAGAGTTAAAGGAAGTAGAAACTCCTAAAAAAGATAGGTGTGTACAAAAAAAGATGAATAACAACTATAGGGTTCAAGCACCTAGACAGTGCCCATATTGTAAACAAGAACTAGAAACAGGACAGCAGGTTATACAGAATACAAGAATAGTGGAAGGAGTTGAAAGAATGCAAAGGAAAGTAAAATCAAAGGAGAAGGAAGGTAAAAGTGTACAGAGTGACAAAGAAACACAGAAACATAGACTTTGACGGCAGATAAGGACCACTTGGCCCACCCAGTCTGCTCATTTCCCTACCTATTAGATAAGCTGCAGATTCTAGTTAACCAACAGCCTACTTCCTGCAACCCCCCCACTATAATTGTCTTATGTCTGTCCCAAGCATGTTTGAATTCCCCCACTATTTTAGACCCCACAACCTCTCCAGGAAGGTGGTTCCATAAATCCCCACTCTCTCCGTGAAAAATAATTTCCTCACATTACCCCTGAGCCGTCCCCCTCTAACTTTAAATTGTGCCCCTTGTTCTTACACATCTCTTTTTCTGAAAGATGCTACCCTCCTGGACTTTGTTGATTCCCTTGAGGTACTTAAAAGTTTCTATCATGTCCCCTGTCCCTCCTTTCATCAAGGGTATACATATTAAGCTCTCAGTCTCTCTTCATATGGTTTCTGATGTAGACCCTGCACCATTTTAGTTGCCCTCCTCTGGACTGCTTCCATCCTGTCTATGTCCTTGCGTAGATGAGGTCTCCAAAACTGCACACAGTACTCCAGATGGGGTCTCACCAACTGTCTGTATAGAGGGATAACCACTTCCCTTTTTCTACTTGTGATGCCCCTCCCTATGCATCCCAGTATCCCCCTGGCTCTCCTTACTGACTTCTCACATTGTTTACCCACCTTTAGGTCATCTGGTATGACTACACCCAGATCCCTTTCCATTATTGTTGTCATTAGTACCTCCCCTGCTATTGTGTACTCTACTCCTGGATTTTCATTTCCCAGGTGCATTACTTTGCACTTCTTTGCATTGAATCTAAGTTGCCATATGTTTGACCATTCCTCCAACCTTGCCAAGTCCCTTCTCATCCTTTCTACCCCCCCTTGTGTATCAACTCTGTTTCAGATCTTTGTGTCATTCGCAAAGAGGCATACCTTTCCTTCCAGACCCTCCACAATGTCACCTATAAAGACGTTAAAGAGGACTGGACTCAGTACTGAGCCCTGAAGTACTCCACTAGTAACCCCCCTTTCTTTAGAATGTGTTCCATTCACTATTACCTTCTGTGTCCTGTTGTGCAGCCAATTTGCTATCCAGGCTATCACCCTGGGACCCACTCCCAGGCTGGCTAACTTGATTATTAATCTTTTGTGCGGGACTGTGTCAAATGCCTTGCTAAAGTCTAGGTAGGCCATATCCACAGCCCCTCCCTGGTCCATTACTTTGGTCACCCAGTCAAAGAAATTGATTAGATTCATCTGTCATGACCTCCCTGCTGTGAATCCATGCTGCTTTGGGTCCTGTGCCCCGCTGGCCTCTAGGTACTCAACAATTCTTTCTTTCAGAAGTGATTCCATCATTTTCCCCGCCACTGAGGTCAAACTAACAGGTCTGTAGTTTCCTGCTTCTGCCTTGCTCCCACTTTTGTGAAAGGGAATCACATCTGCCCTCCTCCAGTCCTCAGGTACCACCCCATCTTCCCACGATTTATTGAAAAGTGTGGTTAGTGGAGTCACTAGGTCCTCCCTTAGCTCTTTTAGGATTCTAGGGTGAATGCCATCAGGCCCCATTGCTTTGTCCACCTCGAGTTTTAGGAGTTCTTTCAGTACTCTTTCTTCTGTAAATGGACTGGTGTCAACCCCACTATCGAGAGTGCTTCTACTGTTTGGTTTAGGTAACTCCTCCTCTTCTTCTTTTGTGAATACTGAGCAAAAGTATTCATTCAGTATCTCTGCCTTTTCACTGTCTCCCTCTGCCCACCTCCCCTCTCCTTTATTAATCTTCACTATCCCTCCCTTAACCTTTCTATGCTCCCTAATGTACCTATAAAAGGTTTTATCTCCCTTCTTAACTGAGTTGGCTATCTTTTCCTTGGTTTGGGCCTTTGCTTTTCTGACTGCCTTCCCCACTTCTTTCTGCTTTAATTGATACAGTTCCCTGTCGTGCTCCATCTGTGATTCCTTATACTTTTTGAATGCAGCCTTTTTCTCCTTAACCTTCCCTGACACCTCTTTTGAGAGCCATAGTGGTTTTTTATTCCGCTTTGTTTTCTTTACTTGTTTCATGCAAAGGCTTGTTGCCTCCATGATGGCAGTTTTGATTTTCTCCATTGTTCTTCTACCCCTCTTTCTGGCCATTTGCTAATGCATTCCTCAGGTATTCACCCATTTTGCCAAAGTCAGCCCTTCTAAAGTCCAGTATCCTTGTCTTTGTATGGCTTGTCTCCATGGTTGTGTTTATTGTGAAGCACACTGTGCAGTGGTCGCTTGTTCCCAGATGTCTACTGACTTCTAAGTTTGTGATCCTCTCTCCATTTGAGAGTACCAGGTCTAATATTGCTCCCTCCTGAGTGTGTTCCACCACTAGCTGTCTAAGGCATGCTCCCTGTAGGCAATAGAGAATGACCCTGCTCTTGGATGTGGCTGCAGTCCATGTCACCCAGGTAACATCTGGCTGGAAGAGGAGGGAAAAGGAACTGATGTATGGGCAAAAGCCATTGATAAATGACATAAACTGGACAAAAAAAGAGAGGCGAATAAAACAGGGGAAATTATTACCTACTGTTTTCATTAAAGGGCTACCTAAGGTGAAAACTGAGTCATCTTTCACCTTAAAATTGACGGCATATAATCTCTGTAAAGGGGTTCAAGGAAATGCTATCGGATGGACAGATTTGGTTACAGTGTATAGATATTTAACAGGGGGAGAGAAAGACTGGGTGTGTATTACATTAAAAAGACCAGAAACTAGGACAAACATTCTAAATCAAAGAGAAGATTTTAAGAAAATGGGTGTTAGCATGAATGAGACAGTTCTAGGGTTAGGAGGGTTAAAAACAAAGGAAATGGAAACTAAAAAGTCAAAGAAAAAGAGAGTATGAGTAAGGTTGGAGCAGGAAGATCATAATATCAAGGAGAAGCAACAAAGAATAACTGCAAATTTACAACCAATGGTCACTATACATTCATTTGGCAGTGATACTGAGGAGGAGCCAGAGCTTTATATAAGAGGGTGTAAATGCAGAGGTACTAAGATCAATACTAGTGTAGTACTAGAAATCAGTTCCTTGCTAACCCCATCAACTTCCTACCCAATTCAAGATGTAAACCCCCAAAAATGGAAAAGGGCTATTAATGACAGCATAGAGATAGAGGGAAGTTGGGATAGTAGCATTGCCCTTATAGATCATGAAACAACGGCATGAAAGAAAATGAGTCTAGACCAGCATGCCATATGTAGCATGGGGACTAAAATCTTGAGTTGGAATATAGCTGGCCTAGAAGGAAAATTAGAGGATGCCCAGTGAATTCTGAGTATACAGAAGTTATAGGTAGTGATGCTACAGGAAACATGGCTAGAAAGAATTGAAGCTAATGTGATGAAAGGTTTCCATGTGCATTATATACCTGCTAAAAGAACAACAAGGCATGGACATGCAAGAGGAGGTCTAGCTACATTGATTTTAACAGAAGCATTTAAAAGCACAGAAAAATTGGAATGGAATAGTTATTATATTCTAGGAAGTATTTGGGGAAGCAAGGATAAACCTTCCCTGATTTGTGTTAATGTATATATTCCACCAAAAGTAAACAGAGATATGGAAAATCAGATATTTTTAGATTTGACACAAATCATAGGGAAAGTGGTGGAAAATGATGGTTCCAGTCCGATATGTATAATGGGCGATGTCAATGCAAGAATAGCTGAAAAGGTAGAAAATGATTCAAATAATGGGGGATATATGATCTATTGTCCATACCACTTGGAGCACCGAAGGATGAAAATTTAAACTCTAGGGGAAAGAAATTGCTTAATTTTGCAGCAGATAATGGATTAAGAATACTGAAAGGGAGGACAAAGGGAGACTATGTTGGTAACTACACATTCCCATTGAAAAATGGTGGCTCAGTTATTGACATCACCCTTATAAATGTATGGTCATTTAATAAAGTCAGAGAATTTGTGGTTTTGGAAAAGTGGGAAAGTGATCACTTTCCAACAGTTGTAACTTTGGATTTAGGGATTAAAGGGTATTACCATCTCTTAGGGGAGAAAACTGATGATGCTACTGAGCATATGGTTGTAATGAACAAAATATGATAAAGTGGTTTCCACATAGCTCTAAGAAAATCAGTGAACTATTAAATAAAAATACTCTGATTAAAGGGAAGGACGAAAATTTAACTGATTTGGACAATTATAATGGAAATAAGAAATGAATACAAACTTTAGAAGACATTTTTAAAGTTATAGTAGACTCTCTAGGTAAAGTGGCTAAAGTGAGACAAATACAAGGAAAGGTGATAAGTAAGGGATGGTATGACAAGCAGTGTAAGAAATACAAACATTTTGTAATGAGAGCCGGAAGATGTAGTAAAGGACCCAATAATATGGGTGTAAGAGAAGCCTATTTAAATCTTAGGAAAGAATATAAAAGATTATCAAAGAAAAAAGAACCAACATAAGAATAAGCTTTGGACTTGTTTACAGGATGCTAACAGATATAGGGACTGTAAGAAATTCTGGAATTTAGTAGCACTAGGAATGGACAATAGAGAATTAAATATAGACGGGATAATCATGCCGCAGGTATGGTTTAAGTACTATGACAACTTATATGGAAGTCAATTAAAAAAAAAAAACGGTAGTAATAAATAATGTAGATAGAGAGATAGAGCCCTGGCCTATGGTAACAGAAGGGGAAGTGATATGGGCAATAAATGAGTAAAAAAATAATAAAGTGCCAGTGCCGGATGGTATTCCGGCAGAAGTATTTAAAGCAAAACCAGACTGGTGGGCGAAGATACCAGCACCACTCTTTACATATATAGATAACAGCTTTAATATGCCAAAAAGTTGGAATGAAGGTTTAATTTTCCCCTTTTTAAGAAAGGTGATAGGACAAATCCAGCTTGTTATAACCCTATTACATTATTATGTACATCTATGAAGATCTATACCAGGGTTATTTTGCAGATATCCTGGACTATAGAACAAAAGATTTTATCTGTATATCAGGCTGGGTTTAGGAAATCTTATAGTACAGTAGACCATATTTTTGCCTTGAATTATATAAGCCAAAAATATGTAGGGTACAAAAAAGGAAAATTATATATGGCATTTTTGGACATCCATGCAGCTTTTGACAATATCAACAGACAGACTTTATGGCAAATATTAGAAGATTTGAACATTAACATAAGACTATTGCTAATACTGAAAATGTTACACTCAAATATTTCAGCCAGGGTTAGGGCAATAAGACAAGGGATACTTACAGATGAAATACATATAGATAACGGAGTAAAGCAAGGTTGCTTATTAGCACCATTACTGTTTGCAATATATATTGAGTCCCTGGTTAAAGAATTAAAAAAGACTGATATGCACTGCCTGCAGATTAACAATAAAAATTTAAAAGTTTTATTGTATGTGGATGATATTGTTTTACATTCAAGAACACCAATTGGGCTGAAAAGAGCTTTACTACGACCATTGAACATTTGAAAAACTTACATTTAATGTTAAATGCAACAAAAAACAAAGTAATGGTTTTGGGGAAAAGGAAAGAAACAGCTGAAAGATGGATTATCAATAATTTAGAAATACATAGAAACATAGAAACATAGACGTTGATAGCAGATAAGGACCACAAGGCCCATCCAGTCTGCCCATTTCTTTTTCTACCTTATAAATGTGCCATCGGCCCTTGCTCTGTCAGTGGCCTATCTAGTCATACTCATTTGTATTGCTCCCTTATGCCTATCCCATGCCTGTTTGAAGCCCTGCACTGTATTCATAGCCACCACTTCTTGAGGTAGACCATTCCATGCATCCACCACCCTTTCTGTGAAAAAAGAATTTCCTCATATTCCCCCTTAATCGGCTTCCCTCTAATCTCATGCTATGTCCTCTTGTCCTGCTATTTTTCTTATATTTAAACATGTTAGACTCTTTCACCTTGTTAATGCCCTTAAGGTGTTTGAATGCCTCGATCATATCACCTCTCTCCCTCCTTTGCTCAAGGGTATACATGTTGAGCTCTGCTAATCTGTCGTCATACGTCTTCTGATGCAGTCCCTGCACCATTTTGGTTGCCCTTCTCTGGACTGCCTCAATTTGGTTAATGTCCTTGTGAAGGTGTGGCCTCCAGTACTGCATGCAGTACTCCAGATGGGGCCTAACCAGTGTCTTGTAAAGAGGGATTATTACCTCCCTCTTACAACTTGTGATACCCCTACTAATACACCTACCCCCCTAGCTACCTACTGCTTTGGAGGTCTGCTTGGATGATTTCAGGTCATCAGTGATGATGATGCCCAAGTCTCTTTCTTCCTTTGTGACTGCTAGCAACTCCCCTCCCAGCCTATAGGTGGCTTCAGGGTTTCTCTTCCCTATGTGCATGATCTTGCACTTCTTTGCATTAAATCCCAGTTGCCACTCTTCTGACCATTTTGCTAGTTTATCCAGATCTATTCTCATTCTGCTCATCCCATCTGGATCATCTACTCTGTTGCAGATCTTGGTGTCATCTGCAAACAGACAAGCCTTACCCTCTAGTCCATCTGCAAGGTCACTAATGAAGATGTTGAAGAGGACTGGCCCCAGGACTGATCCCTGAGGTATCCCACTTGTGACTTGCATCTCTTCTGACTGTATACCATTTACCACCACTCTCTGTTTTCTGCCCGTCAACCAGTTTGCCACCCAGTTGACCAACTTCTGACCCACCCGAGCCTACCCAGTTTATTTATCAATCTTCTATGTGGAACAGTGTCAAAAGCTTTGCTGAAGTCAAGGTAGGTGACATCAACTGCTCCCCCTTGGTCCACCACTCTGGTTACCCAGTCAAAGAAATCTATGAGATTAGCTTGACAGGACCTTCCTTTTGTAAACCCATGCTGTCTTGGATCCTGTGCCCCTATGAATTCCAGGTGTTGCACTATCCTTTCCTTAAGGAGTGCCTCTATAATCTTGCCCACTACTGAGCTAAGACTGACTGGTCTGTAGTTCCCTGCCTCCTCCCTGCTACCACTCTTGTGGAGTGGGATCACATGAGACCTTCTCCAGTTTTCTAGGACCTCTCCTGTGCTCAGAGACTCACTAAACAGTTCTGCTAATGGCTCTGCTAGTTCCACCTTTAGCTCCTTAAGTACCCTGGGATGTATGTCATCAGGTCCCATTGCCTAATCCATCCTGAGCTTAGCAAGCTCTTGTAGGACCCTTTCTTTTGTGAAGGGAGTAGTGCTCACCTCCTTCCCCCCTTTGTCCATGGTGCTGAGCTGTGGACCCTGCCCTACCTTCTCTTCAGTAAATACTGAGCAAAAGTATCTATTTAGGATAGATGCTTTTACATGGTCCTCCTCCTCACATGCTCCCTTTTCTCCATTAAGCTTAGCAATACCCTCTCTGGACTTTCTCCTTTCACTAATGTATCTATAGAAAGTCTTGTCACCTTCTTTTACTGTTTGTGCTAGTGTTTCCTCAGTTTGGGACTTTGCCTGCCTTACTGCCTTCCCTGCTTCCCTTAGGGCAGTTTGGTATGCCTCCCTATCTTCATCCCGCTGTGTTCCCTTATATTTCCTGTAGGCCAGCCTTTTGGCTATGACCTTTTCTGCTACTGTATTTGAGAACCAAAGTGGTTTCCTTCTTCTTTTGCATTTCCTTTTCTGTCTAGCACAATGGGATGTTGCTTCAAGTATTGCATCCTTAATGCTTGCCCACTTTGCCTGTACCCCCTCACCTGTATTTCTTTTTGCCAGGGCTAGTTTAACTCTGTTGGCCATCTTATCAAAGTCAAATAGTCAAATAGAAGAAGTTACAAGATTTACCTACTTAAGAGTAGCGTTTAGTTATAATGAAAAGTGGAAAGATCATTTGGACAGAGTCAAGGAAACAGGGGTAGTGTCTGCAAAAGCCATAAATAGATTTGCAAACCATTTTGGAGGTAACTCCTTTATTGCAATGATAAGGGTATTTGAAGCCAAAGTAAACAGTCAGCTTCTATACTCAGTTCAATTCAATTCAATTCAATCTTTATTTATATAAGGCGCCTTTCTGAAACCAAGGCACCTGTACAATACATGATAAAACAATAAATAATTAAAACAATATTAAAATTAAATTAAACAGCAATATTCAGAATTCATTATATGCTTTGCTCAAAAGATCGATTTTTAAAGCTTCCTTAAAGCTTTGGACAGTCGGGCAGTCTCACACCTGATGAGGTAGAGAATTCCACAGGGTTGGGGCCATAAAACTAAAAGATCTGGCCCCTGAAGTTTTTAAACGAACCCTGGGAATCTCTAGCAATCCCTTGTCAGTGGATCGGAGAGAGCGGGGGGACAGTAGGGACAAAGGAGATCATTCAGGTAAGCAGGTCCCTGATCGTGTAGGGTCTTATAGGTCAGCAAACTGACCTTGAAGGTGATTCGCCAGCAAATTGGCAGCCAATGCAGTCCGCGGAGCACAGGTGTTATATGACTGGACCTAGAAGAACCAGTCAATAGCCTAGCTGCTGCATTCTGCACTAGCTGCAAGCGGTGAATCTCAACCCCCGGTAGCCCAAGGTAAAGGGCATTGCAGTAGTCAAGGCAGGAGGTAACGAAAGTGTGGACCAAAGTAGGAAGATTGTCTGGAGGAACCAGGTGCTTCACCCGGGCGATGTTCCTCAGATGGTAGAAAGAGGTTTTGACAACTGCCGACACCTGAGATTTAAATGTCAAACAGTCATCAAACACAACGCCCAGGTTCTGCACCCAGTCTGATGTAGTTAGCTGGACACCCCCAAGCCATAGACCCGAGGGTGATCCAACCAACAAACCCACCTCCCGGCAACCCTTCCACAACCAACACCTCAGTTTCATTTGGGTTCAACTGCAGCCAACTCACATTCATCCAGTCATGGATTTCGGCAAGACAGTTGTGAAAGACCGAAAAGGCAGCATCTTGGCTGGGCACAAAGGACATGTACAACTGAGTATCATCTGCATAGCAGTGAAAACCCAGACTGTACCACCTAATAATCGCTCCTTACGGCAACATGTACATCACAAACAACATGGGCACCAAAATGGAGCCCTGCGGTACCCCACAGGATAGGGAGAATGATGCCGAGGAAAAAATCCCAGACACCACCCTCTGAGTCCTACCTTCGAGGAAAGATTGAAACCAACTGAGAACTGTACCAGACAGCCCACAGATAGACCACAAGCATTCCAATAGCACACCATGGTCCACAGTGTCAAATGCTGCAGAGAGATCAAGAAGGACCAAGATGGAACGAGTCCTTTGATCTCTCGCTATTAGGAGCTCATTTAGTATCCGGACAAGAGCTGTCTTGGTACTATGCCTTTTCCTAAATCTGGACTGGAGAGAGTCATAGACATTGTGGCTGGTCAAATGATCATCCAGCTGTGATGTGACCACCTTCTCAATAACTTTACCCACAAAGGGTAAGTTAGAGACAGGCCTGTAATTTGCCAGACAGTCCGGGTCCAAGGAGGACTTCTTAAGAAGGGGCTGAACCACAGCCTTCTTTAGAGAATTTGGAAAGATCCCCCTCTCCAAGGACCTCCAGACTATCTCAGCAAGGGTGGGACCAATTTTATCCACACAGCCCACTAAGAGACGTGTGGGGCCCAGATCCAAACCACAGTTGGTCGGATGCAGTGATTGGATGATCATCACAATGTCACTGATTGTGGGAAGGCTGAAGTCAGACCACACAAACTGGGTGTCCGACATCTCCTGCCGACCATCACAGCTCCCATTAGAGAGGGTCAAACGGATATCAGATCTGATTGTGGCAACCTTATCTGAAAAGAATAGAGCAAACTCTTCACACCATTCTTGAGAAAAAGCTCTCCTGGGCTGAAGACAGACTGGATTGCACAATCTGTCCACAGTCAGAAAGAGCTGAGCTGGTCTATTCTGTGTAGCAGCAATGTCTCTGGACAGGAATTCTGCTTTCTTACAAGAGATTGTGGATTGATAGACCACACAGAGGTCCATCAAACTAAGTTTGTCACAATCCAGGCCTGACCTCCACCAGCATCTCTCTAACCTTCGTCCAACTCTCCTCAACTCCCTCAGAGTCTCATCAAACCAAGGAGACCTGGGGCAAAGAGTGAGAGGACAAACATGAACAGGAGCAATGGAATCCAAGGTTCCTGCCATCGCCTTATTATAGGCAAGTACCAGGTCTCCTGGATCTGTGCAATCTCTCGGTAAGTCCAATAGGTCCAGCACAGCCATCAGGCCATCTGGGAAAACACCCCTTAAAGGGTGATACCAGACTATCTCCATAGGAGCTGGCCTACTTGGGGTGGCCTTAAAACTGAACCCAATGGAGTGATGATCCGACCATCCGACTGGTTCCACCACCAAATCGGATATCTCCATCCCCAGAAGGAACACCAAATCCAATGAATGACCACCAATATGGGTCGAGGAGAAAATAACCTGTGTGAAGCCCAGTGAAATCATTAACTGGAGGAAGTCTTGACCATACTGCGAGAGTGCATCGTCGACCCAGGCATTGAAGTCCCCCAGAACCAACCATCTGGGGGACCCCAATGTCAGGTCGACAATGAAGTCTGCGACTTTCCGCAGGAAAACATTCCCGTCACCTGGTGGACAGTACACGAGATGTATCCTGCACCACACACCATCACCCATGATACATTCAAAGGATTTGGTAGTTCCCACTGGTACCTCCACTAGGCCCAGTTCTGATCTAAAACAGATAGCAACACCCCCACACCTATGATCCATCCTCGGGCGGTGTATCACTGAGTAACTGGCTGGAATTGCTGCTGCCAAAACTGGTCCAGCATTCTCATCTAGCCAGGTCTCAGTGATGCACGCCAGGTCAGATGTCCCAACAAAATCAGCTATAATAGCCGTCTTGTTTTTAATAGACCTGGCGTTGCACAACACCGCCCGAGTAGGATGAGCATCCGAGGATGACCATGCTACCTGCAGACTACAAGCAGAATCCTTGGGTATGGGAGCCAGATGGGGAGGACCCCTTTCCTGGACTCATTTCACCCCAGGGCATCTCCTTGTCCCCACTATCCCTATCCGCCCACTCCTTTCCATTCCCTCTCCAGACCCAGCCCTCGTCCCCCTCCTCCTTCCAACAATCCCCAAAGCCCTACACCATCTATAAACTTCTGGTGATAGGGGAGGACAGGAAAAAGGATGAAGGTCTCTGAGCCTGGAGGGGGAATAATATCCAACTGTCCTTGTGCCGTCCCAGCACATATTTAGTGCCCTAAACGAATAACAACAAATAAACAGTCCCAAAATACAAAATTAACCCACTCCACAGAACTAAATAAATACAAAGCCCTATATAATGATTTAACAACAAAATAAAAGTCCATATTAAAACACAGAATAAATCTCAAAATGTTGATTTAAGGGCTCTCATTCCCCAAACACAAACACAAAATACAACCAAATACAACAAATAACTAATTAATTCCCCCTCCCCATCCAGTCCTCTCACCACTGGGGAAGAGAGGTAAAAATAATATACACTAAAATAATTAATTCCTTCCCCACCCAGTCCTCTCACTACTGGGGAGAGAGGGCAGCACTCTCAGTGCCAAACAAATAATAACATAAACTACAAATCTAATAAACAAAATAAATAAAATAAATGGACACAGGGTCCTCTCACCACATGGACATCCAAATAATGAAAATTAATAAACTGGTTTCTTCAGTCCAATTTAAATGCATACTGGAGAGCTCACGCCAATAGATGGAAACTGTTGGGCATAACACCAGGAATCCATAAGAAAACACAGGGAAGTTGTAAACCAATTCAGGAGAAACAGCATTCTCAAAAACTGGTATTTTAGGAGCAAGTCATAGGTGCAATTCCAAAATCAGGAGCACTGAAAATTCAAATTAACAGCATAGGGAAAATTACCACCTCTCCAGGAGGTCACTGACCCCAGTCGGGTCCGCAGCAACAGCCCCCGGCACAGAATCCACTCACCAGTGGGTCCCCACGGTGATCCTAGGAGACACCAGTTACTTGGGCCCGCCCTTCAACAGGCCCAAAACCAGTGCCGCCTGCCTCGAATCCAGCCAGCGGCAGCGAACACCCCAGGCAGCTCACCCCAAAATTCTTGCTCCAACACACACTCCCAAATCCAGATTCCAAAACAACAAACAGTCAGAAACGCTTCAGGGAGTAAATAAACACAGGCTCCTCTTTCAACTTCAGAAGATCTCCCCACACCCAGGAATCAATGAGAACCGGCTCTTTCTCCCAGACACTCCAATAGTCCCAACCACATCGGTCCAGCACTCGCACTCCAGTCGGAATCCAGGCCTCAGATCTTCAGCTTAAATCCAAAATGACCATACACCACTTCAGATCCAATTAAGCTCCACAAAAAAAAAGTTCCCTCATAAAAACAAAGCCTCGGTCATTCATGCCATCCGGGGAACACTACACACTGTTCAGTCCAGTTGAGGGATTTCCAGTAATCCAAAAAATCAAACAAGTCCAACACTCGTAGGGTAAATAAAATCCTTCCCAAGTAAAGTCAAACAATCACTGTGCCCGATGATTTCCAAAGAACAGACGGCAAAGCAAACTGTCCGTTCTGGATTCCAGAAATAAACAAGTCAAAGATTCACACCGAACACCACAGTCGTAATGCACAATGTGCAGATCACTCAATTGGGCTTCTAAAGAGAATATCATGGCATCATTATTAAGCCAAAGTCTGGAAAAATTGGGGGTGACCCACTTCACAGTACCCACAGATCCTCTTCAAAAACCCCAGTCCAGGAATAAAGAACTGGCAAACCAGCAAGCCAGTGCCCTTAGTTCTGTAAGTAATCCAAAGGGGCTTCAAGTGTGTCGCCTGGACAAACAAAATACAACTGGAAAGTAACAAAAAGAAAGAAAACAAATAAAGCATTTAAACTCCAATAATAAAACACATAAAAACAACTAAAGTGTAAGCTAAATTTAGTTAAAACTCAGCTCATACTATCAAACTAACAGACGGCAGACCCAGCGTGGTCGCCATCTTGGGGTCATGTAGCGAAGTATGGGATTTGCAAGCTAATATAGAAAATTTAGAAATGGAGCAAATATTTTTTATTAGGCTAGTGTTGGGGTTATCAAAGGATACTCTAACTGCTGTACTTAGACTGGAAACAGGCATGAGTAGACTGGAACAACTGGTATATAGTAGAGCTTTGAATAACTGGGAAAGGATAATTAAAATGGAAGATATGAGATTGCCAAACAATGTTGGGAAGAAACTAAAAAAATGGGTTATTCATATTCTTGATTTAATTTGCTTAATAATAGAATGAAACAATTTGGCCTTGTGCCAATATGGCTGGTCCTGACAATAGGACTTTAAAATTGTTCAAATACAAACATCACTTTCAATCTCTAAGACCCTACAAACATGTAATAAATATACTTATATTCCAACAAGATTTGTACAACTCATTTCACAACATGAAATACCAATTAAAAATCGAAGAGATTTCTTATTCATCCATTGCACATACATCTAACTTTCAATTCCTCTGTCAGAAACTTGGTAATCAGAGATGGTTTATAGCCTGATTTACTTTTTATATCATTCAGCAGTTGACTGTTTGAGGCATATTCAGCTTTAAATGCCATTTTAGTAAAACGATTTTTTACCCTAGGTTTATAGGGAGTCACCCCATTATCTCTTAATTTATATTTATGCTTAACATTTTTCTCCTCTATTTTATCCCTAAGATATCTTGGTTATCCTGTTATTTGTAATCTATGCATTTGTAGGACCTTTATCATTTTTCTCCTATTTTCAAGTGTTAATTAATCCACTGTCAAATACAAATTACAATGGTGGGTTTTATAATCACATTGTAAAATGAATCTGGCTAAATTATTTATGTTGGCTTGCGCGCATGCACAAGAAACATCTTGCACTAGTGTGGGTCTTGGGGGCGCGGCTGCTGTTGGGCGAATGCAGGGCATGCATTAGTAGGTGCGTCCCTCATTTTCCAATCAGCCTGCATGCCACCACCACACCATGCATTCATAATGGGGTGAGCACATCAAAGCAAAGGTCCACTGCAATCCGATCAAAGCTCGTCATACGCAGCAGTCCTTTGCTTGTCGTGCTCGCTGCCATTATGACCATGGTCAGCGAGCAGTCGACCGCCTCACACTTGCCGACATTGGGGGTGCCCAATACCCCTGTCAGCTACCCCCCCATGTTTGTGTGCAGACGAGGGAGCCCACTCCCCGTCGGCATACCCCCCCAAATGTTGAATACTGAGGGGGTGCCCAATCCCCCTGCTCATGGCCCCCATCACTGTGTTTGTTTGACCATGGGGTGGGAGCCCACTCCCCATCGGCATCACCCCCAACTGTTGAATGCTGAGGGGGTGCCCAATCCCAGCTCGCGCTCTCCCCCTTTCTTTGTTTGCCAGCGGGGTGCCCAATCCCCTGGGCGGCATTACCCCGTGTTGTGTGCCGGCCAGGGTGCCCAGTAATCCCCTGCTTGCCACTGACCTCCAAAAACTACTCTAGGTGGCATGCTGGAGCCATCCCAGCATGCCAAATGCCCTGTAAGATGAAAACTGTCCCACGACGGTTTTCCTTTTTTTCCCTGCAAAATGAAACCGCCCCTCATAGTCTAGATGCCCCTCCCCCACACCCACCACCGCGACCCTGCCTCCCTCACACCTCACCCAATACTACCTCCAGACTCCAGCCGATGATCTTCCTGTGACCAGGAACATGTCTGCACTCTACAAAGCTGACCGTGAACTGAGGAAATGCCGGTAAGCTGTATAATGCAATGAATAGGGTTTTTTTCAACTTTGCTGCATATCTCAGGAATTTCTTGGAATTTTGGCACCAAATTTTCAACATGGGGTTTTTGGGGCCCCTCCTCATGAATTCTATCACTGTCATGGCATTAATCGGCCTCGAAAGGTGATTTCGCAGTCACTGCATGAAATCACCTTTTGGGACCCATTAATGAAATGACAGTGCCAGTGCTCATGAGGTGGCCTCTCAAAAAGCCTATGTTCCAAATTTGGTGGAAAAAATCCAGCAAATGCCTGTTTTACAAGCCTGCATTGCGCAGTTGCTACGCAGACTCGTAACTTTACGCATTCACAATATTTTAACGCTGGATTTTCAGCATTTGGCATTTTTGTGCACCACCTTGTGAACAGTACAGCTGTAATTTTCCACATCCTGCTCAAAATGTGTTTCCACACTTCCAGCGCACAATTGAGCAGTCGCTGTGGGAAATCAGTGTTGGGGCCAGATTATGAAAATGACAGTGACACAGTTCATGAGCAGAGCTCCTAGAATGCCTATGTTGAAAATTTGGAGCTGATACTCCATAAAATGACTGTGTTACGAGCGTGTGTTGGCAGATTGCACGCATGCTCATACCGTCGTGCATTTGTGATAATTTCACTCTGGATTTTCACCATTGCCATTTTTACACACCTCTTGATGAACAGTACAGTTGTCACTTCACATATCCTGCCCAAAATGTGTTTCTGTACTTCCGGCGCAGAATAGCGTGGTCACTGTGCAAAATCACTTCTTGGGACACTTTGAGGAAATGACAGTGACACTGTACATGAGCAGAGGTGCTAAAAAGCCTATGTTGAAAATTTGGTGCCGAACGCCCATGAACTGGCAGTGCTGCAAGCGTGCCTTGCATATTTCGCATGCACCCTTGCAACTCCGCAAATTCTGTGTAATTGTATGCCACATTTTCGGCTCTGGCATTTTATTATACCTCCTTATGAACTGTGCAGCTGTCATTTTTCACATTCTGCCCAGCATGTTTTCCCACACTGCACTAACAAACACCCACAGGGACACCCTAATACCTCTCACTCTCTGCAGGGTGGGGGTGGGTTGGCATCAGTTCAGTACTTGACTGCCACTCCTATGCTGCATCTCTTTAACTCCTGCACTGCCAATGGCAGCAAGACAACATTCGGCATTGATAAATGCTTGTTACAAGTAACCTCAAGCTTTCTTAAAAGAAAGCCTGAGGCCTTTCCACATATATGACTGCCATAATCTATTATAGGAATTAACTGAGTTACTATTGATTTCCACATACTAATATCTGTACAAAACCTATTTCTTCAAAAAGCCCCTAGTTTTCTATTTACTTTACCCACCAATTCTTCTATATGTATATCAAATTTCAGTCCCTGGTCAACCCAAACTCCTAAGTATTTATAAAAAGAAACCTGCTGTAATGTTTCCTGTCTTAATGTTTTTATATTCAAATACTATTTATGATTTATTCTATCCTTCTGTATTGAAAAAAGAAGAGTTTTCATTTTTTTTACTGTTTAATACTAATTTTTAATTTGCTAACCATTTTTCCATCCCTGTGAAATCTTCCTGAAGTCCCTTTTCTATCTCATTAATATTTGTACCACACGCTAGTAAAACTGTATCATCCATGTTTACTTTAATTTTGGTGTTAATAGCTACTTTTACCAAATCATTAACGTAAATCAAAAAAAAGTCAGGCCCAAAATGGACCCCTGTAGTACCCCTCTAACAACTTTGAGCTGTTTTGAGGTTATATCATCAAGTTGAACCAGTTGTGTTCTTTTAAATAAGTAGGAAGAAAACAATGCCAGTATTTAACAATCTAGGCCCAATCCCTCCAACCTCTGGAGCAAAATCCTGTGGTCCAAGGTGTCAAATACTTTGGATAGGTCCATGAACACCGCACCCACCCTCTGCCCCCCCTCAAGCTGAGAGGAGACAAGATCTATTAGGTCGGTAAGCGTGGTGTCTGTGGAACACCCTTTTCGGAAACCTGATTCCGAAAGTAAGTGGTATTTCTCAAAAAAAAACACTTAACTGGTTTTGTACCAGTTTTTCCATTACCTTCAACACCATGAACAACAGGGCAATTGGCTTATAGTTTGAAGGGTCAGTTGAATTATCCCTTTTAAAAATTGGGATTACCTTTGTTTTCTTCCAACTAGAAGGAAACATCCTTTCCATCAAACTCCAATTAAATAGATTGGTCAATATAGGGACCAAAAATTCTGCACCATCCTGTAAAAAACCTGCTTTCTATATTGTCTAACCCATATGCTTTGTTAACTTTTAATTTATTTAATTTTTTCTGAACCTCATTACACCTAATCTTCCTAAATCTAAATTTTGGAATATCCAGAGTAGCATGTAATGGAAAATCTAGTAATAAATGATTTTCTGGAATATCTATACCAGGTAAATATGTAAAATATGCATTCAGAATGTCTGCAGAATTTACTTTACTCTGTTATTTACCATTTTGTTGAATTTGTACAGGGGGTTTGCTTGTAACTGGTTTTTCCAAGGATTATATCAAGGACCAGTATTTCCGGGGATCAACTGTATCAGCAATTTTTGTTTTATAATATTGCTTTTTTGTGTTCTTTACCCTAGTACTCATTCTGTTATGATATTTTTTATACTCGTCCCAATCAACTCTACTTAAGGATTTATTAGCCTTCTTCCATAATCAATGTGTTATCCTTATTTCTTTTTTTTAACTTTTCTGTCATCCATGAGGGTTGTTTTATCCTTGCTATGGTTGTTTTAAATGGAGCAACCCTTTTACAAGAATCTAAAAACATTCTTGTAAACTCTTTCATAGCTAAATCCAGATCAGGAATAAGGAACATCCTATACCACTCTAGGCTTGCCAATGTATGTAAAAATAATTCTTTACTGTAATTTTTAAAAGACCTCTTTCTTATTTTTCTTGGGACATCTGAGCAGCCGTCGGGGGGTGGCAATGGCAGGAACAGCCAGGTAGAGCATCTTGGAGTCCAGCCCAGAGGGCCATGTGCCCTTGGTCAGATTTAGGGAATCAAGGCGTTGTAAACTTCCAACAGGGTGACCAGTTGGAAGAAGAAGGATAGGACAGTAGAAGGGGCCTGTGCATGGGGGTTGGGGGGTGTTGCTTTGCTGGTGTGGGGGGACAGTGGATAGCAGTGCCAAGGTACAGCTTGTAAAAAAGGAGTTAGATTCCAAAGCTACTGCAACAGGGTCCATTACAGCAGTACCACTGACATTTAGCACAGGGGTGGAAGGCTGGGAAGGTGGGGAGAAGAGGGATTTGACCACCTTCCAGAATTTAGTCTGGTGATTTAAATTGAATTGAAAGGAGGCTTTGAAATAGTTAGCTTTATCCTAATGGATGAACCTAGTACAGGCATTGTGTAAGGAGCGATATTTTGAGTGGTTGGCAGGGGAGCTGAATGCATTGAATGCCTTCCATGCCTGGTCTCTGGCTCTGATGTGGGACATAATGTCAGCTATGATTCAAGGCAGGTGAGCACCCCTCACTTGAGTCTGTCTAAGTGAGGCATAGTAGTCTTAGACAGTGAGGAACTTAGCCTTGAAGTACTCCAGAGCGGAGTCAATACAGATCGATCTGGGAATGAAGGACCAGTCTGTGGCTACCAGGTCACCTAGGAGTGAAACAAGCTGCAAGGAATTGTATGACCAGGTAAGAATGTTTCTGAAAGGGGAGGCCTTAGGCCTGAATATCTTCCGTACTGAGTATATCATGTGGTGGTCGATTAGGGAGTCTGGTAAGAGACCCAAGGCAATTATCCGCTGTTGGTGAGGGGTAAGGGACCGGTTCAGAAGAGAGTGATTCTGCAATTTGGGGTTCAGATGTGTGGATTCTGTAATCAGTTGTGTCAGATTCAGAGTGGCCACCTGGTTGCAAAACTTGGATGTGGCACTGGACAGCCAATTTAAGTTGAAATCCCCCAGGATATGGAGTTCGCCCCCTATGGCACTAGTTTTAAAGGTACCCAGATAATCCAGGATGGAGGGCTTAGGGGAGTCAGGGGAGCAGTAACAGCCAGCTATAAATAGGGGGATAGTGTGGGGGAGGGAGCGTTTGATCAGCAAGGCATTGATGGACTGCGTGGGCAAGGACAGATTGACAGGGGTAAACTGGAGGGCGGATGAGATATTCATAGCTATGCCTCTGCCTCTTTTATTGCCTGGGTGGTCATGGTGGATAATGGTGTAACCAGGGATAGCAATTTCTGCATCATTGTTGTGAGGCTTCATCCAGGTTTCAGAAATAATCAAGATGTCAGGCCTTAAGGATAATACAGTTGGATGCAGCACGGCTAGTTTATGCAGTAGGCTGCAGATATTAAGGTACATTAATTTTAGGCCCCATGATGGTGGTGGGGGAGGTTGGCCCGGGGTTTGGCTCAATGTCCCCCGAAAGTAGGAGTAGTAGGGTTACCAAGAGTTTGGTGACAGGCTTGGAGCGCTGAAGCTTGTGGGTAGTGATCTGTGGCTTTATGGCTACCACGAGGGGGGGGGGTGCTGGGTGGTAGAATTTAGGGCTATGAGTCCTGCATGGAAATTGGGAGGTAGGATTGAGGGGCCAACCAACCATTTGAGCAGTTGAGGTGCAGGAGGCAGACAAGTGGAGAAGGTAGCAAAAATTGATGGGAGGGTTGATAGGGTGCAAAGTGCCAAATTTCCTCCCTGTTCCTCGGGGTAGGTGGAAGAAGGGAGTGACACTAAGGGCAATAGAGAAGTAAGTAGAGCAAGGTAGAGAGGTCACTCCTATTGCCTTTGAATGACTTAGCCTATTTGTTATGTATGTATTATTTATATTTTACCTATTACTGCTTACTGCTGACTATCAATGTTTACCTGACTCTATTGTGACACTGTACCATGCTTCTTCCTGTGTCATGTACCCTGTCTGAACCTGTATTTTCATTGTACTCTCCCGGGTCATACCTGAAAATTGCCATATAACTTGTCTAGTGTACCTACCTGGTCAACAAAAGCTAAATAAAAATAAATAAAGGTAAAGAGGTAGCATACTTGCGTTGAATTGATATAGGTTGCTAGTGCAGTATTAAGTGATAGCAGCCACTAGTGGCAGAATATGGTAGGCTGCAAATGGGAAAGTCGGCTGATAGGTTTTTACCAGCATGTGACCCTCCACTAGTAGGTGTTTACCAGCATGTGACCCTCCACTAGTAGGTGTTTACCAGCATGTGACCCTCCACTAGTAGGTGTTTACCAGCATGTGACCCTCCACCCTAAAGTGAATGGATCACCAAGAGTGGTGGTGGGGGTGATGAGACAATCTGAATGAACGTCTGCAGCTCAGGAATGCCTTACCTTGCTTGGGTCTCTTGATTCAGGGGAGGGCAGCTGCGATGGGGCCCTCATGACCACCAGAAGGGCACAGGGAGCTGTGGAAAAAGAAAGAAGAAACTGGAGGTGAGCATTTAAAGCAGGTACAGGGGGCTGGCTACAACAGGGTGAGGAGACTATGCACAAACTCTGGATAAGGGCTAGTTCCTGTTAACAGGAGAAACTTTCAGTAACAAAATCTAGCCCTAAGCTAAATATTGAAATAAAATGAATTGGAACAGCATCTGACCTTAGTCTGATACAGAATTATTGCAGCTACTACAGAATTAGTTTAGTAAAGTAGCCCCCTTAATCTGTGCTGTTATTTGCAGGATTTTTTTTTTTACTCAGTATTACATTTAGTAGCCAAAGTTAAAATTAATCGGAAATCATCTGACCCTAGTCTGATAAATAATTATTTCAGTAACTGCACAAGTCATTTAGCAAGCAGCTCTTTAACCTGGCCTGTGCTGCTGCTTGCAGACATTACTTAACTCATTAATTACTTTTAGCAGCCAGTAGCTGGTTCTGCTTAAGGCAGCCTCTACTAATGGCAAAAATCATTAAACTCCAGCTAAATCATTTAAAGTCACCACGGAGAATAGACAGAGCAGGAGTAATTATAAAAACTAATGCTGAACAAAAAACTATCTGCATTTCTATGTCAACATTTAAATTGTACCATCAGTCCTGAGTTCAAATTTGAAAAAAAGCACCAAATCCAAACGAATGTTTGCGGCTCAGTAATGCTGTGCCTTGCTTAGGTCTCTTGATTCGGGGGAGGGCAGATGTGATGGGACCCTCACGACCACCAGAAGGGCACAGGGAGCTTGCTTGAGTCTCTTGACTCAGGGGAGGGCAGCTGTGATGGGGCCCTCATGACCACCAGAAGGGCACAGGGGCATCAAAATATGTAAAAATAGTGAAGTTTAACCATGCCTGCTCGTAACTTCAGTAATTTTCAATATTTTCACCCCAAATGTTCAACTTTTTTTTTTTACATCACCTCATGAATGTGACAGTTGTCAGTTTTCAAATCCTGTCTAAAATGTGTTTTCTCACCTGTGGCATGGAATGACATTTTAGCAGTGATTTGAAGATTCTCAGCCTAGTGTTCATGAGGTGGGATAATAACAAGCTATGCTGACAATTTGGTTGCTGTTGTGACTGAAATGCTTCCACAGCAACATACATGTATGCATCTATGGAGGGATGGTAGTGCAGGGCCTAGAGGGCACTGCACTCCCACAACCAAATGAGGATACACTTATTCTAGCTCAAAAAATAAGGAACTTATTTGTAAAAAGCTCTGTTAATGCATCAGTTAGGGTTAAAGTGACAAAAGTGGGTAAATGTCCCATTAGGGTTTCCAACCCTAACACCCCACCTCCAACCTGCAGGCAGCAACAGGCATGGGGTGTGTCTTGGGGTTGTCAGTCCTAACACTCACCCCATTCTCATATACTGCACCCTTTTCAGCTTACTTACTCATGGAATGGGATGAGCATTAGGACTGACAACTCCCAAGGCACAATTTACTCCACTGTTGCTGCCTGCAGGGTGGGGTGGGATGTTAGGGTTGGAAACGCTAGTACCACATTTCCCTACTTTTGTCACTTAACTCTAACTGATGCATTTTTTTTTCAAATTTTATTTATTACAAGTCAGCACACAGGGCAGACTTAGGGAGACCAGGGAGACAGACACACAATGTTTCATTTCTCAGATGGGCAGAACTTGTATGAACATAGTACATTAACCAGACCAAACCCCCCCAGACATTGCACCCAATAAGGAGTCCAAGGCACACAGAACAGAGACATATGAAGTTGGCAAGATCTCAGTCTCTTAGTGTCTTTGAAAGTCTCTGTTGGACACATAGCCATATCTTCACTCCTTTGTCCTGGAATATCCTTAGAAAGTGTTCATCTGAGGAAGAAAAATTCAAAACAAGCCATGGTTCCACCCCTTTGGATGATGTAGATACATTTAAAATAGAAAGGAATATGCAAATGGAATCAAGGAGGCCAATTCAGTATGAGTTTGTGGAGCTTTATCAGTGTCAGAGCCAGAAGAAAAAAAAATATAACTTTAAGAGAAACAGCATTAGTGTGCAGGAAACCAATCCTGAGATATTGCAATTTTGATGGACTCCCAGATCTTGCTCAATGTGTCCTCCCTCCCTAGGGCTCATTCCGTCACCATAGGAGCAGACTCCCTACCCCAGTGGTAAGCAAGAATCTGCTGCCCCACAGCCATACTCAGGGCCCATAGTGGGTGATCAAGGCTCTAACCCCCTTGGATAGACCCAGGAGGCCCAGAATAATCTCACGGATGCCCACCTGCTGTGAGTCTTGTAAGGTCTTCTGCATGATGGAGATGACTCCTCCCCAATAGATCTGTATGTTGGAGCAGTCCCATAGCAGGTGGAAGAAATGGTATACTGTCACCGCAGTGGCTCCAGCACCGCAAAGACCATCACAGTGACAGGAATTGGGCAAAACCCGCACGTTGCTGTGATGGTCTGTGCAGTGACCGGGACTGCCTCACTGGGTGTTTCACCCCCCCCCTCCGGTCCAACTCCGACTCAAAGTTGGAATCCTAGAGACTGAGGGGGTTGGGGTGTGGATCCCCCCACATGGGGGTTCGGGGTACACAGCTTCCCGACTGAATGCACCGACATCCCCGAGGCTACAATGCTGACAGTAGGCATGGTAGCTGTCACTGTAGGGGATGTCAGTGCTAACGCTGTTGAAGTGCTATGGTAAAACCAGAAGAAACTCCCCAAACCCACACCACATTTTGGACATATGTCCAAGTGAACAGGATAAATGTTTTGGGCCAGCTGTGGAGGAAAATATACCCTGTGCAGTATATTATAGTGTATAGCCCTAAGTCTATTATTAACAGAGCAATCTCCCAATGTCAGGGCCCCCTCCCCCAGATCTCTATCCCATTTTTGTTTAAAGGTCGGGCCCAGGTCAGGGAGTGCATTTAGGAGTACTTTTTAACAAGCTGTCATTAATTTGTGTCTTGGTGAGGGAATTTACCTGCCTAAGGAGTTCTTCAATTGGTGATCTACACAGGAGTCTGGATGGGTCCATTCCCTGTAGCCAGGTTTGAATCTGAATGTATGTAAAGGAACATGGTGGGAGCAGTCCATATCGCTGCACCAGCTCTTGGTATGGTAATAGGGTGCCCCCCTTATATAGGTGTGCCAGACATGTGATACCTGGCCCTTTCCAGCATGCTAAGGTCTGCCTCACCGGGGGAGGGGGGGTGGTCCTCTCCTCATCCCACAAACATCCCCCAATAGATGAGTCTGGGGAGAGAGTAAGTGGATGGCTGAGGAGCTCGTGGGCCTTGAGCCAGGTCCTAACTGATGTTCTAGTAAAGGGATTCTTGATTTTTGGTCTTTGAATACCACTTAACAGGGACACTAAGCTGGAGGGAGTCAATTTCAGTGGGTTGTCCTCACTTTCCACCCCATCCAGGTTCTCTCACTGGACTGTGCCTCATAGATATCCTGGATAACTGAAATGTGGGTTGCCAGATAATAGAGTGCCAGGTTTGGAAGGCCCAGCCCCACCTCCTGCACAGGTCTCCACAGAAATTCCTGCCAGATTTGAGGTTTCTTGATACCCCAGAGGAGGGAACCCACTACCCCCCTTAGGGTCTTAAAATAATATTGTGGGATCCATACAGGAAGTGACTGAAAAAGATAGAGGCATTGGGGTAGGATAAACATTTTTGCAAGGTTAACCTTGCCTATAAGAATCAGAGGAAAGCTCTTCCATCTGTCACACTGGTCCTTTATTTTCTTCAATAGTGGCGTATAATTCAGATGGAAAAGAGAGGTAAGTTTACTGGGGAGGAGAACCCCAATATATTTTATATAGGGAGCTGGATTTATTTTAAAGTCTTGTATCTGAAGACTGGTTTTAGTATCCCCTAATGGTAGCCATTCACATTTGGACCAGTTTATTTTATGGCCTGAAAGTGGGCCATGTTCAGCAAAAAGTTTAGTAAGTGCTGGGACAGAGTCATCGGGGTTCCTGAGGAATAACAGCATGTCATCTGCAAAAAGGGAAATTTTCTGGTCCCTGCCCTTAACCTCACATCCTTGGATATTAGGATGTTGCTTAATAGCAGACGGCTGGACCTCCATGGTTAAAACATAAAGGAGGGGGCATAAAGGGCAACCCTGCCTGGTGCCTCTGGTAAGTGGGAAAGGTGGTGACATAGTTTCACTGGTATAAATTTGAGCCTTTGGGGAGGAATAGAGAGATTTAATCCACGCTGTGATGAGAGAGTGTAATTGGAATTTGTCCAGAGTGGTGAAGATGAAGCTCCACTCAACTCTGTCAAAGGCCTTTTCAACATCTAATGCCAGGAGGCCCCTTTTTGCACCCCCTCCTTGCCTGACCACTTATAAATTGTGTTAAGTGTTCTCCATAGATTATGCTTGGCCTACCTCTCTTCCACAAAGCCGCATTGATCCTGGTGAATCAGTGATGGCAAGACTCTCTCTAACTGCTTAGCTATAATTTTTGTCACAATTTCGTAGTCAGCGTTTAGTAAAGAGATGGGTCTATAGGACCCACACTTTGTAGGATCTTTACCGGGTTTAGGCAGTACAATGATTGTGGCCATCTGAAGAGAGGAGGGCAGTTCACCAGAACTCAGAGCCTCTTGAATCATTTCCGTGAACAAAGGGCTAAGTTCCACCCCAAAAAGTTTGTAGAATTCCATGGGTCCTGGGGCCTTCCCCAAGTTTGATTCCCAAATGGCACCTTTTATCTCCCTTTTAGAAAGTAGCCGGTTTATGTGTTCCCTCTCATCAGCAGTAACCAAGGGAAGCTGAATTTTATTTATGAATGAGTTAGGATCTACATTCACTGGGGCCTCAGAAGTATATAAGGACTCATAAAAGGACCAGAATTTCTCATTTACAGTATCTGGTAAGGGTTTGAGGTGAGCATGCCCCCAACTGATTCTAAAGCAAAGATTGCTCTGTCTGCCTGCTTGGATCATATCCTCCATGCCAACCATTTACTCGCTGTGTCCCTGTAGAAGTATGATCTGGCCCTTGCCATCAGGATATCCCTCTCTATCCTTTTACTGGCTACTTGGGCCAATTGACCTTTAAGAGTGTTAAGTTCCCCCACTTTGTGTATAGCACTGGAATGCATTATTTCATGTTCTAGCTCCAAAATACGCTCCTCTAACTCCTTATCCTGATTAAAAGCCTCCTTACTGAGTTTTTTGGCAAACAAGATTGTCTCCCACCTAACCACTGCCTTGAGGGCTTCCCAAGTTGTGGCAGCAGAGGTGTCACTAGTGTCATTCTGGAGCATGTAGTCTGCTATCACCCCACTAATGTGGTCTCTATATGGTGCCATTGTTAGCAGTGTTGGGTCTAACCTCCATTGCCTCACTGGGGGCAGCTTCCCTACCACCAACAAGCCAAACTGTAGCGGAGCATGGTCCGACACACAAATTAGGCCATATTGTGGGAGTTATGCCCCCCTCAAAATATTTGGTGAGACCAGAAAGTAGTCTAGCCGAGTGAAAAGTTTATGCACAGCGGAGTAATACAAATACTCCCTTTTTGTGGGATTGAAGTGTCTCCAAACTTCTGTCAGAGCTCTGTCCCTCACCATGTCTCTCATAGCCACAGAGCTTTTAGGGGGATGTTTATACTGGGTATGGAAGGTATCTAGAGATTGATCCCAATACATAATAAAATTGCCTCCAGTGACTAGATCATCTGGGTACGGGACCAGGGCAATCGCTACTTGGTTGAAAAAAACAGGTAATCTATATTAGGTCCATAAATTGTTACCATGGTATATCTTGAGCTTTCAACCATTACATTTGCCAGCAGATAGCAGCCTTGGGGGTCTGACTTCATCTCATGTAACTCCACCATGAGATGCAGTTGAAACCATATTGCCACCCCCGGCTTTGGAGGTGAAGGGTGCAGCCAACAGTGTGCCTCCCCACGCCCTTTCCAATTTCTGGGTTTCCTCTTTGCTTAAATTAATTTCTTGAAGAAACAAGCTATCCCCTTTTTGTTTTTTAAAATAAGCCCATATTCTCCCCCTCTTGACCACCGTCTTGATTCCACGCACATTCCAGGTCATACAATTTAAAGTAGACATTTTACCCATCTAGTAATTATTATACAGGCATAAAGTCCCTACTCCTGGGAGCCTGTGCACCCCACGTTTTCATTTTTAAGAAACAAACCCCCACTGCCCCCACCCCAACAACCCCAACATTTTAACAAACTGAACCATCCTCTTAGAAAACCTCTCCCCAAAAGAGAAAATTTCCCCAGACCACGAAAAATGACTGCTTACGCCTGCTAACCTCTAAACCGCTACTATTTGCATAAAATACGGTGCCTTTCCATGTTCTCACTCTTCTGATTGACCATAGACCCGGGCCTTCGTTCCTGGCATCTTTTTTATAAGGACAATGAGCACAGCTAAACTATACTTTGTATACAAAAGTAAGTATGGAAAACCCTAATCCGCTGGTCAGGGGTGGGAGGCTGGAGGAGACCCTCCTCCCCAAGGATGGGGCAATGCTCCTTGTATGATATGGGCTGGACACTAGAAGGATGAATGAAGCTAAGGTAGGAGACCCCTGGAGGTAGAGTCAAGAGGTGCACCCCCCCGGAGTGGGGGCCCAACTATCCCTTGGTCCACCTCATATGCTTGTATAGATTAGTCATAATTGCTCTACCTTACATATAATTCCAAGGGTCTTCTCTCAAGAGGGTCCGCCAGCACCCAGTATGTAAAAGGAATAAAATTATGAATGAGCAAATGGAAGCAGTTTTGCTCCTCGTCCCCCCTGACCCTGAACTAAGCCAGTACCCGTTGCTTGAATCTCAATAATATTAAATCCCAGTGGTCAATTGTTTATCCCCTGAACATCTGAAAAGTAAAAAATAAAAACACAACCAACAGTAAAGTGCATACTAAATTTACAGTACAAACCCGCCCCATAACCAATTGGTAAACTCGGTGCAGACTGAAACAGCACCCAATAATTTGCCCCTTGTACAGGGATTCATTGCAAAATCAGTGCTTACAGCCCTTCCACATTTCCACTCATCCAACAGTGGAGTGCTGTTCCCTCCTAAATATCTTGGAGCTCACTGGGGCTGCAGTTATTATATCAAAAGTAAGGCAAGGCCAGGATTCAATGTGCACTACCGTTCTAAACCTTGCACACATAACCTCTCCCTGTGAGGGGAAATGCCCTACAGTATTAACATGCAGGCATCTCAGTACACCTCACAGAGTCACTCTTCTCTCTGACCATTTCTCTTGCGGGCCCGGGATAGGAAAAATCAGGGCTTGGGCCCTGGAGGGTGGGCATAAGGCCCCTCAGGCAAGCAGGACTGAGGACTTGGAGTCCAGCCCTAATAGGCTGGGGAAAACCCCAATTACAGGCCCCAATATGTGTCCCTCATCCTGGAGGAAGCCTAACCGCACTCTCTCATTTAAGGCTCCTCAAGACCCCCTACAATTTCTCTGGCCGGATGAAGCCTGAGGCCTGTCCCGGGCACTGCTTGGGCCAAAAGAAAGATGCCAGGAATGAAGCCCCAGGTCTATGGTCAATCAGAAGAGTGAGAACATGGAAATGCACCATATTTAAAAAGGGGATCCAAACACAAGACAGTGATATTACTTCTAACAGTTCCCCTTACTTGTGAAATCTCAGAGGCATGTTAAGGTAGATAATGTAATTAAGCCCCACTGGTTAAACACTAGTTACAGCTACAACAACAGTAGATAGTATATACATAAGTATTTAAGTCCTAAAACAGATCTGCTCATGATAGACCACTCTTCATCTCTCAGCTCCCCGAGCCCCTGCAGCTTCTTCATGATGAGGTTTCAGCTCCTGTTCCACATATCACAGGACTGCTTCGGGATCTGTAAAGGATCTGCTCTCCTTGTTGTGAGGATGTATGACCAGACATGCAGGATAAAAGAGGCGAGAACTGGCAGTTGATTTTGTGTAGTTTCCACTGGACTGGCATGAAAGCCTGCTGCTCCCCTTGAAGGCACCTGGAGAAATCCTGGAAAACACTCACCAGTTGGCCTTGCTCGTGCACCCAGCCTGCTTCTCTCACTGCATCTAGCACCCACTGCCTGTCTGGGAAATGTAAACATTTTACTATAATGTGCCTAGGGCACTCATCTGGACCTGGTCTATGGCCTGGGGGTCTGTGTGCACATTGGATTTCAAGCAAAAGGTCCCCCGGTAAGTTTAACTTGTTTTTGAGCTATGAGTGTGTGAAAGCCCCACAGTCCTTCCCCTCAGACCCTTCCGGCATCCCCACAATCTGAATATTGCAGCGTCTTTCTCTGTTGTCATGGTTGTCCAAGGCAGATTTTAACATTTCTATCTCCCATAATGCCTACTGTAGGTTCACCTCTATTCTTTGCTGGGCTTCCTCTTGATCACTAACCCATTCCCCTAACTCATCCAGGTGTGTCGCATTGGTGTCTACTGTATGACTCAGGCCATTTACGGTTTGTTGTAAATGTGTTAATTGTGAGCCAATATTTTCAAAACCTGCCGGCATCTGACTTGTTAGGTCGAATTTGAGGGTGTGCAGGAGAGCTTCAATTGAACCAGAGGACTGCTCTTCAGTCGCTTCCCCCGATGCGCCTGGCTGTTGGGTAGGAGGGCTCTCTTCCAAGGTGGTCGCCATGTTGGAGCTGGGACTCTGCTTCAGGCCTGAGGGCTCTGATGGTTTAGCTGCTGGAAAATGCAGAGGAGCGTGCTTTTTTTGCAGATTTTTTTGTAGAGGCCATATGGCTGATCTTGAATGTATCTTCTTGTGGGTTTGCAATTGGGTATATTTTGTGGATGTCCATGATATAGGCTGGATGGCTATATGTGGCTGTTCAATATAGGCTGCTCAGCTACACAGCCTTCTCTCTCCCCAGTCAGGCCACACCACCCTCTAACTGAAGCATTAACAGAGCTTTTTACAAAGAATATATATATATACAATAGATAGATAGATAGATAGATAGATAGATAGATAGATAGATAGATAGATAGATAGATATATTCATTGCAAAAAACTTCATTAATGCATCAGTTAGGGATAAAGTGACAAAAGTAGGGAAATGAGATGTCAGGGTTGAGTCCCTAACACCCCCACAACCCCACCACCCCATGCTCCTACACTCTCACTTCATTCCATGTGTAAACAGGTTGACATGCTACAGTAAAGGAGAAAGGAGTGAAAGGTAGGCCTTATGACCCCATTGCACACCCCAGCATCTGTTGGTGTGTAGAGGATGGGGGGTGGGGTGGGGGGCTTAGGGGCTCAACCCTAACATATCATTTCCCCACTTTTGTCACTTTAACACCTAACTGATGCATTAATGAAGTTTTTTGCAATAAATTTCCTTACTTTTTGAAAAAGTGTAATGTAAGTGGTAAATGGTATGTGTTGGTGGAAGCGCAGGGCCTGAACCAAGCTGCCCATTTGTGCATAATGATATGCATCTGTGGGAGGGCCCTGTGCTCCCACTTGCACATAACTACGGAGCCATACAGCAGTCCCATAGGGCAAGGAACACTTGTAACACTAATTTGCCAATATCTCAGCAACTGTAGCAGCTATGAAAAAAGTTCCAGTGCCATTGTAATCATGACAGTGAAACCTCTACATGAGATAGTCGACTAAATCTGTATCTTGCATTGTTTCCAAGACACGGGCACAAAAAAGTGCTGTGGGTGCCGTAATGTTATCCTATGGGAAGAATCTCAACTTTGTTATGACATATCTATGAAACCAATGACATTTTATACACCTAAACAGCATAATTCACATCTCTGTGACATTCCCTTTATACCCTGCAAATTTCAAGCCAAAATACCAAACCATTTCTTTACAGTGTAATGTACCTGGTAACTGGTATGTGTTGATGGTAGCGCGGTCCCTTCAGGCCCTGCACTCCCACCAAACTGACCATTTGTGCATAATGATATGCGTCTATGGGAGGATGGGCCCTCCGGGCCCTGTGCTCCCACTTACACATAACAACAGAGCCATACAATAGCGCTATAGGCCTGAAAAGGAACCCTTGAATCAAATTTGCCAATATCTCAGTAACATTATGACCTATGAAAAAATTCTACTGCAGGTGTAATCTATGACTTTTAAATTTCCTCTCAAGCTTAGATCTAAGCTGCTGGTAGTGAAAAATCCGTATCTCCCTTCATTTTCGAGATACGAGTGCAGAAAGTCACTATGGGCACTACAATGTTATCCTATTGGAAAAATCTCAACTTTGTGATGGCATATCTATGGAACTGATTAACTTTTCAACACCTAAATAGCATAATTCACACATCACTGGGGCATCCCCTTTATATCCTGCAAATTTCAAGTCAAAAGACGAAACCGTTTGTTTACAGTGCAGTGGCAAAATTTCTAAAATCCTAGTTCACTAGGTGTCAAAATTCCCATTCATGAGGTCAAATCCCATTCGCAAGCTGTCAAAATCCCTGTTCATGAGTAATCCTTGATCATCAGATTTTGGCCATCTGGTCCCTAACTAGCAAACAGGGATTTTGACAGCTCGCGAAAGGCGATTGGCTTGCAAATGGGGAGTTTGACAGCTCATGAATGTGGATTTTGACAGCTTGCAAACAAGGAATTGAAAAACCAATCCCCTTTCACAAGCTTATAAAAGCCCCATTCACAAGCCGATCCCCTTTCACGAGCTGTCAAAATCCCCATTTGTGAGCCAATCCTCATTCACGAGAATGGCCATCTGGTTGGGAAATGATGATCAAGAATTTTGTCAGCTCATGAAAGGGGATTGCTCACGAACAGGGATTTTGTCAGCTTACAAAAGGGGATTCAGAAACCCAATCCCCTTTTGTGAGCGGACATAATCCCCATTCACAAGTCAATCCTACTTCATGAGAATGGCCACCTGGTCCCTAAGACAAGATCAAGGATTTTGCTACCTCGCGAAAGTGGATCTGCTCTCAAACAATGATTTTGTCAGCTTGCGAACGAGGATCAGAAGCGAGTCATGAATGAAGAATTTCAAAATTTAAAATGGCCAATTTTTGGCCAAAATGAAGCAAACCAAAGGTATAGCTTTGTAGAGGGGCATCACCCCAAACAAAATCCATGCCTTATTGCAAAAGAAGTCACCCATGGAGGAAGCTACAGCATTTTGTTTAGGGGAAAAATGAAAACAAGAGAGTGGCTTGCAACGAAGATTTTTTTCTCATACACAGGAATTTTTTAAATCCTTGTTCGCAAGGTGACAAAATCCTTGAACTTGAGAACAATCCCCTTTTGCAAAACATACATATAAATCTTGGAGTGAACTGAGCATGCTCAGAACCCCAAAATTAAAAATGAAATTACTTTTGAACGGATTCATATTTTTTCACGAAACTAATGCTGGATTACTCTTTGATGAAAACCCTTTCTAACCTGAAAATTTCAGACTAAAATATCAAATGGTGTGGCTGTGGCATAATGGACAAAAATCAGCAAAACAAAGTGACAAAAAAAGTCAAAAATGCATTTTTCAGCGATTCGCTGCACAAAAAACCTAAATCCAACCAAAATGCAACTTAGCAAATCAAGAGATCTACCATAAGAGACTGTGCATTCTGAACTACGTGTAAATCCATTGAATGGTTGCAAAGTCATTAATGTGCAAAATTTGGGATTTAACATTAAACTGCATAACCAACACTAACTACACTGGTGCGACTGTGCCAGTATAATATATATATTGCATAAACTTCATTAATGCATCAGTTAGGGTTGCCATGACAAAAGTAGGAAAATGAGGCATTAGGGTTACACCCTAACACCTTACCTGGCCTGCAGTGACCAGGAGGCATCGGAGGGTGGGTGGCACTGGGGTCGCCAATCATAATACTCATCCCATTCCATTGTAAAATAAACTGTGTGGCTACAGTATAAGAGAATGGGGTGAGTGTTAGGGTTGGCAACCGCAATGCTACCCCCTCCCCCGACACCTCCTGGTCTCCACAGGGCAGGGGTAGAGTGTTGGGGTGCAACCCTAACACTTCATTTCCCTACTTTTGTCACAGAAACCATATCTGATGCATTAATGATGTGTTTGCAGCTAATTTCCTTACTTTTTGAGATAGCATAATAGAACCCTCATCTTTCTGTGGGAGCTCAGGGTCCGTCCCTCCATTGAGATAGTATAACAGTATCCTTATGTCACAGTGGCTCCCACTGTGACACAAGGATACTGTTATACTATCTCAATAGTCTCCTTTGGATCCTGTGCTCCCACACCTCCACTGAGATAATATAACAGTGTCCTTATTTGACCCCCAGTTTCCAATACAGCCTTCTTATGACCTTACTATATGTACACAGTACAGAACATTTTCAAATTCCACCAAAACATAATTCTGCACAACAGCAACACCATTCTGTGCCACAAGTGTGAAAACACATTTTGGCCAGGATTTGAAAAATGACAGTTGTCACATACATGAGGTGGGGTAATAACAAAGCTATGTTGAAAATATGGGGTGTAAATATAGAGAATTTCCAAAGTTACAGGCGTGCATTGTGACATAGTAATGAATGCTCATAATGCAGTCATTTTTTAAAAGTTTGTCCCCAAATTTCCAACATAGCCTTATTATGACCCCACCTCAAGAACAATATGACTGTTGTTATGCAAATCCCACCAGGAAGGTGATTTTGCCAACAAACTACGAAATCACCTCTCTGGTAAGAGTTGCCTAATGATGGTAATATTGTTCATGAGGAGGGGGCCCAACAGTCCATGTCAAATCTTTGGGGCCAAAATCTCAAAAAATGGCTGAATTATGGCCAGAAGTTGAACGCCTCCATTGAAAAACATAGAACCACATTTAACTTAGTTCATATTGCAGTCGTCAGTTCCAGCAGCAAGACGTGTCTTCAATTGGTGGCGTGGGTCTCGAACATCGGACTTCAGGAGGTGAGTGAGGGTCAGTGGGGACATCAGGGGTGTGCGGGGAGGAGGGTCTACAGTGGGAGGTTTGGTGCGGGCACGGGGTGATCAGTGATGCACTTTTATTTTGCAGATGTAAAATGAGCAAAAGACAATGAGGGACAATTTTCTTCTTTGCAGGAAAATAAAAAAACAAAAATAAAAGGACCATCAAGATGGGGGTGCCACTGCCACTAATGATCAGTGTGGCATGGGAGGGTGGGGGGTGCCACTAGACACCAGGGCTTTATTTAAAAATATATACAGTAAGTGGCAGAACACCATTAAACCAACATTTTTTTTGTAAAACTATATAAATAAATACATATAGGGATTGAGGATGAGGGTGCCACTAGACTCCAGGGCTAGCAGAGGAAAATATACATTTATTCGGAACCAGATGGTCCCTCAACACCTTTTTTTTTTTTTTAGAAGGAGATGGCCGAAAAGCAATCCTTGTTTGCCATCTCTTTTCCTTGTTCGCCACCTTGATTCATCAATCGGCTGGCAGACAAGGATTCCTGGTCTGGCCATTTTGTCAACAAATTTTCACGACCAGATGGCCAGACAGGAATCCTTGTCCACCAGCCAAATGTCTTGTCTACAACTCTAATTCATCACTAGCGAACAAGGACATTAGCTGGCAGACAAGGATCCCCAGTCTGGCCATCTTGTCAAGAAATGGTATGACAAGATAGCCAGACAGGAATCCTTGTCTGCCAGCTAAAGTCCTTGTTTGCCATCTTGATTCATCACTGGCAGACAAGAATCCCTGGTCTGGCCATCTCTTCTGAAAATTTCATGACGAGATGGCCAGACTGGTAATTCTTGTTCATCAGCCAATTTCCTTGTTTACGAAACGAACAAAGAATGGCGAACAAGGAATTTAGCAAGTGGTGAACAAGGAGTTTAAAATATAAAAAAAAACACTTCCCAGGGTCACACAAACATCAGAAAAAACATAGCACAGCTCTGCAACTTGCCATGAGCTGAAATCATACTTAAATGTGGCACACAGACATCCCTGGGCAGAGTTTTCCATGCCTATATATACTGTAAAAAAATATATATATATATTTATGCAATAAATAAACCACTCTAGGAATTGTCTTGGTCATGCTCTGATAGCCGCTCCCTTGGTTTGCATTAATAGCTCAGGCGCGGGCAGTGCATCAACCACCCAAGGCGCATGAGCATCAGAGTGCAACCATTCATCTCGGAGTGGTTTATCTATCTTATAAAATGTCAGAATTGTTTTGGAGGGGGGGTAAAAGTGCAGGTGTGCAGTCGCACTCTGATATACGCACGGTCATGGGATGGTAAATATCCAATCTATCCCAAGCAATTTCCCTTCCCATTTTATAAATATATGTGTGTGTGTGTGTGTGTGTGTGTGTGTGTGTGTTGCAAAAAAGTTTGTTAATGCTCCAGTTAGGGTCAACGTGACAAAAGCTGGGAAATGAGGCATTAGTGTTTCCCCACCCTCCCAAACCAGGCAGGAGAGCAGGTGTGAGGTGTGCCTTGGATTCTCAAGCCAAATGCTCACCCTATGACATTTGTAAATAATGTCAGATGTGTAGACTTTATGAGAATAGGGTGAGTGTTAGGCTTAAGAAGCCCAAGGTACATCCCACACCTGCTCTCCTGCCTGGTTTGGGAGGGCGGGGTGTTAGGGAAACCCTAACACCTCATTTCCTAACTTTTGTTGCATTGACCCTAACTAGAGCATTAACAACATTTTTTGCAATTTATTTTCTTACTTTTTGAGATAGTATAATACTATCCTTATTTTACTTTTTCTCCGTAGATGCGTATATGTATGTATCTGTGGAAGCACAAGGCCCCCGGGACCTGTGCTTCCATTTATAGGACAACAGTGACCAAATTGTCAGCATAGCCATCTTATTACCCCACCTCATGTACCCGGTAAAGAACATTTTCGAATCCCTGCCAAAACATAAATCTGCACAACTGCAATGCCATTCCATGCCACAGGTTCAAAAGCACATTTTGATCAGGATTTGAAAAATGACAACTGTGACATACATGAGGTGAGATAATAAGAAAGTTATGTTGAAAATCTGGGGATCAAAATATTGAAAATTGTCAAAGGTATGTGAGAGCATAGAAAAATTTTAATGTTACCTCATAACTTTGTCATTTCTGCATATTTTGACCTCAAATGTTCAACATAGCCTTCTTATGGCCCCACATCATAAGCAAGGTGGTAAATATTGTTGAATCCTACCCAAAATGTGACTTCACAAAGCCACCGCAAAATTACCTTTTGGGACAGATTTGCATAATTCCATCACCACTGGTCACGAGGTGGGGTCCCAAAAAGGCCATGTTGAAAATCTGGTGTAAAAATGTTCAAAAATGACCAGTATTTTTGAATAAAAGTTTAAAACCCAATGAAATACTTTGAACTGCACTTACCTGCTTTTCTTTTTTCACTGTACATTTTGCTTCTGCTCCTGTTCATAATAAGATTTTATTAAAACACTGCATTAAGAGTACACTTTCAAACGTAATGTTTTACTTTTGAAATAACAAGCATCTTCCAGGTTTTTCTTTCCTTAAACATACAACAAATAAAAAACATAAATTTTACAGAAGAGCCAATACAACAAACTTTAAACCGTGGTTACTAGTTATAGTTATTTTATTTTACCATAATTAAAGGTGCAATTCCTGTGCAGAGAAGTGTTTTTGCAAAGTGCATTCTTCTCAGTACTCACCAAAAAATATTTAAATCTCTATTCATAAGAAAATTCAGAATGCATTTCAAGAGCAAATGAAAGATTTTTGTTTCTGCCTTTGTTCATACACATGTTTTTCTTATAATATACATCATGAAAATCCTTCTAGAAACATCATGCTGCCTGGTGCAAGCAAGATTGCATAGGGACATAAAGGACATGATAATGTCTTATATCAGTTGTGGCTTAAAACTGAAATATTACTCACATTTTTGCTAAATAAATACAATATACCAACCCCCATGCTCTTTGTGGTACATCAGAATTTTAAAGGTTGGATGTATTATCTACCCCGAAACAGAGTACTGCTATTTGCACTAATGACACCACATATTTGTAGTTCAGTAAGTGCATGATGTATTGGGGTCTGCAGTTACTCAAAGTCAAGGTTTACAAGTGCTGCTAGAGAACTGAAATGTGGAAAAGCTGTATTTGCCCACACACACTCATCAGTCTGCTCCATGAACGCCCTGATGCACAGGGTGTTACTCTCTGAGTGCACTAATGGCCAGGCCTGGGGGATGCTGACATGCCCTGTGGTAACATGGACCCCACCAGGGTCACGCATCTTTGTCTCACTGGTTAACAAGGGACTTGGGTACAAATCAAGGCAGATGTGGTTGTAAGGCAGGGCCAGCTGGGGAGGAGGCTACTTCACATCATACTGGCTGGGTTGGAAGAGATTGCTTATCTTGTTCCTCAGGATCCTGCTGATGGAGTTGAACAAGGGTACATTGTACTTGTTGAAGATGCAGATTTCCCAAGCAAAGATGCCCAGATCTCCTTTCTTCTAGTTCCTAATGTGCTATCCCACATTAGGGGAGTGACCGCCAGTTTACTGGACATTCTCAAGCAATCTGGTCTGCAGAAAGCCATCAGCCAAAGATCTGTCAGAAAAGTGGTTATAGCAGGGTCTGTTCACAAGTAGGGGTTACCATTGTTCAACATAGATTTATTCATAATTTAAAAACTGATCAAAATAGTTACTACAATTATAATATGTGTTTTTCATAGATGGTCATCTCCTGAGATACCTGACATAGTTTCAGTGTCTTAGCTGCAGTCAGTTTTTTTCTTTTTAGATGGCCATCTCTGAAAATCCACATATTTGTAGCTGCGGATAGTGACATGCAAGATCAGAACATGTTGTGTGGGTTATATTCTGCATATGCCTTGCTTGTTTTTAATAAAATTGGTTTAAACTCGTTTCATTTTGCCTGCTTTTTCCCCAGTTCACACACTGGCTGAGATTTTACTTTCCTGTGCAAATTGCTGTGGTGCAGGTAACATGCAGTGTCCTGTGTAAAGACTTTAGTTAAAATGCCCCCCAAATGTTTTGTCTCTGCGTTTCTGTACAGCAAATTGCTCCTGTTACTAGCAAAGGTGAGGATGTAGGTGGCTGCCAATCATTTCTGATGGTCCCATAATCTCCTTTTGATATAGAGGTGCTTTAACTCCTGGTCACTGATTGGTGTCTCTACTCCCCAGATGTTTCTGTGCCACTACATGACCCGACACATTCAAAGCAGTACCGCCCTGTGATGTATGGGGACGTCATCAGTACACAGGTTCTACTAGGCTATAAAAGCCTGTGTACTGCTTTGCTCAGTTCCCTTTTCCTGCTACTGTTCTGCATTTGAGGAGAGCCGTGTCCAGCTTTGCTGACCCTGTTAACTGCGTCACGCCGTACTTTGCACAACGCTGTGTGCTGCAACACGGGTTGTTTGCTGTACCACCATGGTTTGCTGCACCACCTGACTGTTTGCTGCACCACTTGAGGTAAGTTTTTAATGACAGGAGATGCCACAAGTAAAACAAATTTATTAACTTGGTGTTTTCATTAATTTTTTTTGGTCTAATTTGGGCATTGTAAGCCACAGGGAAGCCCCCCTGCCATGGAGCAATCTCGAGGAGCCATGCTGTTTGTGCACCACAGTAAGCCCAAATCAAGCCAGAGCAAGTGTTTTATTGGGTTGTGTGTGTGTGTGTGTGTGTGTGTGTGTGCCGTGTCCAGGTCCAGGTCCAGACTGTTTGCTAGATGGGAGTGTAAACCACAGTAAATAAAGTTTCTTTTGCTGTTGTTAGCCCACCCCAACAATTAAGGGGAAATCTTCAGTAGGGCACTTTATTTTCTTGTATTCTTTTTTTAAGAGGGTAAAAACTGTGCTGTTATGGGTGGAAAGCCTGTTTTATACACTCTTGCAGGAGGCAAGACCATTATGACTATTATTACACACCTGGCCAAGTATTGTTCTGGCTTGTGGCCTGTGTGGTGGGTTAAGGGTTTCCAGATAAGCCTGTGCTCCTCCTGTTACAACTAAAGTGCATTTTTGGTTATTTTTTAAATAATATGCTGCATCTGCAAGGTATGGGGGTCTTATCTTTGGTTGACCACTATATTTTGGAATGTAACCTGGAGTTGGTTTGTCAGCATATTGGTGGTATGAGGCTGAGGAGTCACTGCTACGCTGACTGTCCAGGTGTGTTAATTATTTTTTTGTGTAATTTTTTTTTTAAATCAAAATGGAGGGTCCCAGGTGATGCATTTTTCCAGGCCTGCTCAAGGCTCAGCCATCTTGAGCACCATGCTTCCATGCTTTCTTGGTTTGGGAGGGGGTGGTGGTGGAAGGGTGTAGGCCGAGCAGCACATCTGGAAAGATGCATCATCTGGAGCTGATGTGTTGAAATGACGCTTTGTCTGGATGATTCATGCTGAATTTTGTGATTGCTGCCTTTTTGTTTAAAGCGAGACATGTGATTGGGGGGACAGGTGATGCATTTTTCAAGGCCTGCTTAAGGCTCGGCCATCTTGAGCATCATGCTTTCTTGGTTTGGGGAGGGAGTGGGGTTGGTGGAAGGGTGCAGGCCGAGAAACATGCCTGGAAAGATGCATCATCTGGAGCTGGTGTGTTGAAATGCGGTCTGTTTTGTTTTTTTAAAGCGAGACCCTGAGGGGTGTGACTTTTAAAAGTGAGACACTGAGGGGTTTCATACAGGTAATGTTTCTTTCCAGGTGTGCTTATTCACAGAGGCTCAGCCATCTTGAGCACCATGCTTTCTTTACTTGGTGGGTGGTGGATAAGCACACCTGGAAAGACGCTTTGTTTCTATGATTACGGTGCTGAATCTTGTGATTGCTGCCGTGTTGTTTAAAGCGATATCTGTTGTTGGGGGGGGCCAAGTGATGCCGTTTTCCAGTACTGCTTAAGGCTCAGCCATCTTGAGCATCATGCTTTATTGGTTTGGGGAGGGGGGGTGTTTAGTGGAAGGGAGTAGCCTGAGAAGCACACCTGGAAAGATGCATCATTTGGAGCTGGTGTGTTGAAATGTGGTCTATTGTTTTTTAAAGCAAGACGCTGAGAGGTTTACAGATTAATCCCAAAATTATGATTTTTCTCCTACCATATTTTACCCCAAAACAAAACAAAAATGCTCGTACACCAGCTCCAAATCCTAATTTCCTTGCTTTGAGCATCACCCCTTAGTTTTTATGTGTAGCGATGTCAATACATCAACAGCGGTGTGCTCCATAAACTATAATGGGGCCTATTTTTTCATGCAGCATTTTTTTTCTGCTCCCTCCTGTGTCTCCTGGCTGGCCACTCCTTCAGGTCCCCTACGGCACCCTGCTGGCTCTCTCCCCCCCACCACCAACCACCAACCCCATATTGCAGCCCTCCGGAAAACCCGATGTATCTCTTCATTGGATGCTTAAGCCATCTCCCCTGGCGTCGCTCTCCTAAGCCTGAACTGCTCCCAAACCTGGGTTGTCAGTATCAAAGCAGGAAATCCAACCCATTTTGTTTCCAAGGAAAGTGTGGTTGTGCCTCTATTTTGTTTGCAAGAAAAGTGTGGCGCGTGCCTCCATTTTGTTTGCAAGGAAAATGCAGAGCATGCCTCCACCTCATTGCAAAGAAACTGCAGGCGTGCCTCATTTTTTGCAAGGATGAAAGTAGTACGCCTTATTTTATTTGTAAGGAAAGCGGAAGGCATGCCTCCATTTTGTTTGCAAAAAGTGTGGGCATGCCTCCATTTTATTTGCAAGGAAAGTGCAGGTGTGCCTCTATTTTGTTTGCAAGGAAAGTGCGGTTGTGCCTCCATTTTGTTTGCAAGGACAGTGTGGGCATGCCTCCATTTTGTTTGCAAGGACAGTGCGGGCTTGCCTCTGTTATGTTTGTAAGGAAATGCAGGCATGCCTCCATTTTGTTTGCAAGGAGAGTGCGGGCATGCCTCCACCTCATTTGCAAGGAATGGGTGGGCGTGCCTCCACCTCGTTTGTAAGAAAAGTGTGGGCATGCCTCCATTTTGTTTGCAAGGAAAGTACGGTTGTGCCTCCACCTCATGTGGCTTCACTATGTGTGCTGCTCTACTTTACCTCGTGTGGCATCACCATGTTGGTTGCTCTACTCTACTTCATGCGGCATCACCATGTGTGCTGCTGTACGCTACCTCATGCTGCTCTACTCTACCTCATGCAGCGTCACCATGTATGCTGCTCTACTCTACCTCATGAGGCACTACTCTATTTTGTCCTGGGCATGCCTCTTTGTTTTCCACGAGTGAATTTATTAATATTCTGCCTGTTTTTTTTATTATGGCATCATGAATTTTTTTGATCTTGTGTTTTTAGTTTTGGAAAGATGGATCAAAGCAAAACAAGACGACATCAAACACCATGTGTGTCTGCTGCTGACTTGCTCCATGGGGCTTTGAAGAATTGTTCTGCACTGCTCACAGTAAAAGAAAGAAGTCAGAGGTACAAGAATAACTTAAGAAAGGATCCACAATGCATCCAGGAGCATAAAGATAAAGTAAAAGTATGTGAATGGAAACACAGAGAGAAAATGATAGAAGAACAATGCATTCTTGCTAGAGAGAAGTCAATTGTAAATGCAGGAATCCAGGAAAAAGAAGAGGGACATGACTCAATATACTGTAAACCCTTCTCTAAGCCCTTTTGTAACTTCAGAAACATCTAAACAAACAGCAGAACAGAAAAGAGCACATTGGAGAGAGAGAAAAAGAGAAAAACGTATGATGATGACCTCCCAAAAATGCAGAAGAATCAATGAAAAATGATGACAAGGATACCATGAAGTAAAGAAGACATGGACCACTGATTCCATTACCACAGCCACTTACACCACAAAAGCAATGGAAGCACAAGTAAGCACCCCGTCCAACACAATGAGAATGCCCTCCATTACCACTACAACCATGACATTGGTTGCCTTGGATGAAAGCGCAACATCAGTGATTGACCCAAGGTCAGGGGACGCAATTCAAAAGGCTATGCAGAGAGCACATGAAGCACTGCCCAAGTCCCCAAACTGGTTTGCTGCAACCATTGCAAAAGTTATTTCCTTGGCCACACCCAAAAAACAGGCTGCCCTGTCAAGGTTCAGATGTAGCACAAAACTGAACAATAAATTAGTGGAAGTCCTGCAACAAAAAATTATATCAGTTAAACAATGCAACAGGAAGGCAGACAAAAAACTAAAAAAATAATTCATCAGCACATTTCTTGTTCTGAAAAAGTGTTGCCTACTCTGAAGAGCAAGCATGTGCCTGGGGATCAGTTGAAGGATAATGATGAGAGTATCAAAGAGTGAACAAGTTAAAAGGAGCACAAGTCACAAGTTGGGAATATCGCCAAGATGAAGAAGAAGGTACAAGATTTTTTTGATATATTAGTAACACCACTTCCACACAAGAAAGTGTTTTCAAAATGAACCAGAAAAGCAAGATCATTCTCAGACAAAACTCTGACAAGGCTGCACCAAGAATTCTGTGAACAAAACCCAGATGAATAAATTGGACTAACTAAACTCAGCAGTCTCCACCCCGATAATATAAAACTCCCAAAGGAGCAAAAACTAGACAAGTGTGTATGCAAGTATTGCACCAATTCTAAACTAAAGCTGCTAGCAATAAACAAATTTGTTGAACAGAAACAACTGGAGTACAAAATTTCAAATATTTATCAAGCAGTACAGCTGACAATGTGCACAAAGAAGGAAGGTGAGAAATTATTTAAGAAGGCCTGTGTTGAAAACATTTGCAAAAAGTGTAGCACTTTTGCTATTGACAAAGCACTGGAAGAAGTTTTACATACATACAGAACTGTGGAGGTGACATGGCAACAGTGGGACAGTGTGACCATTTCCAAGGTCATAAATGGATCAGAAAGAAAAGTTATGAAGTGAAATGTTGCAGGAGGACCTCCTGTTTCTGGGTCAACATCTACACGTGGCATCCTAGCAACATCAACAACTGAAATCACTCGAAGATAACATTCCTGATGGCTGGATATTGATGGCCCTAGATTTTGCGGAGAACTACACATGCAAGTACCAGGATGAAATTCAGTCATGCCATTGGCACCATGAGCAAGCCACTGTTCACCCTGTAGTGACATACTACAGGTGTGAAAGATGTACATAAGTAGTCACAGAGTCACTTGTCTTCATATCTAGTGACCTCAAACATGACCACCACGCAGTTCTGCATTTCGTAAACATGTCCAATTCCTACCTCAGGAACATCTGTGGTATCAATATTCAGAAACAGTTACACTTTACTGATGGGTGTGGGAGTCACAACAAATCAAAATGGACCTTCCACAATATATAATTGGCTCCATCACTCTATGGGTTCCAATAGGATGGGCATTGTTTGGATCCAGGAATGGAAAAGAACCCTCAGATGGTGAAAGTACGGTGGTGAAGTCACATGCAACCCTAGCTGTGCAGTCAGGGCAGGCTGTGATTTCAAATGCTGTGTACCTGTTTCAGTACTGCAAGAGGAATTTAACAAAGGAACCTGCAATTGAAGGTTGCATTCATTACCACAGAACATTCTTCTGGGTCGGTGATGAAAACATTTAAGGAATTGCAGGACCAGAAATAAAAACAATACCTGCACACAAAAGGTTCAGAGTGTCCGATCTGCAGCAGGTGGTGTTGAAGTCCGAGACTACAGCTGTTTCTGCGGGCCATGCAGAAAGGAGGATGGTCCATGTGAGAATGCAAGATATGTCGACAGATGGAAGAAGAGGACTATTCAGACTGCACTTGACTATGTCTCTTCAGTGAAGGATAAAGAAACTTCTGGGCCCTCTACATTGCCGATTCCAGTCTCCAGTGCAATCACTCACAAACCCACTCCCAATTCTGATATCAAGACTCCTGGGCCCTCTATATTGCCAATTCCTGTCTCCAGTGCAACCGCTCAAGCACCCACTCCCGCTTCTCATATGGAGACTCCTAGGCCCTCTACATTGCTAATTCCTGTCTCCAGTGCAATCACCAGCAGGCTGGCGCACAGTGATGTGATCTTACTTGTTCACAATTCTGAAGATGCAGTGGTTGCTGGTATAGTCCTTTGAGGGTGGCAGTCTGTTTTGGAGCTGAAGCAAGCAAGACACTAAGTTGCTGTGGAGGAGCAATAGTAGCAGGAGTCAGTGAGAAGCTCGTAAACATTTTATAAAAGGTATACCACTGTGGCCACATTATTATTTTTTTTATTTTAAACTCACTGATCTTTCCAGTCTGACTTGGTGCTTGTGGATCCTGGGAGGAACATTTGAATTGGAGTAAGAAGCTAGGCCTCTGGCCCACTGATGCCGAGAGAGAGTCCTTGCAGTGGAAGGAGCACTGAGGTTCAATGCGGTTGTTTCCAGTGGAACCCGCGGGGGTTTAGCAGCCAGTCACCTCTCCTTCTCTACACTCCCTTGAATAGAAGGTCAACTGATAGCTCAGTGCAAAAGTCTGGTTGAATGGATACATAGTTTTGGCCAAAGGCTTTTAAAACAATCGAACTGAGTGAACAGAGTAAACAGAACAGACTGAATAAACTGAGCAATTTGAAGCTGGACTGATTGTTATAGAATTGGGTGGATTGGATTGCTAATTATAAATTGTGCTGTATTTACATATAATTTTGAATTGCTCAAAAGTGAGGAAAATTGAATTAATGTTAATTTAGATCTGTATACACTTTACATCCAGTATACAAGCGAACTTAGTGAACATAGTGAGCACAGCAAACAAATTCAAAAGTAAAGTGAATGTAGGGTTGTTCCTAAATAAATGAATGCCTGAAAACACTTATTGCAAGTTATAAAAATATAAAATTGAAGTTTAAAAATAAAGTAAAAGACTTCCAGGTTAGAAGTGAAAAAAAACCATGAAGTAGATACAGGACTGGCTGGGTTTAGTCATGTGGTATCCACACATAAAAGCACATACGCTGAGATTTCCAGCATAGCAGGCACCATTTTAGGGAAAGCATGGAGAGATAAAATTCACATTTAAAGAGCTATTGGGGATGAAAGTCAGTGAGTTAGTATTAAACTTCTGTCAGTCACAGAGATTGTTTAAGATACTGACAAGATATTTGGTGATTCCCCAGACAGTGGGAATCAAGTAATTATTGACGTAGCTTGACCAAAGGAAGGCTGTTAAACATTTGGCTTCAAATGGTAGTGAGCCCTGTGAATTTTGGTGACAACAAAACACTGACCTGGGCTAACCAAAAGAAGTATTTCACCAGATTAACAAGTAAGTCATGTTTGTCTTTGCATTAATTCAGTTTTATAAGTAGCTGTATAAGTTTTTATAAGTTATAGGGCCTTAAGGCTTCTTGGTTAGCTAGTTGGTTAGGATTTTAGCAGCTAAATAAAGCTACAAGAGATATATAGTATTTGTTCAATGATATATATGTTTGATATGTATAAACTGTTCAATGAATTTTTATAAGTTATAGGTATATATAAGTTTTTGGTTATATAATCTCTATCCTGAAACTGCTCCTATTGAGAGCATAAGCTGATATTTTCAGGTTTTATGGCTTTTTGTTTTGTATTTTAAATTTTTAGTGAAGTAGAAAACATCGAAGCCAAGAGTATTGTGCCACCATATTTGGAGATTATTGGTTAAAAAAGGAGACTCTCTGAGGCTACAACCTGTGTTGAAATTGGCTTTGTTGAGAGGAGCAAGGAAGAACTAGAACCAGAGCGTGGGTGTTGGGAACATCCTCCTTCGCATAACATCAGGACAGTGGGGCAACAGTGTGGTGAGGTTTTAGAGGAAGACAGTCCCATTATTGGACGAATGCAAACAAAAATGTTTTTTTTATCAAGGATACAGAGGAAGGGAATTCTAAACTGTGAACTTAGAACTTTGAAGACAGCGAACTCATAATTGCACAAGTTTATAAATTATAAAGAAAAGCCAATTGCTTGGTTAGACTTTAGAAAGCAAACATAGAAAATCTGACATTCCATCAGCTTTGATAAAGCCTTAAAGAAATTAGAAAGTAGCTATTTATTATAATTGTTGAATAAACTGATATTTATGTAGTGGAACCTTATAACACTTCATTGCGGTAGATTTTCACACAGGCTTGCTTAATATAGGCATAATATTGTCAATACTGTTATAATATACATAACTAATTTGCACAAGATTAGCACTTGACCTATTTGCACATTTAATAGCATACTAGATACCTTTTGGTAGATTTGTTCTACTAGATTGATTAATAGCCTTGTTACCTATTTACCAAATTACCAGGATGTGCACCTGATATTGAGCGAATAATTTGATGTAAGTCAGTCGACTTATTTATTTTATTTATTTATTTATTTAAGAGATTTACCAGATAAGCATACTGAGCGGGGACCGCTCATTTCCAGATGCGACCTGGGGGTTACATAGGTCGAGATAAGTAAAGAATACACAGTACAACAGTGAATAGACAGCAGGTTCAGTAGACAACTCAATAACAGTGGTATATAAATCAGCTGAGAAGTGGATACAAACAGGGAGAGAAATTACTAGTGGTATTGCAACAGATGAGAGTGGATACATACAGGGCGAGATTTGTAGGTACAGTAGGTGCAGCTAGGTTGACAGTAAATTGTACATTTACTAGGTATGGTCAACAGTTAGTTGTGGCATGGTTAGGCAATAGACTGCCAGGTGAAACAGTAGAGCAGTAAAATATATTGGCACAATAGGAATACTAGGCTTGTTGCTTTAGTTATTATTTATGAGCCATTTGGATGCACCTGGTGATAGGACTAGGCTGTGAGTAGTAACTACATACATCTGAGAAATGGGCAAGTAGAAGTGGTTTGCGAAGCCAGTGGGAGGTGGAGAGCCTGATGTCTGCAGGTAAATCATTCCATAGTTTGGGTAACCAATGTTTGAAGGCCAATTGGCCCTTTGAAGTGTGCATGAAAGGGACTTGGAGTTGTTTTGAATCTGATCATCTGAGGGGGTATGCCGGGGGGGTTGAGTTGCTAGTATGCAGCTGAGATGGGGGAGGAGGCATTTGACCAGTATTGGCAATGAGATTAGTGCAATGCAGTTTACATCGAGACTCCAACAATGGGAACGCAAGGCGCTGTACATGGCCGCAGTGATGGTGGAAGGTGGGCAGTCAAGGACGCAACTGACCAGAAAGAATGTGAAAGAGGGGTCCAGGATGGCCAAGGTGGATGGGGGCTGCACTGTAGACCACATCGCCATAGTCAAAATGGGAGGATCATTTTGAGGACTAGTTCTCTCTTGACTGAGGTTGGAAGGTTGTCTTTATTGCGGTAAAGTGCGCCTAATTTAGGGTGAAGTTTTTTCTGTAGTGAGTCAATGTGGGCATAGTAATCAAGGTGTTGATCTAGCCAAACACCCAGGTACCTGAAAGAGGTGCAGGATTCTAGGATGGATCCATCCAGAGTGTGGAAGATGGGGGGGGCTTCTAGTCGGGATAGTTTAGGTTGGGTGACGAAAGTTATGGAGACAGTTTTCTTTGCATTAAGGACAAGTTGGTTGGACCTAAGCCAAGCTTGAATGGCATCAAAATCCCATTGAAGAGAAATGTTTGTGTCCTTGATGGAGAGGCTGGAGGTGTACAGTACGGTTCATCTGTGTACATTTGTATGGCTGAGTTGGAACAGACTTGAGGTAGATCATTTAAGAATATGGAGAAAAGCAGGGGGCCCAGGACTGAACCTTGGGGGACCCCCATGTTGACTGGGAGTGAGGTGGAGACATGAGGGCCAGTTTTTACTGCCTGTTTCCTGCCTGTCTGGTAGGCTTGGAACCAGCTGGTGGCGAGATGAGATAGGCCTGCGTGTTGCAATTTTATGAGAAGTTTTGAGTGGGATACAGTATCAAAGGCTTTGGCCAAGTCTATGAAAATAGAGGAGGTGAGGTAGCCCTTGTCCATTCCTGAGGAAATATCGTTTGTGAGCCTTAGCAGTGCTGTGATGGTGGAGTGTGTTTTATGAAAGCCCGACTGAAATGGGGTGAAGAAAGAGGTGGAGTCAAGGAAATGTGTGATTTGGGAGAGGGCTAGGTGTTCTTGAAGCTTGGCCAGAACCGGTAGGAGACAGATCGGGCAGTAGTTGCCAGGCTCAGATGGATCACCTCCTTTTGGTAATGGGATGATTACTGCTTCCTTCCAGGCTACTGGAATTTTTGACATGGAAAAAGATCGGTTCAAGAGGTAGGCTGGGGGGTGGCTATTGCAGGGACTGATAAGAAGAGGAGTTTTGCGTCCAGTCCTAGAGGGCACTTGCCTTTGTTTGGGTCTAGTGGAGCATAGGGCGGCTAGAACTTCAGCTGAGGAGATAGGTTGAAAAGAGAATGAAGACACATGAGGGGTCGGCAGGGGTATTGCGAGAGGGTTGTATGTGGGTGTGTGGAGTTGTTGGCTGTCTAGAAGAGATTTTGCGCTAGTGGAAAAGAAGGAGTTAAAAGCTGAAGCAACTTCACTGAGGGCTGATATATTGTTGCCCTGTATGTTTAGGGTAGGGGTGGGTGGATGGGCAGGGGGAGAGAACAGGGTTTTCATGGTTTTCCAATACTTGGAGGGGTGACTTAGATTAGCGGTGAGTGCCTCTCAGAAATAGTTGGTTTTTGCCTGTCTTATGGCTTTAGTGCAGTTATTTTGGAGGGTATGGTAATGCTGTAGAGATGCAGGGGAGTCTAATAGCCGGTGTTTTTTCCAGGCCTGGTCTCTAGCCAGATATCTGCTGATAATGTCAGCAGAGACCCAAGGGAGATGATATTCCCTGACTCTTTTTTTCTTAGGGGGCGTGATAGTCACATAAGGCAAGGAGCTGCTTTCTGAACATATCAAAAGCATGGTCAATAGTGGGTGCCAACTTAATAAAATACCAGTCTGTGAGTGAGACGTCATTTAAAAGGGAGTGGAGACAGAGGGATTTATATGCTCTCGTGAGGATTATCCTTGGTGGTTTAATTAAGTTAATTAAGTTAGTTAAGAAAATCAAGCCAAGCCAAGTCAACAAGTAGTATTAATGGCCAGCCCGGTGATGCTGAGGGCTGAGGTGCTGGATGCTTTACTTCATGCTATGCCAGTGACCCATGTTCAGGAATGACCATGGACCACCTGGGGTCAGCAGGGAAGGAGAAGGATTAAGCATCCAATGGACTGCTCTCTGTCTCTAGGGAGGGGGGTCCTCAGTGGTTGGTGCTTGCCTGCTCCCTAGCAGAGGCTGGGGACAGGGCACTGAGCTGCAGAAAGGGGAGGAGTTGGGGCAAATGCTTGAAGGGGGCACATGCAGATGTGTGCATGCTCCCTTCCACTGGAGTCATTGTATACCCCAACGCCAGGGGAGAAAACCATTGAAAATAGAAGAGCTGCTGCACTATGGTGGAGGGTGCCTCACAGGCCTGCTCCCGGCTAGCCATGGCACTGGCCCACTGAATCCAGTCTCCAGTGGTGCTTGGGGAACCCCACCGGCCCCACTGGGGGGGCAAGCCCTGGGTGTATGGGTCAGCATTGGCTGGTGGATGCTGGGGGACAGGGCAGGGGGCTCCCTCCAGAGGACAAGCCAGCTCAGGAGAGTAAATGAAATAGCCAAAAGAAAAAGTAGTATTGATTGCTATACCAATTGCTGTGGATGTTCGGGGTTCCTATTGGATTGTACTGCTTTTTGGAGGATGCCAGAAGAGATTAGAAGTGGTAAAAATACATCAGAAGGTAGCCATCCACCAAGCCACGTAGATACACATATTAGTCTGGTTAGTGACCTGACTAATAGAGTCATGGATAAAAAAAGTAGAAGACACACAGTTAAAAGACTAGACATAGCAGGGGGGACAGATAAAAGTAAGAGCATGAATCTTTTAGCCCCCCCAGAAAGTAATCTGAAGGGACACGTAGACACTACATCTTTACCCCCAAATCCATATAAGGGGAAGAATTTGATACAAACACTAATTAAGAACATATTTAGTAAAAGTGTAAATAAAATAGCACAAAATGAAAGGGCAGATAGTATGAGTCCAGCTACAGTATATCTAGAATAGAAATACAGAATACTACACAAGAAGATTTACAGAATTTAGATATCTTGGAAGTGTTGAATAAAGAAGTGAGTAAGACTGTGGAAGAGATTAGGGAAACAATTGAAGTAAATAAAAGAATAGAAGATAAAATAAGAGAAATTAAGCAAAGTATGAATAGTCCAGCATGTACACTTGAAGAAATAGAGACAAAGAAAGATTATGAACTTTTCCAAAAGAAAATGGACTCAAGGATCAGCTGGTCCACTGAAGATGAGACACAATTAATGAGCCCTGTAGAAATAGGCATGCAATTGTTAGAGAATCTAACAAAGGAAGTGATAAATACCCTTAGGGACCCATTACTGGCTAATGTAATGATTTATGAACAGTTGACATTGATTAAACAAGATCTTTCTTTTACAAAAGGTGTATGTCTGGAGAACAGAAAATATATTTTGCAAATGAATAAGTCAGAAAAAGAAAGGAATAAAGAACAGATGAAGGAAACTAATCTATCTCAAAGTTTGCAATACACAAAGGAGGAAGTAGTAGTGCAGCTTCCTGATAGGATGGCAAGTGTGAAACTGGAGATTAAAAGGGATAACCAAGGGGTTGATTTAATAGACTTAAAACCCCTGAAAAGGGATATAATGATAGGAACTGTGATAGTGTAGATTTAGACACAGAATTTGAAGAAGATTCTGAGCTTATAATGCTACCCAATGAGAAATGGAGACAGGACAGTGTTGCATTGGAACTAAAAGCAGCTAACAGAGATATCTGGGAGAAAGGTTTAATACAAGAGAAAAAAATAAGATACAAGAGTTAAGTGAATAAGAATAGGCCCAAACAAGAACAGGAGGGAAATAAAAAAACAGGAAAGTAAAGTCCCAAAGAAGCAATTAGAGCATTTAGAAAGTATGAAAGATTGGGATATGGGTAAGGAAAGAGATGAGGAAAAAGTTAAGGTGCAAGGGAAAAAATGAGGGGAAAGAGTGAACAGAAAAGAGATAAAGGAGAAGGACAGAAGTTAAAAAATGTGAGAAGGAAGATAGATATAAAAGGTAAGAATAATAAGATGTATAAGCAACAAGGAGGGGTGAGGGAGATGATCAACATAATAGAGATGATAATGTAAAGGAAAAAAGGGAAATTAAGGAAAAGAATAATAAAGTTGATAAGGAAGAGGGAATGAAGAGGTAAAAGATAATGAGGAAATAGTATCAGAAGTAAATACTATGTTAGAAATGGATGGAAACAAGGAAGAAAATGATAGACAGAGTAATAAGTTAGAAAAATTATTCAGAAGTACAATTGAATCAGATTATGTACTACCAATGTTTAAAGTTGCCATTATCACAGAAAAGATGGATGATTAAATTGGATGTACATATGAAACAGTTCTTGGATGCATTATTGCAAGGGTATGAGAATTATACACCAATGCTAAGACACTTAAGTGTAATTTGCCCTGTAAATGATATGGAGTTATTACTTTTGATATCAGATCGATATTATATACTAAAGGCAATTGAAAACCAAAAATTGAAGATCAGAAATTTAGGATTCGAACTTGAAGGTGTGGTCAACATCAAAGTGCTATTCCCTGAATATTATGAGAAAATAAAAATAAAAGAGAATGCCAACCAAGATTTTCCAATCTCTATATTTGGAAAAAATAATTTTTTAAATGAAACAAAAAAACAACATAAAAAGGAAAACAGTAGAGCTGCTTCAAAACCTGCTGAAAATAAGTGATCTAACAAGAAAGTGAAGAAAGTAATCAGGTGGGAAGACAATGGGCAATTGATTATTTGGACAAATAATATAGCTGACTACCAATTAATACTATCTAAAGCTGGATTTCTAGATGAGAGATATTAATATAATGGGAGAAGTAGTAACAAAAACAACAAAAATGACTCAATACAATTCAAACCAATGGATAAACCTGATACAAACAGTAAATAGGTTCCAGATTTTGCAAGACCTAAAGGAGGAATGACATTTATATAAATATGGAGACAGTACAAGAGTTAGAACAGAACAACAGGGGCTACACAGAATTAAGGAATGTAAGATTCTATCTTGGAATGTGGCAGAGATAAAAGATAGAATTGTTGGCCCATCATTTTATGATTATGTGACAACATTTGACTGTGTATGTCTACAGGAGACATGGAGCTCCCAGATTAATAACATCAGTGGATTTAAATACTTTGGTAAATATGCAAAAAAAAACACAAAACATATGGCAGATTAGCTGGGGGGGGGGCATGGATTCAAATTTCCAAAGAGCGTATGGTAGATGAAATTCCTATAGACTCAGATTATATTTTAGGAATAAGAATAACAACTATGTAGTCAATAACAATAATTTTAAATGTATATTTAGCTCCAGTAAATTCAAGACATGTAGATACAAACATTCTGGGAAAATTGGAAGAAGTAATTGATTTATGGATGCAAAATAAACCAGATATAGGAATAATATTAGTGGGGGACTTGAATGCCAGGGTAGGTCAGTGCAGAAAACTGACAGCTGATATAAAGGAGCTGTGTGAAGCCATGAATTATGAGTGCCTATTTGTGGATAGTAATATGAAAGACCATAAAACTACTAGAAAGAGGTAAGGAGATCTGCCATATGTTAGAAGAAAGGAACTTCCCATTGGTTAATGGTAGGACTAGGAGTGATAAAATAGGAAAATACACATATGTGGGAGGAAAAAGAGCTTCAACAATAGACTTATGCTGGATAAATTTAAATTTTGTACTTTCATTAAAAGAGTTATAGGTGGGGGAAACAGCTGAAAGTGAACATACTCCAGTTGAGATTAACGTAGAAATGTGGGATAACACAAGTGTAAAGGAGAGGAAAATTGACTTAATTCAGACTAAATTGGGAATAAAATGTGATATGATAGATAATTTAACATCTAACCAATTAATAACAGAAAATGACATGAGAGAGACAATTTTAAATCTTATTTATAAAAAAGATGACAATATTATAAAGGACTTTGGAGAGATTCTGAAACAATTAGCACAGTTAATAATAAAAGCTTCATATATGAAAGAAATCAAAAGAAATAGGTGGTATGACACCGAATGTAAGATAGCAAAAAAAGAAATTAACAGATTGTCAAGATTGGTGAGGAAGAGACTGGATGATGTCTATAAAATCCAGTTAATAAAACAAAGAAAAGAATATAGAAAACTAATGGCTAATAAAAGAGGGAAATATAGAAACTCTTTGTGGGATGAATTTGAGGCTGCAGTATAGAATAAAGATCATAAAAAATATTGGCGAATGGGTTGTGACCTATATAGTGAGGAAATTGAGAGCCATATGGAACCATATACATGGGAAGTTTATTATAAAAGTCTTTTTTTTTTCTTTATTCAACAATTAGTGACCAAGGAGCCAGAATAGAGACCTGGGTTCTGCTTAAGGATGAGATTGCAGAAGCAGAAATTTTAAATGCCTTTTTAGAAGCCAAAAGACATAAGGCATCAGGTCCAGATGGTATTCTGGTAGATATAATGTTAAGTGATAAAGAATTATGATATGATTATGGTATGACTATATAGTCAAGAATGGCCAAATAGTACCAACATGGAAGGAGAATATAATTATCCCCATTTTTAGAAAAGGGGACAAAGGCAACCCCAAGGACTACAGACCAATTAGTTTATTAGATACTTCACAGAAACTATTTACAAAGATTATTCAGAAAAGAATTATGCAATGGATTGTGGAATCACAGGTGATAGATGAGGCACAGGCAGGCTTCATGTTGAGACACTCAACAATAGATCAATGTTATATCATAAGCCACTTAATTCACAAATATGTCAATATAAAAAAAGCAAAAACATTATTGGGTTTTTGTAGATCTGAGGGCAGCATTCGATAAAGTAAGAAGAGCTAAATTGTGGAAAACATTAGAAGGGTATGGGCTAGGACAAACTCTTATTAATATCATGATAACTATGTATACTGAGAATACAACAAGTGTAAGATATCTGTTACTAACACAGGTTTAAGACAAGGATGTGCATTGTCACCTAATCTATTTAATCTGTACCTGAATAAAATTCTTTTAGGGCTTTTTGATCAGGAGCTCCATATGCCAAAAAATAGGAGGGAGCTATTGCCCCTATTTGGCGTTTGCCGATGATGTGGTGTTACTATCGACAAGTTATCTTGGAATTAAGAGAAGCATTCAAAAATTCAAGACAGGGTGTCATAAAATGGCTCTTGAAATAAACCATGGGAAAACAAAATGTATGGTCTGTAATAGAACAAGAATGGTAAAAGGAAATGATCTAAAGTTAAAGTGTGATGGTAACAATATTGAACGTGTCCAGATCTTTTGCTATTTGGGTATTATATTTTCATACAATAGGGTCATCATCATCCTTATCTAGGTTAGAGCTAGGACTGCTTCCTGTAAGGTGTTACATAAAACAAAGGCTAGCGGTTTATTGGCTAAATGTTTTTGGAATGAAAGAATCAAGACTGCCTAGTGTGTGTTTAGAAGAAACTATATTGTATATGCAAAATTGATTTATATGCCCTGGTTTGTACACCTTGGAAAATATATTAAAAATATATGGCCTTCTGGATAGCTTGGCAGAAAGAAGAAACCTTTTAAGAAAATAGAAATCCATACAAAAGGTAAAATTTGGGATATTTCTATTCAATCAGAAATGGATATAAGCTGCAATATAAAAATAAGCAACTGGCTGGCTCAGAATAAAAAAAGGAACTTGGCACTGGAGCCATATCTAAATATCTTGAAAGATCAAAAAAAAAGGAAATGTGTTACAAGGTTCCATTTTGAATGTTTTGGTTCTCAAAATCTTAGAGGAATTTATGCCAAGCAGAAGGAATGTACATATGGGTGTAAATTTGGGTGGATAATCTTTTCCACATATTGATATTGTGCCCATTGTACACATATGAATGTAATTTGTACTTGGGGAACATAATGGTCAATTTGGATATGGATCCTAGATATCAGATGAAAAGTATATTAAAAGCTACTAGGTGTGACCATTTAGCCAATTTAGCAAAATTCCTTTCAATTATTGAAAGGAAAAAAATACACATTGTAACAGCTCAAGAATACAAAGTTTGATAATAATCAAGCATTTCAGGAGCTTGAAGAAAAGGAGTACTTTGGTACTAGGATTAGAAATGGGTGTTTATGGAGAAATGTGTAGAATGGAATAAGGCAAGTAATTTTATGAAGGGCTATGCGTGCAAGTGCAATGTAATAAGAAGATTCAAGTTAGATAAATGAGATTATTGTGCAATAAGAAATATGGTATGTAATCCAGTAACAGATTTGGTAATTAATGATTTTGAATAACTATGTAATAGGAAGTATATTAAGTAATTGTTTTTAATACTATCAGTTTGTGTAAAATAGATTAGGACACATATTTGTAATTTGGATTATGTATAAGTAACAGTTTAATAGTAAACAATAATTTTTATTGTGTATGTTTTGAAATGACAATGTTATTTGTCATACAATAAAAGAACCCCCTACCTACAAATCTCCAGTACACCCACCCCGCTTCTGATATCACACCACCAGTGATGACCAGTACGTCTATTGTTGTGAACAAGAGTAGTGAACATGCTGCCGCTGTGACAGATTCTGCAGCCAGTACAACAACCAATACATCATCTGTTGCCAGCTCATCTATCAGAAGACAAAAGAACTATGACCACATACAGACAATCCAGTTTTTATGCCATTTATTACTCAAACACTTTTTACATTGGACAAGTAACATCATTTGATGAAGAGAAAAAATAATTTGAATGTACATTTTTGCAATGGAGCAGGGATGGCAAATTCTCTTGACCACACCATCCAGACATTGATGTCATAAAGGGAAGATTACTTTTTTATGGATTGGTAACTGTACAAGAACAAGGAAAATTCAACATATCGCCAGATGACCTGAAAACCATAATCAACAGACATGAAAAACTGAAACAACATTGGAATTAACAGATTTTAAAGGAAGTATTGTCTTTTGAACATTTCTGAATGGTCCTGTAAGAGGGTGGGCAGGTAGGGGAAGGTATGCAAGTAGATATGGTGGGCAGCAGTAAGTGAGTAGATGGATGGAAGCATGGGGCAGAGGGCATGCTGACAGTGGACAGCAATCTGGTTGGTCAGAGACTGCTGAAGGTGGACAGGTGTAAGGGAAGAATTTAAAGAATGTCAGTGGACACAAGGGCTGCTAAAGGTAGACAGAAATGGGGTGGCCAAGTAGAGGTTTTCTTATAGTGGAATTAAGTGGAAGGGGTGCTGATGGAAGGAAGGTGGGATGATTAGTTGGGGAAGGTGTGAAGTAAGGCAGAAGGTGTGAAGAAGGTGTGCAGGAAGAGAAAAAGGGGAAGGTGTGAAGGAAGTGAAGAAATGGTTGAGGGGAGACAATGAGATATGGACAAGAATCATGGCCTAATTTACACAGAGGACTGCTGCGGTACAGCATTCTTCTATCATGAGGATGTGTCCACGGTGACGGCATGTCAGTTCAGGCATGTATTGAGCACCAGCTTGAAGAGGCTGGGGGTGAACTTGAAGGAGTTTAACACCACTTATTTCAAGTTTGGAGAGCATCACATGCCAGGGTGGATGGGCTCATGGATGAGTGGATGCCGGACCTCGGGGATTTGCAGAGCATGATTTTGGTTATGTGTGGTGGTACATGATAAACCTGTTTTTGTTTTGGCAGGTGTCAGCAGATGCAGGCCCTTGGGTATTGACAATCACTGGATTTTGAATGTTATGTGATGCCGGAACTGTTTTTAATCTGTGTTTTTGTGTTGGCAGGTGTTGGTTCAAGGAAGAAACTACTTTGGGTGTGTGACTGTCCATGAAGTTGAATTCCAGGCAACTTTAGGGAGGCAAAAATTGATTTCTTATGCAATGGCACTCTGAGGAAGTATGAACTGTTCTATAAAACTATTAAGAATTACCGCTGGCTTAAGAATGTGGCAATGAGAACATTTATGGACACTATTGGGTGGGTGATTGTGGTAAGAAAGGAAGGTATCAGGATTAAAGAGACATTGTTGTGTGGTGAGCATTTGTGTAGTGAAAGTTTAGATAGGTTTTTAGATTACATCCAATGGGTAGTGCATCCACCATGCCCCACCATTGTAAAAGCAGGTGTAGGCCAGTATGTTCTCACTGTCCATGTATGAGAGATCGCTTTTGGGGTTGAGAAGGAATTTTCCCATTTTCCCACAGGGTTTTTCTGGGTTGTTTGCCTTCTCCAGTGAGATCAGTTAGGCAGTAGGCAGGGCCAGTTATGTAACTCACTGTTATGTCTTAGGTGGCATGGAAGTCTTGGTTGATGCAGAAGAGGGGAAGGTACCAGCATCCTTTATGCCCATTTTGTGCATCTGGACGCTCGTGTTTTTTTTTTTTGGTGAAAGTTCCGAGAGACTCTCCTTTGCAATGCCCAGGGAGAGTGAGCTGTGCCGCTGCGGCCACATGGTTTGTAATGAAAGAATCTGTAGAGCTTGAGGGCACACTCCATTGGTTTACTTTAGGGCTGTTTTACAGATGGTGACTGCAAACAAATTATGGCCACTGCTCAACTAACAAGACTACTGTTAGTTGCATGGTGGCCATAATTTGCTTGAATGCACACATTAACATTAGAAATTGCAGATTAAAACATGGCCTCATAGATAACAATGGAGAACACCTCCATGCTCTACAGAATCTTATATCACAAGCCATGTAGGTTCAGGGCCATGGCTCACATGCATTTAAATGAGGACCCCTGGAAATTTAACAGGGACTTCCACTTTTTGGCCATGGCATCCCATCTTCTTTTAAAAGAAAGTAGCAGATCCCCTAATGAAAATTCCTACTGAGAGCACATCTGGAGACTGGTTACCTCATGTGGGCTGGCTGGCAAATGTTAAGAAGCTTCCCTCTGGTGAATGGAAGCCCAGAATTGTGAAGTAGAATACCAGTCAAGACTACCTGGCTGTTCACATCATGCAGACTTGTTAATGTTTTTTTTGGGGGGAGGGGGTTATCAAATAAATATATGGCTGCGGCCATTTCTCTGCAGTGCTTGGTGTGTGTCTTAGTTTGTTTGGGTGGAACAGGGGGAAACAGAGTGACACAGCATAAAACAATGACAAAATGACAACACTGGAACTGAAACAGATTTTTGGGGGTTGGTGGAACTGCACCTTGGAACACTTAAAAATGGACATAAACTTAAATATGCTAGTTATGCAATGTTTGTTGTAAATTGGTTTTAGCATTATAATGATTAGATGCTGAGAAGTACACTGTTTTATGTTCACTGTTGCACTTGCCACACTGTTCTGGTGTCCAATGTTGCACGCACCACACTTTTCAGGAAAGCTTATCAAAATGATTCTACTGTGGGTTTGAAAAAATGACATCTATGTCATATTTTGGTAACCCTTTCTCATGAACAGACCCAGCACTAAAAAATATAACATACCCTAGTCAGTTCCGAAGTTCTCATTCAATTAGTTAACTAGCAGAAGGAAAAATACTTAGTTCAGGAGTAAATAGCCATAATGCAAACCAACAAAAATGCCATGATTTCCTTCATATCACCATTGAGCTCATTTTGTCTTCACCAAGCTCTACCACCGTGGGTCAGTTGATCATCCTTTTAAACAGCAAAAGAACCTCATCTCTGTCAAATGATGGTTAGTTCCTGTTCAGGCAATTTCCAGTAGTCCTGTCAATTTTATTGCAAAGCCACCAATTCTTACTTAATTGAGGAATGGGCAGTGATGTTGTGGGGCACACACGATATCAGACACAGTTTTGTACATTGGGAAAAACTCTCAGGAGCAGTTAAGGGAACTGTTTAAGAGAACTGTTCTTGATGTCTAAAATCACATCTGATGTTGTACCTGACATCCTATAAAGGAAAATCTTTCTTAGCAGGAAGTAACCGTTTACTAATAGTGCTAATACATCAACATCTCATAATCCCCACACACACACTCTCTTCCACTGCTGCCCTACTGCTGACCAACTCACAACTCTGCTCCACTGGCACACTCAGAAAGACTCAGACTGAAGTAGGTAATGTAACAAAAAAAAACGTATTTTTTTTCTTACTGCCAGCCTTAGCGGAATACTGGCTCTTCCTAATAACTCTTTCACTGTCATTAAAAACCATCTGTCCTAATATGGGGTGGGGGGGCAGATTACTGATATCATGTAAGAGGGCAATTTGGAGCAATCTGGAGAGGGAGAGGAACTGTACGACATCTGTGTCAAACAACTGCAATTTATATTTTCTATGAATTTACAGTATATGCTCTACTTTGCTCCTATGCTCTCAAGACAGCTATATTGGCTGTTAAAGCACCAAACTGCTGAGCTCATTATCGTCCAAATGAGCAGTTCCAATGCCACACATAAAAAGATAGGACTCAGAAAAGTAGAAAAAATGTTTATTACTATCAACCTTCTTGCTGATTCTAGTTCTTTCTCCTGATTCCCAACTCTGCCCCTGCACTTGGAAATAATCTAACTGAAGGAGGTAACTAAACGAAAAAAAACTTTTCTTACAGCACAACCTGACTCTGGCACTTTCTCCTGACTCCACTTCACTGCCATGCTCTGTCCGCAATTTGCAAAATGCTGCAATCCCGGTTTCTTTCAACTGAAGCTGTTTTTGGAGCTGATGTAAGGCATATAGTCTGATGTAGTGCAGATGGGAAGAAAGGGTATCAAGCAGAACAGAGGGGAGAGCTGTTAGGCAGATGAGAAAGAGAGAGAGAGAGAGATAGATAGATAGATAGATAGATAGATAGATAGATAGATAGATAGATAGATAGATAGATGTGACCACTCTCCTATCACCTGCCACTGGTCCAATAAGGCCCCTAAACAAACCTGAAAAATATTGTATCAGCATGTACTCAAGAAAGGGCATAAGGAACACTTCCAAGATTATCTCCACAATTGTGATCGGTCCCCAGTCTACCTGATGGACAGTGTTGATAAGACCCTAAGCCTCTTGATTACCTGCTTCAACATGGCCTGTAACATATTTGCCCCCTTAAGAAGTGCAAGGTGAAAGGGGTAAAGGGGTTTCCAATCTATGGATTACACCCCCCCCCGCACCTATATGGCCTCTTGTGATCACCTCTGGAAAGTGTCGCTTGACACGGGCAAATCAAGTGACTAGCAATGTTACCAGAACTACCAGAAATAAGTGCATCTGGGCCATAAGGCAGGCTAAGCCACATACTACCAGGGTATGTTTTCTAGCTCCTGAGATAACAGTAAAAAATTGTGGGACAATATTAAAAACATTACTGGGAAACCCAATCAGTCTCCTCCCACCCTACTCAACCACAATGGGCACACAGTTCAAGATCCAAATAAAATTGCTAACATTCTCAAAACTTCATTCACTGATCTGAGAGAAGTCCTCCTCCAACTGCTTCGACGAGCCCCCCACTGGTGACATTGTCCATTGCATGGCCTCCCTACCAAAGACTCCTCAATTCTATTTCAGATCAGGCAACCCTTCTACTGCCAAGAAACACCTTATGAAAACACTTGTTAAATCAAGGTACAGCTCTGACAACCTTGACCTCAAGCTACGTCTCCTCTCCACTGATGCTGTTCTGGCCCCGCTAATCTGGGTCCTGAATCTGTCCCTGCCCTTCGGTCAGTTCCCATCGGTCTGGAAAGCTGCAGCTGTCACACCAATCTTTAAGAGTGGTAATAGAGCAAACCATGCCAACTACTGCCCCATATCTATCTTACTTCCTCTTTCTAAAGCCCTTGAGGTCATAGTGGCCAAACTGCTAACTGCATACCTCTCCACTCATGACATTCAGTGCCCACAGCAATATGGGTTTAGGATAGATCATAATACGCCACCGCCTTGCTCACCTATACTGACTTTATACATAAAACCCTTGATCATGGTCACCTTGTAGGATCCGTCTACATAAATCTTACAAAGGCCTTTGACATGGTCAACCACTTTCTTCTGCTCCTGACTCGCCCCTCCCTGGGACTCTCCAATGAGGTTACCACCTGGTTTAGGATTTATCTAGGTGGAACAACTCAGCGTGTAAAAATCTTAGACTCACTCTCAGCTAGCTGCCCCATATTCTCAGGTGTTCCACAGGGTTCATTACTTGGCCCCTTCCTATTTAGTCTGTACCTCAGCACCCTCCCCCTAGCCTGTCGTAACAACCTTCACCTGTATGCAGATGATGCTGTGATTTACCTAAGTCATCCTGATCCTCCACCCCGTATGAGTGAATTGCAGCATAGTTTTACCTCAATTGAAACATGGTTTGCAGATCAGAGACTGATTATGAACTACAAAGACCAAATCCATGGTCTTTGCAGGACCACATAACAAATTTAAAACTACCCAACTACCCATAGCCAACAATTTGGGTACCCCACTAGAGCAAGCATGCAGCTTTAAGTATCTGGGAATCACCCTGGACAGCACACTTTCCTTTCATGAGCACATCTCTACCATCTCCAGAACAACTAATATCAGACTAGGCCTCCTCTCAAGGCACCGCCATTGCATGACCCAGGAGGCCCTATGCCTCACAGTGATTAGCTACATACAGTCTATTATTGACCATGGCATTGCATTCTATGGTGCAGCCTCTTACAGAAACATAGAAACATAGAATTTAATGGCAGATAAAGACTGCTTAGCCCTCCTAGTCTGCCCATTTCCCTACCTAATGGATAAGCTGCAGATCCTAGTTAACCAACAGCTTACTTCCTCCTACCCCCACTAGAATTGCCTTATGTCTATTCCATGCATTCTTGAATTTCCCCACTGTTTTTGACTCCATGTCCTCCTCAGGAAGGCTGTTCCATGCATCTACAACCCTCTCCATGAAAAAAATACTTCCTCACATTACCTCTGAGCCTTCCCCCCCTCTGTCTTCAAATTGTTCCCCCTTGTTCTTGCACATCTCTTTTTCTGAAAGACGCTACCCTCTTGGACTTTATTGATTCTCTTGAGGTACTTGAAAGTTTCTATCATGTCCCTCCTCTCCCTCCTTTCCTCGGGGCTATACATCAGGGCTCCGTACTGGGTCCAGTCCTCTTTAACATCTTTATTGGTGACATTGCAGAGGGTCTGGAGGGAAAGGTATGCCTTTTTGCAGATGACACAAAGATCTGTAACAGAGTTGATACACAAGGGGGATTAGAAAAGAAGAGAAGGGACTTGGCAAGGTTGGAGGAATGGTCAGACATATGGCAACTTAGACTCAATGCAAAGAAGTGCAAAGTAATGCACCTGGGAAACAAAAACCCAGGAGAAGAGTACACAAGAGCAGGGGAGGTACTAACAACAACTAAAATGGAAAGGGACCTGGGGGTAGTCATAAGAGATGATCTAAAGGTTGGTAAGCAATGTGAGAAGTCAGTAAGGAGAGCCAGGGGGATACTAGGATGCATAGGAAGGGACATCATAAGTAGAAAAAAGGAAGTGGTTATCCCTCTGTACAGACAGTTGGTGAGACCCCATCTGGAGTACTGTGTGCAGCTTTGGAGACCTCATCTACTCAAGGACATAGACAGGATGGAAGCAGTCCAGAGGAGGGCAACTAAAATGGTGCAGGGTCTGCATCAGAAACCGTATGAAGAGAGACTAAGAGAGCTTAATATGTATACCCTTGATGAAAGGAGGGACAGGAGGGACATGATAGAAACGTTCAAGTACCTGAAGGGAATCAACAAAGTCCAGGAGGGTAGCATCTTTCAGAAAAAGAGATGTGTAAGAACATGGGGGCACAATTTAAAGATAGAGGGAGGACGACTCAGGGGTAATGTGAGGAAATTTTTTTTTTCACAGGGAGAGTGGTGGATGCATGGAACCACCTTCCTGTGGAGGTTGTTGGGTCTAAAACAGTGGGGGAATTCAAACATGCATGGGACAGACATAAGGCAATTGTAGTGGGGGGTGGCAGGAAATAGGCTGTTGGTTAACTAGAATATGCAGCTTATCCAGTAGGTAGGGAAATGGGCAGACTGGGTGGGCCAAGTGGTCCTTATCTGCGGTCAAAGTCTATATTAAGCTCCTTTAGTCTTTCTTCATATGTCCTCTGGTGCAGACCCTGCACCATTTTGGTTGCTCTCCTCTGGATAGCCTCCACCCTGTCTATGTCTTTGTGGAAATGGGGTCTCCAGAACTGCACGCAGTACTCCAGATGGAGTCTCACCAACTGTCTGTACAGGGGATAACAACTTCCTGTTTTCTACTGGTGATGCCTCCCATATGCATTCTAGTATTCCTCCAGCCCACCCTACTGCCTTCTCACATTGCTTGCCCATCTTTAGGTCATCTGATATAACTACCCCCAGGTCCCTTTCCATTTTTGTTGTTGTCAGTATCTCACCCCCACTGTGTACTCTTTCCCTGGGTTTTTGTTTCCCAGGTGCATTACTTTGCACTTTTTTTTTTTCAAATTAAAGTTTATTGAATTTTACAATAATGAGAACAGGTACAGGAACATCTTTCACAGTAAATGTAATATTCACAATAACAAGGCCTGGTATAAAGCTTTTATCCAATTTTGGAATTTAGTAGGGAATTTATAGGCTTTGAGAGCCCGGAACAGAAAATTCCAATCCACTCTATCAAATGCTTTCTCGGCATCCAGGGAGACCAAAGCCGCTGGAAAGTGGGCATCACTGGATCCTGAGAGAACATGTGAGAGCGTTCGAAGATGATCTACCGAGGAGCGTCCTTGCATGAAGCCAACTTGTTCAGGTCTGATGAGGTCCAGTAGAACTGTATTGATATGCTCTGCTATTAATTTGGTTAGTATTTTAATATCCTGATTTAATAAAGATATTGGACGGTAACTTGTAGTCAACTCCGGATTTCGGTCCGATTTGGGGATAAGGACTATTAAGGCTTCGAACAAGGTACTATCCATGGATACTCCTGATAAAATATATTGAAATAGAGGCAGCAACAAAGGAATTAGGAGTTTCTGGAATTTCTTGTAGAAGTTCGTGGAAAAAACGTCCGGTCCCGGAGTCTTATCTGAAAGGAGGGATTGAATAGTTTTAGCAATTTCCATGGCAGATATAGGGACTGTAAGTGATTGCTGTCTAATCTCTGGGAGGGAGGGCAATTGGGATGTCTCCAGATAAGAGTCCAGTTCCTGCTCTGAAGGTGGGTTTGGCATGGAAGCATAGAGGTTGACATAGTATTCCTGAAATTCGGATACAATATCAGATGGGGAAGTCTTCAACGCACCATCTACTAAAGATCGAATAGCAGGGATATATTTAGCAGATTCTAGTTGTTTAATTCTGAGCTCTAATAAACGTCCGGCCTTTTCTCCCTGGTCTGCGTACATTGATTTCATTCTCAAGATGGCAAATTCTGCTTTTTCCCCTCAAAATCTCTAGGTACGCATCCCTCAGCTTGGCCAGCTTATGTCTAACATCGTCTGTGGAATCCGAAGTCAAATGTGCTTTGATATCCCTTATCTTGCTAAGTAGGGTATGAAGTTCCTGATCTTTTCTTTTTTTTCTCTGTGGTGATAAACTAATCAGTATTCCTCTAATATAGGCCTTAAAAGAGCACCATATAATATCTGGTTTGGAAGCTGTATTTTTGTGGTCCTTAATGAAGTGCTCTTTATGTTTATTGAGCGTGGTAATTATCATGGGTTCCTTCAGCAACTGGTTATTGATTTTCCAGCGTGGGCTCCTTTTAGCAGTGGAGATCAAGGATAAGTGACAAGTGACCAAGGAATGGTCAGAAGGTGGGCCAGGTTGGATGGAAACATTTAGAACTCCTACCAGGAGTACTTGGGATACTAACAAATAATCAATTCTTGATGTGGTCTTATGGACAGGGGAAATAAAAGTGTAATTTTTTTCTGTAGGGTGAAATATACACCATACATCACATAAGCCAAGGTTATCTAGAAGTTCCCGAAATGCTCGCTGAGCTGGGGAAAGGCCCCCACGAGGCCCACTGGAACTGTCCAGTGATGGATCAAAGACAGTGTTCATGTCCCCCCCCCCCCAAGATTATAGGCAAAGACACATAAGGGGTTAATATGTTGATCAGCTGCATGAAGAATTCCAGAGAATCCATGTTGGGACCATAGATCGAGCCCAGCAATGTCTCAACATTATATAAAGTACAGTGGATAAAAACAAATCTACCCTGTGGATCCTAAATTAGTTGTATAAGTGAGAAAGGGATTTTTTTGGAAATCAATATTAGGACTCCACTACTTTGGGCAGAACCTCCCACTGAAAAAACCTGCCCTATTTGTAATCTTGTGACTCGACTAGCCTCAGAGTTTAAGAGATGCGACTCTTGTATGATTGCGACATCAATAGATAATAGCGCTAGGTGCTTTAAAACTTTGTATTGTTTAAGTTGCTGCCTGAGGCCCTTCACATTCCAAGTGGCCATTTTAAAGGTGTTAGCCATTCTTATTAGAAAAAAGGGATACAATCTTTATATCACCTATAAACCAGAATGTTGCTCTGCACATATCTTCCCATGATTCTGTGTTGCTATTCCCTCCCTCCCTAAAACTCCCTAAAACCTCCCTAAAACCCCTATGTAATTTCTTATTTTGTGCTATCCCTATATCAACTCTATTGTTTAGTACAGCCATTGTATGCAAGAGAACTAACCCAGCCCACCCAAGCCCCCATACTGTTGTGGACAGCGTTCCACAGTTCACCATCCACTTAGCTCCCTCCCTCCAACCACCCTAAATTGTTCCTGTAATTAATAAACAATAACAACAACAACTTACAATACAACATCATGGCTTTTAAAGATAACAGCACTAAGCCACATAAGAACTTACAAGTTGCGCTTATTAGGTATAGCGGGAAATGTCTTCTGGGATTGCTGTCTACACTGGAACTGTTAATTCCCTCCTCGTACCGCTATTCAGTAAGTAAGTAAGAAGAAAAGAAACATCTGCAAGGTCCTCAATTCAGTTTCTCTCTACCCTAAATATAATATGAAGGAAACTAAGGGCCCAAGAATAAACTCCTTGCTAGGAGAACAGAAGAAGCATGAGGGATGCTCATAAATCTTGTCGAACACAAAATGAGCCCCAAGCTGCTATTCGTGTTGAGGGCACAAACCAGAAACAAAACTAAGAAAGAAAAAAAACATTAAGTAAACAGGCATTGGAATTGAGGAGTCCTTGTGTCCGAACTGGAATTCGGGTGTATCTTTGTAAGCTATGCAGCTCATTAGGTACTTGAAGGGCATGCTTGTAATGTCCCAGCTGAAAACAGTATCCCCCTCATATGTTTAAAATTGTAAGCTTGTTCTTGCAAATCTGGCTGAAGAAAATCATAACTTATGCCTAAATAGTGATCTTGACATGCCCTCTAGTGGCCATTGCAGTGTACCACATATATCCTCGGCTTCCATGAACTGTGGGATTATGTTTCTTGAAACCATATCCCTCGGGGATTAGCAAGGAGGTAAACTAGAGACAGAGCAAGAATCTCCCGGGGACAGAAGCAGAATCAATTATCTTGATCGCTCCATCACTAACTTAGAGGGGGTAAGCTTTCTTGCAGATACACGTAGACTGAGTAAGTCAGTGCAGGGGACAAAAAGACGAGTTACAGTCCTGATTTTTATACAAAGCATCTCCCAAAAGATAAACAGTTGAGGTTGTCCTCCTGTAAACAATTGGGTAAACGTTCCGTGGTGGATCCGATCCGCAAGGGAGGTATCAATGATGTAGAGATAGCAACTTGGCCATACTTATGCCCAGTATTCCAGGGGAAATATAGAGACCTTCTCACCATATAGCTCAGGTGTCCCTAAAGAGATCGGAAAGTGAGGCTTTCAAATTAGCTCAAGCCATTTCAGGATCTTCATAGGTATGCCACGATCCATCAATTAAAACTTGCAATTTTGCAGGTAACTCATCCAAAAATGAAACCCCGCGGCAATCAACTTGGCTACCAAGGGGTGGAAAGCTGTGCGATGTTGTCGTGCAGTAGCCATCAGATCTTGTGCAACACGTACTTTGATGCCTTCCCAACGAATTTCTTGAAGATCTCTGGCTTTGGATAGAAAATGTTGACGTTCCAAGTAATTAAGAAATCGAAAGATAATTGGTCTCGGGGGAAGCCTGTTGGGGGTGTCGGCCTTAATGCGCGGTGAGCTCTCTCGATCACATATTTGGCCCCAAAAGGAGAAGGCCCAGCTACCTTCTCTACAAATTTCTACATGAATAATATGGGATTTTGACCCTCTTGAGCTACTGGTAGCCCTATGAGCACAGCATTATTTCTTCGGCTCCTTCCCTCGAGGTCTTCGATTTTGAGCTCTAATTTGGCAATTCTTTGCCTATTCGCAATAATTTCTGGTTCCAGTTGATCTATATGTTTTTCCAGGGATATAACTCGAGTCTTCATATCCGTGGTACGGCGTAAGATATCTTCAAGGGCACATGAAATAGATTTAAGCTCCGAGGTGACAGATTTCAGCTCCTCTTTAAATGGCCTAAACTTGGCAAGGAAACTCGCAAGTGTAAGTGGCTCCATGTCCAATGGCATGTTAAGGCTTTCCTCAGCATCTGTGGCAGCTGAGGCTTGAGGCTTCTTGGGGCCTTTCTCAGGCGTTGCAGGTGAAGTGTGTTTCGGCAATGCTTTCTTCATTTCGATCTCCATTAACATGTCACACTCCGGAGGCTATGTGGAACCCTTTCAGGCAGCAGCTGAATAGTGTTTAGGCAGTTTTTTAAGACAGCAATCGCTAAAATAAAATTAAACGAGAGGGTGGCTGAAGTGAGTAAAGAGAGCTAGCACCCGGCTGCCTGCATCATGTGGTCTCCCTACTTTGCACTTCCTTGCATTGAATTTAAGCTGTCATACATTTGACCATTCCTCCAACCTTGCCAAGTCTCTTCTCATCCTTTCCACCCCACCTTGTGTATCAACCCTGTTGCAGATCTTTGTGTCGTCTGCAAAGAGACATACTTTTCCTTCCAGTCCCTCAGCAATGTCACTTATAAAGACATTATAAAGGACCAGACCAACGAGCCTGGGCCATCGGGGGTCTGCAGGGGAAGAGAGGGATCGAGTACCCAGAGGTGGCTCTCCCTCTCTGGAGAGGGTTGCAGGTCCATACCACCACTATATCGCCACCTTCTGGGTGAACCCTAGGAATGGCGATGCAGATCAGGATGCACAACGGGAGGGGCAGTGCTGCCCGAGATCCCGGTGAGAAGCAGAGTTTATGCATGCCTCCTCATTGGCTCTCTGAGTGTGCCAGTATCTGCAGGGATAGGGGCCAGAACAGGAGAAAATGGAGCCCGTCATTCCTAGGTGATGACTCCTCCACAGCCAGACTGCATCACCAGTGCTCACTGGGGCAGACTCCACTATGTCCAGCTCGCTCTGCCGTTAGTAGGAGGAAGGCTTGGGGTTACCTTCCCCCACCCCACCCCACCCGGGGGTATACTGGTGTCAACAGTGGGATCTGGTTGTCCAGCCTAGATGGGAAGCCAGATTTCGGTACAAGTCCTGGTACTAGGGTGAAAAAGGTGAGAGGATGTTGGATGAGGAGGAAAAGACAACAGTGGCAGCTGGTGTCCAGACCAGGACACAGGTGGCAAGAACTGGAGAGACCCTGTTACCTGGATTAGGATCAGCAGTGCGACCAAACGAATGGAAGGAAGAATCATGGATGTACCCTGATGAACCACCAGAAGGATTACCAGAACTGATAAGATTGTTGGTGATCAAACTAGAACTAGAACGGAGAAGACAAGATACCAGGTGGGCAGAGACTTTAAGGGCCCCAGGTGGAGGGTGTTATATAGAAACTCCCTGGCTATCAATTAACTGAAAAGGGAAGGAGAGAGATAATTAAGATGTTTTACTGAATACCTTTTGCTACAGAGTGAATTTAAAGTAAAGGAATGGCTGGCTAATTTGTTTATTAATCTTTTGTGTGAGACTGTGTCAAATGCCTTGCTAAAGTCTAGGTAGGCCATGTCTACAGGCCCTCCCTGGTCTACTACTTTGGTCACCCAGTCAAAGAAATCAATTAGATTCATCTGACATGACCTTCCACTGTGAATCCATGCCGCCTTGGGTTCTGTGCCCCACTGGCCTCTAGGTACTCAACAATTCTTTCCTTCCGAAGTGATTCCATCATTTTCCCTACTACTGAGGTTAAACTGACAGGTCTGTAGTTTCCTGCCTCTGTCTTACTCCCACTTTTGTGAAGGGGAATCACATCCACCCTCCTCCAGTCCTCAGGTACCACACCATCCTCCCATGATTTGTTAAAAAGGGCAGTCGGTGGTGTTGCTAGTTCTCCCCTTAGTTCTTTTAGAATTCTGGGTTGAATCCCATCAGGCCCCATTGCTTTATCCACCTTCAGTTTTAGGAATTCTTTCAGAACCCTTTCTTCTGTGAAAGGACTGATATCAACCCCCTCTCCAGAGAGCTTCTATTGATTGGATTAAGTACCTCCCCCTCCGCTTCCTTTGTGAATATTGAGCAGAAGTATTCATTCAGTATCCCTGCAGTTTCAATGTCCCTCTCTGCCCAACCACCCTCCTCTTTATTCAGCCTCAATATCTCTGCCTTAGCCTTTCTTCACTCTCTCTCCCACTGCACTCAGAAGGATTGAAGTCACCTTAACAAGGCATGCAGATTACTTACTGGTGCAAGCTGGGACACACACACCTGTGACCTGTATGTGCATTCAAACTGGCTTAACCTCCAAAACAAAATCAACTATCATACTGTACCTGCCTCTTGACCAAAATGTTCTCCCTAGGACTTGCCCCCCTCCCACTCAGCAACATCTAATGAGGGCCCCAACAAACTTAACAGAAGCTCACCCAATCTAGTCTTCCTGGTTCTGTCTTGTAGGACCTCCCAAGGACAAAGAGCATTTATGTACAGGGCTCCCAGCTGGTTTAACAGCCTCCTAGCACATATCCAGTCCACCCTCAACATTGGCCCCTTCAAGAACCTTTTTTGACAACACTTAGTCAACCTCAGCAGCTGTGACCACTACTCTTAACCCAAGTATCCTCTATACACTTAACTCTGAAGACTTCAACTGACAATGCCCCCCCCAGGCTGCTACCTTGTATGACCTCTGAACTCCCAGTCACCCCCGCTTTCATTCCCTTACCCTCTGAGAACTGCCACCACCCTCTTCTCTCAGTTCCTCACCCCTCTCATTCCTCCACCATTTGGGGCTGCTCACCTCCCCTGCTCCTCTGACCACCCCCTCTTCTTCAACCCTCTTTTCTTCCTCTGTCTATTACCTGCTAACCTGCCTTTCTCACTCCCTTAACTGTGTTACATTCACTTGCTTTCTCTGCCCCTGAACTGCTCAACATCATCAAATTTCCTCTTATCAATAGCACTTATTTACCATTTTTTTAGTTTGGACTTTATATCATCTGTCAAGTTACCCTACTTGTTGTATTTTACCTTGCCTGGTTATCTGTATCCAATGTACCTGTGTCTGTTAATTCATCATCTGTATTGTACATTTTGCTGATGTGGAGCCTTTGTAAACAAGCCCCTGGCTCAAAGGTCTTAATTCCAAGATTAAAAATAGGTAGATAGATAGATAGATAGATAGATAGATAGATAGATAGATAGATAGATAGACAGACAGACAGACAGATAGATAGATAGACAGACAGACAGACAGACAGACAGACAGAGATCAACCTAACCAGTCTAATAGAATACAATATGATATCGCATTAGATTATATCATATCAGTGGAAGACACAATACAATACAATTTCACATTAGATCGTATCAGTGGAAGACAAGCCAGTCATATTTATTTCAGGCAGATGTGCTCCAATCTGTACATTCTTGTTTGCCTTCTCTAAAAGATAATATATATATATATATATATATATATCTATATATACATATATAGATATATATATATTCATGGCAAAATAACTCCGTTTAATGCTTCAGTTAGAGTTGTTCCACAGCGACAAAAGTGAGAAATTTGATGTTAGGAGTTGGAAACCACTCCCTTGGACCCACCCACCTGGCATGGGGGGTGCATTGGGAATCATTAGTTCTAACTCTCACCCCATCACATGCGTAAACAAGCTGAGGTGGTAATGTATAGGAGAATGGGGAGAGAGTTAGGACCGACGACCCCAATGCACACCCCGATGCCGGCAGAGGGGGCCAGGTGGGGGTGGAACAACCCTAACTTTTGCCATGAATTTCCCTTCTTTTTGAGAATGAGTACTACTGAGTCTGAGCCTCATGCTCCCACCATGTGATTTAACAGAAACGAGAGCAGAAAGTGACATCAAAGTGAACAGTAACACAAATGGAGATGCAAACGCAACTGCATACGGAACCGCAACTGGTAACATGCACAGTCACAGTACCACAGTTGGAAATGGAAATGGTAATGGTAACAGCAAGAATAACGCCAAAGTGAACAGAAATGGAAACACAAATACAAGCGCATATGGAAACACAAACCATAATGCGCAGGGGCTGGGTAATGCAACTGGAAATGCAAATGGTAATGATAACAGCAACGATGATGCAAAACGAAAGAGAAATGCAAACAGAAGGGTGGCTGCAAACACAAATGGTAATGCGCACAGTGACGCAAACAGAAATGCAAACAGAAACAGTAGTGGAGACACAAATGCTAACAGTAATGCAAATACAAGCGCAAAAAGAAAACACAAAGGGTAACGCATACAGTGGTGTACACGGGAACACTAACGCAAACGGGTAAGGAAACGCAAGTGGAAATGCTAAGTGCAACAGTAACTTGAGTGCACACTCTGGTTTTCCCCTACAGCTGCATAGAGAAACACAGTGACCACAAAGAATGTATGCATAGTAATAGCCCTCAGAGCAGAAAATGAGGTGTTGCAATACTAAATTGCTTATATCTTAGGAACCGTACAATGTAGAGAAAAAATAAAAATGTCATATGACTCATGACTTTCCTGGCTAGGTTTTCACTGAATGAATAGAGGCTAAGCATTTTTCTGACGAAAAATCTGTATCTCACACTGTTTCTGAGATACGGGCCCCAAAAGGCGTGGTGAACGCTACAATGTTAGTCTATGGGAAAAAACATCAATTTTGGAGTACCGTAACTGCATCCCTGCAATATTTTGTTACCAAACCACCAAAAGGCACATCTGTGAGATGTTGGCTGTCTTCCTTCCAAATGTCAGCCCAAAAGACCAAACCGTTCTTTTGCAGCAGGGTGGCAAACAATTCCTGTCATTTTGGCCATAGTGTTGAAAAGTAGTGTCGTGATTTGCAACACATTTCTCAAAAAAGTGCAACAGTGGAAGGGGGTCACGTGATGCAGGATACCGAGTAGAAGCTCCTCTGCATAGCTCCAACCTCCTAACCACGAATTATCGCTATTTTGGTGCTTATTTTCCCTTAAAAACCAGAAAGTTCATAGATCATTGCCTTCGTAACATCCTGGGCTCCTGTTTGCTCGCTGTCAGAGACAATGGAGGTGTATATGAAAAAGCCTCCGCAGAAGACACCACCGTCACTCCGAGAAGGCCCTAAAAATCCAGGCCTCGAGTACTGTGGATAAGCCTGAGCTCCAGAACCTGATCTCCGAGCAAGAGCCCCTAACTCTGAGCAGATTTTTGGAGGAATTCAAACTCTTCCGGGAAGAAATTAAAGAAATCTCAGCAGAAATCAAATCTCTGTCTAAGAAACTCAAGGAGGTCATGATGAAAACTTCGGACAATGCAGCTGGAAGATTTGGAGGGCCGCAGCCAAAGAAATATTGTTGTCATTTTGGGCCTTCCAGAAGGAGAAGAAGGCCTGAATATGCTGGGATTTGTGCAGAAGCTGTTAGAGAAGATCGCTGGCCCATCTCCCTTTGGGGCTAACTACATGATCGAAAGAGGGCATAGGTCCTTGCGACCCAAGCCATCCCAAGGAGCTACGCCACATCCCATTATTTGTCGTTTCTTAAACTACCTTAAGAGACAGCATTTTCTGGGAAAAGTGAGAGTTACAAGAAGTTAAATGGGAAAATACCAGGCTTAGAATTGCCCAAGATTTACCGGGGTCGGTTAGGGCAAAGTGCACTGCTTTTCATCCGGTTGTGTCAAAAATTATAGCAGCAGGCCTTCGCTTCAGAATGGGGTATCCAGCTAGATTGCAAGTACTAGTGGACGTTACCTGGTTAACATATGAGAATCCAGAAATTGCTTTCTTGGGACTGAAAGCTGCTCTGCCTGATTTGTTTCGAGACACCTGGTCCGTTGGTCGGTTTTGCCCTACCCTGCTTTGGAAGAGAGAGGAATTTCTTCACGTTGTTGTGCCACGAGATGACCGAATGCCAATCTGGTTTTGTGGACTCTTGAAGTTTGCAATGGAGGGGACTACCTTTAGCGGAGTCTCAACCCTTCGAGTTTTCCTTCTCGGTCTTCATGTTTTAGAGCATTCTCATATCTCAGGACTTTTTCTCTGGGAGGGGGGTTTGCTGTGGTTTGGAAGCGCTCTCTTTCTACTCATATGGAGCACATTTTCCGGTCTCTCATCTCTAGTGACACTCGATTGTCTCGCAGGATGTAGTTTATTTTATGAATGCCTTCTAGCTTGATATTTTTGATTATTGGGGCATGGCTCGAGACAGTGCCCTGTTGGTTTCAATCTTTCCTAGATATTACCACTAGAGGGTGCATTTGTCCTAATCTTCATGGTTCAACCCCCCTTCATCTATTTCTTTCTGGAATGTATTTTCATCGGATATAGATTGCCGTGGGGGTTAAGATACAAGTGAAGGTCCACTACTTGAGAGCATTTAGTTTGCTAGTATTTATACGTCTTGGGGAAAATTTTCAGTTTTTTCAATGGCAGCAGTTATAAGGACATATTTGGTGAATGTGCCCTATATTGGGTATAATCTGTTTTCTCTCAGGATTTCGGGGTTTCTGAATTGCTCCCTAGTAGAGGTTGCTCTCTTCCCTGTGTCTCATTCTTGCCGTTTTTGTTCTGGATTTCGAGAAACCAGTGCTCTCTTACTATCATTTACATTTCTTCATTTTTGAAGTGATATTATTGCTTATTGATATCATAAGAAGGCTTACAGGTCTCGGTGGGGTTTTCAGGTACACATGTGGGAGGTTGGAGGGAGGAAGGAAAGCGTATTGTGCTGAACGTTGCTCAGGACAGTTGGGGGAGGAGGGTGACACCATGTTCAGGGTTGTTATATTATTTGTTAGTTAGAAGGGGAACGGAACATTTTGGGGGGTGGAAGGAAAGTTGATATTTGGGGGGAGGGTATACAGCAGCAAGCAGGGGACTGGGTCAGTTATGTCTGATTGTTATAGTTCCTGGATTTTATATAATGTTTTTTTTTTTTTCTGGATAAATGGCCAGTAGTATAAACATTGCTACATGGAATGTAAAGGGGATAAGGAAAAGAGTCAAACAATACCAAGCGTTAAAACACTTAAGTTTATTATCTTCTCAGATTACATTCCTGTAAGAATCTCATTTACTAGTAAGCGAATCTCTGCAACTAAGGAGGCAACAAATTGGCCAGGTTTTTAATGCCTCAGGGTCTACTAATAGCTGTGGGGTTATGATTCTAATTAATAGAGATATTCCCTTTATCTCTCAACAAGTTATTAGAGACGCGGATGGCAGATATGTCCTAGCTCAAGGGAGTCTCTGGTCTATGCCTATTTTACTTGGCAGCATTTATGGGTCTAATGTAGATGATCCAAGTTTTTACATGAAACTTATCTCCATACTCCTTCCTATGCTTCCCATGGGTATAATAATAGGCGGGGATTTCAGTCTGGCTCTTGATCCCAAACTAGAGAGGTCTGGTATTGGGTCGAGGGGCTTAGCACTTGGACAGAGGGCCCTCAGGGACTTTTTGGATCAGTGCGGACTGTGTGATGGCTCACTATGCCCATACAAAACTCTCTGAGTGGCTCCTCAACAAAACTAACTGACAAAACTCTCTGAGTGGCTCCTCACCCAAACTTATCACAAACCATGTCCCATAGCCCCCTGTATTATTTACCTCTAGCAGTCTCTGCTCAAGACTACTTGTCTGCATTACCAATGTATGCTTTATTCTCTCAATCTGTACCCAAATAACTGTAATAGCTTGTGAATACCAAACCTGTAACACACATCTTGTAACAAAGAAATAACTGCATATATCTACCAAAACTGTAACTGCAATGATGTAAAAGCTGTAACTGCAATGATGTAACTAAATGTTGTACTGTATTTGTCCTCTTTGTGATGATGTACCTTTGGAAACGAGCCTCTGGCTCAAAGGTTGTAAAGTGATGTACAAATAAAATAAAAAAAAAATAAAAAACATACCTTTAGCTCACCGGTGCACAAAACCCAGTCTCGCATTGATTATCTTTTCCTCTCTCTGGCCCTTCTGCCAGGGATCTTAACTGCTTCGATCCAGCCAGGTTCAGTATCTGATCATTCCTTGGTAACTCCTAAGTTGGCCTTCCTTAACCTTCGTCATAAAGAAACCCGATGGAAATTAGATGGTCAATTGCTCAAAGATACTAAATATTGTGACGTAATAAAGGAGCAGATCGATTTCTTTTTCTCCACTAACTCCTCTGAGGACACGACTCCTAATATTTTGTGGGGTGCTTTCAAATCATATATGCGAGAGATCATTATTAGCTTAGCCAGTAAAAGGAAAAAAAACAGAGAGGTGGAATTATTAGCTTCATTATCTCTAATTGGGTCTTTGGAAACTAGGTTATCTTCTAATGCTGCGGAAGAAGATATGAGAAGGCTCTCGGTAGCTAAAGGTTGTGCAGGAGTTTGCCTCCTATTATGAGGATCTATACAGGGATATGGATAACCATCCTTCCTTAGAAGAGCTCGAGGCCTACCTGAGGGATTCCTCTTTACCTTTTCTGTCGGAATCGCAGGGGAATTTTCTATCCTCAGCAATATCCCCAGAGAAAATTTCAGAGGTCATAGGGGCTTTGCCCTCGGACAAGGTCCCAGGCCCAGATGGGTTTTCCACTTTATTTTATAAAACTTTTTGATCACAATTATTGCTAGTCCTTCACCGGTTGTATTGTCACATTCTTTCTGGAGCAAAAATAGATATGCATTTGTTTGAGGCCCTGATTGTACTTCTCCCTAAGCCTGGTAAGGATCTGGAATTAGTGCAAAGTTACATACCAATATCCTTATTGAACCAAGATGTAAAAATTCTCTCTAAGATACTGGCTGATAGAATAACACGAGTTCTCCCTGATCTGATTAGTATGTCCCAGGTAGGATTTATGAAGGGACATTCATCAGCTGACCATCTACGTACCCTGTCACACGTAGTCTTGGTGTCCAGAGATGCTGCCTTTCCCACGGGATTGGTCTCCTTGGATGCCGAGAAGGTGTTTGATCGTGTTAATTGGGATTTCCTGTTTCAGGCTCTTAAAGTATATGGCTTTCCGGCTAAATTTATAGAATGGATTCGGGTCCTATATCAAACCCCATCTGCCAGAGTTTCTGGTAATGAAGCATTCTCCAAATCCTTTCCTTTGTTTTCTGGTACTCGGAAGGGCTGCCCCTCTCTCCCCCCTTTTATTTAATTTATACTTAGAGCCCCTTATTTGAAATATTCTCAATAACCAGGAGATAAGCAGTATCCCAATTGGCAATTAGGTGGTGAAGATCACGGCTTATGCTGATGATCTTCTTCTTCATTTATCCCATCCTAAAACCTCAATTCCCACCATGTTGAAGGAAATCACCAAGTTCAGTGCTCTCTCGAATTACAAGTTGAATGTAGCCAAATCTTCCATTTTCCCTCTTAATCATAAGATTTTTAAAAATTATGTGTCCTCTCTTGGTCTTGGTTGGTCTCCATGCGTTCTTACCTATCTTGGCATTAATTTGACGCGTAACCCTTCCTCCTGGTTTAAGGAAAACCTGGAGCCTCTATCCCAAGTGATAGTTCAGGACCTTAATAGATGGTCCAAACTCCCCTCTCTCCCTTTGGGGCCGTATTAATATCATTAAAATGAACATTTTTCCTCGTTTATTTTATCCTCTCTCGCTTCTTAACACCTTTACACCGTTATCATGGTTTCATAAAATGCATGGAATTTTCACAAATTTTATCTGGTCTAATAAACAAGCCAGGTTAGCATATTGTAAACTAGCTGCTCAAAAAATAGATGGAGGGCTGCAGATTCCCCATCTAGCAATTTATTATTGGGCTAGTCATATTGCAAAATATTTGCGGTGGGTTAATCTGGGTCCTAAATATTCAAGACCGGTCTGGCTCAAAATTGAGCTAGACTTTATTCAATCCGTGAACATCGACCCTCGGACATTGTTCTATCTAAAATTAGCCTCCCTTCCGGACACTATTAGTTGCCCTATTATCCAAACGTCCCTCAGAGTTCACATGCAGCTTTGTTCATTTCTGGAGTATCCCCCAGAAATGGACTTGTCTCAGTCTATTTGGAATTCCCCGTCTTCCTCTATAAATAAAAAGCAGATATCTTGTAAATGGTTACCCCAGATAGGGGATGGGATAATCTCTACTTTTCTGGATGACGCAGGGGAATGGCTCTCAGTCTCCAATATCATCCGCAAGTTTGATATTCCCTTAACTTTTTTCTTCAGGGTGGCCCAAATAAAACATTTACTTTCTACATTATTTGGTAATGTCCCTCCCCATCCCCCTGCTTTTAGGTTTGTACTGGAACTCTCCCCTTTATTGGGGCACCAGGTACTATCTCCAAATATATTGTGTCCTATATCAATGGAGATACGGGCGACCAGAAGGCCCTACTAAGCTCTGGGTTTCTTTTTTTCCTCAATATACTCTTAATTGGTCAGCTTTATGGAAGTTTTGTCATAAATATGTTTCTCAGGATAGACTCCGCCTTATACAATTTCATATTTTGCATAACATGTATTATACCCCTGTCAAGCTAAAGAAATGGGGTCTTATAAGCTCGGGGGCCTGTACCAGAGGATGTCAAGAAGAAGGCACGCTGCTTCACATCTTTTGGTCATGTCCTAAGATAAAGTCATTATGGATGACCATACAGAATAACCTAGACCCCATACTGGGTTTGCAGGAATATTTCACTCCTGATATATGTTTGTTGGGGGATTTATCCTCTGTTAAGGTTAGAATCAGAAGGTTTCATATTTTCATGATTGCACTATCAGTTAAGAAAATTGTGCTTCGGCACTGGAGGGATACATTAGGCCCAACATACCAGGAATGGGTTAATGAAATCTTGGCTAACTTACGTACTGAGAAAGCTATAGTGAGCCTCCACAATAAGTTGCAGTGGTACAAGAATACTTGGGATCCCCTTCACATGCTAATTATGGTTAGAACTGCTAAATGAGTCTGTATATCCAATGTCTTTTATTGTGATACCATACTCTATTTCTTTTTGTGCAAATACCTTGCTGCTATGTCTGGAGTGGGGGAAGGGGATGGGGACAGCTCATGTATTAGACTATGTAAAACATTGTAGTGGTAATTTTCTGTCCCTGTATTAGCAGAAGAAAATTACTAATAAAATAAAATTATAAAAAAAAAAAAAAAAGTGCGACGTGCGACACTACTTTTCCCCAAAATTTGGAAAAACATATTTCTGGGGCATTTAACCCCAAAATAAAGACATAGCTAGCATCCTCAGGGCTCGACTAGGTAAACACAAAAAGAAGTATGTCCCTAGATGGTCCCAATTTTAAATGCCAAGCATCTCTGTGATCAGTAACTGAAAAAAATGGCAGATTTGCGACACTAAAAAGTGCATTTGCGACACTGTCGAACTTTTTGTTAAATTTTCCATTGACTATAATGGGAAACTTATTTTTGGAATAACTTTTGAACCATTCAATATTTTTTCATAAAATCTTCAAAAGGAACATCAGGGATCCCAGCTGCATGGTCACTGAAGTTTTTGCACTGGTCGCGCAAACCATGCGACCTGTAGGTGCGAGCAAAGAATGCGCCAAAAAACATAAATGTGCCCCGGAATGTCGCTTAATAACTCTGCAGTTGTGTATCCAACCTGTACAAAAGTTGGCAGATCCCAAGACCTATGGTTATGCCCCATGCCAGCCAAATTTCAGGCAAATCCGTTGAATGGTGGCAAAGTTATTAAGGTGCAAATTTTCACCATTTAACCATAAATGGGGTACTCAACCCTATCAATGGTAGCACGGTATATATAGATAGATAGATAGAGAGATAGCGAGAGCGATAGATAGATTTTTTTTTATTTAGGTTGTTTAAATTATTACAATCCAAAGTACAGGTCACACAAGGGCTCTGGTTGCGTAGGGCTACTCAGTTACAATAATTTCAAATAAAAAAGCCTCGCAACTCACCCAGTAACAGTTAGGAAAGGAATAAACACAGCAAAGGTGCATAGAAAAGTATTATAACTTATTCAACATATCCATACACCATCAATATAAAAATAAAGATAAAGTGTCACCCCTGCAGTCCACTTATTAAAAGCACAGCAGAATTTTGCTCCCCTCATGGAGCTTTATAAAGGACTAACTTATACTAAAAAAGCATTTAAATGGAAAATGGTGGTATGATGTCATATTGATGTGCCCTCCCTTCATTGCCATACTAATTATATTATGTATTTTCTTACTAATTCAAAGATGCACTATCTAAATATCAAAAAACATAACAGCAATACCCAAAACACTTAAAAAACCTCAAGTATCCTAGACCACAATAATCTTATTTTCTCCAGAGTCCTAAATAAAAAGTACATAAGAGACATTCAATAAGTATCTCAGACTTTTATTTATAAGTCCAAATACTTTCAAGGTAATACAATTTTCCTCATGAAATGTCAAAAATGTCAAATATATTTCAATACTGTATAGGGACCTTGTCTTCCTGCTGAGACTGGAGGTTGCTGATCTTATGGTGAAACCAGTTGTGTGGTTGGACCACCATACTGTGAGGTACCTTTTCGAGGACCCCCAAATAGACCCTCACTAGGGAGATGGTCCAGAACTGCCCTTTAGGGGGTTTGACTCCTCAGGGTCTGATGGTGGTGTTGGACCCATCAGGTCAGTTGAGTGCGTGCAAGAAGCCGGGGGAATTTGTTCTGATCCATAATAGGGTGATTACTGGAGACCCTCAACTGTTGCACCTGTCTGTGTTTGACCCCTCACCTCATACCAGAGGTCCCCTTGTTTTGATAGGACTCTCAAGGGGATGAGGAGGAGGGGTCAAAAGTTGGAGAGATACTGGCAGAGGTCCGGTCGGATTGAGGTCAAGCTTATATTGATGGTCCATTATAGAGACTATCAATCAGCAATCTCCTGTAAGAAGACAGAGTTCCTGTCCAGTGAGATTGTGACAGCAATAAACAGACCAGCTCAGCTCTTCCCCACTGTGGACAGGCTATTTAATCCAGCCACTCTCCAGTCCAGAGGCGCTTTTTCACAATCAAGATATGATGAGTTTGCTCTGTTTTTTGCTGTTAGGATTGCCTCAATTAGACGGGAAACCCAGTCAGCATCCTCAAGTGAGCATCACCGTGATGAATGTCATGTTGTATGCACTCAGTCTGTTTGGTCTGACCTTGACCAGAAAGCAGTAGTAGAAGTCATGAGGATCATCCAGGAATTATGGTCAAACTACTGTAATTTGGATCTGGGACCAACTCACCTCCTTGTTGGTTGTGTTGATGTCATCGGCTTGGTCCTAGCCAAGATTGTCTGATGTTCTCTGGTGTTAGGAGTCTTCCTAGGCTCCTAAAGGAGGCAATTGTAAGCATCACCTAAAAAAACCTAGACTAGACGTGGACTGTCTGGTAAACTACAGGCCCATCTCGAACCTTCTCTTTCTGGGAAAGGTTATTGAGAAGGTGGTGGCCGTTCAACTGGAGACCTATTTAACAGCCCATGACATCTATGAGCATCTCTAGTCTGGTTTCAGGAAAAGGCATAGCACTAAGACTGCCTTGGTTTGGGTGCTTAATGATCTCCTGGTGGTGAGGGATTGAAGGAGACGTTCCATTCTTGTTCTTCTTGATCTCTCAGTGGTGTTTGACATCATGGACCATGGGGGTGCTTCTGGAGCACCTGCAGGTATGTTGTGGGCTAGTGGGAGTAGTCTGCAACTTGTTTAGATTTTACCTCATGTGTAGATCACAACGTGTGGTGTCTATGGTTTATTCCTCAGCCCCCATGCCTCTGCCTTGTGGGTTTCTCCAAGGCTCTGTTTTGTCCCCATATTGTTCACAGTGTATATGCTACCACTAGGGGGAATTATACAGTGGTGTGGGCTGAGTTTTCACTGGTATGCAGATGACACTCAGCTCTACATGCTCTTTGTGCCCGAGCAGCAAAAGATGGTCTCGGTGTTAAATACTTGCCTGGATGAAATCCAAAACTGGATGAGGGAGAACTAGTTGAGGTTGAATCCAGATAAGACTGAGGTACTACTGCTGGAACCTGGTCACCAGGGGATGGAGGTGCAATCTGGTTGAGTCTCAGGGCTGAGGATTTGGGACTTCCAGTTTCTTACCTCTGACTGGGTGAGGAACCTTGGCGTTGTTCTTGACTGCAGTTTGATGATTAGATAACAGGTGTTGGATATAGTCAAGACTTTTTGCTACAATCTTAGAAATATCACCAGGATGAATCAACTGATCCCCCAGCAAATCTGCTGGCATTGGTTCACGCCTTTGTGACCTTGCATTTTGTACTACTGCAATGCTGTATACCTAGGGCTAGCAGGGGTAGATCTGTGCTGCCTGCAGCTAGTGCAGAATGCAGCAGCCAGGTTGCTGACCGATCTACCAAGATCATGTCAAATTACACCTGTTCTGCAGTCTCTGCACTGGCTGCCAGTTAGGTTGTGGATCTCCTTTAAGGTCAGTTTGTTGACCTATAAGACCCTGCATGGCCAGGGGCCCAGTTACCTGCAAGATCTCCTGTCTCCCTACCACCCAGTCCACTCCCTCCACTCCAGGGATGAGGGTTTACTGAATGTTCTGAGGACTTACCTGAAAACACCAGGGGCACATGCATTTTCATTTGCAGCCCCAGTCCTATGGAACTCCCTCCCTTGTCGGATTCATGATAGTTCATCAGTCGAGATCTGTAAGTGGGAGTTCAAGACCATCTTGTTCAATCAAGCTTTTATAGGTTTTCAATATAGGTTGTTACATATTATTTGTATCATACTGATTTTATTTATATTGTTTTTAAAGTTTTCTGAATCTACTGTAACGTGCATTGAATTGAAGTGAGAAATGCACGCTATCAAATAAATTTTGATTGATTGTGGAATATCGTTGAGTTAGTTTCTTTAGGAGCCCCAAGGTTGAAGTGACCAGCTAATCATGATTGTCCTCAAAGATTCACTTGGCATCAAAACTTCAGAGTTACAGATAATCATTATTTCAATGTCCATAAAAATGTGGCTGGAGAATCGGGGATGACTGTAAATATTTACAAATGTTCCCACTGCGGTAGACTTGAATTTCAACATTTCTGACTTCTGGAAGATATCAAAAGCAGCATTTAATATATTACATTGACAGTATTTTAAAAAGTCCACAAAATTACTGTGTTTCATCAATTTGCTGAACAGAATACAGTGCTGTACCAGTACACTATGCTCTTTATTCTGAATATTTTTTATATTCTTAACAGCTGGTTGCCTCTTAGATCTCCTGATAGTTCTTTGAAGACATTGTAGGCCCTGATATCTCTGTACACTAAGGCAGGACCACGCTGAACCACATGGAACAGAAAACAGCTGAATGGACTTCCGGTTCTGGTGTCACCCTCAATAGCGGCTTAAGTTCACTGCTTTCCCCATCAGGTCACCAAGTTTTTGGAATCTAGTGCCATCAGACAATGGGCCTCATTGAAACAGCAAGCGGTTCCTTGGTGGTCTCTTTTGGGGAATGGGGAAATCCAAAAGAAAGGATTTGGCCACACCAAGCTGTACTGTTATGTGACAAACCATCTCAAGGCCTGCAAGCCCGGCCATGTCTCGCTCCTCCTCAGCCGATGAAGAGGACTCCACCTCCGCCTTGAACTCTGATTCTGCCTCCACATTTACTAAGGCAGATGGCAACAGAATGCTAAAAATCCTACATCAAATAGATGTGACAATGTCTGGATTACAAACTGACAAAAAAATTGGAAGCACAGACGACCACAGTAGCGTCTCACCTGCATATGAGCATATGGCCTATAGGCGCTCTCTAGCATATCTCCATCTGTGAGAGAAAGAACTTACCTATTGGGCAGCAGATGCTGAGGCACGGGCACTCAGACAAAATACTCAAATTGTTGGGATTGCAGAGTGGTCAGAGCAAGCTGATATGGCCGCATTTATTGATTCTTGGATACATCAGGAATTAGCCATTTCTGAGGACTTCCCCTTAGAACTTGAGTAAGCACATCAGACTTTGACCTCCAAACCAAAGCCTGGAGCCTCTCTACAAACTATTTTGGTCAGCTTCTTAAAATATACCACCAAGGAAAGAGTCCCAAAATTCGCTTGGGAAAAGAAAAATTTTAATATTGACAGTCAACAAGTCTACATAGACTAAGACTTCCCTCCACACATGATGATGAAAAGGAAAAAGATACTCACTGTGGTTAAGGTGCTCAGAGAGAAAGGCTTTAAGGCATACCTGAGATACCCAGCCAACTCTGGCTGCAAGACACAGATGGGGTTCAGGTGTTGGAATCCCTCCTGCAGGCTGTACGTAAACTGAACGCTCTAAACATTCCAGGTTTCTGATGTCAGCGAGGAACTGGCCGACCAAGAAATTAAGGAAAGGTTATGGCAGCAAGCCCCAGGGGTGAGAAGATTAGGCAGGCGACAAGTGGACACATTACTCCCCCTCCATGCTTATATTATGAAATGGCTACTACCAAAACATCTGAATAAATGAAACAAATGGATGGCTTGGCTTACTAGAGTTTGATTTTGTCCCCCTCTGGTAGGGATGATGCTCTCCTGGACGGAGGGAAGTTGGGACGCTTGATGAGTTTTTCAGTATTTCTAGGTTGGGGCTGAAGCTGATGGCCCCAACAAGTGAGCTAGACCTGGAACTTCTTGTTAGAGGATTAGTTTCCCAGAGGCTTGAATACTCATGTGCTTCTTAGTTGGTCCTCTCTATTTCTTGTCCCCCATGCACTCAGATAATACCTGTGTGGTTAACACTGTTGAACTGCTGAATTTCCAGCTGAAGAACAGACTGGGACTAATCATGTGCAAGTACTTTTAATTTCTCTTTACCGACAAAACCAGAGACAGCTATGGCATTCAATTTAATAAGTGTGCATGGTGGAGCATGATATGGTCCAATTGAAATGACTTAATTTTCTAGGGGGAAAGCTGTGTGAGGCAACATGGCACTAAAGGAGCAGGAACTTTTCTTTTGACTACACATAAGGGAACTAAGACATTATTATTTGACCGACTATATTAAACACTGCACTGATGTTTAACTTTTCATTAATGCTCTCAGATATTAATATTGCTTAATTATCTTATTGTAGGATTCTGACCAGAGGCCAGGTCTATTATGATTATTTTCAGAGTTCAGTTTTACTGAGATGGCACGATTCCTACAAGGCAGAAGTCTATGATTATGGGTATTGAACCTGGTGGGGCGGGACTGGGATTATGCCACCTGAACCATACCAAAGCCTACAGGAGGAGGGTTAGTGGCCCAGCATAGGTTGAGGCTTCTCTCTCAGCACTTTACTCCTCTCTGTCTTGCAGTTTGCAAGAGACCTCCGTGTATTGGGTCCCTACCACTTGGAGCGGAACACACACGGGGTTCTGTAACACAGTTGGTTTTGTCTGGGGACACACACATGTGCCCTAGGAAAGGTTTCACTAGTTTAATTGTTATCCCTGTAGTTCTATGCAGGGTAAGTTTTAAGTTGTTATTAAGTTTCCTACTTTCTATAGGCCTGAAGGGAAATATTGGGGGGGGGCGGATATAGCGGGGAGGGATTGCTGAATAGCAGAAATCATAATCACAGTGGGTACTCTTAATATCTGTACTTTGAATGTAAAGGGTATCAATAATGTTGTAAAGTGCCGGCCCGGTGGCACTGAGGGTTGAGGTGCTGGACACCACACCTCGTGCCACGCTGGCAACCCGAGTTCGGGAACGAGCTTGGGCCATCGAAGGTTGGCAGGGGAGAGAGAGGATTGAGTGTCTGGAGAACTGCTCTCCTCTCTCAGGGAAGGGATTGGGGACTGATCGGTGTCCTGATGACCTCCGGTGGAGACCAGGAGTAATACAGGCATGCCAGCCAGAAAAGAAGGGGCGAGAGTGTGGCAGACGTCAGCAGGGAGACCGTGCACAGACATCATTGCATGCCGCACTCCCAAGGGGACCAGAAAAAAGAGAGAAATACCCCTTCTCACCTGAGGAGATGATGAGGGTGCCAGTGACACAGCCCACATCCCACCAGCCAGCCCATTGGATGGAGAGCTCCAGAGCCAACCCGAGTCATTCCAAATCCGATCTCCCTAATCGCAGATAAGCTGTCACAGGTGGATGGGCCCACTCCTGGAGGGTGATCCAGGGGGTTAGATTGGTCTGGGTACTCCGGGGGAGTTCTTCCAACATGGAGGGTTCAGACTTGGGAATAGAGGCTGGTGGTCGAGTGCATACCTCGGAAGGATGCCCAGGTGGGGTAGGAGAACAAATAAAGTGTACAAAAAAAGACGTAAAGTGGACTAAGATTCTACAGGAGCTTCAGAGGGTAGGCTGTGAGATAGGATGTCTGCAGGAAGCAAAATTGTCACATAAAGAGCATGATAAATTGCGTTGAATGTGGGTTAGGGCAGTGTATGCGGACTCCCACCCCAACTTGACCAGAGTGGGCACCGCAATCTTGGTTAAGAGGAGGTTGCCTTTCAAGGTCACGGGGTGCAAACAGAAGGTACAGACAGATGGATTATCCTCTCAGGGGAGCTCAGAGGGAAACCCCTTAATATTGTTTCAGTTTATGCACCCACACCTTCCTCAGGGGCATTCTTCACTGCTTTGTTTGATCGTATAGCCTTGTTACGCACTGCGAAAATGTGCCTGCTAGGTGATTGGAATGTGGTAGAAAATTCAAGGTTGGATAAAGATCCACTGAGGCATGGGGGAGGGGGTGATTGGTATCTCCAGACACCTCTGCACACTGGTTGAGGAGCGAGGGGGTTCTGGATGTACGGAGATGGTTGCACCCCGGTGCCCGGGATTACACTTTTTATGGCCCGGCTTTTCAGTCTTACTCTAGACCGGATCATATATATACCTGGAAAATGGGGGTACATTACTTTATGTTGGTAACCATCAGACCGGTCACTTTCTCAGATCATTCTGTGGTTTAGGCACAGGTCCATTGGGACTGTGAGAGTGGTCGGGGGGGATGGAGATATGATCCAGGATTGGTGGGAGAGGAAGCCTTCCGACAGGATTTGAAGGATGTCATAGCACATTATGTTCGGGAAAATAGAGACACTGACACAGCTTTAAAATATATCTGGGATGGGTTGAAGGCTGTACTTAGGGGAAGGTTTATTAATTATTCAGCTTACCAGAACAAACAACATAAAGCAAAAATTGCCAAAACATAGAAGAAATATCCTCCCTTGAAGTGCAGCACAAGGCATCCCGGGATGTAAAGGTCCTGGCAGCATTGAATAAAGCTAAGGACTTCCTGGATCAACTGCTTACTTGCAGGGCATTAAAGTCTCTGAGATTCATTAATCAGAGATATTATGAGGGAGGGGAGAGAGTGGGCAAACTACTGGATCTTAGGCTCAAGAAACATCTGATGGAGAGATATAGTACAAAAATTAACTCAGTGTCTAATCCCCTTAATTCGCTCACCAAACCTAAAGATATAGTACTTGAATTTGTCATGTGCTATGATACTCTGTACAAAGAAGAACAAAGTGTGAGTCATGCCCAAAATGTAACCCGATTCCTTGAACGGATGGGCCTCCCCACTATGACAGAAGACCAGAGTAGGGCTTTAGAATGCCCCTTTACAAAAGCTGAATTACTAATGGTGATTAAATCTTTGCCAACGGGGAAATCCCCAGGGCCTGATGGCTTCTCTGTGGAATTTTACAAACAATTTGCATCAGAAATTACACCCTTACTGACCAAGGTTTCTAACTCTGCCCACAAACCTGGTGCAACCCCAAACACCTGGAGCAAGGTCTATATTTCATTGGTCCCTAAAGAAGGGAAAAACTTGGCAGACTGCGTAGGGTGCCATCCTATATTTCTCCTCAATCAGGATGCTAAAGTTTTCACCAAATTGATTAGTAACAGATTACAAACCATTATCCCAATGGTGATCCACCCTGATCAAACCAGCTTTATTCTGGGACGCTATATACATGACAATATCCATCTCCTTCTCAACACCATCTCAACTGCTACCCACCTACCCCCAAATATACTTAATGCAGTTATTGCACTAGTTGCAGAAAAAGCCTTTGTTAGGATAGACTGGCTTTATTTAAAAGGTACTCTTAATAAATTTGGGTTTGGGACTAAATTCATGGACTGGATGGCAAATATATACAGTAGCCCAAAAGCTAAGGTAAACATTAATGGGCTGGTGTTGCATTCCTTTGGAATTGAGAGGGGGACCAGGCAAGGATGCCTATTCTCTCCCCTCCTTTTTGCCCTAAATATGGAGCCATTTGCAACTTTGATTTGTTTTTTTTTTTTATTTATACTTTATTCCTCCTCACCTAGCCGCCGACGGCCCGGTACTATCAGCCCGTGCAGCTTCCACCTCTCCAGAACGGCCTCGAGCCCTCCGATACCACGCGGCTTACCCCCCATGGGAGGGGTTATGGGGAGCGGGGGGGCACCCCGCAGGCACTAGTTTTTGGATCGAAGGGCCGGCCTGGAGAGGCTAATTGAAGCCGCGGCGTGCTTCATGTAGGGCGGCCAACAGCCGTCCATTTTCCGGTTTTCCGGGGAGGCGGGGACGTGCAATGACGTGATGACATCTGCCCCGCCTCCAAGGCATCTTAAGTGTCGGTAGCTGTGTGACTCCCCAGCCTCCGCTCGGGGTCACTAGTGCTCCGAACACTAACCCACCCTCCCCCCTGGAGAAGGAGAGCAGTCCATAGGACGCTCCATCCTTCTCCCCCGCCAACCCTCCGATGATCCAGGTCCGCTTCCCGAACCCGGGTCGCCGGCGTTGCAAGCAGAAATCCCACCGCTGTGCCGGTGGGCCGGCTGCAACTTTTATTTGATAGTCACCAGACTACAGGGGGATTAGGATACAGGGCACGGAGGTCCGGATCTCCATGTATGCAGATGACACACTCCTTTATATCTCTGACTTAGACCATACTGTCCCCCTACTGGAGAACATGCTCAGGGCTTTTGGGGAAATTCTGTGTTTTAAAGTAAATGACACAAAGACTGAAATGTTCTCAGTATGATCGGAAGGCTCCCCTCGACCCCTCCCCTTGTATGACAACTATAAATGGGTCAAAGACAGCTTTCAATATCTTGGCATTCACATACCGAGAGATATCTCCAGATTGTACAAGGTAAATTATGGTCACCTTTTGCAAAAAGTGCAGGAAGATTATCATAGATGGAATTTGCTTCCACTTTCTCTCTCAGGTAGACTGGAGTGCAACCGCATGAATGTCCTCCGAGATTCCTTTTTCTCTTCTCCACCTTCCCTCTGGGGCTTCCAAATTCCTTTTGGAAGGAGGTAAAATCCTCCACAGTATGCTTTGCATGGCAGCACCATCTACCATGGATCAAATGGTCCACCTTGTTGAGAACAAAGATGACAGGGGGTTTAGGTGTACCAGATTTTCAGAAGAATTATTGGGCAGCCAATTGGAGGCAGTAGCGAAATTTCATGAATCAGAGGACCCACCTCTGTGGACCCTGATGGAGGGAACTTTGACCCCTCAACTACAAATCCCAGATCCCTTATACTGTATATGAATAAAGAAGGGTTGTCCAGAGTTCTTTCAATAATCCCTGGTCGGTGGCAATCAAGCAGGTTTGGCTGGCTGTTTGCAAGAGATTGAAGGTGCCTTTGCAAATAGGACCTTCCACCTCCCCGGGGGCATGTTTGGATTTCACCCCCTACATTTAAATATGAGTTTTACTAGATGGTTTTGATGAGGTCTAATTAGAGTAGAACATGTATTGGTTGGTGGTGTAATAAAACCTTTTATACAGTTATGTGAAGAATATAATCTGCCCAGACAAGATGTCTTTAGATTTTTACAGATTCGACAGTACTTACTCAGGAAAGGGGTAAGTGTCCAGGGAGCAGTGGATGTGGATCCACAGCTGGATTTATTACGACCCATACTCATGCGGGGAAGAGAGAAGGGACTAATCTTTAGATTAGCACAGGGCTTGGAGATGCAAGACTCCACCCGTCCCTCAGATCTCACTGCAAAGAGAGAAAAGGAGGCCAATGTTCTACTGCGGGAGGAGGACTGGTCAAGGATCTGAGCAGAGGTGCACACTACCTTGCCCGCTTTGTGGCTGAGAGTATTTCGATGGAAGGTAGGCTCTAGATTTTTTCTTACCCCCATGATCACACAATATATCAGGACATCCAAAACTAATGTATGGTGGAGACATTGTGGAGAGACTGGATCTCACATATATGGCTTTTGGAATTGTGTTAAGATAAAACCCTATTGGTACCACATGAGCCTGATTTTTGACCAGATTTTTGACCTCCAATTCCTGGCCTTACCGGAAGCCTGGTTATTTGGTTTTGTACCCAAAGCTACACTGACCAAATCCCAAACCCTGTTGTTTCACATGCTGTTAGCAGCTGCTCTGAAAGCTATTACAAGATGTTGGCTCTCTCCTAGCATTCCTGCAGAGCAAATATGGTGCTCTATCTCTTTAAAGATACTAATAATGGAAAATATCACAGCAAAACTGAGGACAAATTTAGATAGATTTAAGGCTAGATGATTACCCTTTCCACATTTTAAAGCCCAGAAGGAACACAAAGATATTCTACAGGTTTTAGCAGAATTAACTTGATCAGATACTTAGGATCATGGGTGGTCCCTGGCTGGCCCTGCTCCCTGCTCCCTGCTCCGATTCACTCAGCCACTCTTTTCTCTTTCTCCTCTCTTTTATTCTTTCCATTTAACTTCATCTATTTTTTTCTCCTTCTCTTTCTCATTCTATTTCTTTTGTTTAATCTGTGACATATAGATTTTTACTAAGAGGAAAACATGTTTTACTGGCTCATTTATTTTGGGCACTGGTGTGCATTTAAAAATGTAGAAGATGTAGACTATCATTGGATCTTAGGAATTACCTAATACTATGGATTTAGTTGGAATAGAATTGTATTGTATGTTCAGATTATTGTGCAAGGTGTTACACTGATTCTTCTGCAAAGCTTACACATGGACTTGTATACAGTACTGTCACACTGTTAAAATTGGAAAATCAATAAAATTCTTATTTCCTAAAAAAAGGAAAACTGCTGAATTAACACAACCCCAAGTTTGCAACAAACTACTACAACGGTCTCAGCCTTACTCACCCATTTGTTTTGTTCAGCCACCCTACTATCTGTAACTCATAGAATTGTCAGTAGCCATTCTCCAGTCTCTGCTCTCCTATATGAAGCCCTCCGACATGAAAATCAAAGGCAGAACTGTGTGGTGGGATTTTAACCACAGCTTGCTAACTGCAACCCCAGTTCACACCAAACAGCTGCAGTCTTGGCCTTACTCATCCATTTGTTTAACATTGTTTAGCCACCCTACAATCTCTACCTTACAACACTATCTGTACCCACCCTCTGATCTCTAGTGTGAAACCCTCCGACACAGAAATCAAAGGCAGAACTGTGTGGTGGGACTATAACCTACAGTACAGTATGGTAAATGCTGAATTGTTTATGCAGCTTACTTACACAGCTGACTACTAAAAATAATAGTACAACCTCGATCTAAGCTACAGCTGCTGAAAGTTATTTGCCTCACATCCACCTCAATATAGTACTGTATTATAAAATAGGAGACAAGGGTTGCTTTCATTAGATAGGGAGTTTCGGATTACTGGAGTTTGTTATACTGTACAGAAACAGCAGCCAGAGGGGGACTTGCCTGTAGACACCAGGGAACTAAAATCTAGTAATTGCGGGGACAGCAATGGGCAGGTGGGGCTGCCAGTAGATACCAGGGAAGAAAATGTAGATAATGGGATGGTGATGGGTGGGTGGGGAGGAGTGCCACTAGACTCCAGGGAACAGGAATATCACATGGATGGCTATCAGAGGGTGGGGTGCCGCTAGACACCAGGGAATAGAAAACAATAAACTGGGTCATGATCAGCAGATGGGGGGGTGGCACTAGATACTCGGGAACTGAAACATAGCAGGGATGGCAATTGGGTGGGGGTGCCACTAGACACCGGGGAATAAATTAAGGGGCAGTGATCAGAGGGAGGGGGCTGCCATTAGACAACAGGGAATATATATATATATATTTATTTAATTTAGGGGCACAGTGATGGGGGGTGAGGGGTGCCACTAGACACCAGGCCAAGGGTGCTCACAATTCATACTGCAGCTGGCAGAACGAGTTCAGCTATGACTGCAGAAGTTAAGAAATTTCCGCTGTTCTTGGGGAAGCACTCCTCTCGCTAAGTTGGGCACCCAGGATTTTGGGTGCCCAGACAAAGTGTTTCTGGTGCTAATTATCAAAAACAAATATCAGAATCTAGCTAAATTGGTCCCGTTTAGCTAGGTTCTGATGTTTGTTTTTAAAAATTTCAGCAGTTTCATGTATTTTCCATCTTTTGTAGCTGGTGGAAGAAAACACAAGATGGCAGCTTGCAAAAAAGGAATTTTTTCTCATGAAAAAGGATTTGTGCTCTTGCAAAAGAGGAACAGTCTCACAAAAGTGAATCCTTTTTCACGAGAGCAAATTCCTTCATCGATTTTTCTCCCTCCAACCTGAAAAGTGCTCTTCCCTTTGAAAACCATGGGAAATGAAAAATTGTCATGACTTTGCAACACATTAATATTTTCCCAATACTTGGCATCCCTGCTCTTTTACCCAAGCTGGTTCCACCATAAAAAAATCACTCCAAAATTTCACACCATCTGGGTGCAGGATGATGAGGAAAAAACTGCAAAAAAAGTGGCTCTATGACTTTTTGCACTGTCCAGATCTCACAATCCACATATCCATCCAGAACGAAAGTTGCCACATCAAGAGATCTATCCCATGGGACAGCACATACCACATTTGGAGCAAATCCATTAATCATTTGCAAAGTTATTAAAGTGCAAAATTTGAAGAGGAGGAGCCTGCTAGTGCAATGTTGGCAGAGTAATTTTCACAGCACCCATCCATGGAAACATAGAAACATAGACATTGAAGGCAGATGAGGACTGCTTGGCCCACCCAGTCTGCCCATTTCCCTACCTATTGGATAAGCTGCAGATCCTAGTTAACCAACAACCTACTTCCTCCTACCCCCCAAAAAATCACTTTATGTCTGTCCACTGCCTACTTGAATTCCCCCACTGTTGTTGACTCCACAACCTCCTCAGGAAGGCTGTTCCATGCATCCACTACCCTCTCTGTGAAAAAATACTGCCTTACACTGCCCCTGAGCTGTCCCCCCTCTATCTTCAAATTGTGCACCCTTGTTCTTGCACATCTCTTTTTGTGAAAGATGCTACCCTCCTGGACTTTGTTGATTCCCTTGAGGTACTTAAAAGTTTCTATCATGCCCCACCTCCTTTCCTCGAGGGTATACATATTAAGCTACTTTAGTCTCTTTTCATATGGCTTCTGGTGCAGACCCTGCACCATTGTAGTTGCACTCCTCTGGACTGCCTCCATCCTGTCTATGTCCTTGCAGAGATGAGGTCTCCAGAACTGTACGAAGTTTTCCAGATTGGGTCTCACCAACTGTCTCTACAAAGGAATAACAACTTCCTATTTTCTACTAGTGATGCCCTCCCTATGCATCCCAGTATCCCCCCAGCCCCAGCGGAGAGCACCCTGTTGACCATCTAGCCATCTGGACCCTAGGCAGCAATTTAAACACTGGGTATAATAAAGCTGAAGTCTCCCACAGCAATTTGACACCAAGAACAGTGGCATCGGACATTCCTAGTGGCTATATTCTGCATCAAGAAGCCAGCACAGCGCCACGAGGTATTGGCCCTGCCAGACAGGTAGGCTAAATTACAGCTACCCTGCGAGGAGCTCCAAGGGACTCAGCAGTGCCAGCCATGCATGATGGCATCAGCTCCATCCATCTTCTGATTTGGGGCTATCATGAACAAACTGGATAAAATCCTATTGGACATTAATGACCTGAAAAAAAGTGTCTAATAAATCCAACATGGATCTAGCTGCATTAGCCACCTGGGTAGCCTGCACTGAACAGTCCACCCAGCACCTTGTGGCCACAATTCAGACTCACCAGGGCACCCTTCTCGATCACAACAATAAACTTTAATGCCTGCTGAATAAGGTAGATGACATGGAAAACCATGCCAGGACAAAAAATATTAGAATTGTGTGGGTCCAAGAGGGAGCGGAAGGCAGGGGCATGTACACTTTTCTATGCATCCTCCTGCCAGAGCTGCTTAATGACAATAACTGTACTGCCCCCAAGATTGAGAGGGCTCATCAATCCTTAGCTCCTCTCTCCCAACCAGGAGATAAACCCAGGCCCATCTTCTGTAAATTCCTCAGATACCCTGAGAAAGAATACTTTCTTCATAAGGCACGGGAACAAGGCTCCTTTCAATGACATGGCCATCGGACACAAATGAAGCAGGATTTTTCACAGGATTTATCCAATAGGAGAAGGGCTTACACTGGGGTCAAGCAGCAATTTTACAAACTGAATATCTAGACATCACTGAGATACCCGGCTACCCTACAAATCAACTTTAATGGGGAGTACATTGCCTTCAATTGCTCAGCTGAAGCTGAAAAATTCCTCCAGGACCACTGCCGTAGGTCTGCATCATCTTCATCACACAGCTGTTTTCCACAAGGTGGTTCATCTTCAAAGATGGAGGTGAGTCATGAAGTGCAAGAGCCAGAGCCACACCAGAAAGCTCGAGAGGTAGAGGGCGAAGCACCATGGCAGCCCATCATGAGAGGCTGCACCAAGAAGAAGCCTAGAGGGGACACCCCGGAGAAGCCCCGACCCAGAAGACAGTGCACGTGAAGCCATCAAAGAAGATTTCTTCCTTCCGATGCCAGCAGCTGCTCTCCAGGGGTGACAACCATTAAAACCAGCAACCGCTATGAACCCCTGAGAGTGCTAACCCCGGCTCCTTTGGACTTGAGGGTCGAACATCCGAGATCACCCACACATGCAGGAACTGTAATCGGTGTCTCAGGGGAATAGTCCCCACTACCAGATGACTGGGCAGACTATGTGCAACATAAAAGGTCAGAGGATGAAAACTCCTTAGACATACTTGAGGCACTGCTTAACACCTCAGAGAATATTGACCCAATGGGCTGACTCTCAGCCTAGCTGTGATGTTTGAAGGGAGGGGGAGTGCATTTGTTGATGCTCGCTCACCAGTTGATTCTGTTTATAAGGTGGTCCAATTCCTCACTCCCATTCCTGCTGCTTGATTGTCTTAGCCCAACCTCAGTGGGACTGAGGGGGTAACTTTAATAAATAGTGCTTTATCTCCCCATGACCACACTCGGCTTTTGCCTTGGTTTAGTAAAGGGCAGCCGCGGTTATGGATAGTGCCTACTTATTTTGTTGAAATGTCTTGCAGCTGAAAATGCATGGAGGGTATTCTGGGCAGCTTCCTGTGTGTGTTCTAGCAGCACTGGAAGGAAGGAGGGAGGAAGGGAATAGATACTGTACGACCCCTATGTTCACCTAGGAAAAGAATGTACCGAATCATTATTGTGATCTCCTCCCCCCCTTGGGGTTACCCCCTGGGGACCCCCTCCCAAGACCCACCGTAATAATTTCTGATGAGCATCCCCCTGTCCGAACACTATCTGAGGAGCCAGCCTTCGTAGGGCTGAATACTACTGCCCCCCCAGGGCCTTGGAGTCAAGTCCCACTATTGGGATGTTTATGATGCTATTGGTTGCTGGATATGACCTAAAAATGTTTGGCTCAGCCCTCTCTCCATGGAGGATGCTCCTCCACAACCAACTGGTAGGATGACACACCTGCAGTATAATAACCTCCTCCCAAAGGGTGGCTCTGGGAACATAGGACTCCACAATGTTGGGTGAGAACCCAACTCTGTAGTCGGAGCCTTGCCTCTTCTTCAGATGAAATGTTGCTTTGTTTTATCTTTTTGTAACATGTTGTTGATAGATGTTTTCCGGATATTTAGAATATGTTTCAGGTATTGCATGATTAGGCAACAAACAGGTATGCTCACAGGAGCCAGTAATAGGCTTCCTAAAAAAGGAATGGGGGGAATCAAACACACAGTTCAGGTAAAATGCACAAAACACAGTTATATTACAGCTGAAGTCAATGCTGCAGACACACACCTTGAATGGGGTTATGCCCCTCCACCTGACTCAACTAGGATACTTAGGTTAAAGAGGCCTAAATCTTCGACCGGGGACAGGCAGTTAGTGATCTTCTACAAAGGGAGTGTTCTCTTGACTAGGGATTATTTATTAATTTTATTTTATTGACCCGGTAAGGCCACTGGGCCTGGAACTCCCTTTTTCAGGGGCGACTCGGGGGGAGGGGGATGCAGATGGTAAGCAACTGAAATTGAACCAGATTAAGCTGTTGGTGGTATTTTTAGTGAATGGGGGAAATTTGGCCAGGACACCAGGAAAATTCCCCTACTCTTTTTCAATAAGTGCCATGGGATCTTTAGCATCCACCTGAACTACCACCAATCCAGTCAGATGGGACCTTGATTTAACGTCTCATCCGAAAGACGGCACCTCAGAAGTACAGCACCCCCCCTCATGCTGCACTACAGTGTCAGTACTGGGATATTAACCCAAGTGCCAGATGTGGGAATTGAAACCACAGCCCAGTTGGATAGTTTATCAGACATTATTTGAATCTCCTGGAACATCATGGGGTTAAATTCCCCAATTAAATGGAAAAAATACTGGCTGATTAAAGAATCTTAAGTGCCACATAGCTTTCCTCCAGGAGACTAAACTAAGCAACCAAGAGTCCGGCAAGATGGCAAGGGAATGGGTGGGTAGGGAATACCATAGCACTTAGGTAAATCCAACAAGGGGGATTCCATCCTGCTCCATAATAAACTGCAGTGGAAAGAGATTTACCATGAAGCTGATGTTGAGGGACACTGGGTTTTAGTCACGTTAACCGCCCCAATTGGCCCAATATTATTAGTAAATGCCTATGCGCCAAGCAAGAATGCCCTCATCTTCTTCAAAGCCCTCTCCCAAAAAATACTGGACCAATCTCTGGATAACCCTGGGATTCTGGTGGGGGGAGACCTCAGTATGGCACTGGACTTCTTGCTGGATAGATACAGTGCCAGACCAGAACCCCACACCAACTCGCACAGAACTCTCATGGATCTGTTCACCCTGCAACAGCTGGCTGATGTATGGAGACTACATCACCCATCTGTTAAAGACTTCACATATTTTTCAGCAGCCCAAGCAATGGCCAGCAGGCTAGAATACTGGCTGACTTCAGAGGGGTCACACCAAAGGTGGCTAATACTTTTATTGCCCACTTATACCTATCGGACCAAGCCCCAATGGTGCTCACACTGTCCACTGACCCATCTAGTAAACAAAAATCAACAGCATGGAGGCTAGACTCACTGCTCTTTCATGACACTGATTTTCAAGACATGGTTAAGACAGAATTGGCCAAATTCTTCCAGAATAATCCCCCAGACTCTACCTCAGCTGCCATAATTTGGGAGACTTAAAAGGTCACTCTTAAATGTCTCATTATTAGCTTCGCTTCACACAGCAGGAAGCAGAGGGAAAGGGAAAAGGCCCAGTTAGAAGCCGAACTAAAATCTAAGGAGGCAGAATATAAAGCATTGCCCGATAGGCTTAAGGACCCCAAACTAATCTTGGACCTGACTAGACTAAGAATCCAACTCAACACTCTAACAACTAGACAGGCTGAGCTACAAATAAGAAGAACACAACATAAATACTGGGCTGAGGGGGAAAAAGCTGGGAAGTTACTAGCCTTCAGGCTCAAAAAGAGACAGGCAGATAGGCACATCCAGGGGCTAATTAGTCCAAAGGGCAAAATGGTGTGTGACCAATGAGAAATGAATGAGACCATGACAGGTTTCTGCCAAACACTCTATTCCTCCCATGACAACTGGGAGAAAGCCACATTCACGGCCTTCACAGACCGGCTATCTCTCCCGGCCCTGATAGAAGCCCCAAAACACACACTAGATATGCCAGTCACTGCCTCAGAAGTCAGCAAAGCTATATTAAGCATGACACAGCATAAGGCCTCCGGTAGTGATGGCTACCCTGCAGACTTCTACAGACTGGTACACCCTGAGGTGACCACCCCCATGCTACAGATGTTGCAGGAAGACCACTTGGAGGGGGAGCTACCTCCCACACTAAGAAAAGCCATGATTACCATCCTTCCCAAAGAAAGGAAAGACCACACAAACCCTGGAAATTATAGGCCCATTTCATTAATAAATGCTGACGCTAAAATCTTGGCTAAGGTTCTGGTGACCAGGCTGAAGAAACGTCTGTCCAATATTATTCATCCCTCCAAAGTGGTCTTTGTAAAGGAGAGACACAGCTCAGATCACCTATGTGCCCTCATTACCTTAATGCAAAAGGTGGCAAGTCTCCCCTCTCCCACAGCAATGGTAAGCATAGACTTTGAAAAAGCCTTTGATTCAGCAGAGTGGTAGTACCTGCATGTAGTCTTGGATCTCTACAACATAGGGCCCTATTTTTCCTCATGGATCCGAACCCTATATAGGAAACCCAGTGGCAGGGTTATTACCAATGCTACTCTATCCCCAGTTTTTGAACTACACAGGGGTACAAGGCAGGGCTGTTCCTATCCCCATTGCTTTTTGTGTTAGCCATGGAACCCCTGTCTGCAGCTATCTGCAATAACCCAGGTATCCAGGGAATATAGGTGGGAGAAAAGCACTATCATGCCAAGCTGTATGAGGATGACTGCTTGATAGTGACACAGGATATTGAAAGCAGTATACAACCTATTCTGAATACTTAATTGGCATTTAGGGATATATCTGGCCTGAGAATCTGTATATCCAAATCAGAGGTACTCCCCCTGAACCCCCTTGTCAAGCCCAGTATGACAGAATCTACGGGTCTTAACTGGTCCCCCTCAGAAATCAAATATCTGGGGGTTAAGCTTTCCCCTGACTTATCAAGTCTGGCTGACAGGAATTATGCTCCGGTGTGGGACCATCTGTCCAAAGAAGTACTAAGATGGGAACATTTGCATTTGTCCCTGGCAGGGAAGATAGCTGCAGTAAAAATGATGATGGCTCCCAGGATATACTATTTAGTCTCTCATTTACCACTAACACTCCCTGAGATGTGGGCACAGAAATTTCACTCTTTTTTTTTGTAATATGTGTCTATTAAGGTTTTTTTTTTTAACAGGCAATACAAACATACAACAGATCATAAAAAACTATGTACAGTTGGGTCCAGATAAAACATAAAGTGCATTAAGAGTACATTCCACATCCTAGTACAAGATTTGTTTTCCTTTTCTGTTTAAAAAAAGTAAATAGAGTACATCAGGAATCTCCATGCCCATCAGTCAGTCAGTTCTCTAAACTCTCTACTCATACAAATCCATATATATCTTTTAGTTTGAACAGTTTATTCATTTTCCTCTCTTCCAATATACTCGCTGTGTACCCGGGCACCTCCCTATCTCTCAGGTGGCTCCCCCAGGGCTCTTTTATAAATTGTGGCAGTCACATATGCATTTATATAAATTGTTGTTCCCCAGGGTCTAGGGTACTCAGTATTGGTTGCCAAACACTCTCAAACTTTTCACCCTTGCCCTGGACCAAGTATGATAGCCTTTCTAGGGAAAGCACATTAAGCACCAGTATGCACTACATCTGGAGTGTGGGTCTTTCTCCTGACATCCAGGTGTTTAGTATACACTGTCGAGCAATTGCTAAGAGTAAACTCACTCATCTCCTGAATGGGACCTATTCATCCCCCCAGGTTCTCCACTCCAAACAATAAGGTCACAGGTAAGATGGAAAGTTAAGTACCCAAGTAGCCCCCAATCTCTCGAGCAACCTCCTCCCAGAAAGTCTGCAACTTAGTGCATACCCAGAAGCAGTGGAAGAATGTTCCTATCTCTTTTCCGCATCTCCCACAGTTTGTGGAGACAGCTGGTTGGAAGTGGTGCACCACCGCCGGAGGGCAGTACAACTGGTGGACAAACTTATACATGGCTTCTTTATATTTGTTACATATCGAGAGACCCTGGTGTAGTCCCAAAATTATCTCCCAATTCTCATCTGAGATCAGGGACTTCAAATCTCTTTCCCATAGCTGCTTAGTTTTAAATGTCAAATTCAGGAGACACTGATGGAGTAATTGCATTGCCCTTCTGGTGATACCCTTATTATCCCTGTGAGCCTTAGGTAACAAATTCTCTACTCCCTCCAAGGGGGCACTCAGGGTCCCCATATTGGAGAGATCTTGGATATATTTCCTGATTTGGAAGAATCGAAATAGGTGACTGGGTGGAAGATCCAAGCTTCTTTGTAAATCTTCACAGGAGCATAGGGTGCCTCTCTGTCTCAGGTCCCTTAGGCAACTAATACCCTTTAATTCCCACTCTTTACAAGTGGGGTCATCTAAGCTCAGGAGGAAAAAGGGGTTCCTAGACACCAGCAGCAGTAGAGTCTCCTCTTTGCAAATTAAACTCTTTAATGAGCAGATTCCTGTGGGGACTTAACAAACCTAGATTTAGTAGAGCTAAACTTATGGCCTCCTGGAAAAGAGGGGGATGGAATTGCCCTGATTTCTCCAAATACTCCTATGCCTTCCTTGCTGCCACAATACGTAGTGCCCTGGACATAAGGGCTCACCCAACCCTGATGTGGTTGGAAATAGAAACTGCGGTGTTGGGTGGTATCTCCTCGGTTAGTTACTTGGGCCCCTTACTACCAAAAAGAGCTCAAAGGTGGTTGACCATCAAGGCGAGTCAACAGGCATGGACTAAAATGGGAAAAGGGGCTCACAAATGCCTAGGCCTCGGCCTCCTGACTCCCTTGTGGAACAATCTGCACCTCTGCATAAGACATCAACCCGTCAGGTGGGTCACCTGGATTACGGCCCAGATTCACACCTTTCATGATTTGGTGCAGGAGGATAATAACACCTTTTTTCTCCTTTCAACACCTGAAAGAAAACAATCACATACCCAAGAAGAGTTTTTGGTAATATCTTCAACTTAGAAGCCTATACTATAGCTGGAGGAGGAGAGAGTGTCTTTTGTCCTACCTGTGTCAAATCCCCCAACTCCCTCACAGCTAAACTACCTCTCTTGGCCTGGTCCCAGAAAAATAAAGGGTTGGCAGGGACTATACAAGGCTGGATGAGAGACTGTGCCCCTGACCCCTCTGCATCTGTGAAAGCCAGGTGGGCAACAATGTTGAACTCAGAGATCTCAGACCAAGAATAGAACGGGTGCTGGAAAACTGCATATGGAGCTTGTGTGGACCAGCGTAGCCTTCTAATTAGAAATAAGAAGAATACAAAAAACAAAACAGCAACTGGTGACAACAATAAATAAGGCAGGCAAAAGTTAGTGCATAAACGCAAAGGAGCCCGCGGCTACTATCCCCAGCACTTTGGGTCTAACTCGTGACCCTTTCTCAAGGGGTTGTGGCCTGAGTGCTACCTGTGCTCTTTTTATTCATTTGAAATTTAAAGTGACAGTGCATAATAATCATAAAGGCATCAATGTGTCCTTCAATGTTTAATTCCGAATGCGGTCAGCCACAGTAGCGTTTGTTTGTTTCGACCGACGGTCCCTGGAAATGCCAACTGCTTTTTAATGCTGGTATTGGATGTTTTTGCAAAGCACTAAATTGCGGACAGAGGTTTGGTGAAGGACTGCTGAAATTGGGCTGGGTGCAGAGGCGGGTGCCTTGTGAGTAACTGTTTTAGTGGCACTGAAATGGTGTGTTTGATCAATTGATCCCTGATGTTTTGATTGAACTGGCTCCAGCTGGAAAGTGGGAAGAATAACGCGAGCTGTGGAAAGAGTTGTCGCATCAGTGGAAAGTCAGGTTACCTGCAGTGATTTGAGCGTGCTGAGAAGGATAAATTTCTGCCGTCCTTGGTGGATTGGTGAGCCAGACTGGCTTGCTCTGAAGTGGGTACTGGTTCTGGGAACTCCTCTGTGGGGGCTGGGGGTGCTGACCGAAGGGTGAGCATCTGGCTAGTTCCCTTTGAGCTACCGCAGGCTGTTTGTCTAAGGTCGGGCAGCTCTGGTGTTTTAGGTGGAGGTGTTTCTTTTGACTTTCTATCTGCTTCAGGGTAGGTTGGGGTTGGTAGAAAGACCTTTTGATCTATTCTCTCAGGATTGACTGTGTCGGGAAGATTCTACAGTAATATGTGAACTGTGGCAAGCCTCATTTTTCTTCATGTTTCTGGTTGTTCTGTGATCTGGACTGGGTGGTGAGAGTACCCTGAATTTTATTTATTATTCTTATCCAACCTGAATTATTGAACTGTGGTTGGGGAAAGCATTTTTATAATCAGTATAAACTGGGTTATGGCTCTGGGGTGTGAGAGACTCTAAGGCCAAAAATATTTCCCTTTTGGGACTCATGAACTGAATCAAGTGAGAGTTGATTCTGTTTTTTGCCTTCGGATTTAAAAAGGAAAAGAGATTCTGGGGACTGTTCTTTGGACTTCTGCAAATTCGACTTTACTACTGTTTGTTAAATGTGTAGTTGATTTTGTTTGAAGTTTCTTAGTTTGGATTTATTATTTTTAAAATTGTTGGCAGTTATTGAAATTGTTTTATTGTTATTTTGGGGTTATATTTTGGGTTGGGATTTTATTTTACTTTTTCTTTTTCTTTTAATGTGTAATAGTGTTTTTGTTTGACTCCTTCCTCTGTGAAAGAGAGTGAAGGAGTGATTTATTATTTTTGATTATTTGATATTTATCGGTTTATTTTTGTTTATTATTTTTGTTCTTTCTTTCTTGTTATATTGTTTATAATGGGTTGGGGAGGTTCAGCGACAGTTGGGCATTATTCCTCCAACAGGCTCAGGGAATTACACCCCTTTTAATGCCCCCCATTGTCATCTGACACCTATTTTAGGTGTCGTGCGCTAGGCATTCTCAGGAAGAGTAGGCGAAGGTGGAGAGCTGGGCCTGTTGGGGGACAGAAGGGGGTGGGCGGATTGGGGTTTTGGGGTTCAGGAGATGCCCTGGGGCAAAATGGGGTAAGGTTAGGGCTTTTTCCTGTCTTGTCCCCATACTCAAGGGGTCCAATGTTAATGGACAGGTGCCGAGGTCTTCCTCGACAACTCATCCTACCTTGGCGGTGTTGTGCCAGATCTATAAAAAACAAGACAGCTATTATAGCTGATCTTGTTGGATCAACTGATCTGGCTTGCATCACTGAGACCTAGCTGGATGAAAATCCAGGCCCTATATTGGCCTCAGCAGTTCCAGACGGGTTCTCGGTGATACACCGTCCAAGGTTGGATCATAGGGGCGGGGGTGTGACCATTATATTTAAGACCGAGCTGGGCCTTGTGGATGTGCCATTAGGAACTACCAAATCCTTTGAATATATCCTGGGAGAGGGTGTAGGTTGTGGGATTCTCCTCGTTTACCATCCACCAGGTGACGGTGGAGAATTCCTGCAGGAGATAGCAGACTTCATCGTCGACTTGGTTTTGAGGTTCCACAGACTGATAGTTCTGGGTGACTTTAATGCCTGGGTCGATGATGAACTCTCACATTTTGGTCAAAATCTCCTCCAGCTGATGACAATGCTGGGCCTAACCCAGGTGATTACCTCCTCGACCCATGTACTGTAGGGGGTCATTCATTGGATCTGATCTTTCTTTTGGGTATGGAGATCGCTGATCTGGGGGTGGAACCAGTCAGCTGGTCTGACCATCACACCATAAGGTTCAGCTTCAGGGCCCCCCCCAATAGGTCTGCCCCTACGGAGATGGTTCGGTACAGCTCTTTAAGGGGTATTAACCCCAGTGACCTAATGGCAGTACTGGATCTATCGGGTTTGTCAGGTGAATGCATGAGTCCAGATGATCTTGTACTAGCCTATAATAAGCCTGTGGGAGATGCTCTGGACAAAATTGCTCCTGTTCGTGTTCGGCCTCTCGCCCTCCGTCCAAGGAGCCCTTGGTTTGATGGCTCCTTGAAGGAGTTAAGGCGAATTGGCCGAAGGTTGGAGAGAGCCTGGCAGAAGTCCGGCAATGATGTTGACAGGCTTAGGTTGATGGCACATTATGATGGCTATCAATCAGAAATCACCCGTAAGAAGGCAGAATTCCTGTCCAGGGAGATTTCTGCTGCACAGAACTGACCGGCTCAACTTTTCCGGACTGTGGACAGATTGTGCAATCCAATCTGTCTCCAGCCCAGAGAAGCTTTTTCTCAGCTAAGATGCGAGGAGCTCGCTCGGTTTTTTGCAGATAAGGTTGCCAGCATCAGGTCTGGCATCTGTCTGACCTCTCCTATGGGGGATTGTGGTGATCGACGGGAAGTGGCATGTACTCGGTCTGTCTGGTCAGACTTTCACCGACAGGAGTTCAGTGACATTGTAAAGATCGTCCAGACATTGCGACCAACTAGTTGTAGTTTGGGTCCGGGCCCTACACCCCTCTTAGTAGGATGTGTAGAAGTTATTTGCCCAATCCTTGCTGACATTGTCTGGAAGTCCTTGGAGAGGGGGGTCTTTCCCGACACCCTCAAGGAGGCGGTCTTTCGACCACTCCTTAAAAAACCCTCCTTGGATCCAGATTGTCTAGCTAGCTACTGGCCTATCTCTAACCTGCCATTGGTTGGTAAGGTTATTGAAAAGGCAGGTGCATTGCAACTGGATGATCATCTTATGACTCACAATGTTATGATACTCTCCAGTCTGGTTTTAGGAAGAAGCACAGCACGGAGACTGACCTTGTCCGGGTATTGAATGATCTCCTAATGGCTAGAGATCAAAAGACATGAACCATTCTGGTCCCTCTCGATCTCTCTGCTGCATTTGACACTGTAGACCATGGTGTGCTGCTGGAACACCTGCAGGTTTATTGTGGGCTGTCTGGTACAGTCCTCAAATGGTTTCATTCTTACCTCACAGACAGGTCTCAGAGAGTTGCCACTGGAATTTATTCCTCTGGCGCTCATTTCCTGCCTTGTGGGGTACCGAAGGGCTCCATTTTAGCTCCCATGTTGTTTGCAGTGTATATGCTGCCATTGGGAGAAATCATCAGGCGATACAGACTGGGTTTTCACTGCTATGCAGATGATACCCCAGCTGTATCTGTCCTTTCTCCCCAGTCAGGATGATGCATTCTCCATGCTAAACAACTGCCTTGCTGAGATCAGACTTTGGATGAGTTCCAGCTGGCTGAGACTGAATCCGGATAAGACTGAGGTACTGGTAGTGGACCCAGGTCATCCGGGGGCGGGTTTGGGAGCTGGACAACCCTCAGGTTTGTTACTTGGTGGTATGCCGCTCCCTACCTCCGATCAGGTGCGTAATCTGGGCATTATTTTTGATGCGGACTGACCTTAAAATCTCAGGTATCAGCTGTCATCAAATCCTCTTTTTACCATCTGAGGAATATCGCCCAGGTGAAACACCTGGTTCCGTCGGGTGATCTTCCAACATTGGTCCATGCCTTTGTCACTACCTGTCTTGATTACTGCAATTCCCTTTACCTAGGGCTACCGGGGTTGATATCTGCCACCTGCAGCTGGTGCAGAACGCGGCAGCCAGGCTTTTGACTGGGACATCTAGAACCAGTCATATTACACCGGTACTCCACGAACTGCACTGGCTGCCTGTTAGGTGGCGGATCACCTTTAAGGTTGGTTTACTAACCTTTAAAGCCCTACATAACCAGGGACCCGGTTACCTGAAAGATCTCCTGATTTCCTATTGCCCCCTCCATCCTCTCCATTCCGCCAACGAGGGATTGCTATAGATTCCCAGGGTTCGATTGAAGACATCAGGTTCACATGCTTTTGCCTTTTCAGCACCAACCCTGTGGAATTCTCTACCTCGTTGGTTGAGAGAATGCCCAACCGTCGATACTTTTAAGATTGATTTAAAAACATATTTATTTAGTCTAGCTTTATTTAATTATGGTTGATATATTTTAATGTTGTTTTAATCTATATTATGTATATGTTTTTATGTACAGCGCCTTAGCTCTGAAAGGCACTATATAAATAAAGTTGATTTGATTTGAATTGTAGTACTGTAACTGTACATACAGAAAATCAGCTGCAGGCAATATGTTACTATATGACACAAGTGCACATCCAACGCATGTTAAAAAAGGAATTCCTTATGGGCAGTTCATCCACCTTAGACGAAACTGTAGCAACTTAGATAAATTTGAAAGGGAAAGTGTGGAGTTAAAATGTAGATTTCTTACAAGGGGTTATTCAGAAATACAAGTTGAGCAAGCTTATTTAAAACAAGCTTGATCTATGAACAGGGACACCCTTTTGAAATCTAAAGGCAAAATTAATTCAGCATTTTATGCTCAGCCTTAATTTTTGTTACACAGTACAATAGGATTAGCAACAAAATAACAGAGAGTATTAGAAGGCATTGGAATGTGTTGGAAGCAGACAGAAATCTAAGAGGAAATGTAGGGCAGAAACCAGTTATTTCTTATAAAAGAGGAAGCAGCTTATCAGATCTCCTTACACACAGGATGAACATAAATAACAATGAAAGGATTAGAACATGGTTACCTCAGAAGCCAGTGGAATGCTACAAGTGTGGTCACTGTAATATTTGTAAATTTTGCCAACACGGAATAAAGTTTCGACATCCAAACTTAGATAATAAAAGTATTACAATTAAACATTTCATTAATTGTTCCACAACACGTTTATGTTATTGAATGTACCCGTCCATACATTTATGTTGGATGGACAAAAAGAACATTAAGGGAAAGGATGCAGGAACACATATGAGCAATTCAAAAAGAAGAGGCTATTATGCCAATTGGGATTCATTATGAGAAATTTCATCAAAAAGATTCAAAGCAGTTTAAATTTATGGGGGTGGACCATATCCCAGAGAATAGTAGGGGAGGAGATAGAACGAATAAATTAGCACAATGTGAACAAAGATGTATCTATGCCATGAGGGCTTTGCACCCTGATGGTTTGAATGACAGTTTCGATTTACAGTATTTTTGTAAAATATTTTTATTTTCTTTCCCTACTGTTCCTCCCCGACCCATTATGATGGACATTATTTGATTTCTTCATAAGTGTGTATTATATGTCAAATCTCCCAAATTAAGAAGTAAAGAGAGAATAAGAGTTTAGAAAACCTTTTTTTTAATAGTTAGAATATAATCCATGTCCTAACAATTTCAGCAAGTGGTGGGATTAGAACCTGTCACTTAGGGAATTTAAAATGAAATTGAACAAGTTATATTCAATTTGTATAAAAGAAAAAACAAGAAAAAATGTTCTTTTAGACAGTAGTAGGATTAGAACCCATTACTTATTAATTTAAAACTGTAATGGATAAGTTGATTCTTGAAATGTCATTTATATACTAAATGGGACATTTGCACTAAGCACCTTTGGAAATGTTTGTTTTTTCCTACCCGCATAAATATTGAAAGAATTTCTAACAGTCTGCCTTTCATAAATATACTGTGCCAACTCTTGCAGCCTTGTATACATAAAAATGTTTTGTGCCTGCACTGTTTTGTGCATGAGTTCTGCTGAACAGATGTTTATGTTTGTATATTTTTTGCGTGATATTGCTACTTAAGCACACATCGATGCCTTTATGATTATTATGCACTGTCACTTTTATTTATTTATTTATTTTATTTATTTGTTCTAGGATGACAAATACCTTTGAGCTGAGGCTCTTTTACAAAGGTTCCACGTCACTGGTGCAATTGAGACAAACATAAGCAAAGATAACAGTTTATGAAATGAAAAAAAAAACACATAGTCTTGTAGAGAAAAAAAGAACAATAAGGTGAAACTTTGGGGAGAGGAAAGGGAAAGGAAGAGGGTGAAATCAGGGAGACTAAGTGGATGGGAGAAAAGGGGAGGTAGGTGGAGGGGGGAACAGAGAGAGGAGAGGTATAAGGCGGGTAAGAATAGAGGTAGTGCAGCCGGGTGGCATTTGTCAAGGGCCAGCAGGGGTGGTGAAGATGGGGGTGGGTGGGTGTTGGCAAAGTGCAGGAGTAGATGTGGATCCAAAAGGACATCTTCAGCTATGGAACCAAAAGACATGTTTAGCCACAACAGTCACAGAGGTTGGAGGCAATGAGTGTTAGGCGGAGCCGAGTCTTAAAAGTGCTGAGCAATAGTGAGGATGAGATGTTGCTGGGAAGACTGTTGTACCAACTAGCGGCCCGGTAAGCAAAGGATCTTTGGCCTTGTGTTGTGCGGCAATGTGGGATTTGCAGAAGCTGATGTTTCAATCCCCTGGTATAGTGGGTGTGGATTCTCGGTTGTATGAGGGCACAGACTCCGGGGTGGGGTAAGGCCTAGCAAAATTTTCTTAGTAGCAATACAAGTTTGGTGTTTTATTTGATTGGCAAGATTCAACCATCCAGTTTGACAATAAAGGTCACAGGTGTGAGTTAGATGTTGGGAGCCAGTGACAAGTCAACAGGCCTTGTTGAGGGTGGTGGATACATGTTTGAGTGCGGTGGTTGTAGAAGAGCCATAAATGATAATGCCATAATCAATAATGGATATGATGGAGCACTTTAAATTTTAAATGAATAACCAGCCCGGTGGTGCTGAGGGTTGAGGTGCTGGATGCTACACCTCACACCACGCCGGCAATCTGGGTTCGGGAACGAGCCCGGGCCACCGGGGGTCGACCAGGGAGGAGAAGAATGAAGAACCCAATGGCTGCTCTTCTTCCCCAAGGGGGTCCATTGCATGCTCCCATCTCAATACCACCATCTAGGGGAGCCTGGTTGGTAGGTGTGGTAGCTGGAGCAGCAGCAAGGGCATTGGGCAGATGTTGGGAGGGGCAGAGCCTTCCAGCTCATTGGCCCCCACTGCACGCTGACATCTAGGGAGAACAGGGAAAACCTCGGTCTCTCCTAGGTGATGACACCTCCCTGCATGTCTCAGGCCTGCAGCGGCAGACCCCACTGTACAGGATCCACATTTCAGTATGTTGGCTATGGGGAGGTAAGTATGGAGGGAGTGCCTCCTCACCCCTCCCAGGGGGTTATCCGGGTTCCTTTGCTAGTGGATCCATAAGATACTCTAGGGGCAGACCACGGTGAGACCAGACAGGGCAGTTAAGAGGATGTCTGAGAGAGGGGAGAGATGAGGTAGTTAGGACCATAAATACCAAGGTTAAAAAAATAAATAAATAAATAAATAAATTTCAAATGAATAAAAAGAGCACAGGTAGCACTCACGACACAACCCCTTGAGAAAGGGTCATGAGTTAGACCTGAAGCACCAGGGATAGTAGCCGTGGGCTCCTTTGCATTTATGCACTAACTTTTGCCTGACTTATTTATTGCTGTCACCAGTTGCTGCTTTGTTTTCTTGTGTTCTTCTGGTTGCTCTAAGAAGTCAGCACCCATCGCCAGCAGTGCGCTCCCATTTCTTGTGTTCCAATAATACTGTTAAGTCAACCGGAGTTGTATTTTTGGGAGAAGCCACAACCCATTTGCACCTACAGGGTAGAGAGAGTGTGTTAGCATAGTCAGTGGTTCCAGTTATTTGTTCGTTTGCTCCTCCATTTTCTCGCAGCGGGACGTTTTGAATTAACAACCCTGTTTTTGTGAGTAGCTCATTTTCCTTGCCGCGGGACTTCAAAATTTGACCGCATTTTTGCAAGTAAGACATTTGGTGCTTTTCTTCTGATGCTGCAAATATAAGAAGACAGCAAATAATCAAAGATTTAAAGTAAACACTGGATGTAGGGTGCCTCAGACACAATGGAGCATTCAGCATTTTCCTGCCTTGAGCCCGCATCTGCATCAGTTAGATGCTGACAGTTACAGTGCTCCAACCTTGAAGATCAGACTGTTGCAAATTCAGATATTAGCACTAGTTTTAAGACAGTTTTTCAACAGTTAGAAAAACTAAAATTCAAAGAAATTAATGTATATTACAACAAGTGCTATCTGAGTAATTATAAAAGTAGAGGTTGGGCACGATGAGGGTAGCAGTTTGAAAAAGTGGCAAATGGGGGTTTCTTAAATGACACATACTAAATGCAATGGGAATCAGCCCTCACAGCATGTTTTAGCCTTTAGTGGACATTCTGGTGGATATGGACACTGAACTACATCAGACAGTATCAACAGATATTGATAATATAACTGCAGAAGTCTTGAAACATAAAGACCATCATTTGTTTCAAAATTCTGAAGGAAAGCTTAATAAAGAGCTGGTAGAACATGACAAAGAGATTAAAGTAGGAAAGAGGTGAAAACAGCAAGGGACAAATGTGACTATGAGTTGAACCAAATTTTCTCATGGCAAAGACGAGAGAAACCCCACAGAAACAAATCTAGGAGACATTCCCAATCACGTGGAAGATCTAAACACAGGAAAAACATTAAGATTAACAACAGACAAAAGGTGATTAATCCTCTAGATGCCTCTGGTAGCACTTTAAATCCAGGGTCTAATACCCCACAAAATGCACTTCTGAATAACCAAGCCCATCAACAATCAAAACAAGTAACCTTTGATTCTAGTACCAAGCAAAGTACAAAAAAGGGAGGAAAACCAGACATGGCAAAAGGGGGCGGGGCACAAGACAGAGTGTCAGTGAACTTGAGAAGCAAGATTTTGAAATAATAAATCTTTCCAACATATGTTTGACCCCAGCACAAACCAGTGTCTTCCAAAGGGGGTTATCATTTGTTCCTCAACCTAAGGTCAATGTATTCTAAATGTATATGGACATTAAGAAATTGATTAGAAAACTATGTCTAAGAAAGGTTTTTGCACAAAAGAAACATACCCTAGAGCAATCAACAGAATGTGTAAATTCAGCCCCAAATCATGATGACACTCTAGATATCCTGGAACAACTTTGGAATGAAACATCACACAATGATGAATTTTCAATAATTACAGAAGTACCATCAGAAATAAATATGGCAAGGAAAGCACAGTTTAAACCAAAATCTAATTTCAACCCCACAACTTCTATTTCCCCAGCCATCAATACATATGAAGCACTAGCAGTGAAAGATTTTGAAAGCCTGTTTTCATAAAAATGGCCCTTCTTACATAACAACTTGACACAAGAAGAACAAACAGCTTTGAAAGAACTGAGGTATATTAAAAATGTTGACATTAAAGAAGCTGATAAGGGGGGAAATATTGTCATAATGGATAAGATGATGTATGAGGCTGAAATTTACAGACAGTTAGATAATGTGGCCAGCTATAGATGGCTTAGAGAAAATCCAACTCAAGTAATTAAAACAAAATTAGATCATTTTTTAAATGAATCTGTACATAGTGGCCACATTACTGAAAAGGAAAAAGGGTGTATGACTGTTGATTTTCCAGTAATACCAGAAATGTATGTGTTGCCAAAGATTCATAAGGACCAGACCAGACCCCCCAGACACCCAATAATCTCGGGAATAGGTTCCCTGACAGAAAAGGTTTCCACCTTTGTTGATTTTTATTTAAAACAGCTAGTGGTGTTGCAAAGATCCTATATTAGTCCTTTCTAAAATAGGGAGTCTGGTCTGGTCCTCTGATTATACTTGGCTCACAACTGATGTGACTAACCTCTACACATTGACTGAACATCATTTAGGAATTCAAGCTTTGGATTACCACTTACATACTAATAAGATGGCATTTGGTTTCCCCCCTGATTTTTTGATTGAAGCAGTACATTTCATTTTACATAATAATTATTTCATTTCAATAAAAAGTTTTATTCACACTCCACAGGCACAGCAATGGGGACAATCATGGCCCCATTTTATGCAAATATTTTCATGGCATGGTGGGAGGAAACTCTAATTTTCAACAATTTTAGGAATCGACATAGTGAGAATATCATATTCTGGGGTTGATTCATTGATGACCTTTTGGTTGCATGGAAAGGGAATATTTCATCCGCCTCCTTGTTTGTTGATTTTTTGAATACAAATGACATTGGTCTTCAGTTTACCTCACAGGCACATAGCTCCACTATTTCTTTTTCAGATTTAGAGCTGGAAGGAACAGATGGCATTACGGTTTCAAGCTGTACATAGAGAAAGTCAGCTGCAGGCAATATGTTATTATATGCTACAAGTGCACATCCAACACATGTTAAAAAGGAATTCCTTATGGGAAGTTCATCCTCCTTCGACAAAACTGTAACAACACAGATAAATTTGAAAGGGAAAGTATGAAGTTAAAATGTAGATTTCTTACAAGGGGTTATTCAGACATACAAGTTGAGCAAGCTTATTTAAAAGCTAGATCTATGAATAGGGACACCCTTTTGAAATCTAAAGGCAAGATGAATCCAGCATTGGATGCTCAGCCTATAACTTTTGTTACACAGTACAATAGGATTAGCAACAAAATAACAGAGAGTATTAGAAGGCATTGGAATGTGTTGGAAGAAGACAGAGATCTAAGAGGAAATGTAGGGCAGAAACCAGTTATTTCTTTTAAAAGAAGTAACAGTTTATCAAATCTCTTTACACACAGTGGGTGGGATATTCAGACTGTGCAAGGCTGTGGCACAAGCCTGGGCACAGCGCAACTGGGATGTGCCAGGGTGCTGATAGGGTGATATTCAATGGTGCTGCGCCATGGCTCAGCACCGTTGAATATCACGCTGTGGCCACCCGCAATGTGCATGGCACAGTGGCACTGCACCAGCGCAAGTGGCCAGAGAGGGGCAGGGGGTTGAGCTAGCGCAAGTGCCATTGAGCTAGGTACATCACCCGCAATATTCAAAAGTGCACATGCAAATGGGGCCATAATGCATGCAAGGCACAAATGGGGTCATTTGCATGTCATTATGGCCCCATTTGCATGCAGGTGCACCCATCCCCGGTGACTTGCACCTGGCGCCCTGCCAGGCTGCAGCCATTGGGGACCAACGCCACCTGTACAAGCGGCAAAGTGCCCCACTGCCCGATCGTGGGCATATGTACTAAAGTTAAAACTTCCTATATCCCTGGTGGTCCAGTGGACCGTTCGCAGGCCAATCGTGGGCAGAAGTATAATTAAAAATCCCTCCTATATCCCTGGTGGTCCAGTGGACCTTGTCCAGCCCAATCGTGGGTGTCAGTTATAAAATATTAGAAACCAATCCATCCCTGGTGGTCCAGCGGTACCCCCCTCCCCACCCGACCACTGAGCCCCACCACCCCGCTCCCCCCCCGGTCAGCAGTGGGTGGCAGCTCCCCACCCACATGCTGCCCTGCCGCCCATGACTGACTCCATACATTAGGGCTGTCGCCCATTGGTCCTAGCGTAGGCCATTTAGCGTCTAGCCTGTCTCATCTACATAGTCAGAATTGTGGAATGGATCCATTCACATTTCTGGACTATTAATAATCTGTGCAAACTACCTGCCCAATGGCCACTGTGGACCAATGGGCGTGCAGCCCTACTTATGCGAGTCAGTTGGCAGGCAGCGAGGCGGCATGCGGTGGGGAGCTGCAGCCCATCACTGACTGTGGGAGGAGCGGGTGGTGGGGCTCAGTGGGCGGTGGGAGGGGTACTGCTGGACCACCAGGGATGGATTGGTTTCTAATATTTTATAACTGACGCCCGCGATCAGGCCGGATGTGGTCCATTAGACCACCAGAGATTTAGGAGGGTTTTTTAATTATACTTCTGCCTGCGAGCGGGCTGCGAGCGGTCCACTGGACCACCAGGGATATAGGAGGGGTTATTAATTATACTTCTGCCCATGAACGGGCTGCAAGCGGTCCACTGGACCACCAGGGATTTAGGAAGGGTTATTAATTATTCTTCTGCCCACGATCGGGCTGCGAGCGGTCCACAGGACCACCAGGGATATTGGATCTTTAATACAATACTGATGCCTGCAACTGGGCATGGGGGGGCGCTACCACGAAGGTGCCGCTGGAGCTCGGGTGGCCACCCACACCTGGCAGCTGCCGTGCTGCACCCTGCAATATGGCAGCTCACCTGTGGGTGGTCAGCTGTTGCTCCTTTAATTTTTTGCTCAACTGTGTGTGGCACAGGTACGGGTTGTGCCTGCATCTGCTCAGCATATCCCAGGCTGAATGTCAGGATGTGGAGAGTATGCATGGGCACACCCTCCCTACTTGCACTGCATACATTACTGATGCACTCCGGGGCATCGGGATTTGTGCCACGCACATTCCCCTTTTGAATATCATGCCGGGGTGCATCAGTGGGTTGCGCATGGCACAACTGTGTTGGCTATGTGCAACCCTTCTGAGTATCCCACCCAGTATGTACATAAATAACAATAAAGGGATTAGAACATGGTTACCTCAGAAGCTAGAGGGATGCTACAAGTGTGGTTATTGTAATATTTGTAAATTTTGCCAACACGTAATAAAGTTTCAACATCCAAACTTAGATAATAAAAGTATTACAATTAAACGTTTCATTAATTGTTCCACAGCACATGTTTATGTAATTGAATGTACCTGTTCATACATTTATGTTGGATGGACAAAAAGAACATTAAGAGAAAGGATGCAGGCACACATACGAGCAATTAAAAAAGAAGAGGCTATTGCGCCAATTGGGATTCATTTTGAGAAATTTCATCAAAAAGATTCAAAGCATTTTAAATTTATGGGGTGGACCATATCCCAGGGAATAGTAGGGAAGGAGATAGAGTGAATAGATTAGCACAATGTGAACAAGGATAGGTCTATATCATGAGGGCTTTGCACCCTGATGGTTTGAATGACAATTTAGACATTACAGTGTTTTTGAAAGATACATATTTTTTTTCTTTCCCTACTCATCCTCCCCCCACCCATTATGATGGACATTATTTGATTTCTTCGTTAGTGTGCATTATGTGTCAAATCTATCAAATTAAGAAGCACAGAGAGAATAAGAGTTTAGAAAACCTTTTTTTTAATAGCTAGAATATAATCCATGTCCTAACAATTTTAGCAAGTGGTGGGATTACAACCTGCCACTTAGGGAACTTAAAATGAAATCAAACAAGTTATTTTCAATTTGTATGAAAGAAAAAATGTTCTTTTAGACAGCGGTGGGATTAGAACCCACTACCTATTATTTTAATTCAGTAATGCATAAGTGGATTCTTGAAATGTTATTTATATACTAAATGGGACAGTTGCACTAAGCACCTTTGGAAATGTCTAGTTTTTCCTACCTGCTTAAATATTGAGGCACAGATATTCAAAAGGGTTGCGCCATGCGCAACAGGGCTGCGCGTGCGCAACTCCAAAAATGCGCCATTCTGCAATATTCAGAAGGGGCCAGTTGCGCCACCGAAAACATGCTGAGCAACAGCGCAATGGAAATGAAGGCATGCGCAACCGAAGGGGGCGGGTCCATGCATAAAGTGCGCAATGCGATATCCGAACACTTGCGCAATGCGCAAGAGTGGCTCAGCCGGAAGTTGCGCAGTACCGGATTTGAGCCAAAATAAAAAGGCTCAAGGAAGCGGCGCAAGAACTCTAGCAGGCCGCAAACTGGGGGAGAGAGAGAGAGAGAGAGAGAGAGAGAGAGAGACAGGAGCTGGAAGGGCAGAGAGGGACAGTGGGTCCAGGAGGACAGAGAGGCCAGTGGGGGGTGCCCGGTGCAGTGGAAGCAGCAGTGGGGGCAGCGGGGGTAACACAGGAACAGCAGCCGGGGGGGCAGAAGCCAGGGAGATGGACAGTGTCAGCTTCCACATGGAAGCTGTAATGAGGGGGGTGAGACACCATGCTGCAGGGGGACGTGGCCGCGGAGGGGCCCGTCGGCGGTATGCCCCCGACAGGCGGTATCGTGCTCGCATCAGCTTCGAGCTGTACACAGACGTCGAGATTGTGGCCCGGTACCACCTGAACAGGGCAATACTGAGACGGCTCTGCGAGCTGTGCAGTGATGTGATGCAGGCACCCTCACGACGGAGTCATGCTCTGTCCGTGGAGACCAAGGTGACAGCCTGCATGTGCCTGCTCGCCACGGGCACCTTCCAGAGGCCGACAGGGGACACCACAGGCATTACACAGTCGGCCATGTCACGCATCCTCACCCAATTCCTCAGCGCACTGCTGCCTCATGCCGCGGAGTACATCCATTTCCCCAGCACCGCGCAGAGCGCATAACAAACATGCAGGAGTTCCACAGGGTAGCACATCATGCCTGGCGTAAGCAACAGACTGCACCCATGTGGCCATTCGCGACCACCTGGCCTCGACGGCCAAGCTTATCAGAACCGAAAGGGCTTTTCCAGTGTCAACTGCCAGGTGGTGTGTGATGCCACTGGGCGCATTATCAATGTCTGTGCCACACACCCTGGCAGAGCACATGATGCCTTCATATGGCACCAGTCTGCACTGTGCCATCGATTCGAGAGGGGGAACATCCCCACGGGTCATCTAGTGGGTGAGTACACATGTATGGAATGCAAACTCTGTGCAAGGGTGGGAATGACACAGGTGCCATGGTAGTGGCACACAAGGATATGGGCAATATGGACCTGACATGATACTGATCTCCACTATCTCCACACAGGTGACTGCGGATACCCACTCCATCCCTGGTTGCTCACACCATACCGGTGCCCCACGACCCCAGCGCAGCTAGGTTTCAATTAGGCACATGCCGCAACACGTAACATCATAGAGCGGGTGTTTGGGATGCTCAAGGCACGCTTCCGATGCCTGGACACCTCCGGCGGAGCCCTACAGTACAGCACCCAAAAGGCCTGTGGGATATTCTTGGCCTGTTGCATCCTGCACAACATGGCCAAAGACCATGGGATAGCCGTACAGGTCCAAGAGGGGGACAGCAATGGGGACGCCAGTGGAGCCGGTGATGTGGGTGATAAGCAGCCCCCCCTAGGACGGAGGGACCCCCGACTGACCCGGCAGGCCCAGCTGCACCGGGACACCATTGCAGAAGAGCACTACGCCCAACACAGGTAAGTCAAGGGGACATGTGCAGGCAACACTGTCCATGCGCAAACCACAGGCACACAGGGGAACACACCGTGCATGAAGGTCAGGGGAGTTGAAGGTTCCAGGCATACCAACACACCATCAGAGAGGGGTGAGCACTCATATGGACACACACACACACCAGGCAGCATACATGGGCAGCAGCACAGCACTGCGGAAATGACATTGCCAACACACAGCACCACCAACCACCCCCACCACCTGGACTGTCCATGTACATGTGTCAGGACCTGGGCACCCTTGCACCTTGGTGTACAGTGCAATGCAGGCATCATCATGCACATGCACCTGTGGACAGCAGTTGGGAGAGTGTGCAGGTGGTCCGTGTGTCAGCTTGGTGAGCAGAGCACCCAGCAGTGCACTGCCCACCATGACACACACTTGCACACAGGGCAGCACCAGACAGGGCCTGCACTGGGAGACAGTTCAGTCAGGTAGCACTGTCCCACGGCCACCACGGATGCGTGGCGCCCTGCTGGCCTCCAGCAGCACTGGCAGGCTGAGCAGGGGCCACATCGGGTGGCGCTGGTGCACCACCAGGGGTCCCACTGCGCGAACGCGACCTTGCCCGCACAGGGGTCTGCATCCTGCCAAACAAACTTGCACCAGGGGTGCTCGGGATGCCCACAGCAGAACCCGGCGTCGACAGGCCTGGTGTCGCACGATGCCGGGAATGGGGAGTGGAGAGCGCACTGTGTGGGGTGTGTGGTACAGGGGCACCTGACAGTGTGGCCAATGCATCCACGACAGAGACCACTGCCTGGGTCAGCCTGTCAATGGCAGCAGTCACATCCGTCCGCATAAGGACCAGCTCGGCTCGGTCCCTAGCACACTCCCTGCTATGCCACTCCACGGACACAGACAGTGCCTCCACGGACCTTGCAACCCGCCCCTGCAGCTGTACTGAGTCCTGCAGCAGGTGGGTGTGCGCGTCCAATGGGTACTGTGCCCTAATGGCATCGTGACCCCCAGGGTGTGGACGGTCCTGGTGCACAGCACCCATTGAGGGTGGGTGCTGTTCACCAGGACCAGGTATGGGCAGATCAAAGGGCGGTGGACATGTGCCACTGCTTGACACTGTACCCCCAGACCTGGTGTGCAACTGCTGCTGCCGCCCCTCCAACTGCTGAGCCCCCAGGTCCACCTGTTCCACCTCCGTGCTGACAACAGTGCCAGACACCTGCACAGCCACCGGTGCTGCCCCACCGGTGCTGACAGGCACAGCCTGGGACTGTGCCAGCATGCTGGTACACAGGTGTGAACCAGGAAGGCCCAGGGGCACGTGCTGGCCTGCCATGTGTCCGTCATGGGACACACACCTATCACTGCCCATTGCAGGCCTGCTATTATCAATGGTGCAGGTGCGTGCCACTGCCATAGGCACAGCATGCTGGCATACCATGCCAGACTGCTGTGACACAGGCTGTGCACCCCTGCACCCGTATCACTGACACCGGAGTTGTTGGCCCAGCTGCATGCTGCTGCAGTGCCTGCAGGCTGGTGGCGGAGGTGGATGGTCCCTCCTCCACGTCCAGCAGGTCTGCCTCACTGTCTGGACCCACCACCACCACCGTCTCCTGCAGACGAACAGGATCTGTAACAGAAAGAGAGTACATGTGAGTGCATGTGAACAACAGCCCCCCCAACAACATCACCATGTCATGCCGTGCAGTGATGGGCTTCCACCTGTCTGGAATCCTCCGCCTGGTACACCCGCAATGGCACTCGGCTGCATGGCCGCGACCAGTGTCTCCTCTGTAGGGTTCAGCTGCAACACCACTGGTGGGCCCCCACCAGTGCCAGCACGTGCCACCCTGAAGGCTGCCACCTTCTCCTTCAGCCTCCTGTGGTCAGTCCCCATCTTCTTCCTGCATTCCTGCACGGAGCGCTGGTGGCTTCCGTGCAGGTTGACGGCCTGAGCTACCCCCTCCCATGCAGCTGCATGCTCCTGAGGGGTGCCCCTCCGTCCACTCAATAGTGGCTCATCCTCCAGGTAGGCCTGGAAGAGGGCTCTGTCTCTGCCGTGGTGAAGTTCGGCCTCCTCCCACGCCCGTCCACACCCTCAGCTTGGCTCTGGTCAGTCATGGTGATCTGTATGGGTGGAAGTGGACACCTGTCACTGTGCAGTCGACAGCATTTCCCCATGAGCATAGCTGCCGGCCGGGGTGCAGAGGCCCCCCCCATTTCCTCTCCGCATAGCAGATACTGATAGAAAGGGTGCCCTTTGTCCCTTTCTAAGTGCCCTTTTCATGCTCAGCCCCCTCAGCCTTTATCATCCTCCGCCCATGAGCATTGTCCTGAGCATCACACAGCATGTAACTCACCTCTCACCTGCAGTAACCAAATCTGGCCAGCACAACCCACAGTCGCATTTTTATAGCGCAACACATGCAAATGAGGTGTGGCTCAACTTTAATGACATGCTAATCGCGCCACTGCACCTTTGAATGGCTGATCGGATGATTTGCATATGTCGGTTGAATATCGCGACGGCGCTTTGCGCAACGGAAGGTCCGCTGAGCCAATGGCACAGGTTTGTGGCTGCGTGCCACACTGCATTGGCGCATGCCCAGACAGCTACGCATGCATCTATCGTGCTGCAGACCTGATGAGCGCGATAGGCGATTCAGGCATAGCCACCATTGTGCCAGTGGCGCTACAGCACTGGGCACTATGGCGGCTATGGCACTACTGCGCGATAGTCCACTGGCACTGGTGCTCAGCTTGGCAGTCGCGCAGGATGCCTATACATCCGTATGGCGCTGTGCGTAGCCTTGCGTCATTGCCGTGACCTTGTGTATGCCCTCTGACCCCTGGCGCTGTTGGCATGCCATGTGTACGTCCCTATTGCGCTGTCTGGTGACAGCGCCATGTAAAGTGACGGCGCTGTTCGAACAGCGCGATTGGAGCCTGTGGTGGTCTATTGCGTAACAACTCCACGTGGGGTTACGGCGCAGCGGGTGCCATATTGCCTGCTGTAAAGTTGGTGCCATGGCTAGGAGGAGGGTGGTGTCCTGGAGCCAGCTTGAGTGGTCAACCCTGGTGGCCCTGGTGGAGCCCACTGTGAGGCACTGTATGGTGAGGCCCCCTCACCATGCCTAGGACCCACGTGTGGCAGCAAGTGGCCACTGACCTGGTGGAGGTCACTGGCCGGGGCCGGTCTGCTGAGCAGTGCCGGCACCGGTACAGTGACCTCCGCCGGAGGGAGCCGGAACTCTTGACGTGGCTGCGTTCACGTGCCAGGCGGGGCGTGGTGCCTAGGCTAGGTGAGTGTACCATCTATGCACCTATATTCTCTGTAGGGGTGTGTGTGTGCTTGGGTGGCTGTGCATAGGTGTGTCAGTGTGTGCAGCTGTGCGATGGATGGTTATGGCTGTGTGGGCAGGCACTCTCACTGGGGCAGGGGGGCACTCTGCTTTTGAGTCACACTGATGTTTGTCTCAACATATGTCTCCCACAGGCCGGATTGTGAGGACACATGGCCAGGGTGACGTGGGCCATGCCAGGGCCCCAGTGCCGGGGGGTGTTGTGCCCCAACAGCAGCAGCAGCAGCAGCAGCAGTGTCAGACCCAGCTGCTGGAGGAGTGTGAGTATCATTACTTCATGGATGCTATTGCATGCTGGGGGGGCAAGACCACCAGCCATGTGGGACACAACCAATGGGGAGGTCATAATTCCACTATACAAAACACTAGTGAGTCCCCACACTGGAGTACAGTGTACAGTTCCGGAGACCATACCTACATATGGACATGGACTGGGTGGAGAGGGTTCAGAGGAGGGCGACATGGATGGTGCATGGATTGCATCACAAGTCCTATGCAGACAGGTTGACGGAACTGAACATGTACTCCCTGGAGGGGAGGAGGGTGTGGGAATATGATGGGGACATACAAGTATCTTACAGGGGGGAACAGAGTGCAGGAAAACAATATTTTTAAGCGTAAAGGATGTTCCAGGACTAGAGGGCATGGGATGAAGCTGGAGGGGGGACGATTCAGAGGAAACATGAGAAAGTATTTCTTCACAGAATGGGTGGTGGACAAGTGGAACACCCTGCCAGAGGAAGTGGTGGGGGCTGACTTGGTCACGGGATTTATGAATGCATGGGTTGGCCATAAAGGAATTCTGGAGGTCAGGGGTAAGGGGGAACGGACTTATAGGACAACAGAGTGAACTTACAAGGTCAAATGGACAGACTGGGTGTCCCATAGGCCTCATCTGCCGACACTGTCTATGTATCCATGTATGTAGGACACAGGTGACCTGCATCACAGTGCAGTATCACGGCACGTCTGTGTATGCATCACTGGTGGTCAGGCATGCACTGGGCACATAGCTGTGTAACTGGCATCGCACCACGTTGCCACATCACTTGCCAGCCTAGTTTGTACTGTGATTGACGTGGGCAGTGTGTGTGGCGGTGGTGCGCATAGCTGGTGCCGCCTGTTTGTGATGGCCATGTGCATGTTCACTGTGGGTGGGTGCATGCCATCACAGGTGCGGGACATTGGGCTATATGGCTTGCAGGCTGGGTGGTGTTCAGGGTTGTGGTCAGTCACAGCCATTGACTGTGTTCCCATTTTCCTAGGGCCTCAGGTTCTCCGGGATTCCATGACATTCGGGGCCTGACACAGGTGGCTATTGAGAACCAGGCCATCCTTCAGTCAATCAGGCGCCATGGCTCTGCGGAGGGAGCGCCACCGACAGTGCAGAACCAGGCAGAGGATGACCAGCCAGCTGGGCCTTAGGGGCACATCCCCTTTCACTTCTCCCATCCCTACCACCCTGCCTTCCCTCTCCCAGTTGTTCATCCCTACCCCTTGAACACCCCTACCTTGTACCCATCCCCCTTGTAAATAGTTGTTGTTTATGGTTTTGGTTATTTAGTATTTGAAACTTTAAATATACCTTTATATTTTGATATGAATACTGTGTTGGTCTCTGATTTGCAGCTGGCTATGGGTGCTCAGTTGCAGTGGTGTGCATGCCATCTGGGGTGGTATGGTCCTGGGTGTGTGTGTGTGTGTGTGTGTGTGTGCATGGGGAGGTATCTCCAGCATGGAATTGACTTTCTGTTGGTCTTGCCATCTGCTGCCACCCACTGCTGGGTGCACAGGGTGGGTCTGGCCTGTATGCTTCTCTGCAGCACGGGGTTGACGTGTGCCAGGGGGGATGCATGGTGTTTCCTGCAGTGCCAGTCACTGCACATGGGTGGTGTCTTGGGGTCATGGTGCAGGGTGTGCTGTGCATACGGGGGGCTGATGTGCACTGTGGTTGTCAACCCCCTGTGTGTGGCACTCTCTGCCTGCCAGTGGTTGTGCTGGGGTGTCAGGGCTCTGCTATGCTTTGTTGGCTTGTCCCATGGGCACGTGGATCATCCGTCCCACCCCAGTGATGCTGTGCTTGGGTGTGCGGTGTGGTGTGGTTCTGCAGTGTGTTCCTGTGCCCATGTGTGGCATGGCTGGCGGTGGGCCCAGCCTGCCTCCCTGGATGTGCAGTTCCATTGCTCTGGGTCGGGGCTGTGCTTGCGCTATGGCAGCTCTGGAATGCTCAGCTGAGCTTCCATGGTTGCGCCATAGCGCAACATTTTGGCTCAGCTTCTCCTTCCTGGTTGCACGATGGCGCAGTATGTGTGATATTCAGATGTTGGTTGCTTGCGCTATTTGCTCTGCTCCATGTTTGAATATCGCACCTGTTGAGCATTTGCGCAACTGGTTTGCGCTTGCTCCTACTGTTGCGCCAGTTTTGAGCGCAGTTTGAATATCCAGGCCTGAAAGTATTTCTAACAGTCTGCTTTTTATAAATATACTGTACCAACTCTTGCAGCCTTGTATACATAAAAAAAAGTGTTGGGCCTGCACTGTTTTGTGCATGAGTTCTACTGAACAGATGTTTATATTTATATATTTTTTGTGTGATATTGTCACTTAAGGACACATTGATGCCTTTATGATTATTATGCACTGTCACTTTAAATGTCAAATGAATAAAAAGAGCACAGGTAGCACTCAGACCACAACCCCTTGAGAAAGGGTCACGAGTTAGACTAGAAATGCCGGGGATAGTAGCCGCGGGCTCTTAAATGCACTAACTTTTGCCTGACTCATTTATTACTGTCACCAGTTGCTGCTTTGTTTTTTTGTGTTCTTCTGGTTGCTCTAAGAAGTCAGCACCCATCAGCAGCAGTGCATTTCCATTTCTTGTGTTTCAATAATTGGAAATAAGGTTCTGCATTTGTGGTACTGCACTCCATTTCAACTTAAAAAAATGGGTTTGTTAACACAAGATGCATGCTGGAGATGCCATACTCTCAATGCAGACCTGCTCCATATCCTATGGCACTGTGGATCACTGCAACCAGTTTGGGCTAGAGAAATCCACTTCTGCTGCAGAGTTCTTGGTGTGACACTTCCCACCAACCCAGGATTTTGGCTGCTTGGCCCTCTGTCAGAGGGGTACTGACTGACAGATACGCATAGGTTATGGCTTACCCAGGCCTATGTAGAACTTGTTAGACTAAGTTTAAGACACTGGAGGACCCCAGATGTTTCTTTATATGGGGAGTGGTACCAGGCCATGGAATCCCTGACATCCCAAACAAGGTTGGCCTATTTTGCAAAAATCACTTGTCAAGCATACCAAGAAATGTGGGCCCCATACATGAAGGCTTTTACTCCCCATGCCTCACTACCAAATGCTATGGGCTCTAAAGTTCTGCTGAAACCCCCTTGAACCATGTTTGAGTTTAGGGTATATTTATGTATTGCATTTGACTATCCGAGTGTTTGTGTGTCTAATATATTTCAAGTTATAATCCACTGCTTTCAAAAACCTGCAGAGATAACGTGTATGTACAAATCTGTAAATTGTTTGCTGTACTTTTTCTGAGTGTAATTGTGCTTACAATTTGTAAAACCCTACCCTGTAATAAAAAGATTAACCGCAAAAACAAAAAGTGCAAAATTTGAGGTTTAACATTAAACATGCTACTCAACCCTATCTATAGGGACACTACCTCACCCTGTATCTATATATATATATATATATATATATATATATATATATATTATATGTATTCTTTGCAAGAAACTGCCCTACATTACATACCTACCCTACTTCCAACCCTAAAACGTCAACCCCACCCCTAAAGCAAATCAGTGGGGAACTCTTCTTAGTGGTTGTCAACCCTAAAGATCAACCCATTCTATACACTCCAGAAACATACACATCTAATGGGGTGAGCTTAAGGGTTGACAACCCTTAGGAAGACTCCAGCCCGATATGCTTTAGGGATGGGGTTGGGGTTTTAGGGTTGGAAACCCTAAAGTCACATTTACCTATTTTTATTGCTTTAATTTGAACCCTTAAAGTTATATTAACACAGTTTTTTTTGTAGTACACTCCCATGCATGCATACTTTTTCAGATTGTGTAATCATATCCCTATTTGTCTGATGGAGCACAGGGCCATCTAGGCCCAGCATTCCTACCCCTCCATAGATGTGCATATGTATGTTTATGTAGAAGCACAGGGCCCAGAGGGCCCTGCACTTCCATTTGTAGGGCAGCACCAACCATACCTCTCAACTGTCCCTGATTTTCAGGGATGTCCCTGATTTTGCCTCAAAATTTTACTCTGTCCCTCCTAAAATTTGTGTTTCCATGACTTAACTGTGGGGATTGTAAGCACAAATTAATGTCAAACATTAAAGTTACAGACTTGCTGTAATCTAGAAATTAAATTTTACACTAAGACCCTAATTCTACCAGCTTCCTGAGTGGATAGCACCAGTTTGGATGATGTGTCCATGATTTTGGTCCTTTGTCCCTGATTTTTTCAAGCCTTGTCCCTGATTTATGAAGCAGGAGGGTGAGAGGTATGGCACCAACCTAATTGTCAACATAGCCTTCTTATTACCCCACCTCATGAATCTGATACTAAAAATTGTCAGATCCCTGCAGTAACTCATTCTGCGTTACCCCAGTGTCATTCCACGCCACAGGTGTGAAAAGACATTTTGGGCAAGAGTTGAAAAATGACAGCTGTCACATTCAAGAGGTGATGTAAAGAAATGGCTATGTTGAAAATTTGGGGTGAAAATATTGAAAATTACAAATGTTACAAGCAAGCATAGCGAAATGTCAAGAGAAACACACAACTTTGCCATTTTAACATATTTCATGCCAAATTTTCAACATACACTTATGACCTCACCTCATGAACAAGTATGGTGAAACTTTTTAAATCCAGTCCAAAAGGTGATTTCATCAACCAACAGTGAAATCGCCTTTCAGGCAGGATTTGTGAAATGCCACCAATGTTGTTCATGAGGTAGGGTCTCAAATGGGTATGTTGAAAATATGGTGCAAAAATCTTTAAAAATGACAAATGTATGCATCAAAGTTGAAAACACCATTGAAACACAATAAACTGCACTTACTTTAGTTTTTCATATTGCAGTCAGCGGTTCCAGCAGCAAGACTTGTCTTTGATCAGAAAGTGGATCTTCTGCCTAAGAGCTGTTCAGGTAGAAGAAGATGTGAGGGGGTGTGTGAGTTGGTGGGTGCTCAGTTGGAGGTTGGGCTGGGGGTGGTCAGAATGGCAAGAGACCATTTTGTTTAAGTTAAAACAAACAAAAACAAATTCTGTCCAGAGATGATAGGGTTGCAGGCAAGGAATTAGGTATAAAAATATTGAAAATTACCAAAGTTATGAGTCTTCATTAGCAAAATGTAATGTAGGCTCCTGCATTTATTGTTTTTTCAATATTTGTACATCACATTTTTAACATAGCCTTTTTATGCCCCCACCTCATGAACACTGGCAGAGCAAATGCTCAACTCCTGGCTGAAAGGTGATTTCGTACAGGAACTGCAAAATCAATGTTTGGGATACAAAAACACATTTTGGGCAGAAGTTGAAAAATGACAGATGTCACATTCATAAGGCGCTGTAAAGAAATGGTTATATTGAAAATCTGGGGTAAAAATATTGAATATTACCAAATTGCAAGCCTGTACTTGCAAAATTCACCATAGCCTCATAACTTTTTTTTATATTTTTACACCAAATTGAGAACATAGCCTTCTTAAGACCCCACCTCATGAATAACAGCAGATAAAATTTTCAACTCCTGCCTAAAAGGTGATTTTGCACTGGGATCACAAAATCACCTTCTAGAGGTGTAAAAAAAACATTGTGTCCAGGATTTGAAAAATGATGTGCTGTAAAGATATGGCTATGTTGTAAACTTGGAGTAAAATATTGAACATTATCAAAGTTATGAGCCTGCCTTTGCAAAATGCAGCATAGGCTCATAAATTTGTTGTTTTTTAATATTTTTACACCAAATTTTCAACATATCCTTTTTATGACCCCACCTCATGAACAATGGCAGAGCAGATGTTCAACTCCTGGCCAAAAGGTGATTTCATGCAGGGACTGCCAAATCAATGTTTAGGAAGCAAAAACATGTTTTGGGCAGAAGTTGGTGCTGAGTGGAAGGGTTGGTTGGGGAGACAGGAACGACCACAAAAGACACTGATAGATGTTTTTCTTTTTGCAGGGTTAAAAAAAATAACAATGAGAACTCCAGATCCTGACACTGGGGGATTGGGCACCCCCAGTGTCACTCTTATATTTCTGTGGGGGTGGAGTACTAGGTGCTGAGAGGGAGGGTCAGGTGGGGGAATATGTAAAAAAACAAACAGAGGAGTCTTGATCATGACACTGAGGGATTGGGCACACCAGAGTCACTCTTATATTTCTGGGGGGTTGGGGGGTGGTTAGTGCTGAGAGGAAGGGTCAGGTTGGGGGGATATGGATACTTTAATTTAAAGAAATTGGCTGCTTCCTGATCGTGACACTGGAGGAGTTGGCATCCCCAGTGTCAATCTTATGTTTCTGGGGGTGGGGAATATCTATAATTTAAAAGAAAAAAACATCAGTGGTCATGGTGGAAAATGGAATACTCTGCCGTGTCCAAGATGGCCATCACTCTCTACTGTGCATGTGTGACTATTGCCATTTTCCACTATGACCACAGATGTTTTTTTCTTTTAAATTATAGATATCGCCCACCCAACCCTCCCTCTTAGCACCAACTACCCCCCATGGAAACATAAGAGTGATACTGGGAATGCCCAATCCCCCAGTGTCATGATCAGGATGCTAGTAAAAATAGTGCAGACTAGAGACAAGGAGTTGAGTGCTCCACAGATGCCACTGACATGGAGGTGACTGTGGTGCAGCTCCAACATGTTGTTCAGTCAGAAAGAATGCACTGATTCCTTTTCTCATCGCAAGAGGTCTGCAGGGTTATGTCCACTGCTGCCCTAAAAAGACATCAAGGGAAGGTTTTCTTTTTTACAGGGCTTTGAAAGATGGGGATAACAATCAGACAGAAGGGTGCAAGTAGACAGCAGGAAAATGTATGCCATGATGGGGAATGTAATGGGGGGGTGCCATTAGACACCAGGGAAATATGAACTATGGGGACTGTGATCAGAAGTGGTGGGGGTTCCACTAGACACCAGGGAAACATATCTGAATGCTGAGGATGGCAATCAGAGGGGGTGCCACTAGACAAATGAATATATATTTAATTACAGGGATGAAATTGGACAGGGTGGTGACACTAGACACCAGGGAAAAACATATCAATAATGTGGAGGCAGAGGGTGTGGGGGGGTGCCACTAGACACCAGGAAATAATGTGAAACTATGGGAAAGGCAATATGAGGGTGGGGGGTGTCACTAGACACCAGGGGACATGCAGGATGGTAGCAGGGACACAGGACACCAGGGAGAAACATGGGGAGGGCAATAAGATGCCAGCAAAGCAGCTTTTTTTATCAATCGTGATACAGAAAAATAATCTTTTTTGTATTACGGGATACAAAAGAAAATGTATTATCTTTAAAAAAATACATTCCAAGGGCATTTCTTGAGCAGTTAAGTGCAGAGTCCAGCTAATGGTGTCCCACTAAAAAAGCTAAGTGTGCTGTTTGCTCTTCAGAATATCATTTACAGTATCTGTTTTTTCTAACTAGAATTTTTATGAAAAATGGAAAACAAGATGGGGGTCAAATGGAAAAGGATTTTCCCCTAACAAAAAAGGATGCTTTCAAAATGAAACAAGATTCTTTTTTCATGTCATACAGCTATTTTGAGGTGCTTACTGAGTATGCTCTGAACCAATTTATTAAAATTTTAAAATTAAATAACCTTTGAACAGATTAATATTTTCTCACCAAACCAGCAAAAGGTACATCTGTGGGCTAGCCCCTTTAGACCCAGAACATTTCAGATCACAATTCCAAACCATTGGGGCACTACAGGTGTTGGACAAAAGCCCATTATAACAGATGGGAAAACAGTTATGAACATTTACTTTTTCTACTATTCAGAATTCAGAAACCGCACATCTAACCAGAACAAAACTTGGCACATCCAGAAATCTACCCACAAGACTACATACTCAAAGTTCCATGCAAATCTGTCTAATGGTTGCAAAGTTATTATGGTACACAAATTGGGATTTAACATAGAACTGCCCGTACAACCCTGTAATAAAAACATTAACACCATATTCCCTGATGTATCAAAAGTTGCTATATCCACTCAGTTCAAATAAGAATACAGTTCATTTGCTTGTCACCTTTAAGAAAAAAGCAGACAAGAGTCATGAATACAGATATCAATACTCAAACTAGGTAAGAACAATAACAACAACAGAATAATAATATTCATTGCAAAAAACTTTGTTAATGCACCAGTTAGGGTTAAACTGACAAAAGCAGGGAAATATGGTGTTAGGGCTTGCAACCCTAACACCCCACCAACACCCTGCAAGCAACAAAGAGAAAAAACATTATGGTTTTGACTGTCCTGTGTCTTGACAAATCAGACCTGGGGTCTTCTTTTAGGTTATCATCCCTAACGCTCCTCCATTCCATCAGCAAATAAGCTCAGATGTGCAGACTATATGAGAATGGGGTGCGTGTTAGGGTTGATAACCCCAAGGAAAAACCCAGCCCTGATTTACCAAGACTCAAGACAGCCAAAACCATAAAGTTGTTTTCTTCTTGCCGCTTGCAGGATGTGGGTGGGGTGTTAGGGTTGGAAACCCTAATACCACATTTCCCTGCTTTTGTCAGTTTAACACTAACTGGTGTATTAATGATGTTTTTTGCAATGAACTTCCTTACTTTTTGAGATATAGTATTAAACACTCATAGAAATGTAGCAGGGCCAGTATTTTCATTTAATCTTCTGCCCTCACATGCCCCCCCCGGGTAAATATCCAATAGGATTCATGGTGATCAATTTTTCTTTCCCAATCACCCCCTCTTAATCCCAGTACCACTTAACCATGAAAGGAGATATCATGTGGTCCCCCATAACTTTTCTGTATGCATTGAACAACTGCGTATGTGGGGCCACCATTCATGAGGGACACTGAGGATTCATGAATTGTCTCTGATGAAGCCTGGCAGCCTCCCAGATGAAACGTTAGACATTGTGACAGCATTCTGATGTGCCCCACTGTTGGGTGCATAGCATCATATATCCGTGAGTACTTACTATTTTGTACACTGCACTCTTAGCACTTTGTTACACTTGCCATGAACCAGCAATAAATGCTCCACTTGTTTGCTTTCGGTGGTTGCGGGTGCAGTGTTTTTTTCTTTGATTTATATACGTACTGGAGCATTTTACAGTGCGGCATCATGTTTGCCTCCTTCTATGTGTAACTATTAATATCTGGATAGGCAATTTGCTTAAGTGTATGCTGCATCACTGTCACAAGGAGACTATGCCCCCTGCAAACAGTAGCACCTATTTGTGCATGGCAATTTAGGTGGGTAGTAGAACAGAGAGCTCTGTGTGCCACTAAATACAACCATCCTCCACTGCAACTGTGCATTGGGCCATGTGTTTTTAGTCTATGGAGATGACGCTATAGGAATATCCTTGGGCAAACAGTGTTAGGTGAGCCACTCACAAATATTGTCCTTAAGGGAAGGATACACTTGCTGCAACAACTTTGTGGTACATTTCTGCATTGGACTTCTTTGTGCTATATACAAAAGTAGTTTTTTAAGTCTTTTTGTTCTAGTTCAAAGGTCAGTATGCCGGCATTACAAGGAAAGAGTGGGGAGAGTCTGAGTTAATGAGGGCACGGGTATGTATGGAAGTACTGTGCTATGCACAGTGACTCTGCAGTGCCCTGCCCCCACCCCAACTGCAATTAGAGACATTGCAAAGTATAACTTTGTCAGCAAAGTTCCAGTGAAGTGGGGAAATTTGCCCAAATCACTGCACAAAGTTCCCACTTTGCCTAAACTTTGGACTTCGAAATGAGTTTTCTGAGTGAAGCGGCACTTTTTCAGGTGAAGTCATCGCAAAGTGGCAACCTTCTTTTTATTTTATTCTGTGATAACCAGATTAGGCCCACTAGGTGCAATGTCTGTTTTCAGTGGTGACCCGGGAGCACCGGGGAAATTAAGAGACTTGCTTAGGGTTAGACAGTATGCAAGAGGAGGCTATGGGAATCAAATTCAGGGCTGCTGGATGTATCAAGCTGCCAGGAAAATCTTCATGACTTCACTAGAAAAAGAGTAATTTCACCTGCCATAAACTTTGCAAAGTCAGTACTTCATACAAATTCGCACATCTCTAGCTGCAGGGCACAGTGATGACACCTTACAGGGGTGATGACAATTAGATTTTTTGGGAGAGGTGCAGTATTTGTCACTGCTAAGCAATTTAGATGACACAAACTGTAGAGAGAAAGAAATACTGTAACCTATTGGGAATTGAACCCAGGCCACCGGAATATTCAGAAGCCTGAGTTCAGTTCCCAGTAGGTCACATTATTTCTTTCTCACTACAATTTGTGTCATCCCTTACAGGGGTTGCGGGTTTGCAAACTGAAATTTTATTTCAGCAAGTGGAAGGGTTAAACAGTGCACAGATAAAAGTAATAGAGGAAATGAGGCTATGGAGGGGAAACCACTGGAAGTCAGGGATGTGGACAACAAATTCTCATGACTTTGACTTAATTGTGACAAGCACAAAGGAACCTGGCCTCACATAAACACTCAGTTCCTGAACCTCTGACAGGCTATCCCTGCAATATCCTTTCATTCCCACTGCAGTGCAATGCTAACCCCCATGGCTTGCAGGTCACCGGTGGCAACAACGTGGTGGAACGCTATAGTGGTCTATGAGGACAGCACAGTCCTTCCCCTAAGCTAGCAATCACCTGAATCTGGATTGCTTTCAAACTTGGCACCTTTCCCTGCTCCAGCCAATCAGGTTGTGGGAAAGACGCACAAAGGAACCTGGTCACACATAAATACCCGATTCCCAAACCTCTGCCAATCAGGCTGCAGAGAAGATGCACCCCCCACTCTGCACATTAAGACTAATACAACCAATCAGCCCCCCCACCCCGTGAGTGGCCCTCATTGAGTGGCACAAGCTGAGAGTCTTCTGAGCCAGCCAAGGCAGACAGGGCTAGGCCAGGACTCCCAGCTCAATGGAACCTCAGCAATGGTTAGTGGTATGACCATCAGCTGTCTGCTGCTCAGCATGAACATTACTGTGCATAATTCAGCAACCAACTATAATCTCAGAGTTGCTCTGCATTGACATGTTTTATGACAGTTTAACTACTACACTGCATGCTGTCTTAAGTCAGCCTTTAATCTGTACACTATGCTTTCTTAGGCTAGTCTTTAAGACTAAGTTGCTGCCCTGCCAAGATACTGATACAGACTTTCTCTGACATAGCTAACACTGGCTAATAGTAAACTGTCAATGCCCCTTACTATGGTATTTTGCTAGTACATGCTGCATTTCTAGGTTTTGTTTTATTACCAGAACATGTGGTACTACTGGTGCATTAGTAGTCTGTCACCTGCTTGCTAATCTCATGCTATGCTTCTTGTTAGCATTACAAGCTTTTTTACTACCTGGTCAGCATTTGCGTGTAGTCTTGAACTGTTCTAGAAGTTAATAATCTATTCTGTCAGCTCTCCACCTGCTGTCCTGTTATGCAGATGGCTTGATTTAGCTCTGCTGCTTAATTTTATTCTTGCCAGTGACTTTGAAGGGCCAGGTTACTCTCTATTTGGGACCAGCCCTATTAACTGTTTGCATCCAATTTCTCAATGGCATTATAACGAACCAGAGGTACAGTGATAATGTAACCAGGGCCTGGATACCCCCTGTCAGGGATCTGTCATTACAGCTGTCCTCACTTGTTACTAGGGCTGCAGAGGGCATAGCACTGCAGACCTCTTGCTATGAGAAAAGGACTCTCACATTCCTTGTGACCGAACAAGATGTTGGAGTTCCAACACAGTTGCCTCCACATCTATGAAGCACTCTGCACTGCACTATTTTACTGTCTGCAGCATTACAGTAGGTGCTGTCCCCTGTTCGTCTTCACTGTATTGTATTTTTGACTTAGGCACTACTTATCCCTGACTGTGTTCCTAGCTGGCTCATCTGAGAAACTACTGTTTTTTAATATGTAGTTTGATGTTTAATAGTGGGTTATAGCCTGTTCATGGGGAAAGAGTCCTAGAAGAACTCAGCAAAATAAAAGAAGATGAGGCAATGGGGCCAGACGAGATCCACCTCAGAGTACTAAAAAAACTCAGGGAAGCGCTAGTGGAACCACTGGTTGCAGTTTTCAATGCATCACTAGAGACGAGGAGGTACCAGAGGACTGGAGGAGGGCAGATGTGATCCCTCTCCACAACAGTGGAAGCAGAGAGGAGGAAGGCAATTGCAGGCCTGTAAGCCTGACCTCAGTAGTGAGAAAACTAATGGAGTCTTTATTTAAGAAGAGGATTGTGAAGTTTCTGGAGGATAGCGGGGGACAGGATCCAAGGCAGCATGGATTCTCAGCAGGAAGGTCCTGTCAGATGAATCTTATAGATTTCTTTGACTGGGTAACCAGGGTGGTAGATCAGGGAGGAGTGGTGAATGTAGCCTACCTGGATTTCAGCAAGGCCTTCGACACCGTCCTGCACAGTAGAGTGCTAAATAAATTGAGGAGCCTAGGAGTGGTCCCTACAGTGATAAAGTGAGTTGGGAGCTGGCTAAGGGACAACAGAGGGTGGTGGTGAATGGCATGAAATCTGAGGAGAGGGAGGTGACCAGGGGTTGGTGCTAGGGCCAGTCCTATTCAATGTCTTCATCAGTGACATTGCAGAGCATCTGGAGGGAAAGGTGTGCCTCTTCACAGATGACACCAAGAACTGCAAAAGAGTGGACACACAAGAGGGGGTGGAAAAAATGAGAAAAGTCATAAGCCTAGTAGAGGAGTGGTCGGTTGTCTGGCAGTTGAGATCCATTGATAAAAAGTGTAAGGGAGGGGACTGTACTGGACATAGTGCTGACAGATAGGGACAGAATCATGGATGTTGAAGTGGGCTGTCCACTTGCTACCAGTGACTACAGAACTGTGTGGTTTAGAGTCAACACATTGGTAGAAGAAAGCCATGCAAAGATTAAGAGCCTAGATTTCCAGAAGGCCAACTTCATGGAGATGGGGGAACAGTTTAAAATTGCCCTGGCAGCAGAAAATATGATTGGAGAGGTAGAAGAACAGTGGCTTAGGCTCAAGAGATCCATAGCAGGAGTGACAAGTCAATGTGTGAGATTGCTTAGCAAAAGCAAAAGAAAGAAGTGGCCACTGTGGTTCTCTAAGTCAGTAGCCGAGAAAGTGACAGAAAAAAGTAAGGCATTCAGAAAATACAAAGAGACACAAAGAAGAAGACAGACTGAAATATCTGGAGAAGCAGAGAGAAGCTGGGAAAGCTATCAGAAGGGCTAAGGCAAGAATAGAGGAGGAAAAGCACAGGCCATTAAGAATGGAGACAAGACCTTCTTCCATTATAGTAGTGAGAGGAAGAAGACCAGAAATGGTATTATTAGGCTAAAGAAGGGAGAGGGTGGGTGGATGGAGGATGACCTTGAAAAAGCTGAGATACTGAACAAATATTTTTGCTCAGTATTTACTAAGGTAGAGGCAGGGGAGGGGCCCAAGACTCGCAAGGAAAGATGTACAGGGGGAGAGGTAGACACCAGCCCATTTATGGTGGATAGAGTCTAGGAGGAACTAGGAAAAGCAAAGACAGAAAAGTCAATGGGACCAGATGGGATTCACCCTAGAGTGTTGAAGTAACTCAGGGGAATCCTAGCTGGTCCATTGACAACCTTCTTCAATGTATCACTAGAGATGGGGGAGGTACCTGGAGAGTTGAGGGGGCAGAGGTGGTCCCCCTGCACAAGACTGGAAGTAGGGAGGAGGCAGGCAATTACAGACCTGTAAGCCTGACCTCAGTGGTGGAAAAGCTGATGGAGTCCCTGCTTAAGGAGAGGGTAGTGAAGTTCCTGGAACTCATGCAGTGCAAAAGACCCAAGAAAGCATGGATTCACTGACAGTAGGTCCTGATAGACTAATCTTATCAATTTCTTTGTCTGGGTGACCAGGGTGGTGGATCAGGAAGGGGCGGTGGATGTGGCCTACCTGGATTTCAGTAAGGCCTTCGACACTGTTCCTCATAGAAGGTTGCTTAACAAATTGGGGAATCTGGGTGTGGGCTCTAAAGTGGTAAAATGGGTTGGAAAATGGCTAAAAGGCAAGACCCAGAGGGTGGTAGTAAATGGCATAAAATCAGAAGAGGGGGAGATGACCAGTGGGGTTCCACAGGGATCGGTGCTGGGTCCAGTTCTATTCAATGTCTTCATAAGCAACATTGCAGAGGGACTGAAGGGGAAAGTATGCCTGTTCACAGATGACACTAAGATCTGTAACAGAGTTGACACACAGGAGGGGCTAGATAAAATGAGAAACAACCTAAGACTCTTTGAGGAATGGTCAAGGGTTTGACACTTAGGTTTCAATGCTAAGAAGTGCAAGATAATGCACCTGGGACACAGAAATCCCAAGAGAGGAATACAGGATGGGGGGGGCAGGTTCTAGCCACCACAAGTCAGGAGAGATACCTGGGGGTTATCATATCTGATGATCTGAAGTCAGCCAAATAATGTGAAAAAGCAGTGGGGAAGGCAAACAGAATGCTGGGGTGCATAGGAAGGGGCATAACCAGTAGGAGGAGTGAAGTGGAGATGCCACTGTATAGATCACTGGTGAGGCCTCCTCTGGAATACTGTGTCCAATTCTGGAGACTGCATCTCAGAAAGGACATAGACAGAATGGAAGCAATCCAGAGAAGAGCAACAAAAATGATACATGGACTGTGCCACAAGCCTTATGAGGAAAGACTCAAGGAACTAAACCTCTATTCACTGGAAGAGAGAAGGGAGAGAGGGGATATAACATAGACTTTCAAATACCATAGAGGAATAAACAGGGTACAGGAGGGAAGCATATTTCAGAGAAGAAAGTGCACAAGGACAAGGAGACATAACATGAGGCTGGAGGGAGGGAGGCTTGGGGGAATGCTAGGAAGTATTTTTTCACAGAGAGGATGGTGGATCCATGGAACAGCCTACCAGTGGAGGTGCTGGGAGTGAAAACAGTATGGGGATACAAAAGTGCATGGGATAAGCATAAAGGCACCCTGCTGTACAGCAGAGTGGGGGAAAGGCAGTCCAGATAAGAGTAGGGATTGCCAAATCAAGTAGGGAAATGGGCAGACTAGGTGGGCTGCATGGTCCTTATCTGCCAACAGATTCTATGTTTCTATGTAAGATCATTCACCTGGGTCACAGGAATCTATGTGAGGAGTACAGGATGGGGGGGGGATTCTGTCCACCACAAGTCAGGAGAGATACCTGGGGGTTATCATATCTGATGACCTGAAGGTGACCAAACAGTGTGAAAAGGTGGTGGGGACAGCAAACAGATTGTTGGGGTGCACAGGGAGGGGCATAACAAGCAGGAGGAAAGAGGTGGTTATGCCACTGTGCAGATCACTGGTGAGGTCTCAGCTGGAATACTGTGTCTGGTTCTGGAGACCACATCTCCAGAAGGACATTGACAAAATAGAGGCAGTCCAGAGAAGGGCAACAAAGATGGTACATGGACTGCACCAGAAACCCTACGAGGAAAGACTTAAGGACCTTAATATCTATTCACTGGAGGAAAGAAGGAAGAGGGGAGATATGATAGAGACAGGAATAAACAGTGATCTGTATTTCTTGCATGTAAGTAGATATTGCATTGGATAAATCGCGGAATTAAATTACGTAATGGAAGGCCAATACAAAAGGTGTGTTGAGTGCTACATGTACATTGAGGGGATACCAACCAAGGTATTTATATGTGACAAATGTAAACAGGTGGAAATGTTGAAAGAGGAAATTACACGATTATTACTAGGAGCTAAATCTGAAAATGAGGAAATTGTTAGTTTGGAATCATTTATAGATTCAATGGTAGTTAAAATAAGTGATAAAGTACAGGATAACGATTCTACGTCTGGTATAGTTCAGCCTAATATGACTTTAGAACCAGAACAGGAAGTGGAAGAATGGTCAAATGTATCTAAAGTAAAAAACCAAGAAAAGAGGGGGTCAAATTTATATACTGTACCTATCACTTTACAAAACAGATTTCTACCCTTACAAACTGAGGATCTTGTAAAACCTACCATTAGTGATTTTCACATTATAAATACACAGACAGAAAATCAAGATAAAAGTGATATAAAGATACTAACTAGGGACTTGCTGATTATAGGAGACTCCTTAATAAGGGGATTAGACACCATGTTATGTAAAGGGCGAAACGAATTTACTACGGTGAGCATGCTCCCAGGAGTTAAGATCCAGGACATACCTATACTTTTGGATGGGCTTATGGAAAATACAGTAAATCCTCTGGTTTTATTGCATGTAGGAATAAATGATATTCCAAAACGGAATTTACAGGATATTTTCTTGGATTTCCAGAACACTCTACAGAAAGTTAAACAAAAAGGGGGTTCAGTCATAATTTCAAGTATTTTACCGGTGTTTGGTTTTCATTTAGACAAAATTTCTAAAATAAATATCTTAAATAGATGGCTAAGAGATCTGTGTAGGAAAGAAGGGGCAGAATTTTTTGGACAATTCATTTGTATTCAATGACCAAGGCCTGTTTAGGAGTGATGGTTTGCACCTGGAGAGGGTGGGGACTCGCTGCTTGGCTAAGAGATTTAAAGAAGCCTTAAAAATAAATTTAAACTACATGGAAGGGGGGGATGGGACCTTAGTTAGTATAAATCCACCAATCAGTAATAATAATATGGTAAGCAAAATTAGTAAATCTGAGCATTGGAATTGCTTGTTGGTGAATGCTAGAAGCTTAAAAAACAAAATGGGGGAATTTATAGATATTTTGGTAAATAAAAAATATACATATAGCTGCTGTGACGGAAACATGGTGGGACATAAATGATAGCTGGGGACAGGATATTGAGGGCTACACACTATATAAGAGATCTAGAGCATTTAAGAAGGGAGGTGGAGTGGCCTTGTATATTATGAATAATATAAAATCTGAAATAATGGTATCATCCTTCGATATAGAGGATCAAGTATGGATTAAATTATTGCCTATACAAGCTCCGAAAATCATTTTAGGCTTAATTTACAGAGCTCCATCATCTACTCCACAATATAATAGGAGCTTGTTAGACCAAATGCTGACTCTAGATCCAACAGACAGGATATTAATGTTAGGTGACTTAAATTTACCAGGACTAGATTGGGGAAAGTCTTATGTGGATACACCTTTTGAGAGGGAGTTTCAAATTGTGTGTGATCAAATAGGCCTAGTTCAGTATGTGGAAGAGCCAACTAGAGGAGATCACATTTTGGATGTAGTTTTATCCAATATGGGTGATACCCTGTGTGAGTATGAGATTTCTGACACTTTAGAAACAAGTGACCACTTTACGGTGGAATTTAAATTGGTGGAATCAGTAGAAATTCATGAGGGAAAGACCATAAATTATGATTTCTCTAGGGCAAATTTTGATAGAATGAATAAGAATTTTTCCAATTGGAAATGGAGAAACGAGTTTGGAGAAAGACCATTAAATGAGATTTGGGATATATTTTATTCAAAAATAAAACAGCAAGAACTCGAAAATATCCCTATAAAACAAAAATACATTGGTAGTAAAAATAAAAAACAGTGGTGGACTCGTAAAATAAGATTATTGATTAATAAGAAACATAAACTGTTTAAACAGTGGAAATTTAATAGATCCCTTAAAACTAGAAATCAATATAGACAACTTGCAAATCAAATTAAAAAACATATTAAACGGGCAAAAATTGATTACAAATCAAAACTGGTTAGTAGAGTAGAGGGTAACCCTAAAGCCTTCTATGCATATATTAGGAATATTAAAGGAAATTCAAGTTCTATAGGTCCACTTCGTAAATTAAATGGTGATAGTACATCTGACAATAAAGAAATGGCAGACATAGCAAATTATTATTTTTCAACTGTCTTTTCAAAAGATAAATCTACTTATAATATTAAAAGTTTTACATCTGACCTAAAGGAAAGTATAATAATAACCTGTACAGACATTAAAGAACGATTGGCTAAATTAAATCCTAATAAATCCCCCGCGGTCCTGATGGCTTGCATCCTAGAGTACTTAGGGAATTAGCCGAGTCTATAGCCCCCCCTTTGACATATATTTTTCAGCAGTCTCTGAATACTGGTGAGGTATTAGAGAGTTGGAGATCGGCAGTAGTGGTTCCAATATATAAGAAGGGAGATAAGATGGATCCAGATAATTATAGACCTATAAGTCTTACTGCTATACCATCTAAGATTCTGGAAGGGGTGTTCAAGGATAAAATACAAGAACATCTAGATATCAACCATCTTTCAGATAATCTGCAACACGGCTTTGTAAAGGGAAGGTCATGCCAGACAAATATGTTGGCTTTTTATAATCTAGTTATTGATAGATTGGATAAGGGGTATTCCTGTTGATGTGCTATTCCTTGATTACTCTAAGGCGTTTGATAGATTACCCCACCAGGAGTTAATACAACAAATGTGTAAACTGAACATAAATTATTATATAGTAGACTGGGTTCAAAATTGGTTACTTGACCGAAATCAGCATGTGAGCATTAGAGGGGAATTGTCCGATAGCTTGGGGGTTACTAGTGGGGTGCCTCAGGGCTCGGTCTTGGGTCCCTGCCTTTTTAATTTATATGTATCAGCACTCCAAATAAAACAAGAATCTGTTTGGATGCAAAAGTTTGGATGATTGTAGGTTGGAGCCAAGTAAATACTGAATTAAATACTTCTAATCTACAAGATTTAATAGATGATATAGTCACATGGTCAAAAAAATATAAATTGGCACTAAATCTAGATAAATGCTTTATTATGCATTTGGGAATTAGAAACCAAAATTACCCTATATAAATGGGAACTGTTCCGCTTAAAATAACATATGAGGAAAGGATTTGGGTATAATAGTTTCTGATAATATGACATTTTCATCTCATTGCCAAAATCTAGCCCAGAAAGAAAACAGTATCCTAAATTGCATATTGAGACATATATCATCTAGAAGTAGTGGGGTTATTCTGCCCTTGTATATATCGCTTGTGAGACCGATTATGGAGTATGGAGCGCAGGTGTGGTCACCATTTAAAAAAAGGGATATTTCTCTGTTGGAGGGAGTGCAAAGGAGGGCAACAAGAGTTATCAGTGGTATGCAGGGTAAAGATTATGGGACCAGACTGAGAGATTTGAATTTGTACTCCTTGGAGGAACGTAGAAAACAAGGAGATATGTGCTTGGTATACAGAGCTTGGCAAAACAATGATTTGTGGGACGTTACAGGGCTAATATTTAATAGTTGTACATATAACACTAGATCCCACCCAATGCAATTAACAGCATCTAAATGTAATAAAGTGAGAACAACATGGTGGTTTAACCAAAGGGTGGTGGATGTATGGAATGAACTCCCCTTGGAGATTGAGGCAAGTAGATCTATGGCTGAGTTTAAATTAATATGGGACAGGAATATGTATTAGAATAGAAACTAGATAACTATGGCGAGCATATAGGACGAAAGTCCATTAGCTCAGTATCTTCCTATGAAAAAGTGGAAAGCGTATTTCAGAGAAAACACTGCACAAGAACAAGGGGGCATGACATGAGGCTGAAGGGTGGAATTCTCAGTGGTAATGTTAGGAAGTACTTTTTCACTGAAAGGGTGGTGGAGCCATGAAACAGTCTTCCAGCAGAAGTGCTGGGTTCAAAAACAGTACAGAGGTTCAAGAGTGCGTGGGATAGATATAAGGGGACCCTGGAGGTGTGCAGAGCAGGAGAGCCACAGATCAAATAGGATCTGGGGCTGCAGCAGTGAGTAGGGAAATGGGCAGACTAGGTGGGTTGTATGGTCCTTATCTGCAGACAGATTCTATGTTTCTGTGTTTCTAAAATGAATGAGGAGCACACTGTGTACAAAACAATCATGTCCATGTTCCTACCACATGAAGAGGGTGGTGCTGGTGAAGATGAAGAGCAAAGTGTTGTCAGCATAAGGAAATTGTTTTCTACCATCAAGGTGGATGAAGCAGTAATGGAGAGAGAATTCACATCTACTGACAACTCCAGTCTGGAAGACTGTGAGGGCTGCTTCCTTGATGAGGTTGAAGCATAAAAAAAGATATGCTGTTTTCCTCCTTTCCCCTCACCCAGTATAATCCTTTATTTTATGATTCACAATTCTGTTATTTTCAGCCATTTTACTGTTCCACATCCCCAACTGTGCTGCTGTTTCCTTGTGCCTAATCAATTACCTGCCTCCACCTCCTGAATGTGATGCCTACAGACAATGACTGCTCCTGCCAGCAAGACATAGCACTGCCTCCTCCTCCTCCTTCTCTTGCCTGCTTGTGTCCTGCACAGCCACAAACAGCATGGGCCACCACCCTTTACACCGCTGCAAAAATTGTCCTGACTCTAGGGAATACTATTTGGCTTGATCCTATTGTACGAATTACAAAACTCCCTGACTTAAAAAAAATTCCTATAAATTAATACAATGTTCACTCTGAGATAATATCTACTGGATTTGGGAACTGAAGATCCACATCATGTGGAGCAGCTAAAAACACTGCAGAAAATCCAGAATCGATACTGGGAATGGTAGCATCACAACTCTACTGCAGTAGTCCAATCTGGAACTGTATGACAGGATACTCAATCTGACCCTCCAGACAGACCGCTCATCAAGGCAAGACCTCAGCTCCAGCAAGGCCTGTCATTGTCTGCTGTGATGGTCACTTTCATTCTTGTTCACAGTCCTTATCCTCACTGGTGGTGGGTGACTTTCCTTTTGTCTCTCTGAAGGTTACACCATTCACAGGGATGACTGCCAAATAGCCCTCAAGAAACAGAGGAGTTATGTGATGCCTTCCTACACCATCTCAATGGCATGCACCAACCAGTAATCAGTATGGCCAGCAGCACTAATGTAATAGTATGGCCAGCAGCACTAATGTAATAGTAAGTATCATTATCATATTCTTTTTTTATCTTTTTCTTTTGTTCTCCTTTTTCACAGGTACACAGTGTGCCACAGCTGCCAAATGGAGGCTAAATCATTTCTCATTTTTATTCACAGGTGACAGGTATAGTAAAATGGGGAGTCGACAATGACTATACTGTGCGACCACCACAGTGGCTGAGTGAGGCAACATAATTTCTCTTTTTTCTTTACAGGTGAGAGGTAGAGTAAGCCGAGGCATCAACAACAGCTATACTGTGTGGCCACCACCACAGCAGATACTTGAGTAGAATCTAAATAATCTTTTTCTTGTCTTCACAGGTCTCCTGTGCTGCTATCTCATGCTCAAGTAATCAAGCAATCAACTTCTCTGCCCAGACAACACTGCAACAGAAACCTGCTAAAAATTACCTGAAATTAGACCAACAGTAACTGAAACAATTAGTCTTGCCTTCCGTGGTTGGATAGGTTGGACCTTTGCAACAACATGATTTCATCACCCTAGTGATAATATCTGAAAATAGAAAAACAGTAAGAAAAAATGGTGAATAATAAAGTGGTTACAACATCCCCAGTCAAAAAAGGAAATTAAATAAGATACTTACCTTTTCTGGTAGATCACAAAGCTGTTGAGTAGAGAAGCCTTTGATCTCATCAACCATCATCTTCTGCTTGGTAAACTACATCAACTTGACCTTGACTGCCTAGCTCTTACTTGGTTTAAGGACTACCTCATTGGTAGATCACAAAGAGTAAAATGGTCTTGATCTTGCTCATCCCTCAGACCTATAGTGCATGGCATGCTGCAGGGTTCAATTCTTGGTCTGATACTGCTCTCGCTCTTTATTAATGGACTCCCTAACTTCTGTGGTGGTACAGTGGTACAACTATGCGCAGATGACGCAGTCTTATACCATTTGTTTAACAACATGGAGAGTCTTAACCAAAGTCTCAACTCCTACTTCAATATGCTCAAAACATGGTTCTCAGCTAATCACCAAATCTTGAATACGAAAAAAAAAACAAAGCCATGTTATTCCACAATCCCTCCCATAAAATAATCAGTCCGCTCCAAAGCTGCTCATGGTCTAGCGACACTACAGAAGCAGTTAAAACTTTAAAATATCTTGGAATGCTCCTTGATGCCTCATTTTCTGTAGAACCTCATGTATTACAGCTTACTAAAACAATAAACCAAAAGCTAGGTCTCTTACCATGCCTCTGCCCCCTACTATCGGCTAACACCTGTCAAAAAATTGCCTTCACATCCTTCCTCCCTATTTTGTTATATGGAGCTCCACTCCTACTCTCAGCTCAACCCTCATCCCTTGTGCAGCTGCGTCAAATCTACCATAGGATTGGATGTTTTGCCCTAGGTGCTAACCCCAGACAGCATCACTGTGACACCCTGGATTCTCTCCTATGGCCCAGCTATGACTCTAGACTACAGTACCTTACACTATGCTTTGTGTTCAAACTAGTTAATCTCTTCAGCCCTCTGTGTCCCAGGAGAATCATGTATCACAAAGCTTACACTTGCCCTCTTAGGTCTACTTCTCTACCATTATTAGCTGTCCTGAAACCGAAGTGTCTATCAGGCAAACATTTGTTTGCCTTCTCTGCCACCTCTGCCTGGAATTCCCTTCCTCCTGCTTTACTCACCTGCACCACCCTGACTCTTTTCAAAAAAGAGCTTACTTCATATCTTCTCAAACCTCCCCACTGCATCTGTTTCAGCTCATCTCTACCTTCTCAACCATCCGCTGCTTGCATGCATTTCTCCGGATGCTAAAACAGTGGGTGGTGCATGTGTATGTAAATATGTGTATTGTAAATATGTACATACCAATGTATTAAATTCTATTTATACTACTATCTCCTTTGACTATACTCAGTGTAAAACGTAAGGTTGCCTATTTAACTATTTGATGTCTCTGTATATCCCTCGTATGCACTGTTGATTCTTTGTATTCTATAACTCACTGTATTGGTCATGTTGTATTGCACTGTAATTGCCTCCCGAGTACTCACTGAAAAAAAGATTGTATGGTCTCAGTGGGCCTACCCAGTTACCAAAATTCAAATAAAAATAAATAAATAAAGAGAACAGCAGACTGCATCTTTTCCCAATGCGAAGTACTGGAATGGCCTATTAATGTCTTCCCAGTTCGTATATCATTTTGGCATAAATGGAACTGTAAATATGGAAAGGGACAATGAACAGGTTCAAACAGATCACCTGGAGGGGTACAGCTAAGCAATCTAATTCCTTCAGAAGCTTTTTATTATTTAGCTTTTAGAGAATTTCCAGAAGTGAGAAATGTATGTATTGTGCTTAGCAGATGTGTGTGCTAAGGCATTTGACAACACAGACTCTCTGAGAGGGTGACTTAACAGCATAGTAGCAGTAGCAGCAGCAGTTTATTACCAGCATTACTGATTTCTGGTTTGGGGAGAATTTCCAGAAGTAAGAAATTTATATATTGTGCTTGGCAGTTGGTGTACTAAGGTGCTTGACAACACAGACTGTCTGAGAGGGTGTCTTAAACAGCACAGTAGCAGTGGCAGCAGCAACAGCAACAGTGTATTACCAACATTACTGATTTCTGATTTGAAGGAGACTATCCAGAAGTGGGAAATTTATATATTGTGCTTGGCAGTTGTGTGTACAAAAGTACTTGTACCAAAATTCAGCCTAGTTTGTTTTTCTGGAACATTTGCACTACTGATGTGCAGTGAAATAGAGGAAGAGCAGCCTGTGGTGGGGGAGAGTGAGATACACAGTGCAGCACCATGTAGCAGCAGTAGTTGGGAACAATTTTAGTGATAGTGTATGGACTGTACAGTTGCACAAGAAAGACAACAATAAAGTCGAACTCAGATTTTTTTTTCTTTTCAATGGATGAGAACAGAAGAATTTCAATAGAGAGAATAAAGCAGTAGCAGATATTAAGAAATATAGACAGACTGAGAAATAAAGATAGATAAACATTTTTTTCTTTTTAAGTTTTATTTCTTTTTTCGTTTTTAGGATTTAACAGCACAGCAGTAACAGAAATAAAGAAATACAGGCAGAGAGAAATAAGGATAGATGTGCAGTTTTTTTTCTAAGTTTTTTTACTTTTTTTTTAATTTTAAGGTTTAACAGATTGTAAGAGACAGATAAAAGAAAATATCTGGGTTGAAGTGCTGTGGCCTGGGGACAGAAGGTGCACTGGCACTTCCAAGTTTAGCCAAACCCTCCAGAATGGTATACTGATTTTGCAGCACCACCTCCAACAGCTCCTGCATCCCCACAATTTGCCAGTAGAGCTCCCCTACCACCCTGTGGAGCTGTTCTACTTCCACATGGGTAATAAGGGAGAAGGATCTGAGGATGGTCTCTCAGGTGCCCCCTCCTGCTGTATCCAAATCTGACTGCAGGTCCCTCTCCAAGTCCCCTCCATCTCCTCCTCCTGCACCTGTGCATCACAGCAGATACTCCTCCCACTTTTTGTGGTGCCTCCCTCTAAGGTGTGTGTGCTTCCCACCTGTCCCTAAATGGCTCCCCCATTTCCCATACTGAACAACAGTGTGACATAGTTTTCAGGTGACCACACTGTTTTTTGGTGGGGTCAATATCAAAAAAGTCCCAGATCAGGGACTTCAGCTGCTGCCAACAAGGGGAGGAGCAAGATGGTCCTGGCTGTGTCTCCTCCTGCTCATGCTGCACAGGTGGTGGTGGTGGCAATAATGGTGGTGGTACAAAAGCTGGCTGGGAGCTTCCTTGGCTATTGGTGGTGGTGGTGGTGCCATTGCCTCATGTTGTTGCTGGGGGTGTTGTGCTGTGGGGATGAGTGTGAGCTGCTGCTGTCTCCTCCTACTGCCAGTGCCATGGTCCAGATCCTCTTGATGCAAAAAGCATGTCTCCCATTTGCCTCCTGCATGTCCCTCTCCTCCTGACCACTCCCACTCATTTTAACCCCCAAGAAACAGTGTAAAAAGAGTAATAAAATGCACTAAAAGAGATGAAAAATAACACAAATAAAAATGTTCAACATAAATAGCTAAAGAACAACTAAAAAAAGACTCATAAATTGCACAGTAAAAATAAGACGTAGAACAAGCAAAAGAAAGCTGAATTTTGGGGGGTTAGGTTTTAGTATCAAAAGATCAGATTTGTCCTCTTCCACTCACTAGCTTAGACTGCAAAGTGAAACTAAGGATGTGCCAGTACATATAACAGTAACATGTGACCTGCAAGAGTTGTTTCCATGCAACCACAAGCACTTGTTTACCACTAGGCTGTAGCCTTATTTTATTAGACTTCACCTAACTGTCTTAATGGTGATGTCACTGGCGAAGTTGACATACTTCACCTGTCTTAATATTATAGCAAGGTCACCAGCGAAGTCAAAAAGGTTAATTTATAAGCTGATGGGGAAAATTTGCAAATTGGTTCTTGGAGGTGAGTTCGGTACCTTTGCCGGAACGTCACCTGCAAAATCAAATTTTACAACATTTCTAATGATGGGTGCAGTGTTTGTGGACCTAACCAAAGCTTTCAACCTAGTAGACCACTGTATACTTCTGCAAAGATTAGGTAACCTTGGAGTTAGTCCAGCAGCAATGCAATCATTCTCAAGCTATCTGCAAAATAGATCCCAAATAGTTAAACTTGGTAAGGTAAGCACAGAAGACAATACCATTAACCGTGGAGTACCTCAGGGCTCTATACTGGGCCTCCTCCTTTTCATGCTGTTTATTAATCATCTGCTCAGGACCTGTTCTACTGCTAGCTCCCTGCCTTATGCAGATGATGCTGTTGTCTACCTTTATGGGACAAAACAACTCTGATATCAAAACACCTGAGCAAAACTTCCGTGCCCTCTATAGTAGCATTGGTTCCTTAACAAAAAGCTGGCTCTGAATGTACCCAAGACTAAGACAGCATTCTTAGACTCTGCTCACAGAATTAAGCATCATTCACAAGGCCTCAATATCTCTACCAGTGATGGCACCCAGCTTGAATCAGTAGCAGATTTCAAGTACCTAGCAATAATCCTTGACCCCTGTCTAACATTTGAAACCCACCAGTGCAGTTCTGTTAAGGTTGTTCATCAAAAACTACAGCAACTCTACAATAGCCAAAGGTTATTCATGTCAAATACCAAAGTTATGATTGTGCAAAGCAGCTTTCTTCTGTTGCTGGATTATGAGGCAATTGTGATGGACACCACCCCTTAATCAGTTTGGGCACAAAAAGCTCTTTATCACAAGGTGGCCAGATTTGCCTCATCCCACAGACCCAGGTCCCATTACTGTGCCAGGCTTATGCAGCTTACTTGGTTGCAGCCAGAGCACAGAGACCAACACAACTCATGCTGGCCAATTCTGTATATAGGACTGCATGACAACATATCGCAGTGTCTAAAAGGGCTTCTCACACCTGTCAACCTCCTTTACTCCCATTCTACAGCCAATTACAGTACTTACTAGTGGCCTAACTTATGTGACTGGAGATGGGTCAGAAAGTTTCAGTTATAAGGTCCCCCCATGGAACACTTTATCTGCCCCCGTCAGGTAATTCACCTCTGCAAAGGTATTTGCTCAAAAAGCTGAAGGAGTATTTGTTAAACTTTAGTGTCTGCACCCATTTCTCATAGTTAAGCCTCTTGCATTAATAATATCTTAATGAACTGAACACTGTTGTAAAAGTGTTCTATTTTTATTTGTACAAAACATTGCATATATAATTATCTATCATGCTTCTCATGCTTCAGCCATGTTCCTGTAAATTACAAATGTTAACCTGTGTCACTTATTCTATCACCTCAGTCCTTTGTACCATGAACTATGATATTATTATTATTATTCTGCTAATCCAATGTACTTGTAGTACTCAGGTCATGCCTGAAAAAGATGTCTGGTGCCAACACACTGACCCAGTTATCAAAGTATAACTAAAAAATACATACGTACATACATAAAATAAATAAATGATTCTAGGACCACTGGGCCACCAGGGAAGATTAATAAGGAATGGTATAAAGTATATACATATTGGCATGGCCATGAAAATACAACAGAAGGAGGATGAGGAAATAAAGCAGTTATGCAGTATGGGGTATGCGTGGTCAATGCCATGCACCCTGCTCCTAGTGTTGTGCCATGGGTCAATCCCAACAGCTGTCTCAGTCCAGTATGCTCACCAATATCTCAACAAGTAGTTCATATAACAGTAAGCTACACAATTGTCACAGGGGAATCTACCCCTGAGATAGCAGCACTAATTATTGTATGCCAGTTTCAATTGTTGGCATTACAAAATGATAGGATGCACATTACACCCACAAGTAGTACTTCTCTCCACTGGAAAGGGGTATAGGGCCTATGTTATCTCAGTTCCAGGAAAAGAATGCATCTGCTTCATGATCTTATTTATTTAGGTCACAGTGAGCCCAAAATAGAAAAGCAGTTTAAAAGACAAGATCATCAGTGTAAAAACATTGTAGCATCATTTACTTCTGAAGGCACTGGCAACAAAGGAATATCCAAAGAATTAATAGGAGAGCAGAATTCAAGCTTCTTATAACTTCAATGGGCTTATGTGCTTGTATGCTGTTCCTCTAAATACCCAGGCAGATGTATATTCACTTCCATTAACTCACACACAGTCTGGACCATGTGTACCTAGGTAGCCTAAGTCACCGATATGAGTGTATGTGGCAGCTAGACTTCAATTTTACTCTCTTAATTCTATGGAAATACCTAATGCCATAAAAGTCAATATTGCAAAGCATCATGGGAAGCACATGTGCTGTGATTTGCAAATATTTCCCATGATGCCTTGCATTAGTAGGGCATGTGTAAATTGTTCTAATATATACCATACTGTAAGTCCTTATATGCAATCTCTATGGGGGGGGGGACGCTTGGGTAGGCAGGGTTAGATGAAGTCACACAAATGTAGTCCATTATGGAAGGGTATATTTTCCACTTCCGTCCAGTCAGAGCAGTACTCCTTTTGACCCTATTAAACTTCCTGGCTATGCCAAGCAGCTTTAAAAATGGGTACCATCTGTATAACACTGGAAACCCAGATAATACTTTCTGCCTAACCCCAGGAGGTAGCATGGACACAGTGAACACAATATGAGACAGGACTGGACCCTGAGGAATTACAGCTGATCAATGTCAGCTGACAATTGGACCATGACTGAGTGCCTGAAACTCTACAGAGGTCTAGCTGGAATGATGCTCTCTTGGTACAGGTATTTCCTTATACATCAGGAGCAGTGTGCTGCTGTAGGTAGATTCTCTACTTCCATGTTCAAAGCTGCAGAATAATCATCGACCACAAGCACAGACAGCTCCCATCTGTCTCTGGCCATAAGGAAAGCAGTCAGCACTCTTACCAGTGTCATCTCAGTACTACGATATGGTCTAAACCCAAACAGAACTTCTTGTATATGTTAAAATGCCCCCACGTGGTTCTTGAGCTCCACCAGCACTTCCTTTTCCAGCACCTTTTCAAGGAAAGGGAGTTTGGAAAAACAGGATTAAACTTTTCCTGAACCTTGGGATTTACGAATGAAGTCATATGGTGAGGGTACTACATAGATTCCTTTAGTTGTACTGGAAACTAGTTCCCAGCCAAAGAAGTGTTAATGATTTTTGACAAGCAGAGGAATCAGAAGATCACAGCACTGTAACAGGTCAGGTAGGAATCAGGTTGAGGACACAGGTGGTGAAATGCAAAGCAGACAGCAGGCAGAGAACAACATTCAGTGCAACTGGTTTAAACTAAGCCAGGAGTAATGAAATGGAAATTACTGCATGGTGGGAACTCATTAGATTAGTGGAGCAAATCTCATTCTCTCAACCCTGTCATTAAAAACCTGGCTAAATGCTCTATTCCTCTCAGTTGATGTTACCACTCACAGATAAAAAGGGGAGGCATGTGGCTCTATCAAGTAGCTATGAAGAAAAGAGTTTATCTCAGTGACATCACAGGGCCTTGATTCATCTTACTATGATAATTGATGATGTTTTAGTTGTTCCATTCTAGCAGATGATTCTGGGTCATTGCTTTCTTTCTGCTTCCTTCCTTCCTTCCTTTATTTATTTATTTATTTATTTATGTATTTATTTATGTATTTATTTAACTCTTCAGAAATACCTTTGAGCTTGGAACTCATTTACAAAGGTTCCACATCAAGAGACAAGAAAACAGTTACATTGGCATAATTTACAGAGACAAGGATTCAAGTATCTAATGAAGGACACTAGCTGGACAAGACAGTTGCTAAGTAACTAGTAACAAGTAGTTGCTAATTACATGTCTAAGAGGTATCAAAAGCTGCTTTGTCACCAGGCTTTGTCACTTGAATTGGTTACTGTTTCTTTAATAATGGTTGCCAGTAAAGGAGGGAAATTGAGAGGTATGGGAGCAGGAGAGCAACAGGTGAAAGGAGAAGGGAAGGTATGTTTGAGGTTAGGGCAGGTTAGAGTGGTGAGATAGTAGAAGGGGAGAGGAGAGGAGGGGGTAAGAGCTGGGTATGAGTCCCAGTGCTGGTTTGGAATGATTGGATCTTCAGCCAAGCATGAGAGGGGCAGGAACGAGCATGTATAAGAATAAGAACTAGTTCATGAGGGCATTTTTGTCCTTTGGAAAGGAGTTAGAGAGTCAACGTAGCCCACCATGGTGTACTTATGGGGTCATCAAGTGCCTCTCAGAGGGGTGGAAGTACAGGTTGCATGTCTACATTCACAAGTTCTAGTGTTAACTAGAAATTGCTTCGGGTCAAGTTTAAAGGTTTGGAAGTTCTTGGTGTTGTTTACTTTGACCAAGAGCTCATTTAGCCAGAGGGGAACCCTATAAGCGAATGAGCACTGGCCAAGAGATGCCTTCCTGAAGGGCAGGCTGAGTGTGCATATAACCGTGCCCCTTGTGTAATGTTGTGAGTGAGATGGTTGGATGACTTGGAGAATGCAGGGGGATGATAGGCCTAGTTGGGATGTTTTATCTAGTAAACAAGTTTGTAATTGGATCCTGTCTCTAAGGTTAAGCCAGTTAGTTTGTTTATACAGGGCGCATATGTGAGTGAGTTTATCTGCCCCAAGGACTAGCCTGCATGATTTAAGTGCCATAGCCACACATTTTATGGCTGTTTCTGAGGCAGCACAATACACTACCAGGCCGTAATCAATCATAGATAGGATTGAGTTGGCAATGGAGAGGTGGAGGGCTGTGGGTGTAAGGTATTGTCGGTATCTAAATTGGACACTAAGTCTGATGTTGACTGATTTTACTACCTGTTCAATGTGCTTCAAGAAGGATAGGGTGTTGTCTATCAGGACCCCAAGGTACTTAACACAGTTGACTTGTTCCAGGGGGACTGCCTTGTTGTTGGTGATAGTGAGTACTGGGTTTCTTATCTTGTGCTGGTGGCTTGAGATGACCATGGTTATCGTCTTTTTATAGTTGAGGAGTAACTTTTGTTTGTAAAACCAGTCCTCAAGTTGGTGAAAGGTAATCTGGAATCCTGTTGGAGTTGAGAAAGCTATGAGTGGCAATTTATGATGACTGCATCATCAGCATACAGTATGATTTTGCTAGTACAGGCTTCAGGAAGTGCATTTAGAAATAAACTAAAAAGTAGCGGACCAAGTACGGACTCTTGGGGAAGTCCCAGGGAGACTTTTCTAGTGGTGGAGACAGCAGCCCCTATTTTTTATGTTCTGAGATATATGGGAGAGACAGTCATGGAACCAATCTATAGAGGTACTTGATAGGCCTAGAGATTGCAACTGCTGTGTAAGAAGTAAGTGGTTGACCAGATCGAATGCTTTGGTAAGGTCAATAAAAATTGATGCCACAAGCTTTCCTCCATCCAGGGCCTTGTGCACAAAGTCAGAGAATTCAATCAAGGCTGTTGATGTGCTATGGCTCTTCCTGAAGCCATGCTGTTGGGTGCATTGAAGATTGTATTTTTGCAGATAATCAGAGATTTGGTCAGCCACTATTCTCTCCTGCACTTTTGAGAGGGGGGAGGGGATCGAGATAAGTCTATAGTTAGAGGTGCTTGAGCAATTCCCACTTTTGTGAATGGGGTAACTAGAGCAAGTTTCCAGCTGAGGGGAATTTAGCCAGTGTGAGGGATTTATTAAATATTACTGTGTTGAGTGCAATCAATTCTTCCAAGGTGAGAGCAACTATTTTCATGTCTAATTTATTGCTGCCCTGCCTGGTTTTACAGAGTACCTTTATTTCAGGGCATCCTTGATGGAGACGCATTTGAAATACAAGTTTGGGTGCTTGCTATCCTTGTAGACAGGGGTTCAGTTAATTTATTGTCCATGGAAGTCTAAAACTTCCCGGAGTCGAAATCTGGAAGTCATTTCAATTTTTTGGAAGTCAAAATACTTCCAGGATCCCACTTTTGGAAGTCAGTATTCTAGGATGGACACATTTAAGGATGTTAATATAATAAATTTGTGGTAAAATACAATTTCTTTCAGAAAAATCCATAATTTCGGACCTCCATGCCTTCAATTTTGGAAGTCATCTAAATTTTTTTTTTCATCTGGAAGTCAATGACTTCCTCCCTCTTTATTTGGGAAGTTTTTGCCTTGTTTTTGGAAGTGAAATACTCCCAAAATGAGGTTAACTGAAACTCTGCTTGTAGAGGGTGGGGTGAGGAGGTTCAGAAGCATTAAGATAGTCTGAGGGGAATACAGAGCTAAGGTCTGTAAAAGCTGTATTAAAGGAGTCAGCAATGGTAAGCAAGTCTTGGGTGGTAGTTTCATTTATGTTGAGCACTGTAGGATGCTTTTTATCTTCCTTCCCTAGTAGCTCCCTTATGCTCCCCTCAAATCTCCTACCATCCCCCAAAGACCTCTCCAGTTAGTTCTTGTAGAACTTTGCTTTGGTAAACCTTAAAAGGTTTGTACACTAATTTCTGGTCACCCTATATCTCTGATAATCACTGTTCTTGCTGGTGTCCTTAGCCCTGTACCACAATTTGTCCTGGTCCCTCATTAGTTCAAGCAGATCCCTGGTGACCCAACCATTACAGGATCCCCAGGTTTTCCTCCTTCTGACTTGAGGCAAATATGTCACAAGTTGCATTGAACTTGTCTATAAAGAACTATAAAGCAAGGTCTGTGTCCTAGAGTTTGTCCAGTGGTGTCATCGATTTGGGCTAGCACTGCCTTAAAAGAATTAAGCAGGCCACTCTTGAGGACCCTACTTTCTACCAAGGTAGGTGCAGCTTTCTTCATTTTATTTGTCCCGAGGCAGGTGACAGACGAGTGGTCACTTAGGGAGTCTGGGCAAACTGTGACCCTCACTGTCCTTAACTGGCAGCTGGCTAGGATCCAGTCTAAGAGTGGTAGGTAGGTAGGTAAATTTTATTGTAGGACAAGTTATGGCATATACAAATATAATAAAAAGACTTAAAAATTGTTTAACATCAATAAATATCACATTGTCTCATTTATAATACATTTAGCAGAATCATTTTTATATAAAAACTCACTTGATAACCTTTCCAATGTTGCACTTTAGTCTTATAAATGGTTCCATTATTGCCATTTCTAGATCTGGTAAACAAACCCCATCTTTGGGTTTATCTGTTTTATTATCTTAGCTAGTTTTCTTGAGTAGTACCACTATTTATCATCAGTAAATGAAACTTATCTTTCTCTATCACTTTAAAAAATGATGTCACATGTTCCAGTATTCTTGTTGAGTTAGAATTCAGCAAATATGTTACTAGATTCTCTGTATTCATCTGGAGTTGTCCCAGAATATCACCCAGTATTTTTTCTTGGTCTCTCATACAACGGACAAAGTATAAGCAAATGTTTGATACTATCACTACCTGTACCACATTTGCACTTGCGGTTGGAACTATCTTTTCTCATAATTGATTCCTTACGTTCAGTCATATAGTATTCAAATCTATATTTTGCAAAGATTTGTCTGTGCCAGGGATTTTTTAATTGATTCAGATATTGTTCAAATCCAAGATGCAATTTGTTCTGTGCCATCCAGCCACTTATCTTATAAGTTGCACACTTCTGTAAATCTTTTTGTCTGTATATGTCTCTTATCATATTGTTAACTTTTATGATTATCTCTTCAAATGGTCTAATTAGTCAGTCTGTTATATTTTGTAATAGGCCAAATAGCTTGATTATTCTTTCCACAATCATTATTGACTGGAAGGTAATATTAATACTTTGATATTTTAGTGCTTTGTTCAAACACATTCTAGGTACTCTTGTCAAGTTCATGCCCTATACTTTGATCCAGTAAAGGACCTGTCTTTCTTTAGTAAGACATTCCAAAGATAGTTGTCCTAGTTCTGCTCATATTAATGCTGTAGGTGCATCAATCTAAGAGTGTGCTTTTGCCACTTTTATAATTATGTCTAGTGGGTTCAGTTACCAATTGTGAGATGTACAGTCTAGTAACCAGGTCCTTCTGAGGATCAGTCTCTTTGCTGAGCCAATTAAGATTGAAGTCACCTGTTATGATGACTTCGCTGTTCAATTTAAGCTGGTTGCTAAGCTCAATAACCTTTTCAAGCCCCTATTTTGCCCTCCTAGGAGGTAAGTATACTGAGGCTATTGTGAAGGACTTCTGTTGCGTGTCGAGAATGAGCTTTATAGCTAGCAATTCATGGTCACCAGAGCTCCCAGTTAAGGGGAGCAGTCACCCTTGGATAGTATCCCTGACATAGATAAGGCCCTCCCCCTCCCTTTTACCAGTCCCATCTTGTCTGTACGCTGCATATCTTTGTAATGAAATTGCGTTATCCTTGATTTTTGGAGTTAGCCAAGTTTCAGTGGGACAGATGATGATGGAGTATGCATGTGAGTCCACACCTGAAACTGTGCACATTTTGACAATAGGCTCCCAATGTTCATAAATGCTATCTTCAGCCCATGTTGTTTTTTTCCAACCTTAGACTGTGAGTTTGATGCTAGTTCCCTGATAGCAATAGTAGAATTAGTATTGTCTTTTTTTCCTGTGAAACTAATATGTATCTTAGTCTTAACCCTCTTCTGATTAGGTTTGAGTGATTTTGGTCACTGTGAATTTATAGGGAGAGTCGGGGTATGGTGGTTGTAATAAAGCTGTCCCCATGTGTTTGTTGCTTTTCTATTGTTGGGGTAGAGTGTAGGAGGCATATAAACAAGGCTTACCCTGGTGCATCCCTTGTGGGATCCTGAGTGCTTCATTATGAGCTAAAACAGTGTACTGTATTCCTTGTGTGCACTCTGTGAGCTGATGAGCCAAGGGGGTAACACCTATAAGAAGCAAGAAGTGCACCACAATTAGGGGGTACACCATTGTGCTGTCAGGCTTAGTGATATGCTATTAGTAACCCTGTTCCTTGCAGGCAACTTACAGGAGTTACTATACAATTTCCTGGCTAAATGCATGCCTAACAGGTGGGTAAACAGACGTCAAATAGCATTTTTATTTTTGAACTCCAATCATTAGAACTCAGGGGGAATAAGTCAGCCTACCGTTTACCAGGTTATGCCAGTGGAATTCAACCAGCCAGATAGTTTAGCCAGATTTTATAGTCATTGCTCTGACTACTACTTGGGATTGCCTCTGTCCCAATTATACCTGTTCGCAGGATTAGTTGTGAGTTTAGTATGTGGATGTTGGGACGTCTATGATTATCTCTACACTATTCTGAATGAATTGTTTCTCTGGGTAGTGGTTATTGAGTACTGATGTAGTTTTAGGTCTGCAGAGGAAAAATTAGCGTTTTTTTTTTTTGCACCTGAGTGGCGTTCCCTACTTTAGGTGTACTTTAAATTGGCTAGAAAGAGAGCGTGCTTCTCTGTGTGAGAACCACTTTATTTCAGTATCAGCTTTTCAGTTATTAGAATTGTCCAAGTTCTGCTGCTGAGAAACCAGTGCCCTCTATGGGTGTATCCCTATAGGCTGCAGATGGGAAAGTAGGGACTTAGTTACATGACCATCTATAGCTATACAAGAGAGATCAGCAAAAGAAGAAGTTGGGAGCAGGTTGGGAAATAATCTGTAAAGTTCAGTGGCTCCAGAAGGTGACTATTTATTTATTTATTTATTTGAGTTTTGGTGACCAGGTAGGACCACTGAGACAATTACAGTCCCTTTTTCAGGGTCCACCCGGGGTAGTAAATGGTACAGTAAAGCAGAACAACTGTTTAGAGAGTCAGTGTAGTACAGTATCAAACTTGACATGCATTGTACAGTGGATACAATAATGCAGAATTGGTCATGAACACAATATCTACATACCTATAAATTCTATATACATCAGGACTAAACTATACATAAGCAATTAATGTCTCATTTGAGCATGAAGAAAGGGAAGAGGAGGGCTGTCAATTATTAGTGACTGATCAGGAAGGGGAGGGGAGAGGAAGGGGGAGCGGGGGTAGGGGTTAGTGGTCAGGTGAGGTAGGGGAAGTTAACAGCTTCAGCAGAAGCAGGAGGGAGGAGCTGCAAGGGAGGCATGCAGATTTGACTTGAATAGAGCAAGAAAGGGACTAGTCAGGATGTGGGGAGGGAGGGAGTTCCAGTCAGAGACAGCAGCAAAAGAGACGGACCTCCTGGTGAGGGATAGATGTAGATTGGGAGGACTAGCAGGGGAAGGGGGGAGGAGTGGATGGTGCGAGGTGCATGCTGGAGGCATATCAAATCTCTAGTTGGGCTTGAATGAGCCCGCAGCTCAATGTAGCAGCCCTGATCAGGAGCTTCTGAGCAAGCTAGAGGAGCCTGGAGGAGGAGAATAAAAAAGAAAGGTTGGGCAGTAATCAAATGCCTAATGTTGTTAGAACTGAACACTTAAACCTGCCCATCTTGCCAGGACATTTTGCTAGACATTTTTATTGACTTCTTCATCTGGTGGAAGTAGGTGAGGCATTAAACTTTGTTATTAACACTGCTGTGACTGTACATGTGCTGCATTTTCCTGGACATGTGAATCTTTACAGTACTCAAACAAGTTGTATCAAGTGATACTTACATATTGCTTTGTATGCATTGGGATGCATTGTTGGGGATAGCTTTTTAACTGTCTGTTGTGTGACTGAGAGTTTGTTTGTGAGATTCGGGTGGAGAGGGTGGTTTGTTGTGATTTGGTGGAGATTTGGGTTTATTTTAGTTAATTTAGTTTTGAAAGCAGTATGTGCTTTCATTCTGCCTCTTGTAGGCACCCCCCCCCCGGACCACCTGCAACAGCTGTGCCTCTTTCAGGAATACCCATTTGATCTGACAGCTGCTGTCAATATGGATCTAGGATTCCTCTGGGGGGGCAATAATCATGGATGGTGTCCAGGGTGAATGCTGGTGAGAGAAAGATTGGGGGCATGAAGTCAAGGAGATGTCCTGGGAAGAACTGGAACCGGGATAAAGGTCCTCCCTTCCTAATTTGTATACCCAGGGCTCTGCTTATTGTCAGTAGGTAGGTGGTAATCAGATCAGCTGACTTGGTTTCTCCCCTTTGGGTCCTTTTCTGTAACACAAGGTCACTGAGCAATGAAACCAAAGTGACTGAGGTTTTCATCAGGGACTCATCGGCTGACTGTATATGCATCATGGAGACTTGGTTGGGCAATACCCCCAGCCTGGAATTGGAGACATCTATCCTGGTCAGGTATTCTGTGGTGCATTGCTTGAATTGGGACTGCAGGGGTTGGAGGGTGGGAAGTCATTTGTTTTACATTCACATTGGGACTTAAGGCATACTCCATGAGAGTGATCAGGTTATTTGAATGCATGGTTCAATGTGCTTATGCAACTGGATTAGATATGTGATAATGCTTGTGTAACTTGATTACTTTTGTGGCTTTCCGCCTTTCCATCCATGGGATATACCACCCTGAAAGGGTACGGTGCAAAGAATCCCAGAGGAGGGTTCCCCCCACAGGTGCTGGAAATGAATGCATTGGCTAAAAGTAGGTTAGGAAGAAGCCCACGGGTAAGAGAGACAAGCTGCTGGAGGAGGAGGGGGTGGATGGTGAGCAATGAAAAGCAGAATCTGGAAGGTCCAGGATGAGTGGCGTTTAGAGGTCGATGGAGGAGTGACGTTTTTGCTCCGCCCATTGAACCTCGGGCTTAAAGCCCTCCCATTCAATGTGCTTATGCAACTGGATAAGATATGTGATAATGCTTGTGTAACTTGATTACTTATGTGGCTTTCTACCTCTCTATCCGTGGGATTTACCCCCCCTACAGGTGCCAGAAATGAATGTGTCAGCTAAAGGTAGGTTAGGAAGAAGCCCAAAAAGAATACCCAAAGATGTTGAGCATCAAAGAGGTAAGGAAGATAGACGAATTCTATGGAGAGAAGGGCTAACTTCCTAAGGAAAGAGGGGAAAGCTGAGCCACCATCCGCCTCCATCCAACAGCAGAACCTAACTAACTAACTAATGAGAAGAAAATCACTAACTATAACTAATATTATGACCATTGGCACAGAGGAGAGGAAAAACCCCCTTTGAGGAGGAAACTTCTAGGGATCCAAGGCCTAGGTCACCTTCTCTCCAGGCTGATGACATTTGGATTGAGGATGTATATTTTTGAAAGAAAGGGTTCGGTAACTAGAGGGCTATGAGTAGTGAGGGTGATAATGGAATATGGAAGATCCTTAAAAGAAAGGTCAGATCGAAGATGGAACATGAGGCTGCACACAGATTGAGTGCAAACATGAGGCAAACTGAATACTGATGGTGATGATCACCGCAGGAGGTAGGCAGGTCGATGAGGTAGCCTAAGATCTGATAATGGGTATGATCAATTGAGTGAGGCGAGGAAGTAGATATTGAGGTTGATAAGGCATGGTTATGCAATGTGAACGATTAGATCCTGTTATTGTGGTTAATGAGTAGCATCAGAGTCAATGATTGAATGCTCAAGGGAACGATGGAACTAAAACCTTGCTAGACCTAGATAGGGTATGCTCGAGTAGTCAAAGAGATATGGTAGATCAAGGAGCAAGGATGGGAGTAAATCCATGTATGAGTTAGAGCAGTAATGGGTATCTATATGAGTTCATGATGATATTCCAGATGAGCCAAAGAGGAGACAAATAATACTGCAGACTTGCTTGATGGAGTGGTGCGCTTGATTGAGCGAAGCAAGTGAGCAAGCACTGAGGTTGAAGAGGCATGCTTAATAATACGATGTAAACAATTAGGCTCTGAACGATTAGACCCTGAGGTTGTAATCGATGATGTAATACAGAATTAGATGATAGGACTGTTAGGGTAAGTGATGTAAATAGATAAGATTTTAGGTAATGCTGAGTAAACGATGACTGGATTATGAATTTGATATGACTGTAGTTATGAACTCGATACATGTGACATGATGGCCATGGCTGATAGGTGGAATAGGAATTATGGTAGGAACACCCAAAAGGAATATCGAAAGTATACCAATAGCAGAGGGAAGCCTGGAAATCTGAAACTGAACTGGAAGAGTAGGACGCAGGAAAGAACTGGAAATGAACTGGCATGAAGGAAGTAAGGAATTAGGCACCGTGAAAGAAGGTAGATTCCGATGGGATGAAGAAAGATCCAGAACCAGAGGTAACTCAAGTGAAGTGATCAAGGATCGAAAACCGGATGAGGTACGAAGAGGAGTGATCTGAGATGGACGAGAGCAAAGATGAGTGAATTGAAGAGTGCAGGGAAGCCATTATGGCTGAATCCTGAAGAACCGCTACGGAACTGGAAGAAGAGGAGATGGGAATGAACAAGAAAGAACATGAACAAAGGTATCAGGCTCTATGGAACGATACAGACAATGATGCTTCTAGAAAGGAGACAGACACCTAGGCCAGGAAGGTGTATCAGGAACCAGACAGTTGGCAAACCAGAGGGCAAGCACAGGACGGTGATCGAGGGGAGTCAAATTGGACAAAATGCGAGGAGGAGGGAAGCCAAAGTGGAAGAATCCATGACTGTCAAGACAAGAATAAGCACTAGGCTGAGGAAGGGCACAGGAACGGATGAGGCTGGAAGAGCGATGGATGCCAGGAATGCATGTACTAGAGAGGAGGTATGAAAGGATGAAGGATGATATGGTAGGCAACAGGGTAACATAGGACCCAGCTGGTACGGGAGGAGAACTGCATGGGGGTGAGTCGGATAAGGTGGTACACGGGTCAGGAAAGGCATGGCCAGACAGAGCAAGGGAACAGCATAAATTGGGCAGCAAACCAGGCTAAGGCATGCCTAGAGAGGATTGAATGAGATGAACAGGTTGAGGCCAGGCATTACAGAGCTGAGTGGCAAAGGATATGAAGGATCATTGATGAAGGGATCGACGACAGACTACATGGAGCAAGTAGACTCCATGAAGGAGGAAGGCTCTGCAAGGGGGTAGGAGCATAAGCTGGATGAGGTGGCACTTAGGCCCGAATCAATGGAAGGTCAGATGGGGTCAGCTACGTGACCGAGTAGACTTCTTGAAAGGAGGCAGAGCCAGTAATGCATACAGTGATGAGATGAAATAGGCTCCACGAAATGAGGTAGATTAGGAAATGAATGTGAAAGAAACATGAATGATAGTGGATATCAGCCGGCCAGCCCCTAGCAAGGGGTGACTGACAGGAAGGTATAGCTAGGAATGGGGACAGAATTGAATCAAAGTGATTGACACCATAGGCTAGAGGGAGGCAGCCAAGGCATATTGACAGAGTGATGGACAGAGATGAGCAGATTGAGGCGAGATATGGTGGAAAGCAAGCAAATCGGATGATAATGAGAGAAACCATAACTGGGGCAAATCCATAACAGCTGATGATGGACTATATCCAGGAAGGGAGGCTCGATGAGATACGAAATGGGTAATGAGTACTGGAGTCAGGGACCGGATACAGGGGCAGGAGGCTGCGGATCGAGGAGGTGGCATAGGAAGTGTGATTGGCACGCCCAAAAGAATCATCCATTGCAGGGCAGACAGAGCTATTTGGGAGGAAAAAAGGTGCTAGGACAAGGAAGGGAAATTAGGAAACGGATGAGATACAATGATGAAGGGAAGCCCAGGAGCAGGTACAGGAAAGCAAGGTATGAAATGACAAAGGATGAGGGAGGTTCAAAGTGGTACACGGAGATCGAGGCAGGTCGAAGAAGCACTGGACATATGGGCAAAGAGCAGAACATGTGGAATGAACAAAGAAAAGAGACATGGCAGGTGGGAAGGGTATAACAGGATGAGGTACATCGATGGTACAAGAAGGAGCATAGACAACAATATTGTACAAGAAATGTAGCGAAGTGCAAAGAAAAGATGAGGTCGATGTGCGCACTTACAGACAGGAAAAGAAGAATCTCAGTGCCGTCATTCTGCTAATGTACACTAGCACTTGGTACAGAACATCTCTAAAGTAGCCTTGAAACAAAACTAAGAAAAAAGAGCTGGCCCCAGCACAGCTCAAGCTGGAAAAGAAGTTATGTGAATTGATTGAGGAAGAGGCCAATGTTGTCGTGTTCTTGCGTACCCTAGGATGGCCAGACGGAAGTGGAAGAGGAGGAAACAGGTATTAGAAGGAGACAGAAATGATGGTTCGAAGGCAGGATGAGTAAGTAGGTTCCTCAAAAGGAAAGCACGAGAGTAGCGGAGCTAGATGAAGGCAGCCAAGGTGAGCTAACCGGTCAGCCAAGGCAGATGGTTGAATGATGGAAACTGAGGAGCAGGTCAGTGAGAGCCTGCACAGAGAAAGGATAGGGATGCTCAAAATAATATCGAGCACAGACCAGTCGGTGACTGAGGAGGAGGAAGGCAACAAGTGGAATTGATGGGGTAGACACCCCTGATTTGGTGGAGAAAGGCAGCGAGAAGAAATTAAAGGAACCATGAGGGAAGGTACAGGAGCCATGAAAGGAATGCCCCAACTAAATATTTAATACAGGCAATGAAATGCCTGAAGCAGATCAGAGATGGCGTACAGTGCCACCTACTGGGCAGGAAGAGAACGAGCTTGAGAAAGAGTATGAATCCCCCATAATAATATAGAAGGAATTGTGACAGACTGGGAAACCAAAGAGCCAGGTAGAGCCGAGCAAGTGTACAAACGAGAAAATGTCAAGAGTCCGAGCCATAAGCCATTCAAAATTAAAATAATGTTTTGTTTTTTTTTATGTTAATCCCAACACTTAACACCAAGACAGCACAAAAAGCCAGCCAGTCAGCTCAGTCAGTATTTAAGCAATAAGCCACAAGGGGGTGTGGGTTATCGGGGGATTTACTATGGCTGGAGTGGTTTGCCCATGAGGCGCAGCTGAGTGGGTAAATCTACGCCAGCTATGGTAATCCCCAACTCGTCCCTGAGTGCTTTATTACTGATCTCTCAAGTACTACTGTTTTTTATTATTTAAAAAAAACAGTACTTATAAATCTTAAATAAGCGACTCAGTTGTAGAGCAGTCAGTGTTTTTGTTTACTTTACCCTGATGTACGGAGCTGCTGTTTTACAGTCTCCACTTAGCAGAGAAACAAGATGGCAGACGGAGTTCCTTGATTTTTGCCGTCGGCTTGCTTTTTTTGAACATGCGGCTGGCTGGCACCTTTTGCTGTGATTATCGGTAGATAATCAACGCAGCTAAGGTGCCAGCCTGCCTATCTGATTGGTCGGTGTCTAAGGTACTTGGTATAATAAAGATTTTAGCTGGACAAAGAACTCAAAATACCACATGCTGCTATGATTTCAGTAAGCAAGCTTGAGACCCGAATATTATATTTGTTTTGTCAGGGCTGCCGAGGAAAACTGCTGCAGTTTTACAGTATTAACAGCTTTTTGGGCAGATCAATCGTGTGTAAGAAAACACACCAGTGTGGTTCGATTTATAGTGTGTATCCTGTTGGATGCACAGTAGTGTAGTGGCATCTAGCATGTGCTAGTCAATAATTTAAATAACTAATAAGAGATTGAATTTGGCTAGTCACACTACCTCAATATTCATTTCTCCTTGGTTGAGAATAACCAGATCTACCAGGTGGCTCAATTACCAACGAATGTTAGGGACACAAAGTTAAAGGTTCTGCATCTGATCTAGAAATTAGTAAAAAAAATACCAAAGGACACTAAAGGATTCATAAGTGGGATACTCGTAGGCTTCCATGTAACAGCAAACACAATATATGTAAGATCAATATACATGGCAGCAGCTTGTGTGCGGAGTTTGATAGTAGTAGACAGCCACTTCATTTGGCATGATGGAATGCAATCGCATACATACTGCAAGACTATCCCCGGCAGCTCAGGAGGAGGAAGCAGGGGAGGGAGGAGGAGGAGGAGGAGGAGGAGGAGGTGGTCGTGGTGGCGGACCGAAGGGGGGGGAACGAGCGTGGCATGCCCGACGATGGCTCCTGGGGGCAGCGGTAAATCTCCACCACAAGATTACCAGAACTGTTCTGAGTATCGGTTGCAGCCCAGACAAAAGATTCCCATGAAGCGAGCGAGAAGAGAGAGCAGTAGCAGATGTGGCACGGAGGTGCACTCACTCACTCCTGCTCGCTGATTCACACATCTGAAGTAGTCTCCAGTGCAACAGCAAAAGATTGCAAATGACAGGAATTGAGTTGAAGAATGAGAAGAGACAGGACTGGGAAATGGAGAAGGGTGAGACATGCACAGGCAGACGGAGGCAGCTGCTCAAACAGGGAAAAAAACAGGCAGGAGAAGTGAGAAAATAAGCAGAAATCCAGATTGAGGGGATGTAGAGCAGCACCTCCAGCTGCAACGACGAAAACAAATCCTGGGAGAGTCCAGGATGAGTGTCGTTTTGAAGTCGATGGAGGAGTAACGTTGTTGCTCTGCCCATTGAACCTCAGACTTAAAGCCCTCCCATTGTTAGGGGTGGGCCAAGTGCCAGTTGCAGGATTATTCTCAAGTACAGGCATTATGAGCATGGGAATTAATTCCTTCAGTACTGGCCACCTTCATGGTCAATCTGGTATGGGAGTCCCCCAGATTACTAGTTCTGGGGAACTTTAACATCTGGGTCAACAATGAATCCTTTCAGTCTGAAGAACAGTTCTTCCTGTTAATGTCTTCATTGGGCCTAGCACAAGTAGATACCACTGCTACCCATTATCAGCACCACACCTTGGTCTTCTCTCTATAACGTGATATTTGCAATATCAGGGATAACCAAGTCATTAGGGTAGCTCATCATGCCGTGCTGTTTCTCTGAATGGCTCCCCATTTTAATACCCTCTTTTGGTGATGGTCCAATACTATCCTAAACATAATCTGTAGCCTAGCAAACTCCTGTTGGTATTAGACATCTTAATCATGATGACAGTGTTTACCAGGGGACTTTAGGGGCCATGGGGAGTTATAATATGACTGTGGGTCTGCTCCTGATGTCTTGGTACCTTACCTGGTCCATCAAATTGACCTTCCACAACAGCTTTCCATGGTTTTGTGATGAGCTCAGGAAGCTGACAACAGGGATAAAAATTGGAGCATTCTTGGTGAAGGTGCCGATCAATGGGGGACAGATAAGTGCAGAGGACTTAATAAGAAGAGTATTGATAGGAAATAATTTAAAAAAAAGACTGAGTTTCTGTCAAGGATGATTTCTGTGGGTGAAACATCACCTGGCTCAACTCAGAGTGGTATATAGATAGACTTGAGCAATCTGCCTTCTTTGGGAGAGGGGGATTTTGTCCAGTTCTGAATGGGGAGCTGCTCCAGGTGATCTCAGTGCTGTGACCCCCTTACTTTTTGTTGTATTCAGGGCCTACCTGGCTGCTTATCAGTTGTGGTGAGACCCTGGGTCCAGTCATCTCAGAGATTGTCAGATGCTTTCATGAGGAAAGGGGTTTCCCCAGTGCCCTTAAAAAAGGAGTGAGAAAATGCATGAAGAAACCACCTTACAGCCTGACATTCCGTTAAATTATAGACCTGTCTTGAACCTTCCCTTGTTGGGAAAGGTGGTCAAAAAGGTGATGACAACATAGCTGGAGGCTCACCTGGAAAGATCTGACATATATAAGACTCTCCAGGCAGGGTTTTGACCTTTTCACAACACACAGACTGCTCTCATCAATGTTCTCCATGATCTTCTCACAGGGAGGAATCAATGGCATCAGTAAAGCTTGGTACTTCTTGAGCTCCCATTGGCATCTCACACAGTGGAGTATAAGGTGCTACTGAAAAACTCAACATGCAGTGTGTCTCACTGGCACTGTTCTGTACTGTACTGCTTTGAGTCTTACTTCTTGCTAAGGGCACAGCAAGTAGTTCTAGGTAATTTCATGTTTGCAACAGTGTTGCTCAACTGGAGTGTGCCACAAGGTTCAGTCATGGCTCTCATGTTACTCACAACATGCTTGCTGCTGCTAGGTGAGATTGTAACACAGTATGGGTTGGAGTTTCACTATGTGGATGATGCTCAGCTATCCTGTCTTGTTCACCAGATGGGGTTAAAGCTGACCCTGTGCTGTGCCACTGTCTTAAAGAAATCAGAGACTGGATGGCCTCCAGTTGGCTGAGCCGCAAACGGGTAAGAATGAGGTAATGACTGTTGAACCAGGTTCTCATGGATCAGCCATGACAGGGAGTGATGACACGTTGTCATCTTTAAATGGCATCACACTTCAAGCTGTGGATACAGTTAAAAATCTAGGGGCCACTATGGACTACAAGCAGACTTCTGAGTATCAGGTGTTAGCGACCATCTGTATTGGCTTCTTCCATCTGTGTAACATGTCTCTTGGTACAAGATATGATTCTCCAGCAGATGTTACATAGGTAACCCAAACAAGCCCATGCTTTTGTCCCATCCAGGCTGAATTACTGTAGTTCTCTCAATCTAGGGTTATATGGTAGTCTAATGAATTGCCTACAGATTGTCCAGAATGTGGCAGCCTGGTTGACTGTTGGGTCATCTTGCAGGCAGCACATTACTCTGGTGCTGTGTGATCTGCCCCGGCTGCCTTTTCAGTGACATGTGAGCTTCAAGATCAGATTGTGCTGGTTCCCTGAAAGATCTCCTGTCCCAGCACACCTCTATCTGCTCTTCCACTCCACCAAAGCTGACTTGTTATCGGTCCCCAGGTCCAGGCTGATGTCCAGGGATCGAGCCTTTTGGTTGACCATATCCTTGTTTTGGAATTCACTGCCACCTCACCGCTTGGTGGAAACCTGCAAGGGAACTTTCAATTTTTATTTGTTCCAGCAAGCCTATCATATTACTTGAGCATGTTAGTTAATTTGTGTTTATGTATTTTTATAAAATGGGGAGATTAAATCCTGCTTTTTGATTTGTTTTTGCCTGTGCATCAAATCCATTTGGGGAAAAAAATAAATAAATGAGCCGTTGGAACACTTGTTTTTCAAATGCAGCCATTTTTCTACCTTGCTATGGCAACTCATCCCAGACTCACCACCGATCAGGGAAACTCTGCTGTCAGTCGCTCTCCCACTCTCTCTTCAGTACAGATTTTAAAATAGCAATGTGTTCATATTGTAAATACAAGTAAAAAAAAAACTATCAGCTTGGCAGGTGGTCTGAACTGTTGCGATCCCGTTGGTAGTCACACCGCATGCCTACTCCCACTGTCTCCGTAAACGAATCATGTCACGCCTGCATTTAGACTGTTTGTTATTTAATTAGCACTTTTCCAAAATTATTCGGCTTGCATTTTGTTTTGTATTTTATTTTAATACTGGCACCTTCACATGTAAAGTCAAAACGGCAAGGGAGAACTATTTACTTACCCTCACTCCTCAGTGCTGTCACAGGAAGGGGAGGAGCCAGTGGATCCTGTACAACCCATCAGAGTGGTCTATCTTCTGTACAAAAAAAAAACTGTGAGCAACTGCTTGCTCTCCAGTGCCACAGCCAGAACAATACACCATGATACATATGGGGGAGGGGAGTCCTGTGTGGCAACAAAACTGGGAAGGGGGCTTCCAGCATAACAACAAAAGTACTGTTTGAAAAAATTATATCATGTTCGAGCTGCAGAAGGACTATTTTATGACAAATTGTCATAATAAAAGTCTTTTTTATATTTATTATGTTAAATGCCTTTTTGTAACATGAAAAAATAAAAAAAATAAATATAGTCCATTTATAAGCGCAATAAGATACTGTGGGGTGTGCATTACCACACGCCCATGGGCTGAAGGCACTCAGCATGTGGCCTTGTGCCTCACTGCTCCCTTGGGCATGAGGTAATATCTGTTCAATGCACACTCTGTAGTGTCTTATTGGTTAAATTTTAACTCATCGTTATTTTGTTGTTGTTTCCTTGAATGGTCCCCTGAGGTGTCAGGATAGGGCACCTTATAAATAAACTTGCCTTGACTTGCCTTGCCATTAAGGGTACTATAATCCTATTGGGTAAACAGTGTGATTCACCAATGTTCAACATTTAGCCAAAACATTTTAGTGAACCACCACTGTTGGGTGTTATTGCTTATGTACAACCTGTAGGAGTCACAATGCAAATACCACAACCCAGCAAGGAAAAAATACAACATACAAATAAAAAAATACACATGACAAGAATTACCATCCACCATTCTGACAGCCTTGCTCAACAATCATAAAATGTTAACCAAAACATCATGATATATCACTCAAACAACAAACACAATATCTAACTAAAAAAACTTGAAATTTATCCAATAAAACTGAATAAACATATTTCATACTAACCAATCCAATCTTAAAAAGCCTCAGTGCTGCATCCCATTTTAATAACCATGGTAGTAAACTCACAGACCTAAGAAAAACACAAGAACATGTGTAAAAACAAAATTCCATGTGGCGGAAGGAATATATGCAGTTGACGTACAATATTAAAACATCAACAAAACTCCCATTGCTTTAAAAGTAGTAAAATATCCATTTACTTATTGCAACAGCGAAGCTGCAGGTTTTAAAATCCAAGATAACCAACTACAGTGAAATCCAGCTGAGACACCCATGTGAACCTCCCCAAACCACAACATGTAGGGCTTACTGTATCGTATTCTGGCCTAATCTGAACTATTGCCACCAAAATTCTGCCCCACTGCCCCATAAACCTGAACTATGCAGCAGGGGGGGCATCAAGAACTGGCATCAAGAAGCAGGAGCTGTGTTTTCTTCAGAGCAGTCTGCACCATGCTTTAAGTGACGCCACTGGCACATCAAAAGTGGGTGGCCACTGCCAACAGAACTAGCTTACTACTACTGCCCTGACTATACCAGCATACCAAGCTCATCCAGGCCTCCTGAATTAAGAGGGTGATAAAATTTAGAAAAGCGTAGGGGCCCTGACTAACAGAACTTTGGGGCCAGTGCCTCTGTAGCCTATGACTCCTGAAATTTCACAGACCCCTGACCTTGCCAGCCAGCCAGTTATTTCATTTTTCATTTATTTTTTATTTAAACTGGTTAGCAGAGTAACAAAAATGCATTTTTTTTACAGCAACCAGTACATAAATACATAAAATGCATTAAATATTATACAAAACAAACACAATTGGAATCCAACGACAACAGATTATACAAAACCAAATTTAAATGATGACAGAGATACAACATTACTAATCACCACAGGCAAATTATTATAGATTAATTTCTTTGTATTTAAAAGACCTCTGACCAAAGGCTGAATTAAAATGAGGAATAGAAAATATATATTTGTTTTGAGATCTAGTGGTTTAGATGTTAGCACTTCTAGGAAATGTCTCACAAATAGTGTGAGGCATCATTCCACCAAGCCGCAGCAACAACAAAGTTGTCGACATCCATGACATTGACGGACACAATGCCGACTGTCGGCATTGTGCCATCGATTAACGATGTGTTTTCTGCAGGGGGCTGCACCTCCAGCACCCCCCCACCATTAATATAACCAACTCGGCAAAAGCCTAGGAGACTTCTGGGCATTCTGGGCAGACTAGCTGGGCCTGGCGGTCCTTTTCTGTCATCACATTCCTATGTTCCTATGTTCCTAACTCCGAGTCAGAGTTGTTTTGGAGAGGGGCCAAAACATTGGGAGATGCAGTGCTGGTGTACAGCAGGGACCATTATAGCGCCCTTCCAATTTTCATCGCTGTAATGGTCTTCGCTGTTTAGCTTTTGATGTTGCAACGGTATACCGTGAGGCATAGATTCAAGAACAATCTTATGCAAAAAGATCAAAGCCTATATTCCACACATTCCTTAAATGAAAGGCAACAATGGTGTTATAAAGGAAACAATGGTGCGCCATGGCTCTTAGACTGGCAGCAAACCTACAAATGGAATTGTAAATCAGGTTTAACCTATTGTAAAGATTTTCTGTCGAATGTAAATAAAAATACTTCCATAGTCTAGTTTAGACAAAAGCATACTATTGGCCAGTAACCTTCCTAATTCTGTAACCAAATATTGGTTAATTCTATACGGTATACCCAATCTATAATTTGTTACCTTAACTAACTGGGGAACACGATGACTGAATGACAAAAACTATCCAAAGTTATACCCCGATAATAAAACTTTTCCACACAATCAATGGAACACCCACTCGAATCAAAAGTTTGAATAGCGTGTGTTAATGATCTACTAGAACATGAAAAAAAAACATAGATTTGTTTTTTTTAAGAATTAAGAAACAATTTGGGACAAAACCCAATCATGGACATTATGAAAATCACTTTGGAGAGTATTTTGCAAACAAAAAAAATCTTTATCTGAGTTAAACAAAACAGCATTATCTGCATAAAGAATTAAATTAGAAGATAACCAAGTGTAGAGAATTCAAAAAACAGAAAATACTACAGGTCCTCAGAGAGAGAGGGAGAGAGAGAGAGAGAGCCCTGAGTAACCCCACAGCATAATTATGTATCTCTAAAATCAGATTGTGACGGTTTGATTACTGTACAGTGGGATCTCCCTCATAAATAGCTACCAAAGCAAAGGAGGGAATCATACAAAAAGCCCTGGCTTAACATTGAGCACAACAACTGCTCGTGATCAATGAAGTCAAAGGCCTTGGTGAGGTCCACAAAGACTGAAGTCACATGGAGCCCCATGTCAAGGGCCCCATAAACATAGTCTGTGAACCCCACCAAGGCCATCTAGGTATTATAACATGTTCTAAAACCATGCTGGGCTTCTGATAAGATACCATACTTAGCAAGGTGGTCATTTACCTGATCGAAAATGATTCTCTCTAAGAGTTTAGATAATGGCGGAAGTAAAAAGATAGGGTGATAATTAGACAAAGTATTCTTGGGTCCAGATATTTAGACATGTTTTATTAAAGCTTTTTACCAAAAATTTGGAAACACTCCATGACACAGGGGATAGTTAAATAAATGCGTGAGAGGAAGTGAGATACTAGAAGAGGCCATTTTGATTAATCAATTGTCAATTTGGTCTAATCCAATTAGAGGTTTACATAGAAACATAGACTTTGACAGCAGATAAGGACCACTTGGTCCACCTAGTCTGCCCATTTCCATACCTACTGGCTAAGCTGCAGATCCTAGTTAACCAACAGCCTAATTCTTCCTACCCCCCATAAGAAGGGCCTTATGTCTGTCCCATGCATTCTTGAATTCCCACACTGTTTTTGGCCCCACGACCTCCTCAGGAAGGCCGTTCTATGCATCCACTACCCTCTCTATGAAAAAATAATTTCTCACATTGCCCCTGAGCTTTCCCCCCATCTTCAAATTCTGTCCCCTTGTTCTTGCACATCTCTTTTTTCTGAAAGATGCTATGCTTTTGGACTTTGTTGATTCCCTTGAGGTACTTAAAAGTTTCTATCATGCCCCCTTTTCCTCAAGGGTATACATATTAAGCTCCTATAGTTTCTCTTCATATGGCTTCTGTTGCAGACCCTGCACCATTTTAGTTGCCCTCTCTGGACTGCCTCCACCCTGTCTATGTCCTTGTGGAGATGGGATCTCCAGAATTGCATGCAGTACTCCAGATGGAGTCTCACCAACTGTCTGTACAGAGGGATATCAATTTCCTGTTTTCTACTGGTGATGCCTCTCTCTATACATCCCAGTATGCCCCTAGCCATCCCTACTGCCTTCTCACATTGCTTGCTAACCTTTAGGTCATTTGAGATGACTACCCCCAGGCCCCTTTCCATTTTTGTTGCTGTTACTATCCCCCCCATTGTGTACTCTTCCCCAAGGGTTTTTGTTTCCCAGGTGCAGTACTTTGCACTTCTTTGCATTGAATCTAAGCTATCATACTTCTGACCATTCCTCCAACCTTGCCAAGTCCCTTCTCATCCTTTCCACCCCGTTCTGTATCAATCCTGTTGCAGATCACTGTGTCGTCTGCAAAGACACATACTTTTCCTTCCAGTCCCTCTGCAATGTCACTTATAAAGACATTAAAAAGGACTGGACCCAGTACTGAACCCTGCGATACCCCACTAGTAACCCCCCTTTTCTTAGGAGTGGACTCCATTAATTATTACCTTTTGTGTCCTGTTGTCCAGCCAATGTTTTATCCAGGCTACCACCCTGGGACTCACTCCCAGGCCAGCTGATTTGTTTATTAATCTTTTGTGTGAGACTGTGTCAAATACCTTCCTAAAGTCATGTAGGCCATGTCCACAGCCCCTCCCTGGTCTATTACTTTGGTCACCAGTCAAAGAAATTGATTAGATTAGTCTGACATGACCTTCCCGCTGTGAATTCATGCTGCCTTGGGTCCTGTGTCTCACTGGCCTCTAGGTACTCAGCAATTCTTTCCTTCAGAAGTGATTCCATCATTTTCCCTACCACTGAGGTCAAACTGATGGATCTGTAGTTTCCTGACTCTGTCTTGCTCCCATTTTTGTAAAGGGGAATCACATCCACCCTCCTCCAGTCCTCAGGTACCTCCTCTCATGATTTGTTAAAAAGTGTAGTCAGTGATGTCACTAGTTCTCCCCTCAGTTCTTTTATTATTCTGAGGTGAATCCTGTCAGGCTCCATTGCTTTGTCCACGTTCATTTTTAGGAGTTCTTTCAGAACCATTTCTTCTGTGAAAGGACTGGTATCGAGACTGGCCCTGCTCTTGGATGTGGCTGCAGCAAAGGTGCTCCAGTTAACATCTGGTATTTTCAGGTCCCCCATCAACAATATCTCCCCTTTCTCTACCATCCTAAGGATGCCTTCTATCATTTCCTTGTCCATTTCCTCCCCCTGAGACAGGGGTCTGTATACAACCCCTGTGCAGATTATGGTGCTATTTCCAGTCTCCAGGGTGACCCACAGTGCCTCCTTTCTTCCCTGTTTACTCTTCTGTTCCATTTGCTTTGATCCCTTCCCTTACACAGTGAGCTATTCCTCCTCCTCCTCTTCTACCCTCCCTATCCCGCCTGTAGATTGTGTACCCTGGTATGTAGATATCCTAGTCATGGTTCTCTGTGTACCATGTTTCTGTGACTGCCATGATATCCAGGCATCCCTCTTCCATCAAGGCCACCAGTTCAGGTAGCTTGTTACCTAGACTATGGGCACTGGTATTCATTACCCTCCATTTTTTGATGGCTTTACCCCTTTTTGCCCCATCCCTGTCCTTACTGCCTGTCTTTTTCTCCATTGACCCCTGCCCTTCTCCCTATTGACTTCTCTATCTTGGTGTTTACCTCACTAACTACCCTGATTTTTTTTGGGGGGGACTAGGATTTCCATGCTCCTTTCAGTGCCTCCCCCCTTGGCTAGTTTAAATGCTTGCCAATGAAGCATTTTAACCTATCACCTAAGATCCTGGTTCCCCCTAGGACAGGTGTAGTCCATCATGCCAGTATAAGCCTGCATCCCTCCAGGTGGATCCCCAGTCCACAATGAAGACAAAACCCTGAGCTCTGCACCAGTTTTTAACCACTGATTGAATCCAATGGTGCTGAGCACCCTAGCCTCACTCACGCCAGAGACAGGCAGCACCTCTGAGAAGGTTACTGTGCATGCTACTTGTCTAAATCCCCTCCCCAACTCCACAAACTCCTCCTGAACTGCTCTGATCCCTTTCCCAGCCAGGTCATTTGTCCCAAGGAGGACAATGACATCCAGCTCCCTCCCCCATTCAGCTGCTCCTGTGATTCTGAGGATTCGCTCCTTGTCCCTCCAAGCCATGGCGCCAGGCAGGCACCTTACCTCCCTCTCCTCTCCTCTCCCTTCCCCAGTTCTATCCTCCTAACAATGGAGTCCCCCACCAGGAGTTGTTTTCTTCCCCTGTGGGGTCCCATGCCACCCTCTTGTGGGTCTCCTTTGTGGAGGTTCCCAGCATCCTCCTTGGTCTCCACTATGAATGCCTCCATAGAGGAACCACACTCTGCCAGAATGGCATATGAATTGTGGAGCAGTACAACTGGAGGTATGTGCCTCTGTTCCACCACCCTCACCCTCCCTGAGCCCACTGTGGTCCAACCACTCCTCTTTCTTGGCAACCTCTGAGGCAGTGGCAGTGGCCCTGGTGGTCCCTGAGTGGCAGAAGAGGTCCCCCCAATACTGGCCAACTCAGCCTGGAGATGAGCAACCTCCTTCCTCAGTCCAGAGAGGTGCCTTCAGATTGGACAACACTGCATCCTCAAGAACATCTTCCTGAAGACTGCTGCTCCACAACCACTGCACTGCACCGCTCCCATTATGTCTTATTTGTGGCCCCTTAACTGTTGTTTTGTATACTTACTCTTTCCTCTCTCTGTTTTTTTTTTTATTTTATATAAATTTTGTTTTCTCCCTATTTTCCTTCCACCTCTGTACCTTAAAGCTCCTGATCTTCCTGTTCTGGGACAGGAAGTTCCTATATTCCTCAGTAGTCTCCTTCTTACTTGCTCAGAGTCAGACCTCCAGCAGCTTGGGGGGGGATGGAGAGCTACTCTTTTCCCTCTAGGATGGTGAGTCTTTTGTGTCTCTGTGATCAGTCACTTCCTGTTCCCAAACAGGAAGTTTCTGTTGTCAGTTCAATCCTGTGCCTATAAAGGTAGAAGTGGCTAAGGGTGGGGTGGGGGTGGGGGAAGGGATGGAGGGCAATATGGGCCCAGTAGAGTAGTAAAGTTCTAATAGCACCTTGCTGTCCACTGCCAAATGTTATCAAGGGCAATTTTTAAATCCAAACACCTGGCTTCCTTCTGCCTAAGCCACTCCCCCAATTCACAGTTTCTTTCTTCACCTGCCTAACTGCACAGATAACAATTCCCTTCACTCAACTCAGACAAACACACTAACTCTTTTTTTGTTTGCTTGTTTTTTTTGTTTGCTTTTACCCTAAATTGAAGGTCCCAGTAGTAGAGTTCTAGTTCTTTAGTACCAGTAGAGTAGTAAAGTTCTAACAGCACCTCCTTCCTCCTGCTGTTTAGGGTTGCTTTTTGAATATACTCCATAACATCCAAAGGTGTAAGAAATATAAAATAAAAAGGTAGTTGGTCAAGAGCACGTAGCAATAACAGCGAGGTAAAAACCACATAGAGAAAACAGAATAACTGAAAACTGCTACAGGTGTATAACAGTGAAGTCATAATAGCGCAGTACACCATGTAGCTGTTGTCAGTGATGTAGAAGTAGAAGTGCTCAACTGTGAGGTGTTCCACTGTGCTGACATCATGGCATGCAGCATAGAGGCACAGACACAAGTTCCTGCATCCAGCTGGCTGAGGTTCAAATCCCAGATCTGACTACTTTTTGTCTTTCCTCACCATTAGCCACACTTCTTTTTCTCTTGGTCACTGTTTCACCTGGTGCAGTAAATCCCAACCCACCCCCAAATTTTCAACCCCCCCGGAGTTGATTATATATAGTTATGGGGGTGCAGGGGCGTAGGTCCCCTCATAGAAAAAAATCCCCCCATCTCGACCAATGGATGCTCTTTCTGAAGTTTTTCTACTTGTTTCTCTAGCAACTGGCAAGTCCCTTTCTTGTGCCATGCATTTTCGCTAAATTTGATCAGCGCTATTATGTTTTGCTATTTTTTACTGTGCTCACTTTGACCACACTATTTTCCTTAACTTTTTTTGACCTGATCTAGATAAAAAAGGGGAAACTTAGTATTAGCAACATATTTAAAAGGAACTGGTTCCTGAGTAGGGAAGTTTTTTCTGTATTCCCCCAGGTTACCAAAAAACGAATTGAACACCCCTGCAACCTCAATAGGTGAATCTATCAATTCATTATTCATCTCAATTGTAAAACAAGAACTTATTTTCTTCCTACCCAACATCGGATCTAAAGTTTTCCAAACTTTCTTTGAATCACTCAGGTTGCCCCACTGCTGTTTCTTAAAATTATTGTTGCATTCCTGCAGGCTGCTTTACACTTAATCCTTAATTGCTTATATTGTATTAACAAATGTAAATCCCTAATTTTCCTGTACTCCTTCCAACACTTGTTATGTCTGTGAAACATCTCAGTTAGTTCCCGAGTAACCCACTCATTTTTCTTTCCCTTTTCCCTTAACTTTTTCACTGGAAAGACAGAGTTACAGATTTCAATAAAAATGGAGCAAAATTTTGAATCTGCCAAATAGAAATATAGAAACTGGTGGCAGAAAAGGACCTGAAGACCCATCCAGTCTGCCCATTTTACCAATTTGCTCCCGCTGCCTCTACTAGGTCAGTGGCCTCAGCTATGCCCACCTCACATGTATGATTCCCTTGTGCCTATCCCATGCTTTCTTGAATTCCTCCACTGCATGTGCTCCCACCGCCTCCTGAGGCAGGGCATTCCATGCATCTACCACCTCCTCTGTAAAAAAGAACTTTCTCATGTTACCCCTTATGCGACCCCTCTCCAATTTCATGTCATGCCCTCTAGTTCTATTGTACTTTTTATACTGGAAGATGCTATCCCCTCCCACCTTATTTATGCCCTTAAGATATTTGAAAGTCTCAATCATGTCTCCCCCCTTCCATATCTATTCTAATGTATACATATTGAAGTCCCTAAGTCTATCTCCACATGCCTTGTCGTGCAGACCCTGCACCATCTTAGTTGCCCTCCTCTGTACTGTTTCCACCCTGTCAATATCCTTACACAGCCTCCAGAACTGTACACAGTACTCTAGGTGAGGCCTAACCAGTGTCTTGTAAAGTGGGATCACCATCTCCCTCCTATTGCTTGAAATAACCCTCCCTATACACCCTAACATCCCCACTAGCCCTCCCAACTGCTTTTGTTGTCTGTTTGGTGGATTTCAGGTCATCTGATATAATGACCCCCAAATCCCTCTTTTCACTGGTGATTGTCAACAACTCATGCCCCAACATGTAGCTCCAAGCATGGTTTCTGTTCCCGCATGCATGATCTTGCACTTCTTCATGGTAAACCTTAACTGCTGTACCTCAGACCATTTGTCCAGCTTTTCTAGGTCTCTTTTCATTCTCACTGTCAATAACCCACTCCTGGAGGTCAGGCCCCCTGATCTCAGAGTGTTCACACTTAAGTGCAATCTGTGATTGGGGGTCAGGGACACCCTCCTTGTCCTTTTTGAATGCTCACAGATGTCATGACTGCATTTCTCCCACGAAGATCCAGGGCACCTCTAGCTCTGGATAAGACACAATACCAGTCTCGAGTCTTGTAGCCAAATATGAACCCTTCCTTAGTTATTACACAAAGGAGGAAGACCCAGGCATTAGACTCTCTTTGGGGTAGCAGTGTAAGCCTGAGTTGGCCTTCTCCCTACAGGACATGCAACAGCCTGGTTCAAAATCCAGACAGACTCTGGTATGAGACTCTGGTATTCTCCCTATTCTTCCAGATCCCTTACAGACCTGTTTATTTAATTTGGTGGCATATGGCTACACCTCTAAGATATTAACAGTTGTCACAGTTTATTAATACTGATCCAAACTTCACACACAAATACAGATACATATCAATCAGGCAGATATTCTTTTGGAAAATAAATGTTTTCACTAAAATACTTAAATAAATAAAGTTACGACTAGCAAGAGAATATACTAATTTGGGTAACAGAATACAGAAATAAAATGGAAAAATATGTACATGTAAATGCACTAAAACTGTTAGCTAAAAGTCTGCCTTATATTTTGAAGTTCATAAAAAGTAGGTACAGTCTCTGGTTCTTAGTCTCTGTGCTTGTGGTCAAGAGAATGCCCAGAGGAAAAGTGTGTGCTGGCAGCCACTGTGTCTCAACAGTTTTGTTCCTGGTGTGTCAGGAAGAGTGCCCAGATGAAAAATGTGTGTGTAAACGCTCTGATCTGGTATTTTTATATACCTGTCTGTGGATAGAGGCTGGCCCTTCCATTTTAGGCCACCAAGCATCATTCTTGTGCTTCCCCAGCACAATGTTCTGCCACCCGGTGATGTCACCCAGACTACATTTATGACACCTGATATTAAAATCTTACACAGGTCTGTTAGAAGGAAGTTTCCTGTTTTTTTTCTTTCATCTCATCAAAGGCAATACCTTGGATCACAGCATCTTGCTTTTTTTAAGTGAAAGGGGCTATCTCCTGAAAATGTTATTCACTCTATTTCCCTTGGTCAGTTAACTATTGGAAATACCCCTTTGATCAGTTATCCCCAAAGCCTTTGACAATAACTTGTCAGATTCCTGGCAAGCAAGTTGGCCTTCCAGGGCAAAGGAAGGTCAACATCTTCTTTTTAAAAATCCAGTCTTTTCTCTATGACCTCTTGAATTAACACTGCCATTTTGTGGCATGTACATATACATAGAATTACATTAAAAAAACATATGTACAACAGAATTGTTTCTACAAATAAGGACTAGCAGTGGGGTAGCTCGCTACACCCCTCCCTCCTAGACTGAATTTGTGTGAATCTGTCCCTTTGCATAGTATGATTTTCACAAACTCTGTTCACTGCTCTAACTGGTGAGATAACCCACCTGTGTTGGCATTATCCAATCCAGCCCTGTGGCTAATGCTCATATCATGGCCAAGTAAGGCAGTATGCCACCTTAAGAAATGATCATTTATCTTACCCATCTGAGTTAGCCACACCAGGGGGTTATGATTGGTCTGTACTTTGAATTGCCTCCAATAGAGATATGGCTATAATTTCTTCAGGGCTCATACCAGCGTAAGGCATTCCTTTTCAACTGTGGAATATGCCTGCTCCTGGGGAAGCAACATTTTGCTAAGGTACACTATTGAGGGATCTTTTCCCTGATTTGAGATCTGACTGAGAATTGCTCCAATCCCCACATCTGATGCATCTGTCTGGACTACAAATAACTTACTGTAATCTGGATTGGCCAACACAGGGGCACTGCACAGTGCCTCCTTTAGTTGCAGAAGGCTTATTCACAGTCTGTTTCCCATTTTACCTTGTTGTGCATTCTTTTCCTTAGCAGGTTAGAGAGGGAGCTGCCAGGGTACTGTAATTTAGTACAAACTTTCAATAGTACCCAGCAATCCCTAGGAAACTCTAAACCTGTGTCTGGGTTTCAGGCCTGGGCCATGTCTCTACTTCCTTAATCTTTGCTTGACTGGGACAAAGCTGCCCCCACTCCACTACATGTCCTAGGTATGCCACCTCCACCATGGACACCTGGCACTTTTCAGCCTTAACAGAGAGTCCTGCCCTCTGTATCCTGCCCAACACTTCCTTCAGGTGGGACAGATATTCCTTCCAACTGGTACTGAAGATGGCAATATCATCCAGATATGCCACTGCATACTCTTCAGTACCATCAACACCTCAGTGACCAACCTTTGGAAGGTGGCAGGGGTGTTCTTCATTCCAAAAGGCATTGTCTTGAACAGAACAATCCTATTGAAGTGATGAAGGCTGGCCTCTCCCTAGCTCTGGAAATTCACTCCACCTGCAAATACCCTTTCATCAAGTCAATGATGGTAAGGTATGTCGCCCCTCCCAACTTTTTCAGTAGTTTGTCCATCCATGGCATTGAGTGGGCTTCAGACTTCTTCAAGTATACATTCCCTGAGAGTATTTTTACTGTCATCTGCCCAGTTACAACTAAAATCCCCCAGAATGATCCACTCCCTGTTGGGAGGAACCGTTTCCTTAACTTCACATAAGAAAAAACAATTAGGGGATCAGACTGAAGAGAAACACTCAGAGGCCTCTGGAATGGAGGAGAAGAGTATAGCCTTGAATTTAGAGCAACAAGCTGTGAATAATCTTGGAACTGTACATCTGGTAGACCTGGGTTTGATTCCCTCACCCTCCACCTGCATACTTTGTGATCTTGACCAAGTCACTGAACCTCTTCAGTGCTCCTGGCTTGCCCCCATAAATGTGATTTGGGGCCAGTGGGCCTTACAAACTAACCAAAGAATAAAAATTAACAAATGCATATATAAATAATAAAAGACCCTTTTGCATAGCCATGGCTATCGAGTGTGGACCTCCAAGCATGCTAGGACATGACTGACAGTATCCTCATCCACTGGGAGCTCATAATTTTCCTCTGAAGAAGCAGAGGTTCAGCTGAATGTGGGCAGATGTGGTGGAGATCTCTGAAAGGCAGGACTGTTGTCTGAAAAAATGGGTGAGCTGCACCTTATAGACTGAGAATCTGTGAAAGACTAACTGTGACTAAAACATAACGCTCCTGGTGAGGAGAATTGCAATCACATGCTAGTCAGCATGAAGGATGATGCTGTTTCCAACTTATAGCTTTGCCAAGAAAGAGAATGGAGAGGCTGAAGCAGGGCTGCCAAGGAGGGTCTATTATTGGGCACCACAGTCTAGTGTCAGGCTATGAATATTCATAGGGAACAAAAGTCTGGATGTATGACTCAGTGTAGGCCAGCAGTGATCAAGAAGCAAGAATAGACAGTCAAAACTCCAGGAAGAACCAGTGAAGCCAGCACTTGAGAGCACATGAAGCAAGACCATAGAGAGGACCCAGCTGATGGAGAGGTATGGTGGGAGATCAGAGGTCAAGAGCCCTGGAGGGTGATACAGAAACCATCTGATTGGGGGACCTTGAGTAACATCAGAATTTGCCCTGCTCCCAGATAATTTTTTTGTATTATTATTTATTTATTTATTTGCAGATTCAGAATTAATATCTTTGAGCCAGAGAGCTCATTTACAAAGGTTTCATGTTGGTCAAGTGGGGCAACACAAGGGGTACATTCAAGTTCACAATACAGCAGCAGACATACAGCCAATGTATAAAATGTTGGAACATCAAATGATGGTACAGGAACATTCTATATACATCCACTGGAGCTACTGTCATAGCACATGGCATAAGGGACAAATTATAGAAAACCATTGCTACAAGTAACAGATAAGTGACTTTGATGGTTTTGTCTGGGATTCAGTTTCTTTAGCATAAATAAGTTCAGTTATCAACCTGCAGTGGTTACAAGTGTGACAATCTTGCCATGGCATACAGTCATAGTATAAATTAGTCGGTGGGCAGCCATCATGTAAGCAACCAGTAAAATTACTAAGAAAGTGTTGAGTAGTGAGAGACAGATAAGCAGCTGAAGATAACCTTGTCTTGGTGTATAGGATAGGAGTTAAACAAGCAGGAAGTTGCAAGCCTTCAAACTCTGGCTATTCAAAGGCCAGGGATGGGTTAGGAGTTATTAACAGGGTGCCGGTTAGGTATGCCAGTCACAGCTGCTTAGATGGGAAAGGTATTGCTTTAGTTCTTTTTTGAAAGGGAATATTTTTTATTTCCAATAAGGAGACTGGGAGATCATTCAGCCATAAAGGTCCTCAGAAAGATAGGGATCTCTGGGCAAGGGAGGCATGCTTGAAGGGGACCTGGGGGGCACATTTGGCTTTGCTTCTTGTGTTTTGTGTGAACAGTGTTGTTTGGAAGAGTCCCATTAGTGGGTCAGGGGTTTGGCCCAGAACAGTCTTCTTACCTAACATACAAACTTGGTACTTTGAACTGTTTTTGTTGCAAATTTGTTCTTTGCATTTGGCCATTGGGCCAGGATCTTACAACTACAAGTGCCTAACAACTGAAGTTTAGTTCTGCAATTTAAGCAATTGCATGGCCTTAGGGTAAGTGGGGGTTTAAGTTTGAGCCTATTTTCAGTGAAGTGAAAGTGCACCATGTCTATCCATCCCACAGCAACATTAACTGACCTTCATCAATCCAACCCTGGTTACCAATGAACTGTATTAAGGGAAGTCCCACAAAGTGGTTAGAGAGTATTATCCTGGTACCAGGAGGGATAAGGTAGTGACTGCTATTAGAGCAGACCATCTAAATACTGTAATGTTGTTGCTGAGTGGGGGCGGGCTGAGTGAAAGGCTATACCTAGTAAGACTTGCTTAAGAGCAGCAAGGGAAAGTGTTGTAAATCAACCCCACCAAGGAGGGAGCTTAGAGCCTCCCAAAGTATTACCCCATAGGCCAGATTGTCTAAGAGTTCTGAATGCCTCAAGCCCCCAGTGCACAAATGATATAGCGCACCATGCTTGCAGCAATCTCATGGAATTTTACATCTTGTGCAGCACTTGCTGCAAATTAGACTACCATTTTGTGGTCTAGCTTGAGTCAGTCCCGGGAATCTTTTTTACGGTGCTTGTGGCAATAATTTCCCAAAACTTTGATCACTTTAGGGACCAAGTGTACTTGAGGGATGTGGAAGACGTTAATTGGTCACTGTTACATAGATGTCCTGACATAGAATCTGCATGGTCTTATTTTAAAAATTCACTATTAGAGGTTATAAATAGATATGCACCCTTGGTAAGGAAGAGGATTACGAGTAGAAACTTACTCTGGATTACAGAAGCAGTTAAATAATAAATGTAAAAGGGCAGTTATGGAAAAAAAGCAAGAGAATGAAGAACTGCTACAGATGGATGGGGGGAGGGGGGTATTCATTCACCTTTCCAATAACCTTAAACTACAAAAATACAGTTGTACATAGCAACCTAGGAAAGGTAGAAGTATTAAATAACTTCTTCTCAGAGGTTGGTCAGACATTTGAAAGAGAATATCCAGGTTTAATCTCCCCTCTGTTAGAAGTAGATTTTTCAAGCCTCCCTAATAGACCTACATTTTCCTTTAGTGTAATTAAGGCAGATTATGTTTTAAAGGAACTTTCTAGATTGGACACAAGTCAGGGTGTAGGCTGTGATGGCATATTACCGTTTTTTCTTAAAATAGCTTCCAAAATATTGTTACATCATATAACTTACTTGTTTAATTTTTCTTTACAAACTTCAAGTTTTCTGATTAATTGGAAAACTGCTTATACCATTTCTGTCTTCAAGGGTGGCAATTCTACTGAACCAAATTCATATCACCCCATATCAATTTGTACAGTATGTACACAAAGTTTTGTGAGATTATCACATGTACAATTGTCTTATTATTTTTCTAAATATAACATAATTTCACAACTTCAATCAGGATTTAAAACAGGCAATAACCCTACTAATGTCATATCAAAGGTTACCGATGATAACTTTACAATCTTTTTTTTTCCTTTATTTATGCTCCTTCCTGCTGGTCGGCCCCTATCCAACCCGCCCCCCCAGTCCTGTCCTCCAGAATCACCAGCTCTTATCTGTCCAGCCCAGGGGTGGTACCTGTGGGGGGAGTCGGTCTTCCCCATGCCAACTGGCATTTTTTCCTCTGAGTGTTTTTCTCCCATAGGCCCCAGGAGTCAGCACACATGAGCCAAACAGCCCCGGTCACGGCTTCCTTCCTACACCCCAGGCCTAGTGCCAAGGCCACCTGGCCTGAGCTTCCTCCAGCCTCCACTGGGGGTCGCCCATCAGCTGAGGGATGCTATACTCCCTCTCCAGAGAGGAGAGGAGAGGAGAGGAGAGCTTGCCTGTCTGCAACTCCATCCAGCTCCACCCTCCCCCCCGTGCTGACCTCCGATGCCCCGGGCTCATTCCCAAATCCGGGTCACCGGCGTGGGTCGAGGTAAGGTGCCAGTGCCTTAGCCCTCTGCGCCACCTGGCTGGCCCTATATCTTTACATTCTTTGATAAAGGATATAGTATGCTGTCTCTTTTTTCAGACTTGTCAAAAGCATTCAACACAGTAAATCATACTAGTTCACTTAATAAATTAAAAAACATCTGGTTTAGGCATGACTGCTTCACTTTAGTTTCATTTATATCTCACACTGTGGTTTCAATGTGTAAAAGTGGGAGAGATTTGTTTGAGTATGGTGGGAATCAGTATGGGGGTCCCACAGGGTTCTGAACTGGGCCCCCTGCTATTCTTGCTCTACATTAACAATCTCCACACTTATTGTTCCACTGATATAAGCATTTATCTGTATGCAGATGATACGATTATGTAGATCCAAAAAACAATACTGATTGGAACTGGATATGCTTCAAAGAAAATGTCATAACATACAGAGGGCCATACTAGATCTGTGACATTTACTGAACAAAAATAAAACACAGTAGCTACTTTTTTTCAAAAAAGACATTGACTGAACCTGATCTAATATTAAAATCTATTTCAGGAACAAAATTCACAAGGGTGCAGTCTTAAAAGTACCTGGGTCTGATCTTAGACAAACAACTAACCTTTAAACTGCATGTACAAAATGTATCCACCAAACTAAAGTGGTTATTGTTTTTTTTATATAAAAACAGAATGCACTTTAACTATTCACTTAGAAGATTATTGATAATTTCTTTATTTCTTCCCAATTTGGTTTATGGAGACTGTATTTATATGAAAACTGTAAATTCAGTTTTGAATTAATTGGATTGTCTGTATCATAATGCATTAAGGTTTGTGTTGGACTTCCCTACAGAACTCATCGATGCTTATTATACACAAACACTGGATGTCCTGCTCTTACAGATCATAGAGTTCAACATTGGTTTATGTTTGTTTATAAGTTCATACTTAAATCACTTCCCTCATTTTTGTTAAATGTCTTACAGTTCAAAACTTTCTCTAAGTACAATTTAAGATCTATTGTACTAATTTTTTTATATTTTCATATTTCAAGAAATAGAACAAAATTTGGGGACTGACTCTAGCCATAAGTATGCCACGAATATGGGAGATAATCCATCAAAAATGTAATTTAATTATGTTATTTCCAATAGCACATTTTAGGGCCTCTCTAGCAAGTTAATCACATAAACATTGTACTTGCTTTGGTTGAATGAGTTGAATGTTTTGTTGAAAATTTGATCATCTATCAATTGTTAAACTATTTTATGGAACTATGTTTATTGTAAGCCAATGTATTAATGTTTGGACGCTATTGTAAAAGACAAACTTATTCTCTCAATTTGCCTATCTAAAAATGAATGATTGATTGATTGACTGACTGACTAAAGTGCCGTGATGCAGGGCTTGATGTAAACCCTGTGCCACCCTCTGAACAGCCAGCCCATGTTTGGAGTTGCTTTAACTCTTTTTCCTTTTCAGGCCAAGTCCTCAAACAATGTGTCTTTTGTTGTTAAAGCAAATTCTTATTATTGACTCCTCAATATTGTGGTGCTTGCTAATTGGAGAAGAGACTTGTTTTGGGTCTGAACGAGATGTAGCCGCAGTGGGACCAGTCATCTTGCCCACTTAAATCTTTCTCTGCATGACAGCACCATACCATTCTGTCTATTATATGACATGACCCCCCTCCACTGGTGAGTGACATAAGAATGCAGGAGCAACCATAAACATCTGCAGCAGCTTGGTGGTGGTGTAAGGCAGTGACACCTTTCTCTAAAGGCAAATAGGGAGGATACCCGCCCTACAGGAAACTTACAAACAGATCATGTGGCAGCGCCAAGCTAAAGCACAGCACCAACTTTCAGATCAGACTCACAGATCACATTGGAAGTACTGCAAGCACATACACAGCACCAGACATTTAAAACTGCTATGTTTTTTAATCGGCAAAAAAAATTATATAGTTTTTTTTTTGGCATAAATGTATTTCTGACATCCTTAGATTCTTCACCAGTGTACTTTTAATTTTCTCTGATATTTTTTAAAATAGCCTTTATAGCTAATTTTGTAATTAATGACTCAAGCCATTAAAATGGCTGCAACTAGCAAATTGTTAAAAACATCTTCCACTGAGGTTACTTGTTGAAGGTACATACTAGATTCTTACTATGGATGTATTAGGATGGTACTAACAGATGTTTATGATGGTAAACAGCACAACACTGTACCAAAATATCTATTTTTTTTCATGGTGTACAAGGCACAGGCACAGGACCTTTTACAAACTTCAAACTCCCATGTCTTAGTTCACAAATGAAACAAAATGAAAATAATTTTATTATTTATTTAGTTTTTGTTGACTGGGTAAGTGCACTAGACAAATCCTGCCTATTTTCAGGCACGACCCGGGGGAGGGGGATACAGATGAATGTCAACTGACCTTGAACCAGATTAAGCTGTTGGTGGTATTTTTAGTGAATGAGGGAAATTTGGCCAGGACACCGGGGAAATTCCCCTACTCTTTTCGATAAGTGCCATGGGATTTTTAACATCCACCTGAACTACCACCAATCAAGGCAGATGGGACCTCGGTTTAATGTCTCATCCAAAAGACGGCACCTCAGAAGTGCAGCACCCCTCTCATGCTGCACTACAGTGTCAGTACTGGGATATTAACCCAAGTGCCAGATGTGGGAACTGAACCCACAGCCCTCTGATCTCCCGGCCTCAGAGGCGAGTGTGCTACCTACTGAGCCACTGACACTGCATAAAAATAAGTATAGTGATATTTTTGCCAGAAAAACAATATTGCTGAAAAAAAAATGACATAGTGAATATCAAATACTGCTGCTTTAATGAAATAGGATCAACTATAACTATACAACCATAACCCACCAGATGCAGTGCAGCAGCACCCAACTAATCAGATGTTCTAACCTCACTGTGATCCCTGCTGCATATCTAACCTCTTGATAATACCTTACAACTGGACAGTAAAAGATGCAGCACCGATAGCCCCACTACTAAACTGCTAAACAACTAAACATTAATTTTACAAGTAGAATATGACATTTTTAGAAGGGGGTTATGCTTGTCAATGTACCTACACAATACAACAGTCAGCACATTTACGTACTGTAAAATAATATCCCTCTGTCACATCTTATTCCTTACTTAATGTAGTTCAGATGTAGCAATAAATTACTGGAGCCATGTTAAGAGCAGCAATATAGAGCAGGACAGGACTAAACAGGAATAGGAAAAGGAAAGGAGAGGAGATGCCTGGAGAGGCAGGGAAGGGAAGGGAAGGGAAGGGAAGGGAATGGAAGGGAAGGGAAGGAAGGAAAGGGAGGGGAGGAAGGAAGGGATGGGAAGGGTCTGCCTTGCCACCCTCCATGTCACTGGGGCTGGGGGGGGGTGAATGTCTCCTGAAGGGTGCAGTTTGCAGCAAAAACAAATTTTGAATGTGTTCCCTTGGGAAAATGGCAGTCCGTATGTGGGCCGCCATGTCCCTTGATCCCCTGCTCCAGTGAAGCAGAGGATCCACTGTGAGACCAGTTAGGGCTTCTGATCAGAGGCTCATGGTCCGGCCCTGGTCCACACCCCCCCGGCTGACCCTGCCCCATGCACAGACCAATATGGCCCACATTTGGTCAGCTGGGGGTCGGGCTGTTGTGCAGCTTGGTACATGCCCCTGCCAGTACATACTGGGCCTATTACTGCATAGGCCCATAGAGAGGGAGAGTAAGAGAGGAGATTTAGCACAGAAAGGATAATGACAGTAAGTAGTGCTGGTGGAATTTAAACATGGGTGAGAGAATAAAGGTTAAAACTGACATAGTAAAACTGAAGAAGGGGAGCTCATGTGTTAAAGAGGGCAAGCAAAAAGTCTAAAGCTTCAACTAATACTTCTGCTAGTTTTTATGAAAGAATGAAGTGGCCCTTTGCCTGACTGTGGCATACAGGCCAGAGAGGAGCTAACACAGACCAAGGGTACCATTTTGGCAGAGAGAGTATTAAGAGGGCTATTGGGGTTAAAATTAAGAATGAACACATTTAGTTTAGTTTAGTTTAGTTTAGTTTAGTTTACTTTAGTTTAGTTTAGTTTACTTTAGTTCAGTTTAGTTTAGTTTATTAGGGAAACAAACCTTTAGGCAACAAGTGCCTTTTTTCAAAGGTCACCTGGTCTAAATGGACTACACCTCAGGGTGCTAAAGGAATTGGCTCAAGTACTGGCAAAGTCTGTGACAGACCTGTTAACTGTTCCAAGAATATGAGAATGGTCCTGAGTGACTGGAGGATAGCAGATGTCCTCCTGCACAACAGTGGTGAAAGGGGGAACCTGGGAAACTACAGGTCTGTAAGGTTGACATCTAGTTTGGGAAAATTATTGGAGTCCATAGTGAAAGAGCAGCTGGTGGAATTTCTGGAGGCACAGGGGTGCCAAGACCCAAGGTAGCATGGTTTTGTGAAGGAAATATCTTGTCAAATGAACCTCTTTGAAGTCTTCCACAGGGTTTTATAGGAGATAGACAAGGGAAGGGTCATGGATGTCTTGTACTTCGACTTCAGTAAGGCTTTTGACTCAGTGCCCCACAACTGGTTGATGAAGAAGTTGAGGGATGTAGGAATGGATGACACCGTGACTAGATGGGTGAGCAACTGGCTCAGAGGCAAGACTCAGACGGTGGTCATAAATTGGGCTATGTCAGGAGTGAGGCAGGTGATGAGCGGTATGCCACAGGCTTAGGTCCTGGGTCTGGAGTTTTTCTACATGTTCATATGTGAAATAGCTGAAGGCATACAGGGCAGGATGTCACTTTGTGCTGATGACACCCATGTATTTGGCAGAGTGGACAGGGCGGAAGGCATCAGGGAACAGAGAGAGGATCTTGCTAAGTTGGAGAAATGATCCAGGTTCTGGCAGCTAAGATTCCATGCAAATAAAATGTGTGAGGCTATGTACTTCAGAAGAAAAAAACCTTAGTACTGAATATTGATTCTGCCACTGTACTAATCACTGGTCAGGTCTCACTTGGAGTACTGTGCCCAGTTCTGGAGTCCGCATCTGAAAAATGGCAGGACTGTCTGGAGGCTGATCAGAGGATAGCAACTCAGATGATCCATGGCCAGCAGGGGAAATCCTATGAAGAAAGTTTGAAAGACCTCAACATGTACTCTCTGAAGACTAGAACAGAGCATGGGGACATGACTGAAACTGTCAAGTATTTAAAGAGTTGCCACAGAGTGGACTGCCAGGGGTCATGCAAGCTCGAGGATGACAACATCAAGAGGGGGCACATTCTGAAGCTGGAAGAGGGAGCAAGTTCAGATGGGACACAAGTAAACACTTTTTAACTGAGAAGGTGGTGGACAAATGGAACCACCTGCCATAGGCACAGGTTAATGTGCAGATGGGGAACACATTACAACGCAGATAAGACAATTGTATTGGCCTGGGATAGTGGTGCAGAATGTTGAGAAAGTAGTGGGAGCAGACTATGAGTTGGACAAGAGACCAGTGGTGGAGGGAATTATTTAAGCAGATAGGCCAGTACTAGACTGACATCTGGCCCTAGGTAGGAACCAGATAGACTAAACAGTCTAATGGTCTTTATCTGGCTGTATTGTCTGTGTTTCTATATTTCTATCCTTCACCCGTAGCTCACTGAGGCACCCCCTTGTATTTTACTCAGTGACCCCACAACAGCCTGCAACCCATATTGAACATGGCTTGATGAGGGAGGTTGCAAACTTAGCAAAGGTAAGAACTGGTCTTTGAAAACACTTTTTCTTATGACTGGAAGGAAGATTTGGACTCCACATATTATTTTGAGCACTAGCAGTTACAGTTACTCCCATAATTGCAGGGATTAATCAGATTGAATCCAAGTAAATCTGGGTCGAGCAGAGCCTTTTCCAAAAAAGATCTGAATCAGAATCTGAACTCAGTTGGGGCCAGCTCACCCAATCCTACTTTATCCCAGCAATCCCACATTGAGGACCGCAGGGGGCAAGCACAACACAGAGGTGAGATGCTCAGGTGCTGCCATAGATTTATAAGGACTAGAGCAGCCGTGCTCTGACTTCCTAGTTTACATGGTGCCTTGTGATTGATTTCTGCCATAGTCAAGTACTTGCCACTCTAACATCATCCAGGAAGCAGACATAGTTGCAGATTCTTCATCGCCATTGTAGTCCTTATAAATCTGTGGTTGCTGCCCAGAGTTTGAACACTACCTGACGACTGACCAAGGATTAGCATTAGTGTTGGCTGTGGAGACAGCCATTCACCTGTCCTGCAGACATGGGGAATAATGGGGAAAATGAAAACTGAGGAGGTGGGGGGAGAAGGGAGAAGGAAGAATAGTTACATAGAAACATAGAACATAGAACATAGAATTTGATGGCAGATAAGGACCGCTTGACCCACCCAGTCTGCCCATTTCCCTACCTACTGGATAAGCTGCAGATCCTAGTTAACCTAGTTAACCAGCAGCCTACTTCTTCCTACCCCAGCCCCTAGAATGGCCTTATGACTGTCCCATGCATGCTTGAATTCCACCACTGATTTTGACTCTACAACCTCCGGAAGGCCGTTTCATGCATCCACAACCCTCTCTGTGAAAAAATACTTCCTTAAATTACCTCTGAGCCACCCCCCCCATCTTCAAGTTGTGCCCTCTTGTTCTTGCACACCTCTTTTTTTGAAAGATGCTACCCTCTTGGACTTTGTTGATTCCCTTGAGGTACTTGAACATTTCTATCATGTCCCCCCTCTCCCTCCTTTCCTCGAGGCTATACATATTAAGCTCCTTTCGTCTCTCTTCATATGTCTTCTGGTGCAGACCCTGCACCATTTTAGTTGCCCTCCTCTGGACAGCTTCCATCCTGTCTATGTCTTTCATGAGATTGGGTCCCAGAACTGCACACAGTACTCAGATGGGGTCTCACCAGCTGTCTGTACAGAGGAATAATAACTTCCTGTTTTCTACTGGTGATGCCTCTCCTATGCATCCCAGTATCACCCCAGCCCTCCTTGCTGCCCTCTCACATTGCTTGCCCACCTTTAAGTCATCTGATATGACTACCCCCAGGTCCCTTTCCATTTTTGTTGTTGTTAGTATCTCACCCCCATTGTGTACTCTTCCCCTGGGTTTTTGTTTCCCAGGTGCATTACCTTCCACTTCTTAGCATTGAATCTAAGCTGCCATACATTTGACCATTCCTCTAACCTTGCCAAGTCCCTTCTCATCCTTTCCACCCACCCTGTGCATCAACTCTGTTGCAAAACTTTGTGTCATCTGCAAAGAGACATACTTTTCCTTCCAGTCCCTCTGCAATGTTGCTTATAAAGACATTGAAGAGGACCGGTCCTAATACTGAACCCTGTGGTACCCCACTAGTAACCCTCCTTTCTTCTGAGTGGACTCCATTTACTATTTCTTTCTGGGTCCTATTCTCCAGCCAATTCTTTACCCAGGCTGTCATCTTGGGACCCACTCCCAGGCTGGCTAACTTATATATTAATCTTTTGTGTGGGACTGTGTCAAATGCCTTGCTAAAGTCTAGGTAGGCCATGTCCACAGCCCCTCCCTGATCTACTACTTTGGTCACCCAGTCAAAGAAATCTATCATATTCGTCTGGCATGACCTTCCCTGTGAATCCATGCTGCCTAGGGTCCTGTGCCCCTCTGACCTCTAGATACTCGACAATTCTTCCCTTCAGAAGTGATTCCATCATTTTCCCTATCACTGAGGTTAAACTAACAGGTCTGTAGTTTCCTGCTTCTGCCTTGCTCCCACTTTTGTGAAGGGGAATCACATCTGCCCTCCTCCAGTCTTCGGGTACCACCCCATCCTCCCATGATTTGTTAAAAAGGGTAGTCAGCGGTGTCACTAGTTCTACCCTTAGTTCTTTTAGAATTCTGGGATGAATCCCATCAGGCCCCATTGCTTTGTCCACCTTCAGTTTTAAGAGTTCTTTCAGAACCCTTTCTTCTGTAAATGGGCTGGTATCAACTTCTGTATCCAGAGTGTTTCTACTGTTTGTTTTATGTACCTCCCCTCTTCATTTGTAAATACTGAGCAAAAATATTTGTTTAGTATCTCTGCCTTTCAGTCTCCCTCTGCCCACCCTCCCTCCCTTTATTAAGCCTCACTATCCCTCCTTGGTCTTTCTTCGCTCCCTGATGTACCTATAAAAGGTTTTATCCCCTTCTTAACTGAGCTGACTATCTTTTCCTCGGTTTGGGCCTTTGCTGTTCTGACTGCCTTCCCAGCCTCCTTTTGCTTTAACTGATACAGTTCTCTGTCCTGCTCCTTCTGCAATTCCTTGTACTTCCTGAATGCTTTCTTTTCTCTTGAACCTTCACTGCCACTTCCTTTGAGAACCATAGTGTTTCTTACGTCGTTTTGTTTTGTTTATTTGCTTCACAAAGGCTCGTTACCTCTGTGATGGCAGTTTTTATTATTCCCCATTGTTTTTCCACCCCTCCTTCCTGCCCATTTGCTAGTGCATTCCTTAGGCACTCACCCATTTTGGCAAAGTCAGCCCTCCTAAAGTCCAGTACTTTTGCCTTTGTATGGCTTGACTCTATTGCTGTGTTTAGTGTGAACCATACTGTTCAATGGTCGCTAGTTCCCAGATGGCTACCCACTTCTACATCTGTGATCCTCTCTCCATCTCCATTTGAGAGAATCAGGTCTAATATTGCTCCCTCTCGAGTGGGCTCCAATACTAGTTGTCTAAGGCATGCTCCCTGTAGGGCATCTAGAATAACTCCACTCTTCGAAGTGGCTGCTGCAACTGCACTCCAGTTAACATCTGGCATATTCAGATCACCCATCAGCAATATCTCCCTTTTTCTGCCATTCTAAGTATACTTTCTATCATTTCCTTGTCCATTTCCTCCCCTGAGAAAGGGTTTGCTATAAACCCTGTGCGGATTGTGGTGCCATTGCCTGTCTCCAAATTTACCCACAAGTGCTTCTTCTCCTCCTGTTTACCCTTTTGTTCTGTTGCTTTTATTCCTTCCCTTATGTGAAGAGCTACTCCTCCTCCTCTTTACCTCCCTGTCCCTCCTGTAGATAGTGTATCCTGGTATGTTTACGTCCCAGTCATGGTTTTGTGTATACCATGTTTCTGTGACTGCCACGATATCCAGATGTTCCTCCTCCATCAAGGCCACTAATTCAGGAAGCTTGTTACCCAGACTACAGGCATTGGTACTCATTGCTTTCCATTTTTTGATGGCTTTACCTTCTGTTGCAGCATCCCCCACTGACCTTTCTACCTCGGTCTTTTTCTCATTTAGTACCCTGTTTTGTAGGGTAGTTAATGAGAAAAACAAATTGTGAGTATACTTGCAGTATTGACAATGACTATGGTTACAGTAGGTGGGATGGATTAAGTCTGAGAAGACATCCACATTGCTCATAAACCTCTTAGATACATACACAGTAGGTTTTGGTGCCCTTTGTTTTGACTTAAAGGGACACTGTCAGTCTTTTTTGCATCTTTTCATTTCCAGGTAAAAAAATCTAATTTTCTGATTGCTAATGTTCTCTTCAATTTATTGATGCTTCTAGTTGTTTTATCTGTTTCCTTTCTTAGTGGAACTGAAATGTGTGGCAATGGTCTAATTATACCTGAACTTATTTTATTTCAAATCCTTGAACTACTCTTATTACATACTTCCAGAACACTAGGAAAACCATCAAACAGTACACTCAGTCATGATTCAATAGGCTCCACTCCTCCCACTGCACTATGGGTGGCTTGACTGTATTGCGGGTGTTCCTGAGTCCAGGAAAGATGAAGTGGGAGCTGATCAAGGAATGAAAACAGACATGCTTGTGTGTGGTAACATCAGTATGGTGGGCAGTCTGTTTTTCACTTTTTAAAAGAAAAAAGGAATCAGACTGAAGCTACCATTTAAATAAACAATCTCTATTGAATGTGACCAGTCATTAAATGTGTTTTTTAAACCTGGGACATTTTGAGGCCTAAAGGGGTTGACAATGCCCCTTTAAATAATGTAGTCTACCATACTTGTTGCTACAGCTCTGTTTTGTCCTTCCCACGCTCTTATCAGCTTCACTAGTACTCATTGAAACTGACACAAAAAAGAATGCAATCTCATCCCCATGAGATGGCATTTCACTAAATTAATTTACTTTTAAATAGAGCAGTTTTCCCAAAAAACCAATTAGCTTGCCCCTTGTGTGACTTAACATAATAACAAGTCTGTTACTACGTGACAAAACTGTCATCGTTTTTAATTGTTTGCAGTGGACTGGTTATTTGCAGGCTTCAGGAGGCCTGTGAGACTGTGTGATTTGTCCAGACATGTAAACCATCTAGCGCAGGCTGTGTATCTGCAACAAAACAAATTTCAAACCTGTCACTGTTCATGCTGTGCAGCTGTGTTCACTTAAAGCGGTCCCTCTTCACAATGCTTGCAGTCATTAAGTCCTCAAGCCACAGCTGGGAAATGAGAGTTGCATGCTCTGTGGTTTTTAAATAAAGGTAACACTGTTGGGACCAAACTGATTAACCTGCACTAAAACCAGCAGTATTGTGCTTTTCAGCCATTCATTTCACTTTTATGTATCCCCCCAATCTGTCCCAATCCCACAGACGGGGACAGATAGACTTCTCATAGCTGTATACTCCCTCCAGCCTGAAGAGCAGGTGAGTGGCAACCTTCAGATCCAGCATCAAGTAAATAATAAGACATGTCATTGTGCCTCACTGCATCCCTGGGTGTGCATTCATGGCACTACGACTGACATCCTGGAGTGTCTTGTTGCACTTATAAAATGGATATTAAGGTAGTAAAAATAATATGCATTAAATTATTTTATTGAATTTATTTACTGAATTTATTGAACAGCTGCAATGAGAAACAAAAAAATACATAATATATTTAATAACATATTAAATATTATTGTGCAATAACTGGGCATCAATTTTTCCAATGGAGATGCCCAATTATTATTTGCCATAATAACCAGCTGGTTACTATGGCATTCATGAGCACAGTAAATTGAACGAGTGCAAGATACTCTCACTTGTGGTCTCTATAAAGCTCTGCTGCCAAAATGCTTCTATTAAAATTTAACTCTCCCAACAGCAGAGAAGAGCTGCGATGGCGAGCTGTGATGACCTATGACTATAAGTTACAGTAGTTACATGAAATTAGATTGGTGCATGCTCACAGAAGTGAAACTCATTTACCATTGGCGTCTGCTTTGAGCGGGGGCAGGTGGATGTTCCTGTTTGCAGTCAGTGGCAGCCAGGAGCAGGACAGTCAGAAGTGCAGAGCTGCACTGTACAGGTAGAAGCCTGTCAGGAAAGATAATAAAATGAAGAAATACATTGCTGGCTCTACAGTCAGATATAAAGGAAGTGAAGTTGGGGCTGTTTGTGTGGAAGTTTAAAATGATGCTGAATTAAACATGCTAAATACTGAGAAATATAAGATATTCTTGTCTCAGAACAGGACAATCAGGAGCATAAAGGGCACAGAGGCAGAAAGTAAGGAGAGAGAGAGAAAAAAAAAACAGACGAAGAGTAAGGATTGCAAACAGTTAAGGGGCCAGAAATAAGACATGATTGGAGTGGTGCAGTGCAGTGGCTGTGGAGCAGCAGTCTTCCGGGAGACGTTCTGGAGGATGCGTTGTTGTCCCATCTGCAGGCACCTCTCTGGGCTGAGGGAGGAGGTTGCTCATCTCCAGGCTGAGTTGGCCAGGATTTGTGGGACCTCCTCTTCCATCCAGGGACCACCAGTGCCACTGCTGTTGCCTCAGAGGTTGCCAAGAAAGAGGAGCGGTTGGACCACAGTGGGCTCAGGGAGGGTGAGGGTGGAGGAACAGAGGCACATCCCTCCAGTTGTACCTCTCCACAATTCCTATGACATTCTGGCAAAGTGTGGTTCCTCTATGGAGGCACCCACAGTGGAGACCAAGGAGGATGCTGGGAACCTCCACAAAGGAGACCCACATGAGGGTGGCAGGAGACCCTACAGGGGAAGGAAACAACTCCTGGTGGGGGACTCCATTGTTAGGAAGGTAGAACTGGGGGAGGAAGGAGAGAGAGAGAGAGGTAAGGTGCCTGCCTGGTGCCATGGCTTGGAAGGAGAGGGAGCGAATCCTCAGGATTGCCGGAGCAGCTGCACAGGGGAGGGAGCTGGATGTCATTGTCCACCTAGGGACAAATGACCTGTCTAAGAAAGGGATTAGAGAAGTGTAGGAATAGTTTGTGGAATTGGGGAGGGGGCCTTAGTCAAGTAGCATGCACGGTAACCTTCTCAAAGGTACTGCCCATCTATGGCATAGGAGAGGCTAGGGTGTTCCGCACCATGGGATTCAATCAGTGGTTGAAAAACTGATGTGGAGCTCAGGGATTTGGCTTCATTGGGGACTGGGGGTCCACCTGGAGTGATGCAAGCCTATACTGGCATGATGGGCTGCAACTGTCCGGGAGGGGAACCAGGATCCTAGGTGATAGGTTTAAATGCTTCATTGGCAAGCTTTTAAACTAGCCAATGGGGGTGGCACTGGAAAGAAGCAGGGAAATCCTAGCCCCCCCAAATAATCGCGGTAGTAAGTGTGGCAAACACCAACATAGAGGTGTTGATAGGGAGAAGGGCAGGGGTAAATAGAGAAAGTGACAAAGGCAAGAAGGACAGGGATGGGGCAAAAGGGAGTAAGGCCATCAGGAAATGGAGGTTAATGAGTACCAGTGCCCATAGTCTGGGCAACAAGCTCCCTGAGCTGGTGGCCTTGATGGAAGAGGGATGCCTGGATATCGTAGCAGTCACAGAAACATAGTACACAGAGAACCATGATTGGGATGTTAACATACTAGGGTACATAACCTACAGGAGAGACAGGTGGGGGAGAAGAGGGGGAGGAGTAGCTCTCTATGTAAAGGAAGGGATAAAAGCAACTGAACAAAAGAGTAAACAGGTAGGAGAGGAGGTACTGTGGGTCACCTTGGAGACTGGAAAGGGCACCACAATCCACACAGGGGTTGTGTACAGACCCCCATGTCAGGGGGAGGGAATAGACAAGGATATGATAGAAGGCATTTTTAGAATGGCAGAGAAAGGGGAGATACTGTTGATGGGAGACCAGAATATGCCAGATGTTAACTGGAGCACATTTGCTGCAGCCACATCCAAGAGCAGGGCCATTTTTGATGCCCTATAGGTGGCAGGCCTTAGACAGCTAGTTTTGGAACCCACTCATGAGGGAGCAATCTTAGACCTCATACTCTCAAATGGGGGCAGTGAGAGGATCTCAGATCTAGAAGTGGGTTGCCATCTGGGGACAAGTGACCATCAAACAGTGTGGTTCACGTTAAACTCAGCTACAGAGTCAAGCCATACAAAAGTGAGGGTACTGGACTTTAGGAGGGCTGACTTTGGCAAGATGGGAGAGTACCTCAGAAAAGCACTAGCAAACAGGCTAGAAGGAGGTGTGGAGCAACAATGGAGAATCATCAAAACTGCCATCACAGAGGCAACAAGCCTTTGTGTAAAGCAAATAAACAAATCAAAATGAAAGAAAAAGCCACTATGGTTCTCAAAAGAGGTGGCTGTGAAAGTCAGGAAGAAAAATATAGCATTCTGGAAGTATATGGAAACACAGAAGGAGCAGGACAGAGAACTGTACCAGTTAAGGCATAAGGAAGCAGGGAGGGAAGTCAGAACAGCAAAGGCCCAAACTGAGGAAAAGATAGCCAACTCAGTTAAGAAGGGGGATAAAACCTTTATAGGTACATCAGAGTGTAGAAAGACAAAGGAGGGCTAGTGAGGCTGAATGAATAGAATGAATGGTGGGTGGGCAGAGGGGACAGTGAAAAGCAGGGATACTGAATGAATATTTCTGCTCAGTATTCACAAAAGAGGAGGGGGAAGTGCCTAATCCAATTAACAGAAGCACTCTTGATAGGGGGGTCGATCCCAGTCCTTTCACAGAAGAAAGTGTTCTGCAAGAACTCCTAAAACTGAAGGTGGACAAAGCAATGGGTCCTGATGGAATTCACCCCAGAATTCTAAAAGAATTAAGGGAGGAACTAGTGAAACCACTGGCTACTCTTTTAATAAATCATGGGAGGATGGTGTGGTACCTGGGGACTGGAGGAAGGTGGATGTGATTCCCTTCACAAAGTGGGACCAAGACAGAGGCAGGAAACTACAGACCTGTCAGTCTGACCTCTGTGGTAGGGAAAGTGATGGAGTCACTTCTGAAGGAAAGAATAGTTGAGTACCTAGAGGCCAGTGGAGCACAGGACCCAAGGCAGCATGGGTTCACAGCGGAAGGTCATGTCAGACAAATCTAATTGATTTCTTTGACTGGGTGACCAAAGTAGTAGACCAGGGAGGGGCTGTGGACATGGCCTACCTAGACTTTAGCAAGGCATTTGACACAGTCCCACACAAAAGATTAATAGTCAAATTAACCAGACTGGGAGTGGGTCCCAGGGTGGTAGCCTGGGTAAAACATTGGCTGCACAACAGGACACAGAAGGTAATTGTAAATGGAGTCCACTCTGAAGAAAGAGGGGTTACTAGTGGGGTACCACAGGGTTCAGTATTGGGTCCAGTCCTTTTAATGTCTTCATCAGTGACATTGCAGAGGGACTGGAAGGAAAAGTATGCCTTTTGCAGATGACACAAAGATCTGCAACAGGGTTGATACACAAGGAGGCGTGGAAAGGATGAAAGGGACTTGGCAAGGTTGGAGGAATGGTCAGAAGTATGGCAGCTAGGATTCAATGCAAAGAAGTGCAAAATAATGCACCTGGGAAACAAGAACCCAGGGGAAGAATACACAATGGGTGGGGAGGTAGTAACAACAACAAAAAAGGAAAGGGACCTGGGGGTAATCATATCAGATGACCTTAAGGTTAGCAAGCAATGTGGGAAGGCAGTAGGAAGGGCTGGGTGTATACTGGGATGTATAGGGAGAGGCATCAGCAGCAGAAAACAGGAAGTTGTTATCCCTCTGTACAGACAGTTGGTGAGACGCCATCTGGAGTACTGTGTCCAGTTCTGGAGACCCCTTCTCCTCAAGGACATAGACAGGATAGAGGTAGTCCAGAGGAGGGCAATTAAATGGTGCAGGGTCTGCAAGAGAAGCTGTATGAGGAGAGACTAAAGGAGCTTAATATGTATACCCTTGAGGAAAGAAGGGAGAGGGGGGACATGATAGAAACTTTTAAGTACCTCAGTGGAATCAACAAAGTCCATAGGGTAGCATCCTTCAGAAAAAGAGACCTGCAAGAACAAGGGGGCACAATTTAAAGATAGAAGGAGGGTGGTTCAGGGGTAATGTGAGGAAGTATTATTTCACAGAGAGGGTAGTGGATGCATGGAACAGCCTTCCTGAGGAAGTTGTGGGGTCTAAAACTGTGGGAGAATTCAAGAATGCATGGGACAGACATAAGGCAATTCTTGTGGGGGGTAGGAAGAAATAGGCTGTTGGTTAACTAGGATCTGCGGCCTATCCTGTAGGTAGGGAAATGGGCAGACTAGATGGGCCAAGTGGTCCTTATCTGCCGTCAAAGTCTATGTTTCTATGTTTCCAAATAGGTAGCCGTGCTACCTAAAGGTAAAGATAAAAACTGATGGCCAGAAATTATATAAAACAAGCATTTGTCAATGCTGAATGTTTGCTTGCTGGTATTAGCATTAGAAATGCAGGACTTAGACAGATGCAGAATAGGAATGGCAGTGAAGTACTAAACTTCACATGAATCCCACCTCCACCCTGTAGGGACTGACAGGATTTGGGGTAAGGTTTTGGGTCGTCACCCATGATGGTCAAGCCATGTCACCTTCACCCTATTCTGCAGACACCGACACGTGTTGAGCTGTGCCTTAGGGTGTTTGGCTTTACAGTCACCCTATTACATATGGACATATGTTGAAATGGGTGCAGCATAGGAGAATTGGGTGAAGTCTTGGACGAAGAGTCCAAGGTACACCTCGATGCCTGTCAGTGGCTGGGGGGTGGGGGGTGGGATGGCATGAGCAGTACAGTTGGCAATCCAAAGGCACACCCCGATACCTGTCTGTCTGTGCAGGGCAGGATGTTAAGGTTAGAAACTGTAATGCCTCAGGCATTTGTTGGTATTCACAGCACAAATTTTGAACATGGCCTTTTTGTGACCCCACCTCATGAAAGCATTTGGGACCTCTTGTTATGAACAGTGGCAGTGTGATTTTGTCCATGAGTCCTGAAAACTGACTTCCAACAGTGACAGTGCCATTCTACACCACATGCACGAAAACACAGATCAGGCAGGATGTGAAGAATGACAGCTGTACCATCCATAGGGAGGTATGAAGAGATGGCAATGTTAACAATCTGTAGTGGGACTATTAAAAATGCTTGCACTTCTGGGCATACGTGGAAACCGCACAACACATGCGTGTATCACAGTCATTTTAACTTATCCCTGTCTCAGGGTACCTTACCACCTGTATGGAAGACAGCACATGTCATACCACTGTTCAAATCAGGTGGTCCTGGTGATCTCAATAACTACAGGCCAATTTCTCTCCTTCCAGTCCTGTCCAAGCTCCTAGAGAAAATTGTAAATGCATAGCTGAGGACTCACCTTGAGTCTAGGGAACTGCTAAACCCTATGCAGTCTGGATTCAGAGCTAAACATAGCACTATCTCAGCCCTCCCCAAAGTTACTAATGACTGGCAGGGTAATCTTGAGAGCAAAAACTTTATTCGTGCTGTTTTTCTTGATCTAAGCAAGGCTTTTGACACCGTCGACCATAGTCTGCTCCTCTCCTCCCTTCAAACCATAGGTGTGGACCCCTCCTCTCTGTGCTGGTTTACTGACTATCTTACAGGGTGCCTTCAACAAGTTAAAGCCAAAGAAGGCCTGCCCCACCTTAAAAACTCTGCAAAGAGGGGTACCTCAAGGTTCTATATTAGAGTCCTTACTTTTTGCACTCTACATTAACATCGACTACTGTATAAAAGAAGCCAACATACATCTGTTTGCAGATGATACAGTTCTCTATGTGAGTCGCCCAACACCTGAAGCTGCCTGCAATGACCTACAGTCAGAATTCAACCTTTTGCAAAGCCAACTCCTCCAAAAAAAGCTACTTCTTAACGCCAAAAAAACTAAAGTGATGGTCCTCTCCCCTTTCATCCATACAGCTAACCCTGTGTCCAGTGGGACAGTTCCCCAAATTACCACAGTTCTAGGTGAAAAACTAGAATTTGTTACAAAATTCAAGTAACTGGGAGTTTGGATAGACCAAAGACTCTCCTTCATTGAACATATCAAGGACTTGCTAAAACAACTTCGGCAAAGGTTTGGCCTGTTTTTTAGAATCAACCAATTTCTCACCAGAGATGTCAAGAAACAACTGGTCCAATCCATTTTGCTATAATTGGTTGATTACGCTGATTTCCTCTACAGCCAATGCCCCAACTCTTACATGGCTAAACTGGACACACTCTACCATCGAGCACTGAGGTTTATAATGGAACTTCCCTTCGACACGTATCACTGCACCCTAATTGCGGCAGTGGGGTGGACATCACTAAAGTTCAGGCGCCACAGAAACGCCGCTCTCTGGACCTACAGAGCCATCTCTAATAAGCTGCCTTACTATATCTCCTGCTGTCTTCACCTGAGTATAATTGGGAAATACACGTTAAGAAGTTACTTAGCTATTACACTTAAAGTACCCAATGCAAAATCTCGCTTCGGCAGAGCAGCCATAAGCTTCGTGCTACCTACCTTATGGAATGATCTACAAAAAACCCTCAAATTAAGCACTCTAATCAGTATAAATGCCTTCAAGATGCTTTATTTCTATACAATCAGAGAAGTATGTAACTGCTTCACCCACTCAGACCCAGTACCAGTGTCTGCACTGGTATATAGCCATGCCTAGACCCAATTTTAAGTACAGACCCCCCCCAGCTTGCTCCTCACAAGCCTAATTGTTCTCTCTCTTATACCCCTGTCTTATCAACACTAGGCCTGTCCATCCCCTTATCCTTCCTTTCCCAACCTCGGATAGGAGCTCACTACCCCTGGGTTGTGACATCCTACCATGCCCCGTACTTTATAGCATTCAATCCTGGGGCTCACACATACTCCTTTTCTCCATCCACCTTCTCTACATCCCATTTTACCAACTCCTCTCTGTGCACCATGCCCTCCTAGCCTTTCTTCCCTACCTCCTCCCTCCCCCACCTTTGCCTCTACCTGGTGTATATTTTTATTTTATTTTTTCCTTCCGTTACTTTCTCCTGCAACCTTAGATAACCTGCTTTATCTTCCTATAGGCACTTCTATGTATGTAAATACCCTGTAATCTGTACAATATCTGTATAATTCTATGTACATATGAACTTCTTTTTCTTCCTCTCTGTAAACAGTATTATCTGTATTGCCTTGTAAGTACATGTGTTGACCTGTATATACAAATTGTTCATGCTCCACCCAGGTCCATCTTGCAAATCAGCTTCTGCTCAACAATGAACGCCTGGTTAAATAAAGACTTGATTGATTAATTGATTGATTGATTGATTTTATGGAGTTTCATTACCAGATTTTCAACATAGGCATTTAGCGACCTATGATCGTGAACAGTGTCACTATGATTTTGTTACTGTGTCCTGAACACTGATGTCCCACAGCAACCACAGTACTCTATGCCGGAACTGCAAAAACGCATTTCAACCAGGATGTGAAAAATGTCAGCTGTACTGTTCATAAAGAGGTGTGGGAAAATGGCAATGTTGAAAATCTGGAGTGAAAATATTACAAATGTGAAAAGTTATAAGCATGCGTGGAAACTGTGCAATGCACACTCATAGCAGTCATTATATGGACTTCTGTCACCAAATTTTCAACATAGCCATTTTAGGACCTCTGCTAATGAACAGTATCAGTGTGATTTTCCTAATGTGTCCTGAACACGGATTTTCTACAACAACCGCCTTTGTCTGCACCGGAAGTGTAAAAACATATTTGGGCTGGGATGTGAAAAATGATAGCTGTACTGTTCATAAGGAGGTGCAAGCAAATGGCAGTGTTGGCAGTCTGGAGTGAAAACTTTGCAAATGTGTGAAGGTACAAGCGTGCATAGAAACTGCGCAACGCACGCTCGTAACACAGTCATTTTATGAACTTTTCTCACAAAATTTTCAACATAGACATTTTAGGACCTCTGCTAATGAACAGTGTCACTGTGATTTTCTTAATCTGTCACAAACATTGAGAGACTGTGTGCCGTTATTGCCTCTCATCTGGTTGGAGGCGTGAGAGGAGGTGCTGGATTTGCTCTGAAGGGGTGGGGACAGTGCTTGCATAAAGGAAGCACGCTCTCAAGCCCAGTGGTATCGAGTGTGTGAGTATGATGCCACTCGCACTGAAATTTCTGCCCCACTGTAGAAGGAAAATGGTTTGGCCTGTGACCTGTTTTAAATTGTTTAGTAGTTTTAATTTAAATTTATTTATTTGCGTTTAGAGATATATTGTTGGTGTTTATGTTTTATATATTAGGTTTTGTTGGATTAAGTAGGTTAGGTAGTTATTTTAGTGTTATTTAGTTTTGTATTTAACTAGTAGTTTGTGTTTATTATTTGAAATGAGTAGAGATTATGTGGGAGGATCTATGGGGGCTAGGATTACCTATACCCACTCACTGCTGTATGATTTACGTCCCTCCATCACTCTCCCTGTGTCTGATACTTCGGTTAGACGCTGTCAGGAAGTAGGGATTGAGAGGGGTCGTGCTGATTACAGGCAGTGGGGTAATCTATGCAAGGGTGGTGGTAAGATAGAGATTGTTAGGTCCAGGAGGTGCCCTGGGCTACGATGGGCATCAAGGAGAGGTCAGATGTGGTTGGTGCCCAACCCCAGGGAGTCCACCAGACCATGTGGCCAGGCAACCCGAGGGGCTGCTCCACCCTCCAATCCTCTGGCGGCAGTGCTGTGCAATGCCAGATCGATCAGAAATAAGATGGCAATTATTGCTGCACTGGTTTCAACGGTCGATCTGGCATGCATTACTGAGACCTGGGTGGGTGATGATGCAGGCCCCATTTTTGAGGCTGCTGTCCCTCCCAGGTATACCGTAGTGCACTGCCCCAGAGTGAATCACAGGGGTGGTGGTGTAGCCATCTGCTTTAGATCCAGCCTGACCTTCGCCATGCACCCAGTGGAAACTCCGGGTTCCTTTGAATGTGTGGCTATCCGTGGTGGTCTCGGCACGGACTTCAGGATTTTTCTCATCTATCGTCCTTCTGGCCCAATGGGGAGTTTCCTGCAGGAGTTCGCCAAGTTCATCATGGGTGAAACATTGGGATCCCCCAGATATGTTTTTCTGGGGGATTTCAATGTTTGAGTGGATGATAGAGACCAAAGATGTAGCAGTGACTTCCTGCAGGTTATGTCATCCTTAGGATTGACGCAGGTTGTTGCCGCACCCACCCATCAGGATGGCCACATATTGGACCTGGTGTTTTCACTGGGGCTTGAGATCACCGATCTCGGGGTTGATCGGGTTTCTTGGTCCGATCATTGTACGGTGAAGTTCACGCTTGGGGCTCCCACCAAAAGCCCTTCCCCTGCTGAGATGGTTAGCTGTCACACTTTTCAGGGTCTTACCCCTGAGGGTTTTTTGGCAGCAGTTAAATTATCAAATGTGGGTGTGGTATGCGCTGGAGGTGTTGGTGCCAGAGTCGACACCTATAATAAGGTGCTCTCTGACACCATCAACTCCTTCGCACCTGTCCGTGTACAACCCAGAACTTTATATCAGAGGTCCCCATGGTTTGATGGGGACCTCAGGGAAATGAAGAATCTGGGTCAGAGACTAGAGCATGCTGGAGAAGGTCCCACCTGGAGGCGGACAAACTGGTCCTGCGTATGCACTATTGTGCATATCAGGAGGCAATCAACAGTAAGAAGGCAGTGTTCCTGTCCAGGGAGATTGCTGCCGGGAAGAACCGACCAGCTTCACTCTTCTGGACTGTGAACAGACTTCTTCATCCTGTCTGCTTGCAGCCTGGGAGGGTTTTTTCAAATGAAGATTGTGAGGAGTTTGCTCAGTTTTTCTCAGACAGGGTGTCCTTGATCCGGTAGGAGACTTCTTCAGCCAGCAATATTATAGCTGACAGCGGTCGCCAGATGTGTGCTGAGTGCACTCCGCTGAGTTGGGGGGAGTTTAGACCAGTGGAAGTGAGTGAGGTTATTGAGGTGGCAGTCAATTTGAAGCACACCTTTTGTGAACTGGACCCAGTGCCAACGCGTTTCTTAATGAGATGCGTTGACTCTGTTGGCCCGGTGTTTGCCATGATCGTACGGTATTCCTTATCTGAGGGAGTCTTTCTGGATGCCTTGAAGTAGGCTCTGGTGAGACCCCTTTTAAAGAAATCTTCCTTGGACCTGGCGATCATGGCAAATTACCGTCCTATCTCCAATCTCCCATTTTTAGGGAAAGTGGTGGAGAAGGTGATAGTGCTTCAATTGGAAGAGCACCTTGTGACTCACGAGATGTATGATCCCTTCCAGTCAGCTTTTCGGGCCAGACATAGTACAGAAACTGCACTTGTTCAGGTGAAGAATGATCTCCTCAGGGCTAGAGATTGAGGAGACAGGACAATTCTTGTTCCCCTCGATCTCTCTTCAGCATTTGACACTGTGGTCCATTGTGTGCTGCTTATCCACCTCAGGGAGCTATGTGAACTCACCCTGACTGTTATCAACTGGTTTGAGTCCTTTCTTACCAATAGGAGACATCGGGTTATGATGGGTAATTCCTCATCTGTACCCTGTCTTCTTCCCTGTGGAGTCCCTCAGGGCTCAGTATTGGCCCCAATGTTGTTCACAGTTTACATGCTGCCCTTGGGGGGGATCATTAGGCAGTATGGCTTGAGTTTTCATTGCTATGCCAATGATACTCAGCTATATCTGTCCTTTGCCCCAGGAACAGCCAACGCAGTGGACGTGCTAAACATCTGTCTGACCGAGATAAATGACTGGATGGCTTCCAGCTGGCTGCGACTGAACCCAAACAAGACGGAGGTATTGGTGGTGGAGTCGAACAGAGTGTGTGATAGGATGGCCTCTGACCCAGCAACTGGACTTGTTCTTGGAGCTGTGTCATTGAAGGCCTCCTCTTGGGTGCGTAATCTTGGAGTGATTCTAAACAGGAATCTGACCATGGAGGCTCAAATAGCTTCCATGGTTCGAACCTGTTTTTTCCATCTCAGAAACATTGCCAGGATTAAGCCCCTTGTTCCACCTCTGGACCTCCCTACCTTGATACATGCCTTAGTCACATCTAAGCTGGACTACTGTAACGCGCTCTATCTCGGGGTCACTGGGGACTTCTCTGCAGACTACAGCTGGTGCAAAACACAGCTGCCCGGTTATTGACTGAGCAGCCAAAATGTTGTCATATCACACCGATATTGTGCGGATTGCAATGGCTGCCAGTCAGATGGAGAATCCTCTTTAAGGTGGGTCTTCTCACCTTTAAGGCCCTACACGGACAGGGCCCTGGTTACCTGTCAGTCCTACTGACACCTACTTCCTCTATCTGCCCTCTTCGATCCTCCAGTGGTAGCCTCCTGACTGTTCCCAGAACGAGGCTGAAATCAGCCGGTGATAGATCTTTTAGTGCTGCAGCTCCCGTTCTTTGGAACTCATTACCAGCTTTGGTCAGGGAGGCTCCCACTATAGATGTCTTTGAGGTTCGTCTGAAGACACTATTATTCTCATATGCATTCGAAGTTTAGAGTATGATTTATTTTATAGTTTGTGCATTATTATTTTATTTCTGAATAAAAGATTATGTTAAATGTTTTTAAATTTGTACGGTGCCCATAGCCTCTGGGATTGGACGTCTTTTAAATAAATTTGCCTTGCCTTGCCTTGCCATTTCACAAACCAACTGCACCATTGTGCGCTACATGCGCAGAAACACATTTTGGGCGAGATGTGCAAAATTAAATTTGTACTGCTCATAAGTAGGTGTGGTAAAATGGCACTGTTGAAATTCTGGACTGAAATATTCAAAATTCACGCGCTTACAAGCGTGCATATTAACTGCGCAACACAGCTCGTAAACCAGTCATTTTTAGGAATTTTTTCACCAAATTTTCAACATAGCCATTTTAAGATCTCTGCTCATGAACAGTGTCACTGAGATTTTCTTAATCTGTCTCAAACATTGATTTTGCACATCGACTGCGCCATTGTGCGCTACATGCGTGGAAACACATTTTGGACAAGATGTGAAAAATGACAGCTGTACTGCTTATAAATAAGTGTGATAAAATGGCAATGTTGAAAATCTAGAGTGCAAATGTTACAAATTCGCAAACTTGTGAGAATGCATTGGAACTGCGCAACACATGCTTGTAAAACAGTCATTTTTAGGAATATTCTTACCAAATTTTCCACATGGTCATTGTAAGACCTCTGCTCATGAACAGTGTTACTGTAATTTTCTTAATCTGTCCCAAATATTGATTTCACACACCGACTGCGCCATTGTGCGCTACATGCATGGAAACACATTTTGGGTGAGATATGAAAAATGACAGCTGTACTGCTCATAAGTAGGTGTAATAAAATGGCAATGTTGAAAATCTGGAGTGCAAATGTTACAAATTCACGAACTTACGAACGTGCGTAGGAACTGCACAATGCACGCTTGTAAAACAGTCATTTTTAGGAATTTTTTCACTAAATTTGCAACATAAGCTTTTTGAAAGCCCACCTTATGAGCACTGGCACTGTCATTTCATTAATTGGTCCCAAAAGATGATTTCACGCAGTGACCATGAAATCACCCTTCGGGCCTGACTAGTGCCATGACAGTGACAGAATTCATGAGGAGGAGGGGTCCCAAAAACCCCATGTTGAAAATTTGGTGCCAAAATTCCAAAAAATGTCTGAGATATGCAGCAATGTTGAAAAAAACTATTTATTACATTATACAGCTTACCGGCATTGCCTCAGTTCGCAGTCGGCTTTGAAGAGTGCGGACGTGTTCCCGGTCCACTGAAGATCGTCGGTGCAGACTACCGGAGGTAGAAATGCGGAAAGGAAAGGGGGTGTGGGGAGGCAGGGTGCACAGTGGGTGGGCGGGTTGTGGGAGGGGGTCTGGCAGACTGCGAGGGACCGTTTTTTCCTTCAGGAAAAAATAAAAGACAATGTGTACAGTTTCCAATTTTAGCAGCATTTGGCATGCTGGGTGGGCTCCCAGCATGCCAAGGGACTCTTTTGGGGTGAGCAGCTGTAGCGATGGGGATTGGGTACCCCCTCGGCACTCAAGAAAACGGGGGGGGACAGCATGCCGATGGGGATTGGGCACCCCATCGGCAGGCAACAAAACCGGGGGGGGGTTACATCAAGCCGACAGAGAGTGGGCTCCCCCATCGGCAGACAATGAAAGCGGGTGGTGGTTTACATCTTGCCAACGGGGAGTGGGCTCCCCCGTCAGCTAAATAAACATTGCTGGCACTGAAGCTGATGGGGATTGGGGCCCCCGTCTGCCAACAAAAAATGTTTGGGGTGGGGCACATGCTGCCAAGGGGGATTGGGCACCCCCTCAACATGGGAGACTACCTAATATTGTTTGTGAATGCGGCAGCAAGCCGACCACCATGTTCCTAAACAGTATCAGGCTAGCTAACGTTCCACCCTGCAATGATGGGTCGCTCCCTCATTGCAGCACAATGACTAATGCTGCAATGACGAGGCGGCCCCTGATTGTTGCGGCGAAAATGTTACAACTTGGTGCACTGTTTGGAGACCAGTGTCATCGGCACACTGTGCCTCCATTGGTCCACCAGTGCAAAGCCCCCAAATGCAGTGCCTCCCTTAGCTGTAACACTGCCGCACCTCCACAACCCACTTCTCTCCTAAGCTGTCCCATAATGTTTCTTGCACATGAGTGCAAGCAAACATAAAAAGGCATGGGGTGGTATGTGCTACTTGAGTTTAATACACACCCTTGGTATGTGATGCTGAAATAAACCCTTTGAGCTTCACTCTCAGGATTTATGCAGGTCACACACCTCAGTGCATTATTCTCTATATAATATAAATATACAGTACTCTCAAAACTTGAGGGGGGCATAGAAACAATGGTGGTCTTTTTTGGAGCAAAGATTGCAGGTTGCAAGCAGTGAAAGTTATGTTAGTTTGGTAGTTGTGAAATTTAACTCTCAGTTTGCAGAGTGATATGTTAGGTGAGTTGAACAGGGCCACTGGAACTTTTCTTGGTGTGTTGATAGTAGTGTGATTAGATGTGTATACTAGCCAATCAAAATGCAGCATTTTCCCTTTTCATTTTATAATGCTGCTCCTTCACTGGCTGGTAGGGGATGCTTACTGGGTGGCCCTCTTCTTCCCCACAAGCTGAGCACTTCCCCTTCACCATGCTCTTGACCCTAGCTCAGTACCGAGTGGGATGTTAGGCTATCATGCAAACTCCCAGCATCCCAGGCAGCAACCTAATGTAAGGCTGCTGCTACACCATAAGGCTATCTCTCATTCAGCTTTTAAAGTGTGTGAATAAACACTAGTGAACAGCAATTCAGATGCCTTATCCTGGTAACCCTCTGTTTGCAGGCCTAGCCACACATCTTAAGAAGGATTTCTTTGTGCAAGTCCAGTGCTTTACTCTGGCTGCATATTAGAAGTAACATAGAAACATAGACTTTGATGGCAGACAAGGACCACTTGGCCCACCTAATCTATCCATTTTCCTACCTACAGGATAAGCTGCAGATCCTAGTTAACCAACAGCAAACAGTGAATCCTTTTCACTGAAAACTAGGAGTAAGCCATTTACTGATTAAAATTGCTTCATTTCATGAAAAATCAGTAGTTATATAAAATATTGAAGAACTAGGACTTTTACTGTAATTTTACAACATTTTCTTATGGAGAGATACTATGTTTCATTTAATATATTATAATTCATAATTTATTTCACTTTTTAGTACAGCACTTTGGTTTAAATTTGCATGACATATTCTACTGTAATTTATTTGTGGATTTTCTGCAAGAAGCCTATGTTTTTTCCCTTTGCAACCTTCCTCTCCATCTGTCAGCTTACATAGAAACATAGAATTTGATGAAAGATGAGGACCGCTTGGCCCACCTAGTCTGCCCGTTTCCCTACCTATCGGACAAGCTGCAGATTCTAGTTAACCAAAGGCCTACTTCCTCCTACCCCCCACTAGAATTGCCTTATGTCTGTCCCATGCATTCTTGAATTCCCCCACTGTTTTTGACTCTATAGCCTCCTCAGGAAGACTGTTCCATGCATCTACAACCCTCTCTGTGAAGAAATACATCCTCACATTACCTGTGAGCAGTCCCCCATCTATCTTCAAATTGTGCCCCCTTGTTCTTGCACATCTCTTTTTCTGAAAGATGCTACCCTCTTGGACTTTGTTGAGTCCTTGAGGTATATGAAAGTTTCTATAATGTCCCCCCCCACCGCCTTTCATAGAAACATAGAATTTGACGGCAGATAAGGACCGCCTGGCCCACCCAGTCTGCCCATTTCCCTACCTACTGGATAAGCTTCAGATCCTAGTTAACCAGCAGCCTACTTCTTCCTACCCCCACCCCCTAGAATTGCCTTATGACTATCCCATGCATGCTTGAATTCCACCACTGATTTTGACTCCACAACCTCTTCTGGAAGGCCGTTCCATGCATCCACAACCCTCTCTGTGAAAAAATACTTCCTTAAATTACCTCTGAGCCGCCCCTCTATCTTCAAATTGTGCCCCCTTGTTCTTGCACACCTCTTTGTTTGAAAGATGCTACCCTCTTGGACTTTGTTGATTCCCTTGAGGTACTTGAAAGTTTCTATCATGTCCCCCTCTCCCTCCTTTCCTCGAGGCTATACATATTAAGCTCCTTAAGTCTCTCTTCATATGTCTTCGTGCAGACCCTGCACCATTTTAGTTGCCCTCCTCTGGACAGCTTCCATCCTGTCTATGTCTTTGCGGAGATTGGGTCTCCAGAACTGCACACAGTACTCCAGATGGGGTCTCACCAGCTGTCTGTACAGAGGGATAATAACTTCCTGTTTTCTACTGGTGATGCCTCCCTATGCATCCCAGTATCCCCAGCCCTCCTTGCTGCCCTCTCACATTGCTTGCCCATCTTTAGGTCATCTGATATGACTACCCCCAGGTCCCTTTCCATTTTGTTGTTGTTAGTATCTCACCCCCATTGTGTACTCTTCCCGGGTTTTGTTTCCCAGGTGCATTACCTTGCACTTTAGCATTGAATCTAAGCTGCCATACATTTGACCATTCCTCTAACCTTGCCAAGTCCCTTCTCATCCTTTTCACCCCACCCTGTGCATCAACTCTGTTGCAGATCTTGGTGTCATCTGCAAAGAGACATACTTTTCCTTCCAGTCCTTCTGCAATGTCGCTTATAAAGACATTGAAGAGGACCGTCCTAATACTGAACCTTGCAGTACCCCACTAGTAACCCTCCTTTCTTCTGAGTGGACTCCATTTACTATTAATCTCTGTGTCCTATTCTCCAGCCAATTCTTTACCCAGGCTGTCATCTTGGGACCCACTCCCAGGCTGGCTAACTTGTATATTAATCTTTTGTGTGGGACTGTGTCAAATGCCTTGCTAAAGTCTAGGTAGGCCATGTCCACAGCCCCTCCCTGATCTACTACTTTGGTCACCCAGTCAAAGAAATCTATCAGATTCATCTGGCATGACCTTCCCGCTGTGAATCCATGCTGCCTAGGGTCCTGTGCCCCTCTGGCCTCTAGATACTCGACAATTCTTTCCTTTAGAAGTGATTCCATCATTTTCCCTATCACTGAGGTTAAACTAACAGGTCTATAGTTTCCTGCTTCTGCCTTGCTCCCACTTTTGTGAAGGGGAATCACAACTGCCCTCCTCCAGTCCTCGGGTACCACCCCAAATCCTCCCATGATTTGTTAAAGAGGGTAGTCAGTGGTGTCACTAGTTCTACCCTTAGTTCTTTTAGAATTCTGGGATGAATCCCATCAGGCCCCATTGCTTTGTCCACCTTCAGTTTTAAGAGTTCTTTCAGAACCCTTTCTTCTGTAAATGGGCCGGTATCAACTTCTGTATCCGAGTGTTACTACTGTTTGTTTTATGTACCTTCCCCTTCCTTTGTAAATACTGAGCAAAAATATTTGTTTAGTATCTCTGCCTTTTCACAGTCTCCCTCTGCCCACCCTCCTCCCCTTTATTAAGCCTCACTATCCTCCCTTGGTCTTACTTGCTCCCTGATGTACCTATAAAAGGTTTTATCTCCCTTCTTAACTGAGTTGGCTATCTTTTCCTTGGTTTGGGCCTTTGCTGTTCTGACTGCCTTCCCAGCCTCCTTTTGCTTTAACTGATACAGTTCTCTGTCCTGCTCCTTCTGCGATTCCTTGTTTTTCCTGAATGCTTTCTTTTTCTCTTGAACCTTCACTGCCACTTCCTTTGAGAACCATAGTGGTTTCTTACATTGTCTTGTTTTGTTTATTTGCTTCACACAAAGGCTCGTTACCTCTGGGATGGCAGTTTTTATTATTCCCCATTGTTCTTCCACCCCTCCTTCCTGCCCATTTGCTAGTGCGTTCCTTAGGCACTCACCCATTTTGGCAAAGTCAGCCTTCCTAAAGTCCAGTACTTTTGTCTTTGTATGGCTTGACTCTATTGCTGTGTTTATTGTGAACCATACTGTTCGATGGTCGCTAGTTCCCAGATGGGTACCCACTTCTACATCTGTGATCCTCTCTCCATCTCCATTTAAGAGTATCAAGTCTAATATTGCTCCCTCTCGAGTGGGCTCCAGTACTAGTTGTCTAAGGCATGCCCCCTGTAGGGCATCTAGAATAACTGCACTCTTCGAAGTGGCAGCTGCAACTGCACTCCAGTTAACATCTGGCATATTCAGATCATCCATCAGCAATATCTCCCTTTTTCTGCCATTCTAAGTATATTTCTATCATTTCCTTTGTCCATTTCTTCCCTGAGAAGGGGTCTGTATAACAACCCTGTGCAGATTGCGGTGCCATTGCCTGTCTCCAAATTTACCCACAGTGCTTCTTCTCCTCCCTGTTTACCCTTTTGTTCTGTTGCTTTTATTCCTTTCCTTATGTAAAGAACTCCTCCTCCTCCTCTTTTACCCTCCCTGTTCCTCCTGTGGATAGTGTATCCTGGTATGTTTACGTCCCAGTCATGGTTTTGTGTGTACCATGTTTCTGTGACTGCCACGATATCCAGATGTTCCTCCTCCATCAAGGCCACTATTTCAGGAAGCTTGTTACCTAGACTACGGGCATTGGTACTCATTGCTCTCCATTTTTTGATGGCTTTACCTTCTGTTGCAGCATCCCCCACTGACCATTCTACCTTGTTTTTTTTCTCATTTAGTACCCTGTTTTGTAGGGAGAGGCTGGGATTTTCTGCTGCTTGTCAGTGCCTCCCTTTGACTAGTTTAAAAGCTTGCCAATGAAGCATTTAAACCGATTGCTCAAAAGTCTTGTTCCTTCCTGGACAGATGCAGACCATCCTGCAGTATAGGCTGGTGTCCTCCAGGTGGAACCCCAGTCCCCAATGAAGCTAAACCCCTGTGCTCCGCACCATTTTTTCAACCATTCATTAAACTGCATGGTGCCAATTACCCTCGCCTCACCCATGCTTTTGACAGGCAGCACCTCTGAGAAGGATACTGTGTGTGCTACTTGTCTTAGGCCCCTCCCCAACTCTGCAATGTCCTCCTGCACTGCTCTTAACTCATGATGAGCCAAGTCATTTGTCCCTAGGTGGACAATTACATCCAGCTCAGAATCCCTTGCAGCTGTTGTCGTGATCCTGAGGATGCGCTTCCTGTCCCTCCAAGCCATGGCACCAGGCAGGCACCTTACTTCAGTTTTTCCAGCTCATCCCAGTTCTAACCCCCTAATAATTGAGTCCCCCACCAGGAGCTGCTTCCTTTCCTTGTGGTGTCCTCTGCCTCCTTCCTGTGGGCCTCCCTCAGACAGCTGTCCTCAGCCTCCTTAGTCTCCTCTGGGTGCATCCATAGGGGAGCTATGCTCCCCCAGAATGGTGTATGGATTGTGGAGTGGAACAACTGACTGGGTGTGCCTCCATTCCACCATCCTCACCCTTCCTGAGCCCACTGTGGTCCAACTGCTGTGTTTTCTTTGCAACCTCTGAGGTAGTGGTGGTGGCTGTGGTGCTCCCTGGATGGGGGAGGTTCCCTTCCTACTGTCCAGTGTGGCCTGGGGGAAGGTCCCCGTACTACTGTCCAGTGTGGCCTGAAGACGGGCAACTTCCTCCCTCAGGGCAGAGAGTTGTCTGCAAATAGGGGCATCTCAGCCTAGAAAGACTCCCGGAAGACTGCTGCCCCACAGCCATTACATTGCACTACTCCCACATTTGTTTTTTTTTTTTTTGTGTGATTGGTTTGTAATATAGAAATATATATTTATAATATACAATGTGTATGCTTATATTGTCAGTGCAGTGTGCTAGAGAGGATATGACAGTGACATGCACCTTGCACTCTTGAGGAAATGATGTCAGAACCCCAGGTATAAAGGAACTATTTCCAGGGATGGTGGGGTGAGGGGTGGAAGGGTTGGGCCTAAACTGTGCCCTCGCAAAATACTCAGCTAAAAGCTCTGACCCACTGCTGCAATGAGTGCCTTCCTGTCAGCAAGATGCCCTACACAACAATTTGATAGAGAAATACCCTGCTAATCAAACAGAGAAAAATCCACACATCCAAGTCAGACACAGGTAAACCGTCCCAGCCCCAAAACAGGCCTGGTGGTTTGTGCTCCGAGAGCTGTCAGTCCCAAAATAAGTCAGCTGTGCTTTAAGCTCTTCCTGCACTGAAAATCTTAAGAATTGTAACAAACAAACGTAAACCTACATCCACCACCCTCTGTTGCTTGAAAGACTGTCTTTTCCTGTTTCACACTGCAGGTTTTTCTGTGACCACTCCTTAACCCCAGTAACTCTGTTAAAAAGAGTTTAACTATCACAAACTCCTACGCACCAGTAAATTATTTAAACATAGTTTCTGTCCCAAAATCCTAGTAGTCAATCCAGCCACCCCCAAGGGACAACCAGAATGCAGTATTCAAACACTATGAGGTACTTCCAAGATAAGCAGAGTTTGCAAGTTTCTTTTCAACTCCTCAGCCAACTGTAATTCATTTAAAAATAGTTTAACTGTCAGCAAATCCTAGTAGACAATCTAGCTACCTCCAAGGACCTACCCAAATGCAGTATTTAAATCCTTCTGAAGTTACTAACAAGATAAACAGAGTTTACAAGCCCTTCTTGGTTAAACATTAAATAAATGTGAATAAAAGCACTACCAAGGGTGGTTAGTTCCACCTCCACAGAATTAAAGCAAAAGTGCACGTTTGTTGCAGATATCAAGTGCAATATAGAATTTCTCACACAGCTCGCAGTTGAAGAAAGTAGTGTCCTTCCAGCTCCAGAAAATGTGCTTTATGTCTTTGAAAATTGCAGCCAGTAGTAACTTATAGTAATCTGATCTAGTCTGGATATCTCCACCCAGGGCAATTTGTTGCCAATGGTTATATGTAACCCTTCCTGTTCCAATACAACCTGTTTGGTCTGAAAACAATGTCCTGCCCCCTAAGGCTATCTGTATTTCAATTCACACTGCAGGTTTTTCTGTGACCACTCCTTAACCCCAGTAACTCTGTTAAAAAGAGTTTAACTATCACAAACTCCTACGCACCAGTAAATTATTTAAAAATAGTTTCTGTCCCAAAATCCTAGTAGCCAATCCAGCTACCCCCAAGGGACAACCAGAATGCAGTATTCAAACACTTATGAGGTTACTTCCAAGATAAGCAGAGTTTGCAAGTTTCTTTTTCAACTCCTCTGCCAACTGTAATTCATTTAAAAATAGTTTAACTGTCAGCAAATCCTAGTAGACAATCTAGCTACCTCCAAGGACCTACCCAAATGCAGTATTTAAATCCTTCTGAAGTTACTAACAAGATAAACAGAGTTTACAAGCCCCTTCTTGGTTACACACTAAATAAATGTGAATAAAAAGCAATTATCAAGGGTGGATAGTTTCACCCCCCACAGAATTAAAGCAAAAGTGCAAGTTTGTTGCAGATATCAAATGCAATATAGAATTTCTCACACAGCTCGCAGTTGAAGAAAGTAGTGTCCTTCTAGCTTCAGAAAATGTGCTTTATGTCTTTGAAAATTGCAGCCAGTAGTAACTTATAGTAATCTGATCTAGTCTGGATATCTCCACCCAGGGCAATTTGTTGCCAATGGTTATATGTAACCATTCTTGTTCCAATACAACCTGTTTGGTCTGAAAACAATGTCCTGCCCCCTAAGGCTGTCTGTGTTTCAATTCACACTGCAGGTCTTTCTGTGACCACTCCTTAACCCCAGTAACTCTGTTAAAAAGAGTTTAACTATCACAAACTCCACGCACCAGTAAATTATTTAAAATAGTTTCTGTCCCAAAATCCTAGTAGTCAATCCAGCTACCCCCAAGGGACAACCAGAATGCAGTATTCAAACACTTATGAGGTTACTTCCAAGATAAGCAGAGTTTGCAAGTTTCTTTTTCAACTCCTCAGCCAACTGTAATTCATTTAAAAATAGTTTAACTGTCAGAAAATCCTAGTAGACAATCTAGCTACCTCCAAGGACCTACCCAAATGCAGTATTTAAATCCTTCTGAAGTTACTAGCCTCGAGGCTATACATCTAAGGCTCCTTTAGTCTTTCTTCATATGTCTTCTGGTGCAGACCCTGCACCATTTTGGTTGTCCTTCTCTGGACAGCCTCCACCCTGTCTATGTCTTTGCAGAGATAGGGTCTCCAGAACTGTACACAGTACTCCAGATGTAGTCTTACCAACTGTCTGTACAGAGGGCCAACAACTTCCTGTTTTCTACTGGTGATGTCTCTCCCTATGCATCCCAGTATCCCCCAGCCCTCCATACTGCCTTTTCACTTTGCTGGCCCACATTTAGGTCATCTGATATGACTACCCCCAGGTCCCTTTCCATGTTTGGAGTTATCAGTATCTCACCCCCCACTGTGTGCTCTTCCCCTGTGTTTTTGTTTCCCAGGTGCACTACTTTGCACTTCTTTGTGTTGAATCTAAGCTGCCATACATTTGACCATTCCTCCAACTTTGCCAAGTCCCTTTTAATCCTTTCCACCCCACCTGGTGTTTCAACCCGGTTGCAGATCTTTGTGTCATCTGCAAAGAGACGCAGGTACGGCAGCTTGTGAAACTCCAATTAAATGGATTTCACACTGTCTCACTCTATTCTCAGTCTCAACTGATACTGAGGGATGACGTCACCATAGAACTCTCACAGCTGCATGAGCCACACTGGAGTGCTGCAGTTGGAAGTTAGGATAGAATGTTGGGGATTTTGAACAGAGTCTGTGTGCAGTCTTGGAAAGAGACAGCAGCACAGCAGTTTGTGTGCAGGCTCTCAGAGCCTTAAACTCTGTTTTATTGCTACTGTTAAGAAGGTGTGTGTTTCCACTGTAAGAGGGACACAGAAATGTATTGCTGAAGTGGTGTAGACTGCTGTCACTGGTCCAAGTGCCCCTTCCTGAGGGGATGGGGGAGAAAGGTTTGCCTGTCTTCCAGGGGCAACTCTCCTGGTTCCAGCTAAGGGAAGAAGCTGCCTATTTCAAGTTGTGCTGTGGCAACAGAAGCTCTGAGAGAGAAATTCCTGTGGAGGAATCGCCTGTGGGGCACCTGCAACCAAAGGGTGAGTTTGCACTGACAGAGGGCCAATGTTTTTCACCTGAACTGTTGGAACGTGGGGATTAGACTACTTAATCTGTAGTAGGTCTAGTGTAGTAGACATTGCTGGTTAACTGAAGTAGGTTCAAGTCCAGCACAAAGAGTGAAGTAATGTGGGGATTGGACTGCTCAATCAGTGGGGAGCCTAGAGCAATAGGCTATGCCAATTAAAAGTATGTTCAAGGCCAGCACAAAGGGAAAGCAAGACAAGTAGAGGAAATGTGATATACATTTAGCCTTAATCTACATTGCCAAGCTTTACAGTATGAGGTGTTTACTGTCCAGAGAAATGGCTGGGTATGAATTGTGGAAGCGAGAGGTGGGAACCCCTCCCCATTAGTAGTAACCAAATTCACCTCTACGGATTTGTTCTGTGGTACCTTTACTTTCTCTGAGGCACTCAGCCAGTGCCTGAGGAAAGTACCTAGACGTGGGATTAAAAGGAAGTTTCCCTGATAGAGCTGAGGTGCTCTTAGGTGGTTTAGGGAGCCACCAGCAAATGTTTCCATGGCATATGGAAGGTGTCGGAGTGGCTGGCAAGGGAGCTGAGCCAGGGAAAACCCAGATCAGTGTACAAGTTTGGGCTGTGTACCCAAAGCAGCGTGCAAGTCTGGGGTGTGTGCCCGGTAGGTTCAGAGCCTGAGGGCTGAAGTGTTGAAGAAGTGTTCTTGATTCTTTTAATCTGCATTACCAGGAATGTAGCCCCATGGGGTCCATCTATGCTTTGTTTATTCTGTTTGGATATGAATAAAAGCCACACTTTAGAATCCCATTCCTGCTATTGGACATTACAGTTATTGCTTCCTGTGTTTGGAGTTACTTGAGTACCCCTGTGCAGAGCAGCCAAACCTAGCCTTTGTGCCGAGTAACCTATTCCTCCCTGAACCCAGTGCCCACCTGGTACTGCTGTCAGATTCAAACAGCATACCACCTGTCATTTGCAAAATGATGGGGGTGGGGGTTACATAAAGACATTAAAAAGGACCGGCCCCAGTACTGAACTCTGCGGTATCCCACTAGTAACCCTCCTTTCTTCACTGTGAACTCCATTTACTATTACCCACTGTATCCTGTTGTCCAGCCAGTGTTTTACCCAGGCTACCACCCTGGGACCCACTCCCAGGCTGGCTAATTTGTTTATTAATCTTTTGTGCGGGACTGTGTAAAATGCCTCACTAAAGTCTAGGTAGGCCATGTGCACAGCCTCTCCCTGGTCTACTACTTTGGTCACCCAATCAAAGAAATCAATTAGATTTGTCTGACATGACCTTCCCACTGTGAATCCATGCTGCCTTGGGTCCTGTGCCCCACTGGCCTCTAGGTACTCAACAATTCTTTCCTTCAGAAGTGATTCCATCATTTTCGCTACCACTGAGGTCAAACTAACAGGTCTGTAGTTTCCTGCCTCTGTCTTGCTCCCACTTTTGTGAAGGGGAATCACATCCACCCTCCTCCAGTCCTCAGGTACCACACCATCCTCCCATGATTTATTAAAAAGGGTAGTCAGTGCTGTTACTAGTTCTTCCCTTAGTTCTTTTAGAATTCTGGGGTGAATCCCATCAGGCCCCATTGCTTTATCCACCTTCAGCTTTAAGAGTTCTTTCAGAACCCTTTCTTCTGTGAAAGGACTAATGTCAACCCCCCTATCCAGAGTGCTTCTATTGACTGGATTAGGTTTCTCCCTCTGCTTTTAAATTGTGAATAGTGAGCAGAAGTATTCGTTCAGTATCCCTGCTTTTTCACTGTTGCTCTCTGCCCAACCATCTTTCTCTTCATTCAGCCTCAATATCCCTGCCTTAGTCTTTCTTTGTTCCCTAATGTACCTATAAAATATGTTATCTCCCTTCTTAACTGAGTTGGCTATCTTCTCCTCAGTTTGGGCCTTTGCTATTTTGACTGCCTTTCCCACTTCCTTCTGCTTCAACTGGTACAGTTCTCTGTCCTGCTCCTTCTGTGTTTCCTTATACTTCCTGAATGCTATCTTTTTCTCCCTTACCTTCCTCACCACTTCTTTTGAGAACCATAGTGTTTTTTTCTTTCATTTTGATTTTTTTATTTGCTTCACACAAAGGCTTGTTGTCTCTGTGATGTTGGTTTTGATGTTTCCCCACTGTTGCTCCACCCCACATTCTTGCCTGTTTGCTAGTGCTTTTCTGAGTCACTCTCCCATTTTGACAAAATCAGCCCTCCTGAAGTCCAGTACCGTCACTTTTGTGTGGCTTGACTCTACAACTAAGTTTATTGTGAACCACACAGTTTGGTGGTTGCTTGTTCCCAGATTGCTACCCACTTCAAGATCTGAGAGCCTCTTACCATCCCTCATTTGAGAGTACCAGGTCTAAGATTGCTCCCTCCTGAGTGGGATCCATAACTAGCTGTCTGAGGCATGCCCCCTGTAGGGAATCGAGAATGGCCCTGCTCTTGGATGCGGCTGCAGCAAAGGTGCTGCAGTTAACATCTGGCGTATTCAGGTCCCCCATCAGCAATATCTCCCCTTCCTCTGCCATCCCAAGGAAGCCTTCTATCATTTCCTTGTCCATTTCCTCCCCCTGAGATTGGGGTCTGTTCTAATTACTTTGCACTTCTTTGCATTGAATCTAAGCTGCCATACATTTGACCATTCCTCCCACCTTGCCAAGTCCCTTTTCATCCTTTCCACCCCACCTTGCGTATCAACTCTGTTGCAGATCTTTGTGTCATCTGTAAAGAGGCATACTTCCCCTTCCAGTCCCTCTGCAATGTCACTTATAAAGACATTAAAAAGGACCGGCCCCAGTACTGAACCCTGTGGTACCCCACTAGTAACCCTCCTTTCTTCACTGTGGACTCTATTTACTATTACCCGCTGTGTCCTGTTCTCCAGTCAGTGTTTTACCCAGGCTATCACCCTGGGACCCACTCCCAGGCTGGCTAATTTGTTTATTAATCTTTTGTGTGGGACTGTATCAAATGCCTTGCTAAAGTCTAGGTAGGCCATGTCCACTGCCACTCCCTGGTCTACTCTTTTGGTCACCCAGTCAAAGAAGTAAATTAGATTTGTCTGACATGACCTTCCTGCTGTGAATCCATGCTGCCTTGGGTCCTGTGCCCCATTGGCCTCTATGTACTCAACAGTTCTTTCCTTCAGAAGTGATTCCATCATTTTCCCTACCACTGAGGTCAAACTAACAGGTCTGTAGTTTTCTGCCTCTGTCTTGCTCCCACTTTTGTAAAGGGACTCACATCTGCCCTCCTCCAGTCCTCAGTACCACACCATCCTCCCATGATTTATTAAAAAGTATAGTCAGTGGTGTTACTAGTTCTTCCCTTAGTTCTTTTAGAATTCTGTGGTGAATCCCATCAGGCCCCATTGCATTATCCACCTTCAGTTTTAAGAGTTCTTTCAGAACCCTTTCTTCTATGAAAGGACTGATATCAACCCCCCTATCCAGAGTGCTTCTATTGACTGGATTAAAGCTTTTGAGTAATCAACAAAGAAACCACTCTTACTTTCAGGGACTACATATGAAAACAGGCTATCTGTTTCCAATAATCATGGCCAGCCAGTGGTAAGAAACACTTTTCTGATATTGGATGTACTTGTGATCACAAATTCTCTCACTGTAAGTATTACCTAAGCAACCACTCCCGTTCTCATGGGGCAAAAACCACACCACTGGGTTTTGTCTTAATGTCGCTTTATTTGATCAAACCTTACACATGCATGTGGGACTTCTACAAAGGAGAAGGCTCTGATTACAATTTACAGCAGCTTTTTATAAGCTAGATTCTGCACTTCTTATCTTGAAAAATACCAACATTTCAGTATAAGCCAATCATAAGACAGAATAACAAGTTTTCAGCAATGTAAAAGAAAAACACGTTGATATGTATGAGGTACTTTTCCACTGCTTAATTCATTTCTTTCCCAATACTGCTTGATACATATGCCTGGGTCAAGCTGACCTGAGAGAGACAATGAGTTTCACTTACACCATAGCAATGTACAGCTTGCCTTCAATGCCTCTACGTGCTGTTATCTTTATATTTTGTCTGAGCCTGTTATTCAGGCTGGTACAACCAGTTCTGTTCAGTTTTATCTAGCTTTCTGTTTTTACAAATATACCTCAAGTAACCTCAGTATCATTCTATAACCCTGTAAAAAGGAAAACATGAACTCAGAAATTTCTACTACATTCATTATGACTTTGTTACAGCATGACTTTCAAAGCAAGCATAGCTTCAAGGCATATAATAGCAAATATAGCTTTAGGATATATAAAAATTCCCTCACACTTTCCCCCCTTTTGATACTATGTATCAACTGACCAATCCTTTTACTTTTTCTCACTTTATATTTTGGTCACAATCTGGCTCGTTTTGTAATGGAAACACCCCCTCCAGTTTAATGGGGTCCTTTTGTTCAGGTTGTAACAAGGGGGCAGGTGGGTGGCGTCCCGTGACACCATTGTGTTGCACAAGCATCGTAGGAGAAGTTTGATTAGGACAGTCAGTAGCCAGAGTGCCAATATGACCACTTACAAGTACTGTCACCCAATGGAGAAGAGTAGCACGCCAGTCACCAACTACGCTTGTAAGTCATGACCATGGGTCCCATATTTATGTGTAGCAAGCTTAGAAAAAAAATGTAAGGCTGGAATTTCCCTAGAAACTATGACAGCATAGCCTGGACACCTGTACATTAATACATTTTCATAATTAAAGTTTTTTATACATGTTGTAGATACAATTTCTGAGACATCATGTAATTAATTTTTTTGGTTACGAGATGTACCTGACATTTTGCCAAGACAGGGGAGTTATTCTCACCCTTGGAGGGGAAAACAAATGGTGACAGAATAGTATATTTATCTCAAATAACTTTTGTTTTGGGAGCCAGAAAGCATATGAGAGAAGTGACTAGCTTGCTACAAATGTCAAAGTAACCTTGTACCAGCAACTAAGTGAGGATCTCATTATTTCTTATCAGTTTTCTGTTAAACATATTTTTTTTTAACACGAGAGAATTATATGATGAGAAACTTTTAACAGTCAAGGCTAAACACAGCTGTGTGCATATCTCAGCCACAGCCTCATCTTATGCTTTCAACTATTTTTTTCCATTGTATAGAATTTTATAATTAACCCTTTTAAAGTCTTACACGCACACATATTAAGTGACATGGTGGTATTTAGCCACTTGCAGCCTTTTGCTACTAGATATACTAATTTACATGTTGGCCTCATTTAGTCATTTACTAACCATTTTAACCTTTTACTAGCCCTTTAGCAATCTACACTATCCATTTTACACCTTTCTATTTCCTCAATTTTATGGTTAGCCAACTACATATTGTTGATAAAAGTTTGGTCACTGATTACTAAAACCTTGGCCACTGACCACTTTTAATATTTTCCACCCTGAAGATAGGAGGCCCCTGAGGGACTCGAACATTCACAAAATTGAACATAAATGTAAAGATATTAGTTATTAACTGAAGGTTAAAAAACTAAACATTTCTACTTTTAGACTGTTAGACTAGGTGAATAGGTATATGATTTAAAACTGGTTTCCAGCATACAGATAGTCAAGGCATTTATAAAAAGCATCCTGTTCTGGAGTTGGTACAGGGGTGGTTACAGACGGAACACAAATTGTGAGTTTGTAAAACATAATACAGAATTGAGGGATGTCAACACCACAATTGAAATATGTGAAAAAATGCTAACATGTGACACTACATATAACACAATATAACATAACAATTTTGTTGATGAAAAAGAGTTCATGGAATTCACTTTGAGAGTGAATAAGGTAGATGCTACCTTGTGTTGAGGTGTGGCACACCCTTGGAGCTTGATTGAAGAATTTGTTGATAATGTCTCTTGACAGATAAGTCCTTATAAAACATAACAGTCCATGAAATTAACAGTTCATAAGTTCATATAAGTATCCACAGGTTGATGTAGTTACAGTACAGATGAAATGTCATTTGCAGAATGGTGGTAACCCCACAAGGCACATGGGGCAATGCAGACAGTAATTTAAAAACAAAACACCAGCATAGTAGAAAAGTCAGTGTTCATATTGCTGGCTGCTGGTTGGCTGATTAGCAGACACACTGGCCAGGGGTGCATTGACTCCTTTTAATGGAGTAGCCACACACACACACTGGCATGGCATTTGTTTTGTGGTAGTTGATTACACCCCGGCATAAAGATTAACAGTCCATAAAAAGGTAACAATTGACAATAAACCATTAAGAACACAGTCCATAACAGAGCAATAGGGTTGTAGAAAGTACCAGCCATGTTTGGAACCAGCGGCAGTGAAGAAAATGGATGTATTGCTTGAAGGTCAATTGAAGAAGAATCTTCTTGCTGGAGTTAGGGGATTGCCCCTTCCCCAGACTTAACTTCATAGTAAGCAGAAACAACAAGCTTGATTGCAGAGTCTGAACTGACTGGACCTTTTTCAGTTGATTTAAAGTTCTACAAATAGGTGTAATTTTGCTGAAAACATTACACTTGCAGAGGTAATAATAACTGGATTCATGCAATAGTCCTTATAAGGAACCAGTCAGGCACAAAGATGGTGATAACATCAAAACTGTGGCAGTTGTTTCTCTTTTTTAAGGAAAAAGATGAAGGTCTTGGCAACTTAGATGAAAGTATTACTGCTGTTGAACGTGGAGATCTTATGTGTGCCACACTGTGGAAACCTGCAAACTTGCAAAGTGTGTTAGACACTGAATTAAAAAACACATAAATAACAATCTTTTAAACCATTAACTTTTTGTTTTGTAAAGAGTGGTGTGACAGAGCCTAAATTCAGGCAATTAGAAAGAGAAAAAATAAAAATGGGACATCAACCGCACACCTGGGGGTGCAGGCCGAGGTTCAATTATACCATTTGACCATCTGTAAATCATGACAATGTTATGGTTACCTCCTGCTTTTAAATCATGTCTGTTGCAAGCAGGCCTGACTGAGACCTGAGTTATAAAATTGTGTAATGTTACAATAACACACTTCAAATATATAGTTCATAGCAATATGCTTGTTACACAATGCAATTAGTGGGACAAATACATATGTTGTTGGCCTATGCCAGTTTAATAACAGTGCCTATTGCACCTGTGACAAGTGAAAAGGTCTACCTTCTTTACCCTGTATAGTGAAATACTCCAAAGTACTGAGTGGGGTAAGGCTTGAAGCATAGGTTTGGAGTACAATCTAAATTTTGCATATTATAATTGTTAAAATTTAAAATGACAAAACCTGCATAGAGTACACTCATTCTTTAGGGGTACCTATGAGTAATAAGACAAACGGAGCATTAATTTTACTTTTGGTTTTGCTTCAGAACATATTGTAGGGGTGGGTCAGCAATGCTGGCCCCAGTATTTAGGTTTGGTTATGAGCATTAAAAACGTTATACATGTGGAGCACTTTTCTGAATACACACATGATACAGTGTAGCAAGATGTATATTAAAACATTATAACATAAACGTGAAACATAAGCATGTTTGTAATAGAACAATTTCAGTATTGAGCATAATGCATAAAATACATTTTAAACAACACATATAGACTGTAAACTTAGCTTAGAGTCCAGAAATGTTAGAGTACTGTGAATTTACTGGTTGAAAAAATGCATTCATTGCTGTAAGGCTATGACAAAAGTTTTACATTTGTTTTGACAGGATAAGAAAGCTGAAAAGACAATCAAAAGAATGAATATGTGTGGACATACATACACAACTTTACCCTCCAGCTTAACTGATTACTTGCTGAGGGCAGAAACCCTTGTACCAATAATAGGTGTGAGATTTAACTGTTTGCACTAGAAAAAGCAGAAGGGCTTGGGCTGGGTTATGCTGTTAAAATACCTTGGGTCTTTTTAAAACCTGTAAATAAGAAACAATTATTGGCAAATACACATTTTCCTTATTTACCCCTCTGGGGGAACAGTGATGTACCTTGCAACCTTTGTGGGTATTACACTGGAAGGGAGGAAGGGTAGCTTACCCCCTTCCCCCAAGCTCCTACTGGTGGAAGAGACAACTCAAATACTGTAGCAATAAAAAGGTTAGCTGTGGATGGTGACATGATCCCCACCTACTACACTTTAAATTATAACAAGATAATATTACAATTAGTTTAGTAAGTTTCATACCTTACTATAAAGATGGGGAACTTCTTTTTCTCTAGAAGAAAGAGAAGAAACACAGACAAACAACAAAAACAAACACACACCAGTTTAAAAATAAAACAAGGTTATTTCCATAGGATAAAAGAAGCCAAGCGTCCCTGGGTTCCCTTATCCTAAGCATGACAAAATGTCAGCTGAGTTTATAAAAAATCCAGATTGATGGTAATACTGTACGTACGTATCTCTTAGAATGCATTTTAAAAAGACAAAAAAATGATTACACCATGGTCACACATAAAACCAAAACCATTGTTTTTTAACTGTAGATGGTAAACTCTCAAAAACAGCTGTAATAGTCCTTTTTTCAAAAGCGTACTGTATATGTATAATAAAAATATGGGGAGATGATGAACAATTCTCCCCTTCCAACTGGAGTATTGCCTGTGTTGGCTGCAAGTCAGAAGCAGTGAGAGGAGAAGAAAAGTTTGTTCCTCTTCACTTAGAATACTAATTTTGCAATAAAAAGTCAAATTACATGGTCCACTCTTGGTGTGCTTTCATGACAACATACATTTTGTGTGAAAAGTTTTGCTTTAGGTATGGAATACACATCAAGTTTGAACTGGTAGTAACATAAAATGTTGAAACACAAGAAGGTCAAATAATGTGCAAAAGGTCACAATGTGCATGCAAGGGTCGTTTAAAACCAGTTACTTTTTTTTTTTAGTGTCCTTGAACACTACTGATATTAAATATCTTTAAATAATAATACAGCACACAATAAAACTGCTGGCCAAGACAGTACACACACATACACAAAAAGAAATACTTAACACAAAATAAGACTGACATTATTTGACACCAATTTGCTGAGGTAATGCCCATAGTTTTATTAGAAAACTGTACGTGTTTTAGATATATGTGCTGCCTCCCCCTGTCTTTTAACACTGACAATTTTTTTTTCTCTTTTAAACCAACAAATTTATACATATCTCCATGCCAAATCTTTCCAGAACAAAACACTTTTTTAAACACCTTTCAACACCTTTGAAATACAGCACAACATACCATCTGTAAGTGAACACATTTAGTATAACATGGTTACACCTTTTGACGCATAGCCAAAATATGGCACTCTGCCATTTTGCAAAAAGTTTCTGGTTTTAACTAGAAGTATGGTAAAGCCATTCATAGCTATTAACACATTACATTTTCACCTAGCAGTGGCTTGGCACATTGCTTGCAAACTACAAATCTTTTTGCACATTGCAATATATATGATGTCATAACTCTTCACCATCAACACTACCTGCTCCAACCAACAACTACAAACAAAAGTTCTTTACTGACCCTATCTAGGCAGCACAAATGTTCCATTAAAAATAAAACCAATTAAAACAGACAGCTATGAGGCAAAGAAGCTTCTTCTTCTTTTTTTTTTTTACTGTAACATGTTGTGCACCGAAGGCAGTCAATCCTATCTCGCAGCCTTGACAACAGAAAATAATTACAGAACACAGATATAAGCTAGAAAATATGCACGAGAAAGACGGAGCATTACCTTGTTCAGTATATGTATTACAGAAATAAAACAGACAGACATAAAACAACTTTAAATTAAAAAATTCAGACTTACCCGGTGCCAAGGTATTTTTCTTCTTCTTTTCCGATACACTAGTCTGAGTAAGAAAACTGACTGCAGGACCTTCATGATAATTTTTAAACACTGCAGCTATTAACCCTTTCAAAGGTTTTCTTTTGGCCATTTTAGTAACCTGCCAAACCAAGTCTTTTTCCAGAGCTCTGGTTTGCAGTTTAAAAACAGAAAAAAATCTCTAACAGTACTAGGTTGAGATCCATCTGGTAGAGGTCCCCAGTACTTGGGTTTGGGATCAAATGTTTCAGCCTCTATAGGAGGCAAGGGAACTTGAAATTGATACAGAAAAACTTGAAACTACACAGATAGGCAACATGGGGGATTTTCAAATCATCCGTCTGTGTCATCTACTGTAGCGTACATCCACAGTAGTTTATTTTCTTTCTCTAGATGTTGCTTATCTAACGTTACTTAATCAGCCACTGCTTTTTTCCTAAAAGCAGCCTGAACTGTGAAAGCCATCATTGACTCTAACAGTATATACTTGCAGCAAGCACAAATTACAAGTACAAAGGGCAGTGCAGTTGCCCTTGAAATTTGTTTGGCCAAACTTGTCAAACATAGATTTTGCCGGTCCAGATAATACTAACTCTGGACCCAGCTATTTTTTTTTCCTTGTTTCCCATATTATCTAGGCCTGTCCTTTATAGTGCACACTCGCTCCAAGGTATTCTTGTACTTACAGTGATGATGAGTGTCGCCGGCCCCTAGGCATCACGTCCTGATGGGGTTCCACAAAAATGTCCTTCTTTTTGTCCAAGGGAAACAACCCGATCACGAGGTGACATGGACCGAAGAACTCATCCTGCCGACTACGCCAAAACTGTGATTGCAAATTCTCTCACTGTAAGTATTACCTGAGCAACCACTCCCGTCATCACGGGGCAAAAACCACACCACTGGGTTTTGTCTTAACGTCACTTTATTTGATCAAACCTTACACATGCATGTGGGACTTCTACAAAGGAGAAGGCTCCGATTACAATTTACAGCAGCTTTTTATAAGCTAGAGTCTGCACTTCTTATCTTGAAAAATACCAACATTTCAGTATAAGCCAATCATAAGACAGAATAACAAGTTTTCAGCAATGTAAAAGAAAAACACATTGATATGTATGAGGTACTTTTCCACTGCTTATTTCATTTCTTTCCCAATACTGCTTGATACATATGCCTGGGTCAAGCTGACCTGAGAGAGACAATGAGTTTCACTCACACCATAGCAATGTACAGCTTGCCTTCAATGCCTCTACGTGCTGTTATCTTTATATTTTGTCTGAGCCTGTTATTCAGGCTGGTACAACCAGTTCTGCTCAGTTTTATCTAGCTTTCTGTTTTTACAAATATACCTCAAGTAACCTCAGTATCATTCTATAACCCTGTAAAAAAGAAAACATGAACTCAGAAATTTCTACTACATTCATTATGACTTTGTTACAGCATGACTTTCAAAGCAAGCATAGCTTCAAGGCATATAATAGCAAATATAGCTTTAGGATATATAAAAATTCCCTCACATACTGTAACTACAAGGATACACTTTTATATCCATGTTATGTATACCATGGCAAAACAACAGAAATCACAATAATGAAAAGAAAACATTTTTGTTTATCTGCAAACATGCTATTATGTTAGCACTTGCAATAGGTAAACATTTGTAAAATACTGAGGTTATTACAATACAGTTTATCACATACATGTATAAGTTAGCTTTAGATTTTATTTGCACAAAAAACATTAACAATAAGTAAAATATACTTTAACAGATGAATATGTCAGACCTCCAATCCATACTGGTAATTACATCTGGGAGATGGAGGCAAATTTAGTGGCTTGTTTTTATTTAATAGGTAAGTCTACTAGGCAAACAGATGCCTATTTTTTAAGGCTACAGATAATACACAGTGATATAAGTAACATTAATGATAGGTTTATGGCACATTTATGCTCTAGGAGAATTGAATAATCAGTAGACCTCAGGCTGTAAAATGCTGCAGAGTATTGCAAGATAGGGTTTGTATCAGGACTCAGTATTCCTTCCCCTTTGAAAAGCAGTGGTAGCACACACAGCAAAGATGAGGGGTTCAATTTTTCAAAATTATGGATTTGATGTAAGTTGCCTGTGTCAAACAGAATTGACTCAAGGGGCGGCTTGCATCAAAACTTGTGGAGTGTCTGATCCTGGAAGGCCAGCTGTGGCACACTGGGGACCCCGTGCACTAGACCAGCCACATGCCATACCAGTACCAAGGGTGGGGGTGTGCCAGCATGCTAGAGGGCTTATGGTAGATGCATGATGTAGCATTTCCTTAAATGGGATTCTGATAGCCAGTGGGACCCACCAAGACTTAGACCACACAACAGGTGGCCCAATGGCCCTTATGCCACCCCCGCAGACAGTGCTGGGTGGTAACAGTGGCAGGCCTGGTGCCCATACAAGTGGGCAGCCATCAAACAGACATGGCAGAGGACTGCAACCATGTGGCTGGGTGCAGACCAGATCAGGGACATAGCCACCTGGTCCTCTGCCATGTGCCCTGACTAGTGGATCAGCAGCTGGCACACCTTTTGGCAGCTCTGTGGATGTCCTAGGCATGGTCTTGTACCCCCTCATCTGCCACCTGTCCCTCCTCTAGCACTGTGGCCTATGTCAGCTCCCCAGGACTTCTGCTTATCCCTGTGCTGTGTGGCAGATTTGGCAGGCCATGCCACCATGCTGTACTGTCCATCAAACTCCTCCTGTGTGCTGCATGTGTGGCATATGAGAGTGGCTGTCGCAACCTGCAGGTGTTTGGTGTGGGCACACCTCCCATATGGGAGTCAGGCACAGGGTCCCCAGTACACCTGGGATCCAGTGCAAGCTGCTGTTGGTGCAGCTTGCACTGATCTTTGAGAATTAAGCCCGAGGTATTTGGTTCCAAACAAGAGAGAATTTGGAGCACTTTACACTTGGGCACCCTCTGCTAGCCAGCCACAGAGGAGCAGCATTTGCATTCATTGAGAAGTACCCACTCACCTGCCCTTCTGATCAGAGACAAGGTGTGGCCCCAGTGACACCTGAGAAAGGAAAGAAGACAGTTTGAAAATCAAGGGGTGGTCAATACAGCAAATATAAGAACATTTGGAGAAATTAAATCTTTGAAATCAGTCGCAAAGTACCATTTGCTGACCCAGCATATTGAAACCCCATCTCATTTAGCCACTAGCTCACTTCTTCTTCCATTAGTAGTGCTTCCTCTTGTCTCATGCTCAGACAAATTTTCCAGTGTTACCACCATGCCTAACATTTTCAGTGATCTTTCCATAATTGCATTTAGGAAGTTAGTGAGTCAAAGGTTACCTCTCAAAATAGAATTCTATTTTTAGTGAATTAGGCACCCAATTCACAGTCTCTAGGTGTGGAATCATAAAACAGGGTGCAAACAGGTGCTCCACTGTGATCACACACCTAGGAGTGATCCCTGAAGGGCTAACTTAGTTGTCAGGGGAGGATTTCCAGTGGAGACTAAGTTTCAGTGCAAATGGGCCCTTTCAGTTGTTAGTGTACTCAGGCAGGGTTTGCATACTCTAATACTCAGTAAAGTCCACCAACAGACTTCTGTGGATGGCTCAGCACCAGCTGCAAGGTGCCTGCCATCCGCAGAGGCCATTGGCATAGCTGATAATGGTTAACTGTTCCCCCACCCTGCCACCAGCCTGACCCATATCATTTAGGTCCACTTGTGGGCCATCTTAATCTGTATATTGTTGGACCCTTGGCAGTCATCCCAGCTCCATAGCCTTACTCCAAATACTGTAGGAACATAGAACGATTAACAATTATACAGGAAGGATATACCCAAGGTCTATCATGACTGCTCAGTTTTTACCTACTGAATGGTAGCCTAGTACTGAGTGGTCTCAGGATGCTTTTTTTTTTTTTTTAAATTTATTTATTTATGTATTTATTTTTATTTTTTTTATTTTAGTTTTTGTTGACCGGGTAAGTGCACTAGACAAATCCTGCCTATTTTCAGGCACGACCCGGGGGGAGGGGATGTGCTGTCTTGTAGCAGCTCTGCCTCACACCCTACCACATAGCATGATACCCCACCACCACTTCCATTTCACATCAGCCCCTTGTGTCTGTCCCACCCTATCTTGAATCCTAATGCAGTTTCCTCTTCTAACACCCACTGAGCAATCTGTTCTATTAGCCACAGCTCTCGTCATGAAGAAATACTTCATGAAAGCTTAAATTCACACCCATTATATTTAGCACTCCAAGCATACCCAACATGTTCATACCATCTTATTTTCACTGGTCAAACACTAAAGCTGCTACTGCATAATGATTCACCTAATATTCACTGTCTTTTTTATTTTTGCACTAATATGAAACCAGCGAAAATAGCAAAAATAAAAAGACAGTGAATATTTCCGGTGATACAGTGCTTCCTCATATCCCTCCACCAGTTTTTACCTATGCAGTCTTTTTATGGACCCCTGCCAAAAACTAAACTCCATTGTTTATTGGTACCATGTTCTTCTGGTGCTAAGTACTGTCATCTGAGACTGTATTTAGCTCAGGGAGGACAGTCTGATCAGCAAACAAAATGGGGAGGTTATTGTTAAATGATGGGAGGGAGACAAGTGGTGGCAACAACAGAGGCAGCAGTGGAGAGGGGTTCCTAACCACTGGTAATTGTAAATTAAGAAAAAACAGATGCACTCCTGGGGGTTGGGAGGAAAAGACACCAGCACTAGGGACAGTACTGGTTGTGGAGATGAGCTCCCAGCTCCAGGTCATGCAAGTGCGGTAATGACAGCTTCACAATTCACTCCAGAACTGAGCTGGGCAATTCACACCTCTCTGACTGCCTCGTGCAGGTCAGATGCAGTGGTGTATGAAGTGACCTAATTTTTTTTTTAAGTTGTTTTTTTTTTTTTCACATTTTTGCCCATCTCTGAGCCCTGTGCTTCTGTACCTCTATTATTGCACATGAGGATCCTGAGCATCTATTCCTCCTGAAAACAAGTTTATCTGCTTTATTGTAATTCTTTCTTTCTTGTTGTTTTGTAGGGAATAGAATCATAGCTTGTTAAAGTTGCAATGTTATTCTATGGCTATTCTCTTTTTTAACATTAATGATTTTCATGTGTCTTTTCGGTTGATATTTCTTAGGCGCTTAGTCTTGTAGTTCTCTGTTTATATATACAGTATATATGAATTGCAAAAACTTAGTTAATGCAGAGGTTAGGGTTGTAAAAATGCAAAGTGTACGAAGACAGGCAAGGAATAGACATTAGGGATTTCGGTCTCCGGATTATTGGTGAATCAGTGGTGGGGTCCTACTTGGGGTTGTCAACTCTAATGCCCAACCACCCCAACCCATAGCCTCCTTTCCAGAGCACAAGATACAGCTCCAAACAAGTACATCATAATGATTCAGTATGGGCAAAATAATCTGTCAGAGCTTTCTTCACGTGGGGCCATACAGACCTTGCATGAATATATCACAGTCGACCTTGTCTGATCCAGGTGTAGGGGTAGTGCCATGGTGGGGGGTGGACATTAGGGTTGACAACCCCAAGTAAGACCCCCACACTGATTCACCAATACTCCGGAGTTCCAAATCCCTAATGTCTTTTCATTTCCTGTCTTTGTACACTTTGCATTTTTACAACCCTAATCTCTGTATTAACATCATTTTTTTTTTATTAATTTTTCTTCTTTTTGTGATAGTGGACCTGTATCCTCATGTGTGCAGGTCCCAAAATGAGCTAAATGCAATATTGGAGACAGTCATGATGCAATGCATAGGGCAAGCAGACCCTGGCACACTTCTCGAGGTTCCCTGACCCACCACAGGGTGTGACGTCTGTGCCAAAGCACTGCTCCGCCCCTACCCAGGCCATGACTGGTGCTACATGCTGCAGCACCTTCCACATCAGCCTTGTACCAGTAAAACTGACTTTCTGAATTTACACATGAGCTCAGGACACTGGGACAGTAAGGCAGAGTGTTCTCCAGAGGTGCAACAGACATGCCTGCAATCAATGTTACATAACAAATTATTTATTTTTTGATATTTTAACCCCAAACATTCAAAATATTCTTCTTATGACCTTACCTCATAAACCCCATAGTTGAACATTTTCAAATCCATGCTGAAAGGCCATTCTACACCACCGGTGTGAAAACACATTTTGGGCAGGATGTGAAAAATTAAACATGTACTGTTTATGAGGTGATGTGAAAAAATGGGTATGTTAAAAATCTGGAGTCAAAATATTGCAAATTACCAAAGTTATGCATCTGAGCAGAAACTGTGCAATACACACACTAATAACTCAGCCGTGTTTTAGAATTTTTTCACCAAATTTTCAACATGCACTTTCTGGAGCCCCACCTCATGAACACTCGCACTGTCATTTTGTAATTGGTCCTGAAAGGTGATTCCGCGCAGTGACTGCACCATTCCATGCAACAGGTATACAAACATGTTTGGGTAGGATATGAGAAATGACAGCTGTACAGTTCATGAGGGGTGTGAAAAAAGGGCAGTTTAAAAAACTGGAGTCAAAATAGTGTAATTTACTAAAGTTATGCACCTACATAGCAACTGCACAATGCAAGCTCATAACGTGGCCACTTTTGGGAATTTTTTCACCAAATTTTCAAAATGATCTTTTTGGGTCCACACCTCATGAACTACTTTTTGAGACCCCACTTTATGCACTGTCATTTTGTTAATCGGTTCTGAAAGGTGATTCTGTGCAGCAACTGTGAAATCATCTTCTGAGCCCGATTAAGGAAATGACAGTGACAGTGTTAATGAGGTGGGTACCCAAAAAGCCCATGTTGAAAATTCGGTGGAAAAATTCCCCCAAATGGTGAAGATATCAACATAAATTCAAAATGTGTTTGAAATATATTGTACATCATTTACCTGTATTCCTCAGTTTACAGATCAGCTTTGAAGAGTGCAGACATGACCCAGTCCACAGATGCTGATAGCATCAGACCTTTGGTGGTAAGTATAGTGTAAGGGGGTGTGGGGTAGTGGGTGCTCAACGGGAGGTGGGGATGGGTGGAGGAGATGGCAGAGATGGCGAAGGACTGTTATCTTGTTTCCAGGTTAACAAAAGACATTGCTGGACATTTTTTTTTCAGGAAAAAAAAGTATAGAAAGACACTGGTGTTGGGCTGCATTCCACACTGCTGGGGAGGGGTGTAAAAGCCAACACAGGGATTGGGCACTCTGATGTTGGCAGTGGCAAGTAGAGGGCTACAAAGTAGGGGAGATGCATCACATTTAAAATAAATTAATTAATAAATAAATAAACTGCCTCTGGGGATTGGGGCCCCCAGTGTGCAGAAAACAGCTCACTGACTGTCAGGCTTGCTGGGCTACAATTACAGCAGCCCCATCCCTGATCTAATGTTCCAACCACCAGCAAGCATCCACCTGCACTACATGGCACAGCTGTTTTTAATGAATGACAGCTGTGTTGTATAGTGTCAGTACTATACAACACAGTTGTCATTTATTAAAGACAGCTGCGTCATATAGTACTTGCACTATACAAGTTGTTGTTTATTAAAGACAGCTGTGTCATATAGTACTTGCACTACATGACACAGTTGTCCAAAAAGAAACAACAAACAAATGAATACGCTGCCACCTGGGATTGGAGCCATGGTGTGCGGATAAGAGATGCACTGAGGCAAGGTCAGGCTAGTGGGGCTACAATGACAGGATCCCCCTCCCTGACCTACGAGTGGTGACAGCAGCAGGAGTTGCACTATATGACACAGCTGTCATATATTAAAGACTGCTGTGTCGTATAATGCTAATGAAAAAATTATTTTATTTCTTTAGTTTTTGTTGACCGGGTAAGTGCGCTAGACAAATTCTGCCTATTTTCAGGCATGACCCGGGGGAGGATCATACAGATGAATGCCAACTGACCTTAAACCAGATTAAGCTGGTGGTGGTATTTTTAGTGAATGATAGAAAGTGGACATTTTATTTAATATTTTAAAACTAGCCAACTGAGGGACCTAAAAACCACAGAAGCACACACCTTGGACAAGCCTCTTTCAAACCTGAGAGTTTCATGTTTCAAAGGCTTCTACTTTTTAAGTTATCAGGTGGCAAAAAAAGTATTAAACTTTTCCAAAAATGAGATTTTTACGCTTTACTTGATTTACATGAAATTTACAGGATCAAGAGATCCTGGCAAAGAGGCTAAACTATGCTATCCAAAATTTCATGTTAATCAGTTGAGCAGGGGCAAGGTTATTAAGGTGCATAAATCTGGGTTTAACATAGAAGTGCTTATGCAACCCTAATATAGAGGTGTGACCATGCCTCTGTGTGTGTGTGTGTGTGTGTGTGTGTGTGTGTGTGTGTGTGTATGTGTGTGTGTGTGTGTGTGTGTGTGTGTGTGTGTGTGTCTATATATATATATAATATATATACACACATATATGTATGTATACATATATAGGTGTGGCTAGGCCCCTATAGTAATGGTTGAGTTAGCACTTCAATTTTAAAACCCAAATTTTGCACTTTAATAACTTCGCAACCATTCCAATGGATTTGCATGAAGATATGCATGCACCATCGCCCAGAGTAGTTCTTTGGATGTGGCACGTTATGTTCCAGTTGGATGTGCAGTTTCCAAGTTCCAGAGAGGTGAAAAATGCACTTTTTACTAATTAACTTTGCTGAGTTTTTCTTTGAACTTGCCTACAGTCCAGGTAGTTTGGAACTGTGCTCTGAAATTTTCATAGCACAAAGGGACTAGCCTTTTGCTACCTTGGTGAAAAAATAATCCATTCCAAAGTTATTTACATTTCTAATTTTGATCATGTGGCTACTGAGTATGCTCATTAAGAACTTCAAGATAGCTGTATGAAATGAAAAAGGAATCCTGTTTCATATCAGAATATTCCTTTTTCATTTGCTACCATCTTGTTTCGTTTTTTTTTTTCTTTTTTCTTTCCAAAAGACACATCCTAGAGAGAGTACACATCTAGATGGCTTATCGGGGCCCCATTAGGAGGAGGATGCACTTTAATTTTGTACAAATCATTGGCAAATGTGTTTTTGGTTACATTTCACATCCTTTTTCATGATCGTGTGATGTGAACAAGAATCTTTTTTTCGTATCATGAGTCTCAAAAAAAGATCTTTTTCATGAAGGGAAAATCCTTATCCCTTTTCTGCATGCTATTCCCTGCTGTCTAGTGGCTCCCTGTGCCCTCTGATCACCATCTCAATATTTATAATGCTTTCCTGGTGTCTAATAGCACCCTCCACCCTCCGTTTGCTGTCCCTGTTTTTGTTCCCCATTTCCCTGGTGTCTAGTGGCACCCCCACCCTCCAATTGTTGTCCTCCTTTCTTTTTCCATTTCCCTGGTGTCTAGTGGAACCCTCAACCTCCGATTGCTGACTCCCATTTTTTTGTATTTCCTTATTGTCTATTGGCACCCCCCACCCTCCGATCACCGTCCACATTTTATTTTCATGTTTCCCTGGTTTCTGATGGCATCTCCACCCTCTGATTGCTAGCCTCTGTTTTTGCCCTGGTTCCCTGGTGTATAGTGGTACCATCCACCCACCGATTCAGTCTCACTGGTTGAAATAAAGAAAATCATCCTCAATGATTTTTTTTAACCATAAAACAGTCCCAAACAGATCTGACTCTCCCACCCCACACCCCCAGTACACCACCACATACCCTCACTCACCTGAACAGGTCCAAGGTTTGAGATCCACTCTCCAATTGAAGATGCATCTTGCTGCTGGAACAGTCAACCACATTATGAGAAACTAAGGTTAATGCAGTTCAATGTATTTCAACGGCGTTTTCAACTTTGATGAGTAACATGGCCATTTGTGCATATTTTGACATTACATTTTCTGCATGGTCTTTTGGGGACCCCTCCTCATGGAAAATTTCACTGGTATTTTGCAAATCCATCCCAAAAGGTAATTTTGCAGTCACTTTGAAAAATCCCCTTTTAGATGTGTTTTGAAAATTTTCACTGCCTTTGTTCAAGAGGTGGGGTCATAAGAAGGCTGTGTTGTAAACTCCAGAACTGCACCAGGCAATGGTGAGAGTTAGGCTTCATGGCCCCGTGGAACACCCTGGCATTTGTTGGCCTGTGGAGGATGGGGGGTGGGGTGGTTGGGGTTAGAATCTCAACCCTAATGTCTTATTTCCTCACTTTTGTCATTTTAACCCTAACTGATGCATTAATGAATTTTTTTGCAATTTATTTCCTCACTTTTTGAGATAGTATAATAGTATCTTACTAGTAGCCACAGACATTGCCAGCTATTTCCAGATATTTCACAAACTTTCTAAAGAGTTTCTCTCTGCTGCCCCTACTGTGGAAATGCAGAAAGCAGAAGATTTCTCTAGAAATATCACATACATTTTGGGAAATAGCTGGCAATGTCTGTGGCTACTACTGTTAGTATTTTACTGTGGGAGGGCAGGGTTCCTCAAGCCCTACGCTCCCATCCCCCCATCCAGATAGTACAACAGTATCTATATGTCACAGTGGGAGTGCAGTATCATTTGGACCCTGCACTCCTATCCCTCCACAGATGAACATATAAATGTAGCTGTGGAAACACAGTGGTCTCTGACCCTTGCACTTCCACACATTAAGTTATGAGCAGACATAGTGAAATTGCAACAAATAGTCATAACTGTGACATCTTAAATAATTTTCACACCAAATGTTCAACATAACCTTCTTATCACCTCTGCATATGTACCCAGTACAGAAAACTTTCAAATCCCTGTCAAAATGTAATTCTGTGCATCTGTAATGCTGTTTTGAGCCACAGGTTCAGACTAATATTTTTGGCAGGATTTTAAAAATTACAGCTGTACTGGTCATGAGGTGGTGTGACAAAATGATAGTGTTGAAAATCTGGACTGAAAACATGAAAAACTGGTGAAGTTACGAGTGTGCATAGAAACTGCACAATGCGGGCGGGCTCATAACATGGTCATTTGTTGAGATTTTTTTCATCAAATTTTGAACATGTGCTTTTTGGGACATCCCTTCATTAGCAGTGGCAGTATGATATTGTTAATCTATCCCGGAAGTTGATTTTGTACAGTGCCGCGCCATTCTGCACTACAGATGGGAAAACATGTTTCAGGCAGGATGTGAAAAGTGACAGCTGAACTATTAATAAGGAGATGTAAAAAAATGGCAATGTTGAAAATCTGGAGTGATAATAGTAAAAATTGGCGAAGTTAAGAGCGTGCATAGAAATTGCTCAACACACGGACGTAATGCAGTCATTTTTGGTTTTTTTCTCACCAGATTTTCAATATTTGCTTTTTGAGAACTCCCCTCATGAACAGTGGTACAGTGATTTTGTTAATCCACTCCAAAGTTGATTTCACACAGTGACTGTGCCATTCTGTGCCACAGGGCAAAAATACATTTCCTGCATGATGTGAATAATGACAGTTGTACTGTTCATATGGAGATGTGAAAAAATGGCAATGTTATCAATCTGGAGTAAAAATAGTAAAAACTGGTGAAGCTATGAGTGTGCATAGAATCTACGCAACGCATGCTCATAACACAATCATTTTGTTGGAATTTGTTTCACTAAAGTTGCAGCACAGGTGTTTTCGGACCCCACCTCATGAACAGTGGCACTGTTGTCTCATTAATCGGGCCTGAAAGGTGATTCTGTGCAGTGACCGCTAGAACACCTTTCAGAACAAAGTAATGAAATGACAATGCCAGTATTCATGAGGTGGGGTCCCAAGAACTACATGTTGAAAATTTGGGGCCAAAATTCCCAGAAATGGCTGCGATATCAACCTAAGTTGAAACCCTTATTATACGGTGCTTACCTTTGATTCTTCTGTTTTCGGTTCGGCTTTGAAGAGTGCAGACGTGTCCCGATCCAGAGAAGATTGCTGCTCCTGACCACCAGAGGTAAGTATGAGTAAGGGGGTGTGTGAGGAGATGGGTGCTCAGTGGGTGGGTGGGGAGGAGGGAAGGGGGACTGGGGAGATGACAAGGGAAGGGGGACTGGGGAGACGACTAGGGACTGTTTTATTTTTTTTGCAGGTTGTAAAAAAATGTAAAGACATCAGGGGACAGTTTTCTGTATTTACAGGTCTAATAAATTTAAATACATAGTTGGGCACACTGTGGTGGGCTCCCAGTGTGCCATATTAGTGAGGGGGGTAGATACATGCTGACACAGGGATTGGGTACCCTGTGTCAGCAATTGAAGACTACCAGCTTTGCAGGGGGCATCATCCGACACCGGGAGTGGGCATCCCAGTGTTGGAAGTATTACATTTTAAAAATAAATACTGTATTTATTTGGCACATTGGGGAGGGCTTCCAGTGGTCCTTTGGACCATGTGCTCCCATCCCACAATCCAGATAGTATAGCAGTGTCCATATGTCATGGTGGGGAGTGCAGGGTCCCTCCATCAAGATACTGTAGTACAACAGTATTCATATGTCATGGTGGGAGTGCAGTGTCCAAGAAGTGCAGGATACTTTGGACCCTGCGCTCCCATCCCTCAACTGAGTCAGTACAACAGTATCCATATGTTATGGTGGGAGCCAGGGTCCTTCAGACCCTGTGCTCCATCCCTCCATCCAGATAGTACAACAGTGTGAAATATGGGAAACACTGGCAAAGTTATGTGTATGTGTAGAAACTGGGCAATCCATGTTTGTAACACGCTCATTTTTTGGAATTTTTTTACCAACTTTTCGACATCGGCAGTACGGGACCTCCCCTCATGAACAGTGTAATTGTGATTTTGTTAATAAATTTCAAAAGCTGATTTCACACAGTGACTGCCCCATTCTGTGCCACAGGTGTAAAATCACATTCTGGACAGGATGTGTAATATGACAGCTGTTCTATTCATCAGATAGTGTGAAAAAATTACAATGTTGAAAATCTGGAGTGAAAATATGAAAAATTGGAAAAGTTACGAGCGTGCATAGAAAATGCGCAATGCACACCCATAAACAGTAATTTCTTGGATTTGTTTCACCAAATTTTCAACATGGAATTTATGCATCCTCCCCCTCATGAACAGTGGCACTGTCATTTTGTTAATCCATCCCAAAAGTTGATTTCGCTCAGCGATCACGCCATACTGCGCCATAGGTGTGAAAACACATTTTGGATAAGATATGAAAAATGACAGCTGTACTGTTGATAAGGAGGTGTTAAAAATGGCAATGTTGAAAATCTGTAGTGAAAATATGAAAAATTGCGAAGTTATGAGCATGCATAGAAACTGTGCAACACATGTCGTAACGCAGTCATTTTTTTGAATTTTCTCTCACCAAAATTGCAACATGGGCATTCTGGGACCCCACCTCATGAACAGTGGCACTGTAATTTAGTAAATCAGTCCTGAAAGGTGATTCTGTGCAGTGACTATGAAATCACCTGTTGGGACCGAGAAACGAAATGGCAGTGACAGTGTTCATGTGGAGGTGTCCCAAGAACCCCATGTTGAAAAACTGAGGCCACAATTCCTTAAATTGGCTGAAATATCAACCTAAGTTGAGACCCTCCATTCAGTCCCATTATACAGTGCTTGTCCGATTCCTAATTTTGCAGTTTGGCTTTGAAGAGTGCAGACATCTCCCAGTCCAGAGAAGATCACAGCTCCGATCTCCGTAAGGTAAGTATGGGTGGGGGGGTGCAGGAAGGTGGTTTTACAGATGGAGGTTGGAGATGGGGGAGAAGGAGTGGGAAGACAACGAGGGTCTGTTTTCTTCATTACAGGTTAAAAAAAAGACTTTGAGGGATGGTTTTCTTCATTTACAGGAACAAACATACAAAAAACAATTTGGGCACACTGGGGTGGTCTCCCAGTGCGCCACAGAAGTTTTGGGGGGAAGGATCATTATGCAAACAGGGATACTGGGCAGCCCTGTCAGCAGTAAGAGTGGGCTTGTGGGGGGGGTCATCTGACACCGGGAGTGGGCTCCCAGTGTCAGAAGGCTTTAATTATTTAATAACTATATTGGCACACTGGGGTGGGCTCCCAGTGTGCCACAATACTGGGGGGGGGTTACAGACTGACACGGGGATTGGGCACCCCTATGTCAAAAAGGGGCAGACTAGATTGATGCAGGATCATGCATCTAAATGTGCACAAATGTTGATGCAGGATCCTGCAACAAAGTACTGTAATGTGCCGCACAATGGTTTTGTATCGGAAAGCATTGTGCAGCACATTACAGTACTTTGATGCAGGATACTGCAGCAAAATTTGCACACATTTCAATGCAGGATTCTGCATCAAAGAAAAGACATTGGGGACAGTTTTCTTCCTTTACAGGCTTTTACAGGAGCAGGCATATTGGCCCCCATGATAACCTCTCTTTAATTGGAGCTTATGCTCATCTGTTTTCCCTGATTCATGGCAAACAAGCAAGATAATTCCAGTATTTAAGGGAGGAGATACCACCACCCCATCAAATTAAAGGCCATTAGCCCTTTTGCCAGTCTTATCTAAGATCTTGGAAAAATTAGTACACGGACAACTTAACCAATTTTTGCAACAACACAGCCTACTGACCAACTTTCAACATGGGTTTAGAGCCAGGAGGTCCATGGACACCGCACTAGTAGATTTTAACAATCTTGTGGCTACATCATTAAACTTGGGGAGAAAGATGGGTGTAGTGTTCGTGGACCTCAGCAAGACTTTCAACCTGGTAGAGCACTGTAGGTTGATGAAAAGACTGTGCAGTGGGAGTTCTGGAAGAACCCCTACACTGGTTAAAATCTTATTTATCAGGACAAGAGTGTGTCTCCATTGGAGCAGTTGTCTCAGATTTGGTAGAAAAAGATGGGTTCCCCAGGGCTCAGTATTGGGCCCCTTGATGTTTAACATTTATGTTAACAGTATAACATCTAAAATATCAAAAAGTGAAATTCAGCTATACGCCAATGACACTGTATTAGTGTCATTGGCTGATAGTTATGAACAATTGGAGTCAATTGCATATGGATTTGACCAGTATGGAGGAGTGGTTCAATGATTCTGCCCTACAAATAAATGCAAAAAAAAAAAACAGTGTATGACCTTTACAGTAGGTTCAAAGAAGTATAAAACTCCACAGTTTCAATCAAAACTAATAGAAGGTACCCAATTAACAAATGTGAAGCGTTACAGGTATCTAGGGGTAACAGTGGATTCTAAAGTTTCATACTCTGATCACATCTGTTCTCAGGTAAAAAAAAGTTTGCCAGAGACTGGAAGTCTTAAGTAGGGTGTCTGGTTGTCTTACAATCAAAACGAGGGAAAGATTGGTAAAACAGTTACTGATCCCTATTCTAGAATATGTCTCTTGTCTATATATGAATTTTCCACAGTCTTACTTAAAAAAGACCAGACGTACTACAGGCTTGGAAAATTTGTTGTCAATGCTAAACACGGAACCCACCATTGTAAACTTTATGAAAAACCTGGATGGCTACAACCAGGCTCAAAAAAATTATATTCTTGGTTGGCTTGGTGCCACGAGTTAATTCACAATATAGAAATCCATCCTTTAAACCAGGTAATTACATTAGGATTACCATGCCCTCTGAAAACCTCCTAAAGGCACTCACATTTATTTATTCCCAAAACACAATCAAAAAATAGATTAGGTGATATCACTCTGCAAAACAGTCTGGCAACCCATTGGAACAGATTACCAAAAAAAGTAAAATTTCATCCATGGACATCTACAGTTTAAAAAGATTTTGAAAACCTATTTGTATGTAAGCAGTACTTGTTTTAGATAGTGGCTAGCTTTCTTATCAGATAGCAGACAGTCTTCTTTTTTAGAAATGTTTTTATATGGGATATGATTGCATGACGGTATGAATGATGGATACAAATGTTACCTGTTGTTATTTTTTATAAATATATTGTTATATGTGTAATGACTCACAGGACACTGTTGAAAATGGGTTTTCAACCCAACAGCATGTATCCTGTATAAAAATAAAATTTTATCAATCAATATCAACCAAAATAAATACATTTGGGCACACTGGGGTGGGCTCCTAGTGTGCCAGAATAGTGGGGGATGTGGACACAGCAATGTGTGCACAGTATGACATGGGGATTGGGCACCCCATGTCAGAAAGTACTATACGCACATTAGGGTATTTCGATGCAGGATCCTGCATCTAAATTATGTAAACTTTTGATGCAGGATTTTGAATGGAAGAAAAGACCTTGGGGATTTTTTTTTCTTTTACAGGTTTAATAAATAAATACATTTGGGCACACTGGAGTGGGCTTCTGGTGTGCCAGAATACAATGTGCGCACAGTACCAACTCAAGGATTGGGCACCCCATGTCAGAAAGTATTGTGCGACACATTAGGGTACTTCGATGCAGGATCCTGCATCAAAATTATAGAAAATTTTGATGCAGGATTCTGCATCAAAGAAAAGACCTTGGGGGATGGTTGTCTTCTTTTCACAGGTTTTTTTAATCAAATAAATATATTTGGGCACACTGGGGTGGGCTCCCAGTGTGCCCAGTAAGCGCAATTTGTATTGTGTGCACAAAGCAGTCTTCCATGAGTCATGACTCTGTAGTCGGTAGCACGAGTTTCAGCTGCGGCTGCAGAAGTCAAGAAAATACCGCTCTTCTCATACAGAGAATGGTTTCCAAGTCGTTCTCAGCATAAGCTGGCACTTGAGAAAATAACTTCTATGGGTCCAGCTTAAAACACAAAAAAAAATCAGAAAACACCTAAAGAGGTTCTCTTTAACTGTTTTCTTATAATTTTTTTGTGTTTAAAATGTTCAGTATGTCAACATCCTTGCTAAGTGGCAAAACAAGATGGCGTCCGCAACACAGCTCAACCGATCGCAGGACTGTGAACTGTGCAAAAAATACCAACATTCTTTGTGAAAAGAAGCTGGTATTTTTCACACAGTAATCCTATTGTTCAAAAATAAGCTGCTACTTTTTGCACAATACTCCTATTGTGTAAAAAATATAATTTCCGTGCCTGACATATAAATTTTCCCATAGAAAACATTGGGAAAATTAAAAATGTCATAATTTTTGAACTTTTTCACCAAACCTTCAAAAGGCACATCTGTGGCCCAAAGGCTTTCTATGCTGAAAATTTCAGACCACAACATAAAGGCAATCCTGAGATAAAGTTGAGCAAAGAAATGTTTATAAAAAACAGATTATTCTGTTTTTCAACACTTTATATCTCTAAAACTGCTTGACAGATTCCCAAGCAATTTGGCAGGTCAAGAGACCGGTACCTTGAAATTCTGTATGCCAAATTTCATGCAAATCCATTGAAGGGCTCCGAAGTTATTAACGCTCAACCTTTGGACTTTAACATAGAAGTGCCATTTAACCCCAACTATACTGGCACGACCGCACCAGTATAATATATATATATATATAGATATATCTATATATCTATATATATATATATATACATATATATATATATATATATATATATATATATATATATTATACTGGCAGTAGCGCCAGTATAATAGGGTTGAGTACAAACTTTTATGTTAAATCTGACATGCTGAACCTTAATAACTTTGGAACCATTCTACAGAATTGCAAAAAATGTGGCGTACAAAATCTCTATGGGTAAGTCCCTGAAAGTGTCAAATTTTGTGGGAATCTGTTATGTGGTTTTTGAGATAGAAACTGTCAAATAAATCCTAAATTTACCAGTTTTTTTACATTTCTTTGTCCACCTGTATCTCAGAAATGCCTTTATAGTGTGGTCTGAAATGTTCAGGGTAGAAAGCATTTGGGTCACAAATGTGCCTTTTGAAGGTTTGGTGAAAACATATTAATCCGTTCAAAAGTTATAATAATTTTAAGTTTCCCATTATTTCCTATGGGAAAAAAATAGATGTAAAAGTGAAAGTGCTTTTCTCACACTGTCATCCAGTTTTGCATAATTTGCACCTTAATAACTGCAACCCTTCAACAGATTTGCATGTAATTTGGCATGCATAAGCTTTGCAGATAGATCTCTTCAAGTGGTAAATGTCATGCAAATCTGTTTTTCTGAGATACTGTGTCTCAAACATGCCCTTGAACAGGGCTGCTTCAGCTCCCCCACGGTCGGATGGCACCCAGCCAACCGAGACCAGGACGCCCGCCTGCAGCTCCTTGGAAGCTGCTTGCCCTTGAACAAGGCTGCTTCAACTCCCCCACGGTCGGATGGCACCCAATCGACCGAGACCAGGACGCCCACCTGCAGCACCTTGGAAGGTGCCTGCCCTTGAACAGGGCTGCTTCAGCTCCCCCACTGTCAGACAGCACCCAGCCGACCGAGACCAGGATGCCCGCCTGCAACTCCTTGGAAGGCATGGAGACAGCACAGCCAATCGGGACATGGGTGCTTCCAGCAAACCCGCTCCGATCGGCCAGGACTTTTTCCCCTGCTTTTGCCACCTGGTGCTTTTTACAAATAGATTTAGCAGCAACTAAGCAAAATTCAACTGTCTCATAGAAGGATTTCAACTGTATAAGCTGGATTGTAATTTCTACTACTGTTTTAAAGTGCTTACAGCTCTTCTGTTGTTTCCTTGCTTCTGCACCCCAACCCCCCTATTCAAGCACTCTGCCTTGGTGCCGAAAAGTCTCACTTTCCTTTGTCTTGCTAAATTGCTCAATCTAAACCTGTCCTGCCTCAACGCTATTTAACCCCTGCTATTTTTCTTCTCTCCAGCTGCCTGCCCTTGAACAGGGCTGCTTCAGCTCCCCCACGGTCAGATGGCACCCAGCCGACTAAGACCAGGACGCCTGCCCACAGCTCCTTGGAAGGTATGGTGACAGTGCAGCCAATCGGAACATGGACACTTCCAGCAAACCCACTTCGATTGGCCAGGCCTTTTTCCCCTGCTTTTGCTACCTGGCACTTTTTACAAATAGATTTAGCTGCAACTAAGCAAAATTCAATGTCTCATAGAAGGATTTTCGTCCATCCCACCCACCCCACCCCTCCACTGATTAAATACACCTATTGTCCATCCACATTCCTCTCGGCTCATCATTGGTTAATAAGCCTAGCAGCACTCACTACCTCATTGGCTAATAAGCCTAGTAGCACTGCTCGCTCCCTCATTGGCTACCTAAAACCCTCATTCCCCCTGCTCCCCCATTGGTTCCTAGTCCTTACAGGTCCCTATCATTTCCCTGCCCCTGCATCCCAGCCCTCCACCTTCTCCACTAAGTAACTACAGCACCTACCTTTTCTGATAAGTAACCATAGCAGTAGGGTCCTCCTAGCACCTGATCCATGCCATGATCCTTCTACCAGGCCACCTGACCCTGCTCATTCCTATTCTTTTCTCCCTCCCCTCCCTTCCTTTCCAACATGCCACACACCTCTCCCATGCCCCCCTCCCAAATCCTGCCAAACCTCATTGAGCTCTCCCACCCCTCCAGCTGGGCGTCCCCCTCCCCTTTCACCCAAGCATGGACACACTCTGCCACACATCCCAGCCCATTTCTTTTCAACCCATCACTCCCCTGGGTCTTTTTTAAACTTATTCCCCTATGCCCAGCTCATACACACCATCAATCTAAGAGACGTCTGCTCGCAGTCAGTCATATACAGCTATTCGCTCACTACCTAATTCTCACTCTCCTGTTCCTTGCAGCAGGTGACATCCACCCTAACCCTGGCCCCAATACTACCCCTCCTCATGCCCCTCTCCAACATCAGCCTCTTCTTCACCTCACTCTGGGGGACCTTCTCCCACATGGCCTGTGCCTCCTGCACCTAAATATAAGAAGCCTTGTCCACAAGCTTGACTCCCTTCAGGTTCTTGCCATCCAATATGCTCCAGATTTCCTCACCCTGTCCGAAACCTGGCTCAACAAAAACATCAACGACTCCGCTGTCACTGTCCTAGGCTACACTATGACCTGCCATGATAGAGCCTCTAAATGTGGTGGAATAGCCATCTATGTAAACTCGGACTTGCACTATTCAGTGGTTCTGACCAAGTCCGAAGCAAAAGTCCTTAAAGTAATACTAATTCAGCTTGTCCTTCCCTTCTCGCTACCAATCTACATTGCTGGGATATACTGCTAACCTGGTACACCAGCTTCTGCTGTCACAGACCTCTTCAAGTAAATCCCCCTGCCTAACCACGATAGGGGAACTCTACATTATGGGTGATCTTAACCACAGTTGGCTAGCTCCTGCCCTCAACAAAACCAGGACTGAAATTTCCACCCCCTAAACCTCTCATAAATCATTACTGTGCCCACCTGGCTTAACCTAAAATCTGGTAACCACTTGCTCATCGACTGGGTCCTTACCACACACCCCACTGGGTCAAACAAGCCGGTATTCTTCCTGACTCCCTCAATGACCACCACGTAACCATCTTAGTGCATAAAATCCACTGCCCAAAATCACCCATTAAATTTGTAGTCCAATGCTCCTATAAAACCCTCAATCTAGCCCCTGTATTAGATGACCTGTGCTAGCAAACTGGGCCCCTGCCCCTCCTACGATCTCCATTGATGAAGCCTTCCTACACTTTAAAAACACATTCCTCAGCGTCTGGAACACACACGCCCCACTGCACTGTACAAGAGTACAAGGAAACCACCTACATTGGATCACCCAAGAACTGATTGCATGTCAAATCGCATGGGACAAAGCCTGGAAAATGCATAAATCCTCACGCCTCCCACAACACCTCTCCACATACCGCATGCTCCATAACAAGTGCACCAGAGCCACTCATCTTGCAAAAGCAGAGTACTTCAGCAGCTCCCTCCAGTCAAACCTAAATAAGCCCTCAAAATTCTGGAAGGTCATTCACTCCCTCTTCACCCCACCGGCTGCAAATCCCACCCCAATGCTAAATGTTAATAACTGTCTCCTATCAGAGCCCACATCAGTCGCCACTGAGTTCAATGTGTACTTCTCCACTTGTGCTGCCACCCTCCTCTCTTCCCTGCCCAACACTACACCTCTCGCACTGCCTACAGACATAAAGACCCAGACTAGGCCTTGCTCCTTTTCCTTCAAAGACATCTCTGCAACTGAGGCCCTAGATGCATTACTTTCTCTCAACCTTTCAAAAGGCAAATCCCTAGCTGGATTAGACCCCAAACTCCTATACCTCTCCACCCCCGCTATAGCAACTCCGCTTGCCAAACTCCTAAACCAATCCTTTGCTGCTGGAAGCATGCCATTGTCATCCCTCTGCCAAAAGGAGGTGCCCCTACCTCCCCCTCTAACTACCGCCCTATCTCCCTCCTCCCAGCCCTAGCAAAACTACAAGAGCACCTTGTGCTCACCCAACTTACTGCCTTCCTCACTGACTCCAAATTCTTCACGCCATTCCAGTCTGGCTTCAGGAAGTGACACTCCACCACCTCCTCCCTCATAAGGCTTACAGACACTATCCTGACAAGCATGAACAGTGGACTGATCACCTCAGTCATTTTTGTCGACCTTGCAAAAGCCTTCAACACCGTCTCCCACCCCATATTGCTCTCGAGTCTCGCTGAATCAGGCCTCTCTGTCACAGCCACAAACTGGTTCAGATCATACCCATCTGATAGAAGTTAGTCTGTTAGAGTCTCAAATGCGATCTCCACCCCCCTTCCCTTAGCTACCGGTGTCCCACAGGGGCCGGTTCTTGGTTCCATTCTGTTTTCTATATTCCTAAATGACCTGCCACTCATCTTCTCTACTTCCTCAATCCACATGTATTCAGATGATACTGTACTCTACTACTCGGGTTCCACCCCTGATGTGGTACAATCAAACCTTCAAGCTGACTTCAACAAGGTACTGCAATGGTTTAGCTCACACCAGCTCTCCCTAAATCAAAAAAAAAATGTCACTATGACCTTCGGCACACGACAACGCCTGGCCAGACTCCCTTCCCTTCCCTACCCTGGATGGCCAAAAACTTGAAGATATCTCTTCATTCCGTTACTTGGGGATCTGGCTCGACAGACATCTCTCCTTCTCTAACCACATCGATGCTATCTCAAAAAACTATGCCCCATGCTCAGTGCACTATATAGGAACCACAGCAGCCTCTCTCCCCAAGTCTGACATGAACTGGTCCTGAAGATGATACTGCCCTCCATCAACTACTGCGACATTGTATACAGTGCAACCCCTAAGTCCACCCTATCTAAACTGGACACACTTTATAATGCCTTCTGCCGCTTTGCTATCAATGCCTCTCCCCTCACCCACCACTGCGACCTCTACCGAGCCTTGGCACTACTGTCCCTTGAAAACTGCTGCATCTCTCACTGTGCTAAATTTGTCTCCAACCTATGGCTCAGGTCCATCCCCTCCTACCTTTCCACCGTGCACACAGATGCCCCCCCCCATCATCTTAGATCCAGTGACTCCAACCAACTTTCAATCCCTAGGTGGAAGACCTCTGCCGGTCAAGCTGCCTTCTCACACCAGCTACCCAAGCTCTGGAACGCCCTCCCACTGCAAATTTAGCATGCCTCCTCTTCCTACTCCCTGTCTACCACCCTAGCAAACTTCCTTACTACAAATTGCTCCTGTCCCTGAACCTGCCATGCCCCACTATCCCTTCCCCAATGCCTGACCAGCGGCCTTAGCCTTGCTACAGAAGCTGGCATATAACTCCAACCTTGCACTTATGTCCTGGGCCGATTTTGCCCTATGTACTGTGTATAACTGTATAACTGTGATATACGTCCTCTGTTGTTTACAGCTGTTACTAATGTGCTAATTTACCTTGTCTGCTGCTTCTTGTTACAAAAAATTGTTATTTGATACTATAATATCCTAAACATTCAATGTGCGCTGCTTGTATATTCATGCAATTGTGTATCCTTATGCTGCTTTTTATTTGCTTCTGTTAAAGAGCCCCTGACACAGTCTAGCATTCTCCCTGAATCCTGCTCCTTAAATGATGCTTTATGTTGTTGTCTAGTGTTTTTTTATAAGCACTCTCTTCTTTCATTTCTGTCCACCTGCTTTGACATGTTACCGATACCTCGTCCTTTTCCCACTATTTGTTATCCCTTAGCTGACCAGTGGCAGAATGACATCCTATGTAGTTGTTTTCCTGCGTGCCAAGTGTCGTTCTTCACTCAGTGCGCTGCCACAGGCTCTGTTGTTCAGTAGCTGTACTGCCATTTTTTTTCTTTCTGTAGTGTGAACAACTGAGTAGAAATTGATTAGGTTTACTGCTTGTCATACTAATCAATGAGTTTCTGTATGTGTATTTGTGAAATTGACTGTCCGTGTAAATGGACAGGTTCCCTAAAAGAAGAAAAAAAAAACTTTGTCTTTGCTGCTGTTTTAAGCCGCTTAAGTCACTTTCACCAGCCCTGCCTTTTTGAACAAGTTTGTCCCATTCTCAGAATAATTTGGTGATGGAGGGAGTGGAAATAAATGCAGTGCATCACTTTGTGTGGGTCTGATTTATATTAATTTATGAAGTTAGTACAAATCTTCGTCAAGTAGAAGTGCAACAGCAGCATGGACATGGCGTGGAGAACTAACATTAATAAATTTAAAAATAACTGTAAATAAACACAAATCAGACCCACACAAAGAGATGCACTGCATTTATTTCCACTGTCTCCATCACCAAATTATTCTGAGAATGGGACAAACTTGTTCAAAAAGGCAGGGCTGGTGAAAGTGACTTAAGTGGCTTAAAACAGCAGCAAAGACAAAGTTTGTTTTCTTCTTTTAGGGAACCTGTCCATGTACATGGACTGTCAATTTCACAAATATGCATACAATAACTCATTGAGTAGTATTACAAGCAGTAAACCTAATCAATTTCTACTCAGCTGTTCACACTACAGAAAGAAAAAAAATGGCAGTACAGCTACTGAACAACGGAGCCTGTAGCAGCACCCTGAGTGAAGAACGACACTTGGCACGTAGGCAAACAACTACATATGATGTCATTCTGCCACTGGTCAGCTAAGGGATAACAAATAGTGGGAAAAGGATGAGGTATGGGTAACAAGTCAAAGCAGGCAGACAGAATGAAAGAAGACAGCGCTTATAAAAAAACGCTACACAACAACATAAAGCTTAAGATTTAAGGAGCAGGATTCAGGGAGAATGCTAGACTGTGTCAGGGGCTCTGTAACTGTTCACTTTATAACCTGCGTGTTATATCCATGTGTACCCTGCCCCCCCCGGTTGCACCGGGAGATGAGCATCTTGTTGCTCAGTGTGCCTTTCCTGGTGAAACAATTGCAATAAATAAATAAATAAATAAAGTTACATGTTTATTCCCATTTTTGCAGTCTTACAGTTTTGCATATTTGCACCTTAATAACTTTAGAACCCTTCAATTATGTACATAACATTTTGCATGCATAATCTCAGGGGGTTTATCTGTTGATGTGATAAATTTCATTTGTGCCACTTGTGAGATTTGTGAGATATTGTGTCTAAAACATTTAAGGTTTTTCCATTTTTATTAAGTCTTCCAGTTTTGCATAATTTGTACTTTAATAACTCTGAAGACCTACAATATATGTGCATACAATTTTGCATGCATAATTCCTTGGGGTTGTTGTGTTGATGGGTTAAATTTCATTTGAAGTTTTGAAGATACTGTGTTTCAAATATCCTTATATTTACATGTTTTCCTATTTTTTGCTAATTCATCCAGTTTTGCATACTTTTCACTTTAATAACTTTGCACTCAATCAACAGGTATGAATGAAAGTTTGCATGCATAATTTCATGGGGTAGGTCTGTTGATGTTGCTAATGTCATTTGAATTGCTTGTGTGGTTTCTGAGCTATTGTGTCTTAAACATCCTTAAATTTACAGGATTACAGGTCAGAAGCCACATTCCATGTGTGCTCACAGCTCACAGAACAATAGCTGCAGTCTTGGTTTAGACATAGATGCAAAGACTAATGTGGCCCAGGGGAATAGCACTACAGGAACCGGTGGTCATGCTGCATGCCAGAGGCAAATCGTTGTTCCTGCCACAGTGTTTCTCAGATGGTTCAGTACCATAGTAGACAATACTATGAGGTACACAGCAATGCCTATGGTGTGTCAGGCAACAGTGACTGGTGCTATCCACACAGTAACATGCACAGTTGGAAGGTGTGGTATAACTTGATTATGAATGTTTGTATGTGTCCGAATGTTATGTCTTATGTATTTTTAATGATCTTGTTATATTGAACAATAAAAGAATGCCATAGCATACCACCAAACTTTAAAAAGGCACGTCCCTGACCCAGTCTCCATATACCCTGAAAATTTCAGACCAGATGAACAAACGATTTGGGCTGCAAAGATGAGCAAAGAATTTGCCAAAAATGGCCAAAGAAGTATTGTTTTGTGCTTTTTTTGCACTCCTCTGCTCCACAACAACACATTTGACCAGAACAAAACTTGTCAGATCCAGAGATCTGTGGTAGCTGACAGAACATGCACAATTTCAGACAAATCAGTTGAATGGTTGCAAAGTTATTAAAGGGCAAAACATTTTCACCTATGGGGTTTATGGGGTGGGGTCATAAGAAGACTATGTTGAAAATGTGGAGTCAAAATATGAAAAAATGGCAAAGTTATAACCATTCATTGCAGTTTCACTATGCCCGCTCGTAACTTCAGAAATGTTAACTATTTTTACCCCAGATTTTCAGCATAACATAGCCTCCTCATTACCCCACCTCATGTATGTCACAGCTGCCATTTTTCAAATCCTGGCCAAAGTGAGTTTTCATAGTTGTGCAGATTTATGTTTCGGTGATTCGAAAATTTTCTGTACCAGGTACATAAAGTAGGGTAATAAGATGGCTCTGCTGACAATTTGGTCACTTGTATCCTATAAATGGAAGTGCAGAGCCCAGAGGGCCCTATGCTTCCACAGCTACATACATATGTGCATCTATGAACCCTGCACTCCCACTATAAAATAAGGATACTATAATACTATTTCAAAAAGTAAGGAAATAAGTTGCAAAAAACTTCAGTAGTGCTCCAGTAAGGGTCAAAGTGACAAAAGTGTGGAATTAAGGCATTAGGCAAGGCAAAGGCAAATTTTGGTTTTTAAGGTGCTCAGTTCTGGAGGCTATGGGTACCGTACACAATATAACAAAGTACATACAAATACTCTTAAAAGCAACAGAGGATAAAATCAATATTCAGTAATTAAAATTGACTATAGTAAAAACAGGGCTGGAATATGTTATTCAGTAAACACCTGGCTGAATAGGTGGGCCTTAAGCCTCTGCTTAAAAACACCAATTGAGGGGGCCTCCCGGACTGCAGGTGGAAGTGCGTTCCACAAGGTTGGCCCAGAGACACTGAAAGTTCAATCACCAAAAGTCCTGAACCAAACCCTGGGAACATCCAGGAGGCCCCTTGAGGAGGATCAAAGGGAACAAACAGAGGTTGCAGGTGTCAGGAGCTCTGATAGGTAGCCAGGTCCCAATCCATATAGGGCCTTAAAGGGGAACAAGCCCACCCTGAAAAGGACCATCCACCTGACTGGCGGCTAGTGCAGAGCACAGAGGACTGAGGTCACATGACATGATCTTTGTAGGCCCATCAGGAACTGGGCTGCCATGTTCTGTTCCAGCTGAAGCCTGTGGAAGATCCCTCCCACAGCCCCAATGTAAAAAAAAAAGCATTACAATAGTTGAGCCTGGAGGTAACAGAGGCATGTACTAGGGTTGGTAGATCCTCAGGCAGAATGAGTGGCTTGATCCTGGTGATGTTCCATAAGTGGTAGAAACCACTCTTATCAACAGACAACACCTGATCTTCAAAGGTCAGCCTGCTGTCCAGGATCACACATAGATTATGCACCTTTGGGGAGGCAATCAATGGAGAAGACCACAGGAAAAGACCTGTGTCTACTCCAGGCAGCAACCCATCATACCCATGACCTGACTCAACCACCAGCACCTCTGTCTTATCTGGGTTAAGTCTCAGCCAGCTGGAAGCCATCCAGCCATTGATTTTAGCCAGACAGATATTAAGCACGTCAACAGTACCGGATGTTCTGGGAGCAAATAACAAATATAGCTGGGTATCATCTGCATAGCAGTGAAACTCCATGCTGTATTACCAAATGATCTCACTCAGGGGCAGCATACACGCCATGCACAGCATCATCGACAACATGGAGCCCTGCGGAACTCCACATGACAGATGCATTGGAGAGGAGGATAAATTCCCCATCACTTCCCACTGCACCATATCTGACAGATAGGACTCAAACCATCTGATGACAGTACCGGCGATTCCACAAAATTCACAGAGTCAGTCAAGAAGCACAACATGGTCCATGGTGTCAAAGGTTGAAGAGAGATCAAGAAGTACAAGAACTGACCTGTCTCCTCTATCTCTAGCCCTGAGTAGATCATTATACACCCTCACTAGTGCCATTTCTGTGCTGTGTCTAGACTGTAAACCCGACTGAAATGGCTCCTAGATGTCGTAGGACATGAGATGGTTCTCAAGCTGATAAGCCACCAATTTCTCTACAACCTTGCTCAGAAAAGGCAGGTTGGAGATAGGATGGTAATTCACCAGGATGTCTGGGTCAAGGGAAGATTTCTTTAGGAGGGGTCTAACCAGTGCCTCTTTCAAGGCAACTCAGAACACCCACTCCACCATCGAACACCTGGCAATCCTGGAGAACACTGAGCCAACAGCCTCAGCACATCCCATCAAGAAATGCATCGGGGCTGGGTCCAGTTCACAAAATGTGTGCTTCAGGTCTAAAATCACCCCAGTCACTTACAGCACCTCCACTGGCCTAAATGCCTCCCAGACAGGCAGAGAGCCTCTGCTCCCAGCAGTCTGGCCACTGCAAGGTGTAAGCCCCCCTATGGAATCCCTGACTGGATGGACAACACCCTGTCAGAGAAGAACAGAGCAAACACTTCACACAGGGAGGATGAAAAGGTCTTCTTTGGCTGTAGACAAGCCAGATGAAGGAGCCTATCCACAGTCTGAGAAAGCTGAGCAGGTTTGTTCATTCCTGCCACAATCTTCCTGGACAGGAACTCTGCCTTCTTTTGGGAGATCGCCTCCTGGTACTCACCATAGTGGGCATGCAGGACCAGTTTGTCAGCCTCTAGCTGGGTCTTTCACCAACAGTGCTCCAACTGACATTCCCTCTGCAGCTTTCACCCCGGTCAGTTTCCCTAACACTCCACCCTCCCAAACCAGGCAGGAGAGCTGGTGTGGGGTGTGCCTTGGCCTTCTCAAGCCTAACGTGCACCCCATTGTCATAAAGTCTACACATCTGACCTTACTTAAAGATGGAATGGGGTGAGTATTAGGCTTAAGAAGGCCAAGGCACACCCCACACCTGATCTCCTGCCTGGTTTGGGAGGGTGGGATGTTAGGGAAACCCTAATGCCTCATTTCCCAACTTTTGTCACTTTGACCCTAATTGAAACATTAACAAAGTTGTTTGCAACTTATATATATAATAAGATTGAATGGGGAGGAGGTCTACATTAAACACAAAATTTTCCACTTTAATATTTTCACAACCATTCAACAGATTTGCATGAAATTTTGCAAGTGTGGTTTCATCTGGCAGGTGTCTCTATGTATCAAGTTTCATTCTGGCTGGATGTGCAGTTTTTGAGATATGGATAGTGAAAACAATGAATTTTTCCCCTTAATTTGAATAGGATTTTCTTTGAGTTTGGCTACAGCCCAAATAGTTCGGAATTTTGGTCTGACATTTTCAGGGTAGAAAGGGTCTGACTCATAGATGTGCCTTTTCTTAATTTGGTGAAAAAATAATAATCCATTTCAAAGTTACTCTGATTTAAAATTTTCATAAATTAGTTCTGTATGAAATGAAAAAAGAATTCTTTTGTTGTATTGACATCATCCTTTTTTATTTGAGAAAAATCCTTTTTCATTTTGCAGAAATCTTGTTTTCAGTTTTGCCTCAAAATTCAAATTAAGAAACCCTCAAAAATGATAATCTGGGGAGGAACCAATACATGTAGCTTTGCTTATTGGGACCCCTTAGATGAATTCTGCACTTATCTGTTACAGAAATCCCCCTAAAATAGGTTTTATTTTACCTAATAAATCTTGTTTCATATTATGTGATACAAAACAAGGTCTTGTTTTGTATGAAGAGATATGAAACTAGTTCTTTTTTCATATGGGGAATCAGTGTATTTGAATGATGTTTTCAACTTTGTACATACCACACATGTAGCTTGCTTATCAGGACCCCCTTAGCCGGATACTGCACTTATATGTTACAGAAATCCCCTTACAATATGATTTTTTAACATTATAAATCTTGTTTCATATCACGTGATACAAAACAAGATCTTGTTTCGTATGATGAGATATGAAACACGTTTTTGTTCGTATGGGGAATCAACGTATTTCAATGGAGTTTTCAACTTTTGTGCATAACTTTGCCATTTTTTCATATTTTTACACCAAATTTTCAACATGGCCTTTATGATAACCCACCCCAGGAACAATGGCAGTGGAACTACATGTCTAACAGTAACGTGATTTTGCAATCGCTACAAAATCACCTTGGTGGGATTTGAAAATTTCCTGCCCTTGTTCATCAGGTGGGGGTCATAAGAAGGCTATGTTGAGATGCTAGGTCAAATATATAAAATGCCAGTTAGTACATACATTGAAATTTTTGCTATGCCCCTCGTAAATTTTACAATTCTAAATATTTTCACTCAAAATTGTCTACATGTACATCTTTTTACACCACCTCAAGAATGTGATAGATGTAATTTTTCAAACCCTTGCCAAACTGTGTTTTTGCACCAGTGGCATGCAATGGCGTTATGGTGGCATGGGATCATGTTTTAACAGTGATTCAAAATGTGCATTACTGGGTTCATGAGGTGAGGTAATAAGAAGGCTATGTTGTAAATTTCATCCCTGTTTCAATACAAATGCATGCGCAGGGCCCTCTGGGCCCTGCTCTTCCAAAGCAACATATATGTACGCATCTAAGGATGGAAGCGCAGGGCCCAGAAAGCCCTGCCTTCAGACAAATTATCATAGCATCAGTTCATCAGCGGCCATCTAAGGATGACAGTGATGGATGAATGAACAGTGCAGCTACTGGAATGCCAGGCAGCAGTTCATAGAGTATCTGGGGGAATAGGTGGTGCTGCCAGGGAGACAATGTGGATGGCACTGATTGGGTGAAAGCTGTAGAGGGAATTTCAGTCAGGCAAAGAGCGAGAGTGCCAGGAGAAATCTTCAAGTGCTAAGCATGGTAAGGGGGTGGGAGGACTGAATTACAAAAAAAAGGATGAAACAGGCAAGGTTTTTAAATGTGTATGCCTGAGAATGGTTCAATGTGAGCGATTATTTGACACTGAGACATGGAGTGTTAGAGCCAGCAGACAAGTCAGTTGAAAGTGAATGTGTGCTGCTCACACTGTTGGCTCTAAGCAGTCAGCATCTACAGTGAGAAATTGTTGCCCCTAGTGACCTATAGTGAGAATATTTTGATATTCTCACTGTAGGTCTGGAAGAAGCAAAACTATCAGTGCCAGAAAATATTCTCTCAAGTATTGGATAAATATATTTATAAAATGGGCTAAAAAAAATCCACCATCCTGATTGGCTACTACATCATCTGAGCCGTGTCCTTATCAGATGATATAGTAGCCAACCGGCACTATCCTCCACTTCTGTGCCCCACAACACCACGGAATTAGTGAGCCGTGCCACCCGAAAACAGAAACACAGGCTGGCACTGCTCACAACGAGAAACAGCACTTCCTCACTAGCAGCGTGGTAGCAACAAAAAAAACACAATACTAAAAAATTACTTCCACACCCCACCTTCCTGCACAAGCACCACACCAAACTGGTAATCGTATTATTTAACTTTATTTTTACTCACTCCCGGTCCATCTCTTTGTGGTACCAGCAGCTCCATCAGTCCCATTCCTCAAACCCCTGCCCAATACACACGCCTCTCTGATCTCCTTACCCGATTCGGGAATTTCTCCTTCCACTTGAAAACCAAAGTCCAGCCCACGCTCAACAAAACAGATAAAACAAAAGGAGCTCATTTCAATTACCCCAATACTAAAATGTCTATTTTCTCACCACAACCGTTACAGTTGGAAAACCGCAAAGCAGGAAATCCTCACATATGGCAGTCACTAAGGGACACACTCACTCCGACTAGATGCAGATCTTCTAAATAAAAGCCCCCCAACCAAAAAAAAACCCACAGGAAAAAAGCTTACTGCCTTAGGGAAACAAATACACACACACCAATCAAACAGCTCCACTCAAACTCAATGACAAGGACTACTTTTTCTATTTTTCTACTAAGCACATTTTTTGCTCTTTTTTTATATACAGTTTCTACCTACATTTTTTAAATTAATTACTTTACAAAACAGCCCATTTTATAAGGGCAATAACACACTCCGAGGTGTGGTTTATTGCCTGATAAGAGCACGCCCACTGGCATAAGGCACTCGGTGCAAGCGCCTCATGCCTTAGTACACCCCCGGGCATGCTCTTATTAGGCGATAAACCACACCTCATCATGTGTTATTGCTTGTGTATAGATATAGACAGAGATGTAGATGTAGATGTAGATGTAGATGTAGATGTAGATAAGATTTTTTTTTTACTGCAAAGAAAAAGTGACAACTAGTTGTAGGCACTGGCAGGCTACCAGCCTATACCCACTTGCTGTCCATTGCCCAGTCCCTCTCCCTATACTACAGTACATCCCCAAGCCTCAGGGGTTGCACAGCTCAGCCTGGAACATACAGTCAATCTTCTTGTGGCAAAAAAAAACATTTTTTTCCTTTGTTTCTGTTTTTTTTTAATGCAAAAAAATAATTTTAACTGGTAATTGGTATTGCAGACTTCTAGCCCAGAAACCCACTTGCTGCCATGTGAGCCAAGTCCACTGCCCAAGCACATTCTGACTTATCACCCTTAATAAACCCATAACCCTGGCCCAGAGGTCTGTAAATGTACAAAACACACACACACTGAGTTTGGAACTTTGCAAATCTGATAGGTTTAGGATTGCTACATGCATTTTTAATTGATAAATTCGGTGTTTTTAAAACACCTACACTAAGTAGACTTGTGTAGGATTATTAAGGCCTTTTACTGGGTCTATATTTTTTTTATTTATATTTTATTCAAGTTTTCAATTTACATAAACACATCATAACTACATCAGTAACAATGCCTTTAGAAGTGCCTAGCTGGAGTGAGAACGCTCCTTGGAGTTACAATCCATGAGTACCCATATGCTTAAGAGTAAATATAGCAGTGCTAGTCAAACTTACACAACCTAACACAATTAACTAACTATAACAAAGTAGTCAAACTTACACAACCTAACACAATTAACTAACTATAACAAAGTAGTCAAAATTACACAACCTAACACAATTAACTAACTATAACAAAGTATAAACTTTGTGTCTGCACTGTAAAAAATGAAACACCCACAACATACATATTCTCCTTCACAAACTTAAAATGAGAGACAACCTATGGCACATTGCCATGGAATCTGGCAAGTCAGCTGATAGGCAAGCATACAATGCCAAGCGCAGTAAGCGTACTTGGGCCATTCGACAGGTCAAAGCCCAGTAGTACCAATCTGCTCATGTCTCCTCCTGGGGGTCGGCTAGGAACTTTTGGGATAGTGTAAAAGAGCTGAATGGGAAATCCTGCTCTCCCCCCTCTACTCTCCATTAATGGAACTGTCTGCCCTGACCCCCTTGGCATTGCAGACTGCCTAAACCACACTTTCTCGGACCTGAGTTCAGTCCTGCCCAGTAACTTCTTTGACCCCATCCCAGTAGCACCCCGGCACAGTCTCTAGAGACCTCCTTTCTATCTATGTACCATATCCCCGCTGGAGGTTAGACCCTTTCTGCAAAAAGCCATCAGTAATAACAACCCCAGCACTGACCTACTGGACACTAGGCTACTTCATCTGACATTGGATGCTATCCTGGTCCCACTTACCAAGCTACTCAACTGCTATCTGTGCCTGGGGAAGTTCCCTAGCATATGGAAAAATGCCATCATCACTCCCATCTTAAAGAGCAGCAATCGACCGACCCCGGGTAACTAACAACCTATATCCATCCTCCCCCTCTAAGGCCCTTAAAAAAATAGTTGCCAACCAGCTTACTGAATATCTGGCCATGCACAATATGCTGTGCCCTGAACAGCATGGCTTTCATGCAGGTCACAACACCACAACCGCGCTACTAGAATTCTCTGACTTCCTGCACTCTGCTCTTGACGATGGAAGTCCCTCTGGTGCCATGTTCATTGACCTCTCCATGGCCTTTGACATGGTTTGCCATCCCCTTCTACTTGACTCCCTCAGATGCCTTGATTTCTCCCTCTGGCCCCCTTGCATGGTTCACCAGCTACCTCTCTGCCAGAACTCAATCAGTAAAAATCAATAGCACCCTATCTGACACAAGACCTGTCTGCTCTGGTGTTCCCCAGGGTTCCATTTTAGGCCCTCTCCTCTTCAGTCTCTACCTCAACTTTCTCCCCTTGGCCTGCCCAAATAAGATCCTCCTCTATGCGGATGATGCTGTGCTCTTCACCTCTGACACCAACCCCAACCCCAACACACTCCAGGCCACCCTCCAACAAGCTTCTGTTAGTGATGAGCATTGGTTCGCATCACGAAGGCTAGTCCTGAACCTAAAAATGACCAAAGCTATGCTCTTCTCATGTTGCCAAAGCAAAGCCAGTGGTGCTGTCCTCGTGATACTGCCTAGCACACTAAACCCCACTGAGCAGGTTTCCTCCTACAAGAATCTGGGCATTACCTTTGATTCGGCACTCTCCTTCCATTCCCATATCAATGCCCTTTTAGCTGCCACCAATGTCAGGATTGGACTGTTATACCGCCATAGGGACTGCCTACCACAAGAAGCCCTTAGATTGGCAATCACCTCCTCTGTCCTATCACTAATTGACTATGGGCTGCCCATCTATGCTGCAGCTGACAACACTGCACTTGCAAGAATCCAGCTCTCTATAAACAAGGCCTGCAGGGCTAATGCTGGGAGCCCCTGGGCACACCCACACATGTCTGCTGTACTCAACCACCAACTTGCTCAACCTTGAAGAAAGACTTCACTTCCAAACCTGGCTTCTTGCCAAAAAGACCCTGCTAGGGCTCTCCCCTCTGGGGTCACCACCTCCCTGCAGTGGGTCTCCCCCTCAATCTCCACCTGCAGCACTGTCAAAACTTCCCTTATTGTCCCCAGAGTCCGGACCTCTATGGCCCAGAGATCCTTTTGCTATTGGGCTCCCTCCTGATTCAATTCCCTCCCAGCCAACATAGCTGACTCCACTAAGCTTGGTCCTTTCAAGGTCTCCCTCAGAAGCCATCTGACAAGCACTCACTGCTGCAACTGCACATAATGCCCCCACCTGCCCCTTACCCTTCCCACTAGGCTGGGTATACCCTGTCTACTTTGATGTACATGCCTGGGGTCTCATGCAACATCTGCTGACTTATGTAATAGAATATCTCTGGTTGTTTACCTGGCGTGGTACTAGTGTACCTATTTTATGACTACTGTGACCTACCAACTACCAAGCTTGTACCACCAGTGAATTTCTGTAACACTGGTTGCTTTTTTAATCTAAGTTCTATGTACTGTACTGTTTTGCTTGCTGTGATGTATTGCTCTCTTGACGATGTGCCTTTGTAAATGAGTCTTTGACTCAAAGGTCTATAAACCAATGAGCTAATAAATAAATGAATAAACAATATAGTATTCAAAAATGATCCCACAGTTGTCTTTATACATCTAACTGATGTTCCTACTGCCACAGAAGAGGAGGAAGCCCCCAGTGCGGGGAGGGATGAGTGAGGAGGAGGTAAGAGAAGGTATTAAAAGGGAGGCTCCCACAAGTTGACCCTAGAAGCCTCACGGGCTGCAGGAGTCACCCCTTATGCACCTCAAGAGTTATAGATGAAAAAGTTTGGCTTCCCAGTAAATCAACAAAAACACCTGTAAGCTAGGTCATGTGTGTTTGTGGAGTGCTGGCTGTTTTTATGTTTTTATGCTATCATTAAAGCTTTTTAACGTGACCTAGCTTACAGGTCTTTTTGTCGATTTACTGGGAAGCCAAACTTTTTTGTCTATTGTTCTACTGTTTGTTTTGGCTCCAGTTTTTTCACTGGTAGCCACCTTTTGTGTGTTTTTGCACCTCAAGAGTTGCATTTTAGTCCTGAATCTATACGGGGAGGAAGCCACAAAAGCCCTTTAGGCTTTATTCCCAGATACTGTAGCTTAAAAAAGGCAGCCAGATACAAGCAAACTTTTCATATTTACCTATCGCTATTTAAGACAAGCATTCAAAACCTGCTACCTTAAGCATGCCCTCAATCCACTGATCCTAAGTGGGAACCTCAGTTTAGCACCATCGGTGTAGTAATAAACATTTAGCCTCTGTAAAGGCCATCATAAACCATGCCCGCTGATAACTATTGAAATGATGTAGCTTAAGAGTGTTCCCAAGCACCATAAGGGAGGCATCCAAATCTAGTTTGGAGCCCCAGGGTATGCTCCATAATACAAAGCACAGCACTCTACCAAGGGACAACTCTGGAGCAATCCCACAATATATGAAGTAACGTGCCCTTATCCCTGACCCTGTCACACCTCCAACACCTGGGATATGGGAGTTGCTTCATGAGGTATAAGAATGTGAGAGTATGATACCAGAGCAACAAAGTCTTCAATTTCATAAGCCTTCCTGTCATATCCTTACATATACCATGACCACTAGCCCAAATGGTTTCCCACTCAGCTGCACTTAATGAATGACCCAGCATATGCTCCCATCTCTGTCGTAGCTTGCTCTTATCAGGCACCTTAACATCCTGCAACACCTTATAAATAGTCCCAAGCTTGGGAGGTGCCAAAGTCATTTGACTAGTACTGCTCTTCCCAAAAGCATCCTCCCACAAATCTGAGGGTGGCAGTTCCAAAGACCCCCCCCAATTTTGAGCTTAACAGATGTCCCAACTGGAGGTATCGCCAGTAGTGTGACAATGGGAGGGAAAATCAGTGTTGGAGCTCCCCAAAAGATTTAAGATGCCCCTGAGAAGAGGAGAGCACATCCACACCCACTTAATACCCTACTTCACCCACAGCGGCCAGAAAACTGGGGAACCTTCCATCGTTGGGTGGGGGTGACGCCATATGGGCCATGGATGAAAAGATACCACCTAGCCAGACCCTAGATATTTCCTGGCCAGACACCAAACATGTGTTGCATAATCCTGGGTGGGCAAATATTGAAAGGGGGGAACTTGTCCCCATAAAATATGTTCAAGGGGACTGATAGAACTCCATTCTGATTCCAATTCCAGCCAGTGAATTGTAGAAACCAACCTTTCAGAATGGGGCCACAACCAGATCTAACAAAGCCCAACCCCAATGTAGTAACCTTGTTACCAAAGTGATGCAAATCCTACATTCTTGTATGGCTCCATCAGCCATGCCATAGAAAGTCGGGGCTTTTTCTCTTCCCAATAACATGAGGACAGAGCTGCCTGAAACTGCTGCCACCAGGTATTCAGAATCTTCAGGGAGAGATAACATATACAATATACAAGGTAAAAATATCATGCAAATTGCCTGCACTTTTCCCCACAGAGATAAACGAAGGTGTTTCCAACTGAGAATATCCCTTTTCAGCCTTGTCAAGATAGGATGAAAATTCAAGGAGGGCTATTTAGAAAGGGTGATGTCCTTCCATTAGGGCCCATTTGGAGAATATTAATTTTTGGCCAATTGTTTTGCAACCCAGATAGGGATGCAAAAGTATCCAACAACTGTATCAAGCTAGGCAAGGAGGCATTTATGTTCCTCAGAGTGAGCAGAACATCATCTACAAACAACATTGTTTTATAAATACATGAGCCGACCTGGAAACCCTCAATAGCTTGGGACTCTCTAATCCTCTAAGCTAGTGGTTCAATAGCCAGAGAAAAGAGGGCCAGGGAGAGGGGACAGCTCTGACAGGTTACCCATCCCAAATGAAATGGAGATAATTTTAAGGTCTATTTTAAGGAATCACGCCCAGGTTCCTTTGAAGTCCTTCTGGCACAACTCACCCTACCTGCCTCTCTCCCTTCATTTATTGGGGCTTTATGCCTCACCCCGTCTCGCACATGAATCACTCATCTCCACTCTAGCTACCTTTTCTGACATGACTGCCAAAGGAGAACTGATTCTGTTAGGTGATTTCAATCTGGACTGGCTTGTCCCCTCCTCAAAGACCCACACCTCCAAAATAGAGTCCCTTAACCTTACTCAGCTGCTCAACGAATCCACTCGCTACAATCCCCACTCACAAAACCATTCTCTATTTGACTGGATCCTCACATCACATCCACACAGGGTAACTTCATCTGACATTCTCTCAAATGCACTAAGTGAATCACTGCATTTCTTACTGCATCAGAAAATCTTGCCTGCCCAAGTCTGCTCCCAAGTACATTAATACATGCTCCCTAAACACCTTAGATGTTGAATCCCTGCTAACCAGCCTTAATCTGGCACCCGAATGTCAGTGCTGCCCTCTCCAGCTTCCTGCCTGCACTCACAAATATCTGGGACTCACATACCCCCCAGAAAAAGTTCAAGGTAAAAAAGCATCACCGTAAATGGATCTCTGCTCCCATTCTTGCCTTATGCAAGGCCAGAGACAAAGCCTGGTCTGCTTTCAAATCCCTCCCTAACCCTAAAAATAGGCAAGCCTACAACTCCATCTACAATACATGCACAAAGGCCATAAGACAGGTAAAAGCAGACTTCAAGTCACAACTGACTCATGCTCATCCCTCCAATTTCTGGAACGTCGTACACTCACTTCTAGACCCACCATCACAACCCAGTTCCCCTTCCATCATGCAACATGGTCAGCCTATAACTGACCCTATCAGCATTGTTGATACCCTCAACAAATTTTTCACATCTTGCACCGTGCCTCATTGCCCCCAACCACAATCCGCTGTCCCACCTCCACCGCCCTGTCAAAACAACTTCAAATTATCACCTGTTTCAGAACACGAAGTATTCACAGCCCTCCACACACTAAATACCACCAAATCCAGCCCTGATAGGATCCGCCTCCAAACTCCTGCAAACCTCTGCACCTGCAATTACAAAGCCTCTCACCCATCTACTAAACCTCTCCTTCTCCTCAGGCTCAGTCCCTCAAGCCTAGAAATCTGCCTCAGTTATTCCCCTCCATAAAGGCAGGGACCCCTCTAAGTCAGGTAATTATAGTTGATCTCCCTCCTCCCTACTTGTCTACGAAAAACCTCCTATCTCCCCACCAGTCAAGTTTCAGGAAACAGCATTTCACAATCTCCTCTCTCCTTCGTGTTACATACCACATCCACTCTGCTTCTGACCAAGGTCTCTTTACTGCCGCAATTTTTGTCGACCTGGCCAAGGCCTTTGATTCCATATCCCACGCCTTCCTGCTGTCAAAATTAGAAACAATAGGTCTTGCTCCCATGGCTCCAGATAAGATTTTTTGGGATGAGTACCGGTACTCCTCATTTTGAAAGTGAGGTGAGTAAAACCAAATTCAGATGCATACAAATGCCTGGACGGAGTGGAGTGAGGAGTACATTTTTAAAAACAATGTTTTTTCTACAGAAGAATTGAGCAAGTGCCCACAATGCTCCAGATAATGTTGGCAGGTGGGAATAACTTACTCATCAGTTTTAAAATATAGTGAGTAAAACAAAATTGGGATGCATACGAGTGCTGTAAATCTGGAAAAAAAAATGCTCCTTTTGAATCACCATTTATGTTACTGTATGAAGCACTATTCTTTGGAGTGTGGAGTATTTACAAATGTTGGGTGAGTACTGGTACTTATTAAAAAAATTTCCAAAGAGTATTTCCTACAATGAGATGAGTAAAACAGGTCAGTACTCCCCTTATCTGGAGCCCTGCTTGCTCCTATCATAAAACAGTGGTTTAATTCCTAACTCTTCAACAGGTCACAGTCTGTCAGAATTGCTGACATCTCATCCCCCCATCCTAGCAGGTGTTCTGAAGGATCTGTCCTTCGTCCCATCCTCTTCCTCCTTTTCATAAGCAACCTCCCCTCCTCCATCAGAAATTAGTATAGGTCTATGGCTACATGAAGGGTGTGCCTCATAAGGGATTGTGAAACCAGGATCAAATCAATACGACAATAAGTGAATACGACAAATTGCAGAGGACCACCTTGAAAATGAGCTTGCTTAATGGTATTTATGCCTGGTTAAATAAAGTGATTGATTGATTGATTGAAGTCTGGTGCACGGAAGAGTAAAATGTATAATCTCATACCTCAGGAAGACCAAGGCACCACACATCACAGAAGCCATGGTCCACCCTCAGACTAGTTAAGGTCTTGAACCCAGTGTTACTAATCAAGCAGGAGAGCCACTACGATTGCACACCTGGTCCAGGACTTCATTCATGTCCCCACATACAATCAGGGTACCTTCAGCTTTATCTTGAAGTATTTGGGAGAATCCTTGAAAAAGGGATGCTCCATCTTCGTTAGGCCTATGCACTGAGGCCAGGGTATAGGATTTGCCATTCAAAGTACCCATTAGCAAAAGCCACTGATCTCAAGGGTCCCTCCATAGCAGTTTGGTTACCCAATTGATCCCCCTACCAATAGGTACCATTACACTTGGAAGAACAGGAGGCAGCATAGATCTGGCTGCCCCAACTCAGTTTAAGGTGCTCTACCTCCTTGGTGAGCAAGTGGGTCTCCTGAAGAAATACATATTTACCTCCTAACTTCCTAATGTGGGTAAAGACTCGCTTTTGTTTGACTGGACCATTCATGCCCCATACATTCCAGGACACAGCCTTATAAGCCAACATGATCACAGAAATAAACTCCAAGATCTCCATCCCCTACCTCCACCCCTCCCCGGCAGCAACAGGACTCCAGCAAACACTTCCTTTCCTGACAGACGCCATATGAATGAAAATATGAAAAACTGACCCCCCAAAACTGCCATGAACTAATTACAGGAAAGAAGAAAGCTTTAACTACTGCACATGCTCATATTATACTCACCCCCAGGTACTCTCCAGGTCATGGCCCCCGTCCCACCCTACTATTCAACATCACAATGACATCCCCCCACGCAAATTACGATTTAAGCAAAATACTCAGGAACTCTGCCATTTTTTATAAAACTCACCACCCATTACTGAACCCATCTAAGAACCAGTCCTGAGGTAGTGGAGCTGAAACAGCTAAGAATAATTAGACACATGAAATAAAAAAAAAAATAGAACTCAAAAGTAATCAGCCCCAAGTATGAAAAACCACCCCAACTCCCCCTCACCATAGGATACAGTAAGATTGAGCCCATAATAAAACAAGAACATCAGCATGACAGGTGGTAGTCTAAACCAAGAGAAAGGTGACTCACCAAAACGTAGTAGAATCTCTATGATCCATGCCCCCCAACTCTGATATGAAGATATCTGCTGAGAGCCCAAAAAAGAACCAACCAAAAAACATTATGGAAAAGAAACATATAAGATGTAGGGGAGCTCCCCTAAATAAATGTTTAGTCCAACCATGTGCTTCATTCAGAAAGTCCCCACATGGTAAACGCTGGCTGTGGTGAAACCTCTAGATGCTGTCCATAGAAAAATAATCTGATCACCTCTCCCTTACTACCTACTATGAGCTGTTCCATGGAACACAAGAAAGAAGCGTCCACCACCACTGTTTCCTTTTCAGTCCATTGTATCTTCAGCTCTGGAGTTCTCTGAAGCTGGGGCAGCCTGAGATTCTTCTGCTGGGCTCAATGGTCTGGCTTCACTGTCCTTCCTCCGTGGAGGCAAGGAGAGGCCCTGTCCCTTCTAGAACTTCTGTGGGATCCATTCAGTGCCCTATTACTCTGCTCATTCAGAAATTGCATCACTTCAGCTGGAGTAGTGAAAAATTCTGCCCAGCCACCATTTTAAGGGTTGCTGGTGGAATTAGAAAACATTGTACACCTTGCATTCTGGCCTGATTCCATACCTTATCAAATGCCTTGTAGTGGTCCACAACCTGCTTGGGGAAATCTTGATGAAAAAAGAGCTGGGACCTATTAGAACAAATGGCTTTAGTGACCAAGTGTCCCAAAGAATCAGTTCCTGGTCCTGGTACATCAGCAATTTGAAAACCGGGCAGGGTCGGGTAAAAGAATCTGAAGAGAGCAGCGTGCACTGGGATCTGGGCACATTGGTGGAAACTGAAGAAAGGGCTCACCAGGTCCCCACAGGGCTGCTGGGCAGCCCGTGGGAACAGTGAACCTCACCAATGTCCTAGATCCCAGTGCAGCCATACTGGCAAGTTCTTTTGCAAAAACCAGATCATATCCGCTCCTTCAACTGCCTCCGGTAATCCAAACAGTTTAATGTTACTTCTACGATGCCTCAGTTCTAGATCATTAATCTTCTCCCATAAAAATCTAATCTCTCTTTCAGTGAGGCCTAATCTCCGTTCTGCCAATCGGGCCCAATTTTCAACCTGGCTGATACAAGTCTCCACATGTTCCATCCTATGGCCCAAAGCTTCAACAGACACTCGGACCACAGTTAACTGGAACATAATGTGATTTAAATTGGTCCTGATGCCACTCAGAAATGTTTTAATTTTGTTAAGCTCTCTTGGGACCAAGCTAGATTCTGACTTCCTCTCAACATATGTACTGTATCTGGAGTCGGCCCAACTGTGTTGCCTGCAGACGGAGGGTGCACTGATAATTTATACTTTTTCTTAGCTGTAGTGCCCATTTTCTCCATTTCAGACTTAGCAGCCATCTGAACGATGTTAATCCACAAAAATAATGGATACTGGATACCGGAGAGGTAAGGAAGCATCTGCCAGATGGGATGGAGCTGAGCAACTGTGCTGCAGCTAGCTCGGTGACATCATGTGACCTCTTTTTTTGGTTTGTTTTAGAAATGTACTTTCAGGATTACACATTGTCTTGGTTGCAGATATTTTATCTATTAACTAATTCCTCTATTTTTCTGGAAGACTTTTTCTGTCATTTGAATGTGCCTTACTTTGAAGCCTGGGTGAACAGAGATAATGTGGGAGCTCTGTATTCCATTGGACTTACCTTGGTAAACAAAATGAATGAAAACGCACACACACACACACACACACCAAAAAGTCCCTATGCCATTGCTGTCTGGTTGGATTCTCTAGACAAAAGCTCAGTCTACAGGAATGTTTTTATAATGAAGAATATACAGCATGCTTTCAAAGACCCTTTTCCCGTTCAAAATATATCATATCTAAACTAACTTTTAATAACAGAGAGCATTATCTTGCTACAGTACCTCTCAGGCTGACACCCAGTACACAAATTACCTTTCTTATCTCTCTCTCTCTCTCTCTGTAACTGAACTCCAAACTGACATCAAAATGAGGCTGTGCATTAGGGGCCTGATTTTCAAAGAGCTGGAGACACACCAGAGACCAAGTTCCATGCGGCAACCTTTTATTGTGGTGAAAAAGCTCCCCACCTGTGGACATTGTATTTTCAGCAAGTGAAATAATGTAATCTACAAGAAAACACAAGGAAATTGCCCTGGAGTTACAGGAAAAATGCCAAATCAATCTGTGAGCACTGCAGTGGTGGCAAGTGCAGCTGCAGAGGATGTTTCACATGGTAAGGCCAGGCATAGTATTTTTGTGCAGTTATGCACAGAAAATGAACACACACTGCCACATCTTATGAAGCAAGTCACAAACCAGTTCCACATGTAAAAGTACTACGCATGTGGCAAAACCTGCGGCTATGCAAGGTTCGCCCTCCCTTACATAGAAACAGAGAAACATACACTCTGATAGCAAAGAAGGACCGCTTGGCCCACTTAGTCTGCCCATTTTCCTACCTAATGGATAAGCTGCAGATCCTAGTTAACCAACAGCCTAGTTCCTCCCACCCCCCACTAGAATTGCCTTATGTCTGTCCCATGTATTCTTGAATTCCCACACTGTTTTTGACTCCACAACCTCCTCAGGAAGGCCGTTCCATGAATCCACAACCCTCTCCATGAAAAGATACTTCCTCACATTACCTCTGAGCCATCCCTACTCTATGTTCAAATTGTGCCCCCTTGTTCTTGCACATCTCTTTTACTGAAATATACTACCCTCTTGGACTTTGTTGATTCCTCTTGAGGTACTTGAAAGTTTCTATCATGTTCCCCCTTCCCTTCTTTCCACAAGGGTATACATATTAAGCTTCTTTAGTCTTTCTTCATATGTCTTCTGGTGCAGACCCTGCACCACTTTAGTTGCCCTCCTCTGGACAGCCTCCACCCTGTCTATGTCCTTGCAGAGATGGGGTCCCCAGTACTGCACACAGTACTCCAGATGGGGTCTCACCAACTGTCTGTACAGAGGGATAACAACTTCCTGTTTTCTACTGGTGATGCCTCTCCTTATGCATCCCAGTATCCCCCCAGCCTTCCTTACTGCCTTCTCACATTGCTTACCCACCTTTAGGTCATCTGATATAACTACCTTCAGGTCTCTTTCCATTTTTGTTGTTGTTAGTACCTCACCCTCTATAGTGTACTCTTCACCTGGGTTTTTGTTTCCCAGGTGCGTTACTCTTCACTTCTTTGCATTGAATCTAAGCTGCCATACATTTGACCATTCCTCCAACCTTGCCAAGTCCCTTCTCATCCTTTCCACCCCACCTTGTGTATCAACCCTGTTGCAGATTTTTATGTCATCTGCAAAGAGACATACTTTTCCTTCGAGTCCCTCCATAATGTCACTTATGAAGACATTAAAGAGGACAGGTCCCAGTACTGAGCCCTGCGGTACCCCACTAGTAATTCCCCTTTCTCCGTTTACTATTACACTTTGCTTCCTGTTGTCCAGCCAATTTTTTACCCTGGCTACCACATAGGGACCCACTCCAAGACTGGCTAACTTGTATATTAATCTTTTGTGTGGGACTGTGTCAAATGCCTTGCTAAAGTCTAGGTAGGCCATGTCCACAGCCCCTCCCTGGTCAAAGAAACTGCTGTGAACCCATGCTGCCTTGGGTCCTGTGCCCCGCTGGCCTCTAGGTACTCAACAATTCTTTCCTTCAGAAGTGATCCCATCATTTTCCCTACCACTGAGGTCAAACTAACTGGGCTGTAGTTTCCTGCCTCTGCCCTGCTCCCTCTTTTGTGAATTGGAATCACATCTGCCCTCCTCCAGTACTGAGGTACCACCCCATCATCCCATGATTTGTTAAAGAGGGTAGTCAGTGGTGTCACTAGTTCTACTCTTAGTTCTTTTAGAATTCTGGGGTGAATCCCATCAGGCCCCATTGCTTTGTCCACCTTCAGCTTTAAGAGTTCTTTCAGAACCCTTTCTTCTGTGAATGGACTGGTATCGACCCACCTATCCAGAGTGTTTCTATTGTTTGGTTTAGGTATCTCCCCCTCCTCTTCTTTTGTGAATACTGAGCAGAAGTATTCATTCAGTATCCCTTCCTTTTCACTGTCACCCTCTGCCCACATTCCCTCCCCTTTATTAAGCCTCAGTATCCCTCCCTTGGTCTTTCTTTGCTCCCTAATGTACCTATAAAAGGTTTTATCCCCCTTCTTAACAGAGTTGGCTATCTTTTCCTCAGTTTGGGCCTTTGTTATTCTGACTGCCTTCTCTGCCTCCTTCTGCTTTAACTGATATAGTTCTCTGTCCAGCTCCTTCTGTGTTTTCTTATATTTCTTGAATGCTATCCATTTCTCCTTAACCATGCCTGCCACCTCTTTTCAGAACCATGATGGCTTTTTCCTTTGTTTTGTTTTGTTGATTTGCTTTACACAAAGGCTTGTTGCTTCTGTGATGGCAGTTTTGTTTTCCCCATTGTTCCTCCACTCCTCCTTCTTGCCTGTTTGCTAGTGCTGTTCTGAGGCACTCTCCCATTTTGCCAAAGTCAGCCCTCCTAAAGTCCAACACTTTTGGTTTTGTATGGCTTGACTCTACAGCTGTGTTTATTGTGAACCACACTGTCTGGTGGTTGCTTGTTCCCAGATGGCTACCCACTTCTAGATCTGAGATCCTCTCTCCATCCCCGTTTGAGAGTACCAGATCTAAGATTACTCCCTCCCGAGTGGGTTCTAACACTAGCTGTCTGAGGCATGCCCCTGTAGGGCATTGAGAATGACTCTGCCCTTGGATATGGCTGCAGTAAAGGTGCTCCAGTTAACAGCTGGCATATTCAGGTCCCCCATCAACAATATCTTTCCTGTTTCTGCCATTCTAAGGATTCCTTCTATCATTTCCTTGCCCCCCCCGAGACAGCAGTCTGTAAACAACCCCTGTGCAGATTGTGGTGCTATTTCCTGTCTCCAGGGTGACCCACAGTGCCTCCTCCCCTCCCTGTTTGCCCTTTAGTTCTGTTGCTTTGATTCCTTCCCTTATGTAGAAAGCTACTCCTCCTCCTCTTTTACCATCCCTGTCCATCCTGTAAATTGTGTACCCTGGTATGTTGACATCTCAGTCATGGTTCTCTGTGTACCATGTTTCTGTCACTGCCTTATTTATTTATTATTTATTTAAATGTATCAGCCAAGTAAGGAGCACTGGAAAAGCCCATTTTCAGGCTTGACCCAGGATTTGCCGCACATGCGTGATTTTCTGCATGTCTGAAAATCTAGCCCCAGGTGTCTGTATCTCTAGCAGACTGGCAGTCATGTATTCAAATACAGTACTTTTAAATGCTTACTCATAAACTGCCATCAAACAGTTTAGATACTGCATGGTTTATTAATTTCCAGCCTATGGGAACTTCATGTGGCACATACCAGAGCTATTGTATTGTTGCCAACTGCTTATTTGTTCATGTTCAAGTTATACTGTACTTGGACTCTATGTATTACTCTATTTGTTTAAGATTGCCTAAAGGACACAATTGTAATTGAGCACTCAATCAGTGGTAATCATCCTAAATACAGTAAATGAGATATGAAACATGATTTCAAATATCATGCAAACTCCAATTCATGAAATTGCCTGCTCAGCTGCTTCAGCTGGTCTGTACCATTCAGACAAACTGAACTAAAAGTCCAAGATTTTTCCTATTAGTTTGTGACAACCAGTGGGACTTGAAAACCCCAAAGTTCATGATAGTGGGGAGGATAACATAATGGACAGAGAGAAGTGTTAAGGAGATCAGAGATTGTAGGCTAGACAGTAGGGGATGAGGATGACTGAGAGATGGGAAGTGCAAGGTTACACAGAATTTTGAAAACCTGATGGGAGATTTTGTACTGCTTGAAGAAGTAGATGGGAATCCAGGGCCCATTTCAGTGTATGCAGGAAATGTGGTTCATCTGTAGAGCTGAGATGAACAGTTAAGGAAAGACTCAAACCCCTTGATCTTTAGGATATCAGGGCCTGCAATGATCTGCCACAGCTGCATCACTCACACATGCCAAAACATTTACATGCAAGTTTCAAATATGTTGACACATTTACAACACTTTGCTCACTTTACAGCAGAAAAAAATGCTGTGTGCATTCATTTTTGTGATGCACGCATCATTCATTTTGTAAATAAATGCCATTGATGCAAGTTCATGAAACAAAAACATACAGCAGATATTGTACAATAATAGATCATATGGATACATGCTTGAATACAGTATCTAACAATGAGACAGCAATACATTCTTCTTACAGTTGGCTAAACTAAGTATATAGACAGAACAATCCTTAATGGTAGCTGTAGCCTGCAATTCATCCAACGTATATATAAAGCTGATTCAGGATGTCTGCTACCCATATGATCTTGACCCCAAAGGAAACAATGTAACACCCTTTTAAGGGAAAACCTTGGCAAGGCAAGCTCTAGTCTATGAAGGTAAGGTACCCTGCTCCAAAGCCACTAATAGAGGCTGCCACATTTTCTTAAAATAGGTCAGAACGAGAGCTGTCAGCCATTTGAGTGCTTTACAGCTTGAGGCATTGAAGTATATTTTTGGATTACAACCCTACAAAGGGTGGGTCCTTGCTAAGCCACTGCTATGTGATGTTTTTTCATACATTAACCAGAGCTAGTGGCCATAACCTAGTGTTCACCCTTGTATTGCTACCCAACAATGACTCATTTCCCAACAAAAATTCAAGGGTGCTTTAGGAGGCTCTGCGCCCAATACCTTCTCCATGATATTATGTATTTCAGACCTTAAAGGGCTATATTTGTGGCAAGTAAGTGTCATGTGAAGGACGCTACCCTCCTCTACCTAACATTTGGGGCATATACAGTATAGTAGGTAAGTTATCTCCTCGCAGAGTACACATCCATATCAGGGTGAAACAAGCTCTGTACAAAAAAGACATTTGGCCCTGCGTCCATTTATCATTGTGGAAACATGTCTCAAAGTGATGGGGGTCATTTTTCCAAATCTCAGGGGTTGTGTACAGCTCCATTTCTGACTCACATTCTATCTGACACAGGTTACTGGTAGCTCCCCTGAAACATATAATATTACTATATGTATAGCGCCAGGATTTTACCTCTAGTCTAGGGTCTATATACTGTAGCTCTTCTTCTATAGGAGAGGAGACTAGGCAATGCACTGTAGTTGTTTAGAATTTGGTTAACAGTTGCCTTACTCTGAGGTATGCAAAGGAAACCTCAGATTGGAGCCATTACTCCTTCTGTAGGTTGCTAAAAGGTTGGAGGGTACCCCCTTGGAACATCTGTGAGATCAGCTGTAAACCTCCTACTCCAGTGCAACAATGTCAGGTGTATAACTACATTATAGTGAGTGAGCCCCTTAAAAGTCTCAGTAAGCAGAACATGGAGGACAGAACATGTGTAATGCCCTATGCATCTGTGCATAGCAAGTCAGATGCGAATAGGGTTACTGGTGAATGGATTTACTATGTCTTTCCCCTCCATATTCTGCAGCATATCTGACGAGCAACCTCTTGTGAGGTCAGCTCCCATCTCCTCCTCCTCCTCCTCCTCCTCCTCCAGGGTTAACCATTCTGGAGGAATGTCCAACAGATTAATGGGCAAAATTGCCATCTGAGAGGCTCAGTAGTAGTGCTTAAAATGTGGCAGTGCACCCTCCCAGCAGAAGTGGGGAGGCGTAAGATGGTCCTCCTTATGCAGACATTTTCCCTCACCATAGGCCCTATTCACAAAGGTGCAGAGTGCCTACTCACCATATATTTGTGGTGCATAGGTAGCCCACAACCATTGCACCCCCTGCGTGGGATGCACTAAAGGGATCTTTGACCCGTATGCACCCAATCCCCCTACCAGCCATGGAACTCCATGCGGGGCTGGTCTGGGATGTGGTGTGGTGATGTGGCCACAATCCACACCATTAACAAAAGTGCGGAGAGCTAGGCTTGAGGGGCTGCAAGCTATGCCAGGTGACCTCAGCCATAGAGGACATGTGCCCCCCAGAATGTCGCCGTCAGCTGTGGTGGAGAAGTCAGGGCACAGTGGACCCTCCCAACATGCCAGCCCAGCCATCAGAGACTACAAGGAGGGCCGGGGGTTGGCCGACTGGGCACCCACCTGCCATGGTGCTAGAGGTGCACCATGGCTGCCTACCATATGTGGCACCCAGTGGGTGCAAGGAATCCAGTGGAAAACCAGGTCCAGGGATCCCATTGGATGCCTGCCCATGTCCACCGAACAGCCCCGGCACACCTGTGGCCGAGGGGGCGGGGCCATGGAAGGGAGCCATGCTGTGACTGGTGTCTGTGGTCTGACCGCGCATCTTTCCATGGGTGCAGAGCTATGTGGGAGGGATATGTGCCTTTGGCGCGTTCTTCCTACCCGTTAGTGACTCGGCCCCATAGGAATTTATGAATGACAATTTCAAGTTTTATTTAAAGGTACCTAGTTTTCTGATGGGTAACACCTTGAAAAGGTAAAGGCATTTAGGCAGTATACACATTTTTATCACATTGATTCTTCCCAAAAAGGATAAGGGCAGCGCACCCCCATCTGTCACAGTCATCCTTTACAGTGCACAATACTGGCAGGTAATTGACTGTTCTTATATAAAGCAGATAGGGTTTTAGGGATGTGCACCCCAAAATATTTAATAATGTTTACAACCTAAAGCCCCATCAGAAATGTTATCTAAAGATGATATGATAGTCCAGTCAATGGTAGTATCTCACTTTTGGTCCAGTTGACCCTGTGGCCTGCTAGCTTTCCATACTCTGCTAATAGGGCCTGAACTTGTAGTAGGTTAACCTTTGGGTTCTGGAGGTAAAGGAGGAGGCTGTCTGCAAACAATGACATTTTAGGAGATGTTTCCCCCCTGGAACCATCCAACTGTTGGGCTGTTCCTCAGTGCTGCTGCAAAGGGTTCTAAGGTGAGCACATATAAAAGAGGTGATGGGGCAGCCCTGATGTGTACCCCATTTCAGTTGAAAGGGAGCTGTCAAGCCCAGCTTGATCAGTATTTGGGCTACTGAGCTGTTATACAGATAGAGCATCCATCTATTCAACAGTTTGGTTTTCAATGTTGAATCTTCAAGAGTCTCTAACATATACCCACACATCACGTGGTTAAAGGCTTTTTCCACATCTAGGGCAAGAGCTGCAGCTCAGTGACTCCCTGAATGTCTAGTCCATCGATGCTTTATGTATGTCTAATATTGTTCTTTTCCTATTTCCCCTTAACAAATCTCATCTGGTCTCAGTGTATGATTTCAGGCAGCAACACCTCCAACCATGAGGCCAAAACTTTTGCAACTATTTCAAAGTCCACCATAAGTAGGGAGATAGGGCAGTAAGATGTACACTGCATGTGGTGCTTTCCCAGTCTCAGGAGCACAGTTATGGTAACAGACCCTGTGGAGGGGGCAGTACTCCCATATCCAGGCTCTCTGTAATCATATCATAAAGGGGTTCACAAAGGCCATCAAAAAAGGTTTTAAAAAAATCTATTGGGAGCCCATCCAATCCTGGTGGGATATCCAAGGTTACCTTTAGCAAGTCAGAAATGGGTGTAATATTTGCCTTTCAGAAAATGGTCTGAAATTATTCAAGTCAATGGCATCACCTCTGATATGTACAGTTTTGGGTAAAAGGACCAGAAGACCTCTCCTATTTGTTGCTGATCAGTTACCACCTCTCTCCCTTCCTGAGAGAATTGTCTGTAGCTTGTGAACCATCTTTGCTCTTTAGCTGCCGGGCAAGTAGCTTCCCCTCTCTATCACCATCATAGTAGTACCCAGCCTTAGTGAGTAGAATGCCTTCTACAGTTCAGAACTGCTGAGTGAATTGAATACCCTTTTTGGTTTCTCTATGTTGTGATAAAGTTCTGGGGATGGCTGGGCTATACTGTATGTGCCTGTTTGCAGGCCACAATTATGTTCTCAGGATTATTTAAAGTAGCTGTGTCACATTTCATTTGTGCCAGGCATATTGAATGATACAGCCTCTCACATAGACCTTGAGATCCTCCCTTTGCAGTGAGTGCAATGTATCTCCTCTACTGTTCATGGCCAGGTAGCTCTTGATGGCCTGTGACACATAGATCTTAAAATCCTGTTTAGTGGGAATAGATCCAGAAGCAAATGATTTGATACCTTTTATTGGACCAACATAGATGTAACAACAAGAACAAAGTGCTCTAGCTTTCGGACCAACCAGTCCTTCAGAAGCTCATGGCAGTTGTTTAGAAAATACAATACTTATAACAGCTAGATAATGCAGAGAAAAACAGAAAAAAATCCCCATTGGTTTAAAATACTCATTTAAAAAAAAAAAAAAAACAGAAGATGATGTCAGAGAAGTTTAACAGTACCATACTGCCTTCAGCCAGAAAGAACCTTGGGTCAGATGTGCTTGGTGGAACACACATACACAGAATCATACTGCATATAAATTTAGTTGACATAAGATAACACTGCTGAAGCAGATAACTCCTAAATCACGCTATGAGTGTCACAGTTAGTATAAGGATGTGATTACTGAAAGGCAACTCCCACCCAGATTAAAGACAAACTAAGATTGTTATAGGGCTCATGCAGTTTCAATGTTTGTATTATAGACAAGAATTTACCAGTAAAGTTGTCTTAAAAACATCAGTGCACACTGTGTGATGTGTAAAACCTAGCTGGACCTGTCACCCAGCTGTATTCTCAAGCTAGATATAAGGCCCAAGAAATTTCAAAAACCTCAGGACTATATAAATGATAAATGATGTTTAGTGGGAAGTGATGGGTCTAAACATCATATCCCTTTAGGGGCAGAACCCCCTTGAGCCAGTGTCAGTAATACTAGTGAGTGATAAGAGACTAGGAGGGACAACTGAGCCATCATTTTTATCATAGGGGTCAAAGAGGTAGAAAACAAAATCCAGATTATTCAGGTGTAAAACCCATGTGAGTGAAAATAAAAAATTAAGTTGTATGTGCTGGACAGTTCCTTTAAGGATTTTGCATTTCTGGACAAAGATACAGTACTGGGGTTGAATTTGTCTATCAGTGTTTCTAGGACACGATTATAATTCCCCAAAATACACACACCTTCAAACATCAACATCTCCAAGGCCAAACAATGGTAGAAGTTCCCACTCCTCCATGTTGGGGACATAGATCGAGCCAATAGCCAATCTCTCCCCAGTTCTCAGGTGCATCCCATCGACTTTGGACATAATTACTTGCCCTGAAAAGTGTGGCTTCAGCCATATGGCAATGCCCCTGGCCTTGGAGTTGAAGCCCACCCACATACCTTTTCAATTCTGTGCAGTACATGTGAACTTTCCTACAGACATATGTGTCTCCTGGAGCATAAGAATACTTGTGCTCAGCTTTGCCACCCTGCCCATAACTGTTTCCCTTTTTACAACATTTTATTCTGTTACTATTCCATGAGGTTATGTTGAGCCTGCTAGCCATTAGGGAGAAGATAAAGGAGATTTAAGATCTGCATTGTCTTCATGATTGCTGACTTGTGACCACTAGGCTGTGCATGTCATATAATGAACAACATATGCATGTTTTAAAACAATAACGATAACAAACTTGCTTTTTAACTTCAACAATAATGACTCTCTTCATCCTCACCTCCCATCCTCCCCCTCCAGTCGCATTTTTCCAAACAGGCTGTGAAACAAATTTTCCCAACCACCACCACCACCAGAGACAAAATGGTCTGGTATTACATCTTATACAAACTAAGGGGCCTATTCTTGATGCCAATGTGCCATGTATGTGAGGTGCATAGGCATTTCTCAGTTGGACAGCCATGCAGCGGGGGTCCTGCAGACCCCCAGTGGCATTCACAGCTGTTGTGCCAGATGATTGTGCATGTGATCCCTGGCCTCCCAAACAGTTATGCACCATGGGCAGCTGAGAGTTGCCGAGGGGGGGCGTGCCTGCATGCCACACAATTCTCCAAGGTGCAGAGTGCTGGGACAGAACACGAGTGGCTAAGCCTCGATGACACAGCCTTAATTGCCCATGTGGCCCCCCAATGGTCATTGGTGAGGCACAACATCAAAGGGGTCCCTCTGTAAACATCTGCCCCAACACACCGGGTTGCCTGGGTGGGCTGGGTGCTGCCATTTGGGTGAATGCCCTTCTGTTCTGTAATCCTGGACCAGCATTGTCCCACACTCCCCCAGCCCTGGCAAAAGGGATCCGCTGCTGGACCCAGGATGAGCATCCAATTGGATGATGCCTGGGTTCACAGCTCCACACCCATCTGCCCCCCATAGTTCTGTGTGTCAGAGAGGCAGGGCTGCAGACAGGTGCCCTGTGGGTGTCGGGGGTTGAGAATTCCTACACTCTGCGCCTGTCTGTAGTGGTGTAGGTGCACACAAAACTTACATGCAATCCATGCATAAAATGTGCCATGTGGAGAATAGCCCCCATAATAGTGGGCATTAGTATCATCCAGGTAGGCACCTTACACAAAACTTCAATTTCAAGAAAGCAAAAGCAGGAGGAAAAAGAGACCACTATGGTTCAGAAAAGAGGTGGCCAGGAAGGTAAGGGTAAGAAAGTTAGCATTTAGGAGGTATAAGGAGACACAGAGAGAGGAGGATAATGAGGTGTATCAGGAGAAAGAGAGGAAGGCAAGGAAAGCAATTAGGAGCACAAAGGCACAAATAGAGGAGAAAATAGCCCAGGCAGTACAGAAAGGGGACAAGGTATTTTTCAGGTATGTAAGTGAAAAGAGAAAGACCAGGAGAGGAATTGTAAAGCTTAGGAGTGGAGGAGGGGAGTGCATGGAGGGGGACCAGGAAAAAGCAGACATGTTGAACAAATACTTTTATTCAGTGTTCACAGAGGAAGGGGAAGGCAAGAGACTACAGATAAAGGCCAGAAACATCAAAGGAAGGGAGGTAGACACTAGTCCATTTGCAGGGGACAAAGTCCTGAAGGAACTCACAAATCTGAAAGTGGACAAGGCAATGGGGCCAGACAGGGTGCACCCTAGGATATTGAGGGAGCTCAGGGATGTGTTGGCTGCACCTCTGACAGCCCTGTTCAACCAGTCACTTGAGATGGGAGTGGTTCCAGAGGAATAGAGGGGGACAGATGTAGTCCCATGTCACAAAAGTGGGAGCAAAGAGGAGGCTGGAAATTACAGGACAGTCAGCTTGACTTCGGTGGTGGGCCGTATTAGTCCTTGTACAATAAGTATGCACAAAATAGGTGATTTAATACATTTTATTGGAATTTTACAGAAAAAACTTTAAGCTTTCAGCCAGCCCGGTGGCTATGAAGATTGAGGTGCTGAACACCACACTTTGCGCCATGCTGACAACCCAGGTTTGGGAATGACCTTGAGTCGTCGGGGTGTCGGCACGGGGGGGATGCTGGGAGCAGGATTAATCTGTTGTTCTCCTCTCCTGGGAAGGCGAGTCACCTTCCTGCAGTCCCGCTGTCACTGGGTGGAGGCTCTGTGGTGGTCCAGAAGGGTAGGAGTGACCAGTAGACTGGGGCATTCTGCAGTGCATGGCATGCACGTGCCTCCACATGTACACGCTCACATCAAGGATGCATGGGTGGGGGGATGAAAACCAGGGAAAAAACACCATGAATACTTAACAGAAAAAAAAAATTTAAGATTTCAAACTACACATAGTACTTCTTCAGAAAGAATAAGGAAGGTTTCATAACAGCTCTGTTTTAAATACTCAGAGCTTAAACATTTTACAAGTGAATGTGACTGATTAATGAAGTAATTAGATAAGAACACAACCAGAGATGAAAAAACATTCTTTAAAACTCTAGTTCTGGGTAGGTCAAATGTCACAGAAGGAATGCTATTTAAAAGAGGCCATAAATTATTAGTTGTTTAAAGTCTTATCAAAGTGAAACTGAAGACTGTGTGCATGTGTGCGCATGTGTGTGTGTGTGTGCCTGTGTGTGCGTGTGCGTGTGCATGTGCGTGCATGTGTGTGTGTGTGTGTGTGTATCTGTGAGCATGCCCTTGTTGGAATTACAGACACACTACAATTACATTTTCAATGCTGGCACTGGGTAAACATGTTTCTATCTGAAACTAGGTGTTCATTTGTCAATATCATTAGGGAATAGTAGATTGCACTGTATAAGCATAAAATTTATTGTGACCCACAACAACTTCAGTTTTAATGGTAAACACTATGTTTAAACTTTGGGAACAGCAATGGGCACCAGGATGGCTCCACAGTATGCCAACCTTTTCATGGCGAGTTTGGAGGTGGATTTCCTGAAACAATGCACACACACACACACACTTGATTATTTCCATTATATTGATGATTTATTTATAGTTTGGACAGAGGGTACCTCTGCACTTAAATAATTTCATCAGGAACTTAACAACCTCCACCCATCCATTAAACTTTCCCCTGGAGTACTCTAACACTAGTGTGAATTTCCTGGGCACCACAGTTTGCATCAAAAATGGAACCTTGCAGACCTGTATTTATAGGAAACCTACAGACAGCCAAAGGTACTTACATAGAGATAGTAATCACCCTAGGCACATTAGGGAAATTATTTAACCAGGAAAGGCACACTAAGCCGAAGCTTCTTTCCAGGTGCAACCTGGTAGCAGAAGGAAGTTAAATGACTTGCTTAGGGTCACACAATATGCAAGTAGGGGCTGTGGGATTCAAACCCAGGTCTCCAGGTTTGGAGCTCAGTGCCCTAAACCACTGTGCTATACTGCCTCCTTGACATTAAAAAATCTGTTATGTACAGTCAAGTGCCTCAATACCACTGTATCTGTTTGAGTGAGGAGGACAAAGGCAAACACCTGACCACACTGAAAAAAACATTTATTGGGCAGGGGCATTTCTCTAGAGAAATTGACATGACAGTGGAATATGCTACGCAGATACCAAAAGAACAACTTCTACAATACAAAGAAAAGACTACCACCAACTGAATACCCTTGGTTGCCACAAATAACTCAGGTCTGGAGCCACTACATGAAATTATTAAAGACCCTCAACCAATATTTCATGAAGATGACACCTTGAAATGTATTTTCAAGAACTACATCTACTGTCTTTTAAATAACCTCCTAATTTATTCAACCTAATTGCCAGGCACAAACTTACACCTGACCAAAACAACAGAGAACTGGGTGGCGCAAGACCCTGCAATAGTCAAGAAAGTAAGACATGAGGGCATATTTCCACTTCAAATTTAATCAACACACCCCAAAACAGACAATTCATGATACAGGTAATTACACATGTGCATCTCAGAATGTTGTTTATTATATCCAATACAAGAAATGTTCTCATACAGGATATGAGGGGGAGACCGGACAACCTCTTCATACACATATGAACTCACACAGACATGACAATAAAATGAAAAAGATTGGAAAACCAGTGGGACAACATTTCTCTCAATCTGATCATTCTATTTCTGACCTCTCTGAACTGATTCTCAAAGGACATTTCAAAACTACACTACATAGATGAGCATGTGAGGTTAGGCTCATTGTTCTTTTGAATTTGGTGGAGGATAGGATGAATTATGACACAAGCTTTATGAAACATTATATTGTTTGAAAATCCTTTTATTTGGGGGGTACAATACATGGGCAGATAATTTCTTTGACATGTTTCTAATATGCCTTCATAGAGAATGGTTCTACCTAGTCTATATGATTGTGTATGTATTGTTTTGCTTTTAACTGGTGGATGGGAATCTCATGGGTTTGAAATTTAGACATGCAGATCTGTTATTTAGTTCTCAAAAAAATTGTTTTTATATAGGCATATGTTGGTACACTGACATCATTAGGGCTACAGAGTCCTGCTTAATAGGTGGTCCCATTTCAGATTACAGTTTTAATGTTCACAAATAATACTGACTGTATGGACTGTACATATTTATACAATGCAAGCACTAATGATATTGACAAATGAACACCTATTTACAGAGAGAAACATGTTTACCCAGTGCCAGCATTGAAAATGTAATTGTAATGTGTTTCTAATTCCATCAAGGGCACACACACACACACACACACACACACATGCATGCATGCACACACACACACAGTCTTTAGTTTGGCTTTGATAAGACTTTAAACAACAAAAAATGTATGGCATTCTTTTACAAAACATTCCTTCTGTGACATTCGACATACCCAGAACTAAAGTTTTAAAGAATGTTTCTCATCTCTGGTTGTGTTCTTATCTAATTACTTCATTAATCAGTCACATTCACTTGTAAAACGTTTAAGCTCTGAGTATTTAAAACAGAGCTGTTATGAAACCTGCCTTATTCTTTTTGAAGAACTATGTTCAGTTTGAAAGCTTAAAGTTTTTTCCTGTAAAATTCTGTTGGTCCAATAAAAGGTATTTAATTACTTATTTTGTGAATCTTTGGTGGTGGGAAAATTAATGGAATCACTACTAAAGCAGAGGATTGTGGAAAATCTTGAATTCAGTGGCCTACAAGATCCAAGGCAGCACAGATTCACGGAGGGAGAGATCATGTCAAACAAATCTGATAAATTTCTTTGACAGGGTAACAGGGAAGTAGATCAGGGTGGAGTAGTGGATATGGCTAACCTAGATTTCAGTAAGGCCTTTGACACTGTTACACACAGAAGACTTATAAACAAGCTGGGAAGCCTGAGAATGGGTGTAGAGGTGGTAAACTTGGTGAGAAACTGATTGGGGGATAGGAGACAGAGGACAGTGGTAGATGGAGTATACTCTGAGGAAGGGAGGGTGACCAGGGGAGTGCCACAGGGATCAATACTGGGACTGGTCCTCTTTAATGTCTTTATTAGTGACATTGCAGAGGGGCTAGAATAGAAAGTATGCCTCTGTGCAGATGACACTAAAATTTGCAACAAGGTAGACACTCGGGAGTGTGTGTGGAAAAATGAATAGAGATCTAAGAAAGCTAGAGGAGTGGTCAAGGGTGTGGCAGGTAAGTTTCAATATGAAGAAGCACAAAATAATGCACTTGGGGTGCAGAAACCAAGGGGTGGAGTACAAAATTGGGGAATCGTATTAGCTATCACCAAACAGGAAAGGGACCTGGGGGTAATCATATCTGATGATCAAAAGGTGATGATCTAAAGGTGGCCAGACAATGTGACAAGGCAGTGGGGAGAGCTAGTGGAATGCTAGGCTGCACAAGGAGGGGTATCACAAGCAGAAAGAGAGAGAGATGGTGATAACACTGTATAGGTTGCTGTTGAGACTTCATGTAGAGTACTGTGTCCAGTTCTGGAGACCACATCTCTGGAAGGACATAGGCAGAGTACAGGCAGTCCAGAAGGCACCAAAATGGTGCAGGGTCTGTATCGCAAACCTTATGAGGAGAGTCTGAAGAACCTCAAAGTGTACAGCATGGAGGAAAGGAGGGAGAGAGGATCTGATAGAAACTTTCAAATACCTCACGGGTATAAATAAGGTTCAGGAAGGAAGCATTTTTCGGAGGAAATGATGCTCAAGAACAAGGACACATGCTATGAAGTTGGAGGGGGGAAGGCTCAGGACAGATGTGAGAAAGAAAAAGTGGTGAATGCCTGGAACAACCTCCAGTGGAGGTGGCAGGGGCAAGGATAGTAACAGGCTTAAAGAAGCATTGGAGAGGTATAAGAAAACCATAGAAGTAGAGAAAGGGGGACTAAGCCAGAGATCATGTTGGGTCAACGATGTAACAGTAGGTAGGGAAAATGAGCAGATTAGATGGGTCAAGCAGTCCTTATCTGCCATCAATATCTATGTTTCTATGACGAACTTTAAAGTGACTCCTTTAATGTAAACAACATACTTGCAGATAACAAGAAAGGGAATGCAGTCTCCAAGGGGAGATGCCATCCCACCTTCCCCTGACTAAAGAAAAAACATGACAACGCCACAAAATAGAACAGGGAAATTAAAGACTCAAAATCTTGTATTCCTCACTCGTTTCTACCTGGACTGAGTCAGTAACAATAAGGACGACCTCAAGAATGATTGCTGTTAAACTAAAGGAAACCCATGGCTAACTTTTCATTGCTAATAATAATACATTGATGCTAGCAAATGCTACACAAATACCAACATTGGTAAATACATCAACCGTTTCAGGAAGAACATGTGAGCAATTGTACTCCCCCCCCCTTAGCCCTTGCTGAAGTAGGTACTATGATGGCCAGCAACTCTACCTTCATTAAGGTGTCTTTACCTGCACTGAGTGGAGAGAGTTAATAGACACACTGTTTAATTTCATTACAGTTTTCCATGATACAGTATGGTTTCACAGAATCTATCAAGGCTGCTGGGCAGAGAAGCATAGCCGCAGCTCCTCCTCCTCCTTGCTGCTGCCTGCAACCTTTATCTTGTGGTCATGGTGGCCAGAAATGCAGCTGTAGGCCTCCCATGATGCAGATTGTCATGATGTGTGCTGTGGCCCTGGGTCCTTGAAAGTGAAGAGTGTATTTAAGCAATAAACCACAACAGGGTGTGGGTTTACCTTCGCCTGGTGTGGTTGGTCACGAGGCCACAGGCCGAGTGAACAAACCATGACAGGCATAGGTAAATCCCAGAACCACCTACATCCTGGAGTGGTTTATTGTGATTATACATGTCCCCCATTAGTTTTTGGCATAAAAAAATAAAGAAAAATATAGAGGTTTTATTGCATTTTAGATGATTTTTATTTAATTTATCCTTACGCCAGAAAAAAAAATAGTCCGATTCTCCCTCTGTCAGCTTTGTATAGTCATCATGTTAAACTGTTTTCCACCCATCCCCCGCTGATGAGAGTCATCTGCCCCCAACCCCCCACTCAAGACACCCCTCACTTACAGGGGTATTATTATTAATTTTCCCCCTTTAACTGAAAGCCTGGTGTGAGTTCTGCTTAGTGTAAATGAGACAGTAGTAGAAACATAGAAACATAGACTTTGAAGGCAGATAAGGACCACTTGGCCCACCTAGTCTGCCCATCTCCCTACCTACAGGATAAGCTGTAGACCCTAGTTAACCAGCAGCCTATTTCTTCCTACCCCCCCCCACAAGAATTGCCTTATGTCTGTCCCATGCATTCTTGAATTCTCCCACAGTTTTGGATCACACAATCTCCTCAGGAAGGCTGTTTCATGTGTCCACCACCCTCTCTGTGAAAAAATACTTCCTCACATTGCCTCTGAGCTGTCCCCCCTCTATCTTCAAATTGTGTCCCCTTGTTCTTGCACATCTCTTTTTCTGACAGATACTACCCTCTTGGACTTTGTTGATTCCACTGAGGTACTGAGGTACTACAGTACGGCTGTGAGTGCTGACGGAATGCGGTTGGTTAAACAGGGGTTCTGTGGAGAGTGCAGCGCTACCATTCGGGAGGAGCTGACTGACTTTTTTTATGTGTTTACATTTACCTCACATCAGAAGATTATCCATGCTGGGCACGGCAACATTTCTTGTGAAGGTGAGTGAGTGGTACATGCTGCTAACTGCCAACTGGTGCTGCTCTTGAGCAAGAGGGTCACCGTACTTTGTTCACACTCTGAGTGCTGTCGAACAAGCTGCTAACGAGCCACCGAGTTTAAGTTTCCTCTTCTGGATTCTAGTATGCGGTCACAGGTTTAATGAAGTCTCTGAGGGCAAAACCAGTGGTGGGGCAAAAACAGGAAAGGCTCTGCTGAAATGAGGAATGGCGGGAAATCCTGTTTTGGGACAGAAAAATTTAAAAGGCGCAGGGCAGGGAAATTATGCGATCATCACTAGTGGGGGTGGATTAATGAAATAAGAGATCAGGGTGAACATTGTGACTGACAACCGCATCACTGAGACTTGTGCCTGGTTGGGGAGGAGACTGGAGTGCAGGCGGGGGTTTTATCAGGGGTTCAAGATGACGGACTTCCAGTGTCATGGTCGGGGGTCGGACCGATTTCAGAGATCAGGCTGGCTGGCACTTTTTGCCGTTGGTAATGCCAGGATTTACCATGGCTGAAAGGTGCCAGTCAACCAATCAGGTTTGAGAATTAAAGGCCCCATTGTACAATTATCAAAAATGTGCAAACAATGAGAATTCATTTAACGCCACAGAACATCCACTGAAGTAAATGACAATGATGAGTACAAACAACAACCTCACAATCAGCTAGGGCTCCCCCATTCCCATCCCCCTCTGGATGCACCGGTTGGTATCCACTTGAACCTGAGCCTCAGCTATCAGTATGACAACCCCATGGCACCGTGCATAATGACTTTCACAGGTAAGCTACTGCAGTGTATTTGGATGCAGGCCACAGAACAAGTTCTAGGTTGGAGCACACTGGTGTACAACCCCCTCTCGATTCCTATATTGTAGCAGGCAGTTACTATGCTTACTGTATATAGGTATTGCTGTACTACAATGTAAATTTGAGGTTTGATCTTCTATTGTTAATGAACTCCTTAAATTTCTGCAACAATGCCTAATCCAACTCCCACACAATGAAGATGTTGTCTATGCACCTCCTGCAATATTTAATATTCCTACTATTCTGAAAGTATGGATTCCAGTCATGAGATAAGACATGCTCCATTTCAAATTCAAACATGTAAGAATTAGTACAGACTAGAGCCATGGTAGACCCCATAGTAGTGCCACAGACCTGTTTACAGAAAGTGTTTCCACATTTGAAACACATCTTTGTCAGAATAAAATAGGCTAATTACTGAAGAACTGTAATGGACAGATGCTTAGGTTCTGGTCTATTGTCCAAGACAGCACGCATAGCCCTGATCATGGGGGATAGAAGTATATATATCACTCACATCCAGAGTAACTAGTAGATGTCCCTTTCCTACACCCTGCTATTTTAGTTTTTCTAGAATTTCTAGGACTGGTTTATTGTCTCTAAGGAAAGTCAGAATTTTTTCCACTTGTGACTGTAGGTGGTAGTTGATGTAACTGGACAGAGGTTCAAACATACTACTAATCCCTGATTCAGTTGTTCTGCCGGGGGGGGGGGGGGGGATCTTGTTCATTTTTATAGATCTTCAGGATCACATTAAATATTGGAACTTTTGGGTACTGCTTACGTAGGTCATTACCCTCCCACTCTTTCAGCCAGTTATTTGTTGTCCTTTCCTCTATCAGGATACTAAGTTCATGTTGGAGGGTGGGAAGGGGGGCACCCTCTAGTTGAACATAGTTTTCACTATCTTCAAGTAACCTTAGGAACATTTTCTTATAATACTTGTAATTCATGGCCACAATGCCACCTACATTGTCTGCCTGTTGTAAGATTTTATTTTTGCCTTTTTCAAGATTGTTTAAGGCTATTGTCTCATTTCTGGTTTAGTTATCCCTCCCTTTGGTTGTTTCTTTGGTGAAAAGATCTAGAATCTCTTTTCTACTTATTTCAATATAAGTCTAATGGAGTGATATTTCCTGCAGTGGGATTAGAGTTTGATTTAATTTTTAATGCTTGTTTTACATCTCTTTTATACACATCCAGATCGGGTTGACTACTGAACTGGGCCTTAAGCCTGAGTTGCCTAGCAAATTTATGAATGCCACATTTAAGATCAAAGCTATCCGTGTTCCTAGTAGGTGTGAATGATAATATATTTGAGAGTACTGTCATTCCTATTGGATCTAAGTCTCTGTTAATTAAATTAAAAAGCAAGTACTACGAGGAGCGTGGCCTGGCCATCAGTGTAATGGCAGCTTAACCTCTTTGGCTCTCCCGAACTTCAGAGAAATCCACGCTCCGGCGCCATCATCTCCAGACACCGAGACCCCCAACTCAACTCTTAATGTAGGGGTGGCCCCTTCCTGTCATCCAGTGACTTTTTAGCGGTATCCGATGCGAATTGTAGTGCCTGTAGTGCCAGTTCTACTGTAAGTCGTTCTTGAGCGTCTAGACCATATAGGCCCCAGCCTGTGCCCCTATAACCCGCCGCATCTCCTTCACTGCCTATCTGGTCTACAGGGCAAGCCCCTGTGTCTCCTTCAGGCTCCTCATTGCTTTATGATGGCATCTCAAAGAGCACCTACTCCATCCACCCTCTTGACTACAGACTTTCATTCCTCTCCTCCGGCTGCCTCAGTGGTCGAATCTCTACAATATATTACCCAAATGCTGGAAATGCTCATGAACAGGGTCAATGAGCTAAATGTTTCCCTTATGGGTACAGCAGCTGAGGTCAGGCAGCTACAAGATAAAATGTACATCTCTGACCAGCAGCTGGAGGCATACGAACAATTGCAGCTTAAACTTTTATATCGTTTACAATGTCAACAGGAACATCTGGCCACTATATGGAACAGGGTGGAGGGTCAAGAAAATAGGGCCAGACGTAACAACATTTGAATCATCAGCATTCCAGAAGGAGCAGAAAGCCAATTGATGGAGAGTTTCCTAAATGAGTCTCTCCTGCTCATGCTGGGAGACAGATGGCATGGGCCCATGGAAGTGGAGAGGGCACATCGCATTATGGGCAAACTGGATAAGAACACTTGTGCTCCCAGGCCCATAGTGGCCTACTTTATATGCTATTCTACCAAGGAGTGGGTCCTCAGAGCAGCCAGGGACCTGGGGGAGATACAATGGCAAGGATCGCCTGTTGCCCTTTACAGAGACTTTGCTCATGAGACTGAGATGAAGAGGAGAGAGTTCGGGCCCATAAAGCAAATTTTGTATCAGCATGGCTTTAATATCCATTTTGAAGGCTTACAAGCTTGCTTTTGTCCAAGGACGGCAGAAATTGCTGGCTGATCACCCTGGAGATGTGGAGCGCTGGTTGCAGAAGTTCTGGCTTAATCTCCCCTCGACGACTACAGCTCCCAGAAGGCTCTGGGTTCCTAATAAGGACTTAGCCACCAGAGGGAACCATGGAGTAAGTGGAATGATTCTAGAAGACCCTATTCCAATTGGACGTGCAACACTGCAACTGGCTCTCCCTGCTCCAGCTACTCCTCTCTCTCACACTCAGGCTGCATTACCCTCCACTCTTGATCCCTCTCTGCCACCACGTTCCTTAGGAAATGTCCCCTGACAGCAACAGCAGGCCTGTAGTGGGATCCATCAACCTCTCAAACCCCAGTTGTGTGCTCCCCCAGTGAAAATATCCAGAGAAGACACCACGTCAATGATGCCCTCTCCCTCTCCTCCGCATACTGCCTCTGCCTCATAGGATATGGACACTATGCGACTCTGGCCTGGGCCAACTTCCCGGATTCCTCCTTAGTGGAAGCGGTGGATGCCTCTACACCCATGCACCATGGACTAATGTCATATGCAGCAGCGGTCTCCATGGATTCCCAGGCTCCTGCCACAACCTCTCTGATGTCTCCTGGGCAGACCGAAGGATTAAAGGTCTGAACTGTGTTGCATATAAACTCTGGGCATTTACACTAATTGCCTCCACTATCACTTTCTTTGTTCATTTTTTATGTTTGCTTGCACGCATGTGCAAGAAACATAGTGCCATCATCCGAGTTTTAGGAGGTGTGTCAGCCCTCTTCCAATTCAGTCAGTGTGTTTGCAGGCGCAGCCGCAGTTCTCCAATGCCTGCTGGAGCTGTCTATGACAGCTCCAAAATGCAGTGGTGTACAGTTGAAAGGGGGAGCTATGCTTCAGTGAGCAGCAAAAAGATATTGCCTGCTCATGCGCGCTCCCCCTACACACACACACACACGCTGTGTGCTGCCCCCCCCACGCACACTGTATAGCCGGCAGGGGTGCTCAATCCCCCGGCTGTGCTGTGTGCCCCCAAAACACAGGTTATATGCCACGCTGGGTGCCCACTCCCAGCGTGGCTCCATGTTGTATAGCCGACAGGGGTGCCCAATCCCCCGTCGGCTCCACTGTCTCTCCCCCCAGTACAGGGTGCCACTCTGGGAGCCCACCCCAGCGTGGCAACAAATGCTATGGCCGACGGGGGAGCCCAATCTCCTGTCGGCTCCACGCCCCCCCCCCAGCCGTCCTTCTGCCATGCTGGGATCCCACCCCAGCGTGGCAAAACGTCCTGCATCGTCGTAATAAACAAAAAAAAAACCCTGAAAACAAAAGCGGTCCTCGCAGTGTCTGCACCACCGCTTCACCCACTGCGCATCCTGCCTCCCCACACCCCCCTCACCCCATACTTACCTCTGGACTCCGGCGCAACAATCTTCGGTGGACCGGGAACACGTCTGCACTCTTCAAAGCCGACTGCAAACTGAGGAAATGCCGGTAAGCTGTAAAATGTATAATGATAGGGTTTTTTCAACTTTTTTGCATATCTCAGGGATTTTTGGGAATTTTGGGCCCAAATTTTCAACATGGGGTTTTTGGGACCCCTCCTCATGAATTATTGCACTGTCATGACGTTATTCGGGCCTGAAGGGTGATTTCGCAGTCACTGCGTGAAATCACCTTTCGGGACTGAGTAATGAAATGACACTGCCACTGTTCATAAAGTGGGCTCTCAAAAAGCATATGTTGAAATTTTGGTGGAAAAATTCCTAAAATGACTGTTTCTGAGTGCTAGCAGTTCTCATGCCTTCGTAAGTTCGGGCATTTCAATATTTTCACTCCAGATTTTCAACATTGCCATTTTACCACACCTCCTTATGAGCAGTACAGCTGTCATTTTTCACATCTTGCCCAAAATGTGTTTCCGCACATGTAGCGCACAATGGCGCATCCAGTGTGCGAAATCAATGTATGGGAAACATTAAGAAAATCACAGTGATACTTTTAATGAGCAGAGGTCTTAAAATGGCTATGCTGAAAATTTAGTGAAAAAAATCCTAAAATGACTGTTTCTGACGAATTACACAGTTCTCATACGCTTTCGTAAGTTCATAATTTTCAATATTTTCCTCCAGATTTTTCAACATTGCCATTTTACACACCTCACTTATGAGCAGTACAGCTGTCATTTTTACATCTTGCCCAAAATGTGTTTCCGCACATGTAGCGCACAATGGTGCAGTCGGTGTGCGAAAGCAATGTTTGGGACACATTAAGAAAATCACACTTACACTGTTCATGACCAGAGGTCTTAAAATGGCTATTTTGAAAATTTGGTGACAGAAGTCCATAACATGACTGTGTTACGAGTCAGCATTGCGCAGTTTAGTTTCCACGCACCCTTGTAAGTTCATGACTTTGTAATATTTTCAGTCCAGATTTTGACCAGTTGCATTTTTCTATGCTTCCTTATGAAAAGTACAGCTGTCATTTTTCACAACATGGCCAAAATGTGTTTTCACACTTTCAGCGCAGAGATGCGTGGTCGCTGTGGGAAATCATTGTTCAGGACAGATAAAGAAAATCACAGTGACACTGCTCATGATCGGAGGTTCCAAAATGCCTGAGTTGACAATCTGCTTTAAAAAATGCCCACACTAATTACATTACGGGTGTGCGTTGCATAGAAACTGTGCACGCCCGTGACTTCACACTCAGTTTTTTAATATTTTTACGCAGATTTGCAACATTGCTATTTTTCCCACCTCCCATGAACAGTAGAGCAGTCATTTTCACATCCTGTTCGAATGTGTTTTATACCTGTGGTGCTAAATGCTGTAGTCACTGTGCATAAGCAGCTTCTGCTAGCAAACTGATATTGCCACGTGTTCATGAGGTGGGGGTCTCAAAAACATGTTGAAAATTTGGAGAAAATACCAATGAATGCCTGAGCTGTTAGGGTTTCCAACCATAACGCCCACCCTGTGAGAATGACAGGCATCAGGGGTGTGACTTGGGATTCTTGCCTGTAATGCTCATACCATTCCACACCCTGCAGCCAGTGAGAGGCATCGAGGTATGCCTTGGACTCTTCAGCCTCAAAGTTCATCCCATTCTCCTATACTGCACCCATCTCACCATATTTTCTGATGGAATGGGGTGCGCATAAGGGCCAAAGACCCTAAGGCACACCGTGACACTTGTCAGTGTCTGCAGGGTAGGGTGTGGTGAAATGGCGTGGCCGTTATGCCTGACAACCCAAAGGCAAACCCAATGCCTGTTACTCTCTGCAGGGTGGTGGTGGGGTTGGCTTCAGTTTAATGCTTCACTGCCATTCCTATTATGCAGCTCTGTAACTTCTGCACTACCAATGCCAATGCCAGCAAGCAAACATTCGGCATTGACAAATGCTTGTCTTTTTTGCCGCAGGGAGCTGTGGCAAATTCTGCCTCCCCTGTGCTCATTGGAATGCTAGTCCCTGCCCACTGCCATTGTAAGAGTGCCACTACGGTGTCCCCGCCCTAGGGAGTTCAACGCCTCTCACTGGTCAGTTAGTGTGTTATGACCTTGCATTCCTTAGGCCCTCTTGCTGATATCACACATTTGGTGTCTCCTTTTTTTTACCTTACCCTGGCGAAAGCCCGGTTGGTCTATCCCCAGAGGGGCACTGGTTGAGGTCTTGGATTGGGAGATGAGATGCCTCCCTTTTGGGGGGTGTCTATAGTGGTGTTCCCTTTTTTTTCTGCAAGCAGGAGGGGTTACCCTCTAGGCGTCCCCCCTCCCTTGATGTTCCTTACTCCTCCCCCCTCCCCCCCAGCTTCTCCCTTAACACTACTCAATGTCCCGTTGCCTGATCGCAGATATTTCTCTGGTAAAGGGAGCCTAGTTTCACCTTGGTTATTTTGCTCTCCCCTGTGTCTGGGCTTTCAAGGCTTTGTGTAGCTGAGAGTACCCTGTGTGGTACTTTCTTTTGCCTTTAACCTCGAACCCTTAGCGTGAATATGCTTGGTTGTACTGTTGTAGGTTATTGAACTGTTATTGTTACTGTGTTTCTATTTTAGTCTACTGTTTATTGATACCCAGTTGTTGCTCTCTACTTTTTAGCTCCTAACTTGGGGTACACCTTCAATACCACTTTCCTGCTCTGCAATTAGTGGTGCTAAGGACTCATCTCCGGGTAAGACTAGTGGACGACACCCTTGCTGAGCTCCCCTGTTACCCACCTGACTCAATTCTCCTCCTGGCAATCTTCTTAAGTAAGTAATATTGACATTGTGTTTCTATCTCAGCTATGGGCCCCCTCAAATGAAGTCTCTTTTCTGTTTGCACACTGTTGGTATCTTGGAACGTGAAGGGACTGAATCATCTCATCAAGCGTACCAAGGTGTTGCAATACCTCTGCTTCCTTCACACCGATATTGCCCTTCTCCAGGAAACACATCTCCTGGGCAGGTCAGTGTCCTGGCTGAAGAGATCGTGGGTAGGGGAAGTTCATGCCAGCTCCGCTGTATCTAAATCTAAGGGAGTTGCCATCCTGGTGCACCATTCCTCTTCCTGGGTGGCTGAAGACTCCAGGAGGGATTCTCAGGGGAGATGGGTGGTGGTCAGATTATCCTCTCCGGAGGGACAACTTCTTGTGGCAAATGTCTATGCGCCAACGAAGACCATGCTGACTTCTTCCCCACACTCAGTCAAGTTATATCCTCCCTGGTCCCAGACAGATCAAAAGTCTCCATCTTGATGGGAGAAGATCTTAATTTGGTCATGGATGTATTTCTAGCTAGATTCAAACCACTTCCTCAGTCCCACCCCAAAGCCTGGGCAGCACTGGATAACTTTCAAGAGGAATGGGGACTAATTGATGATTGGCACTGGGACCATCCCACAGGCCGGTATTATTCCTTTTATTCATGCCACCATGATACCCATAGTCGTATCGACTATTGGTTCGCCAATGCGGTAGCATCTCAGGGTGTCTCTGAGAGTAAGATCAGTAATATCTTAATCTCCGACCATGCCCCAGTTCAGATCACCTTCACTCCACCAGGCCAGAAGCTCTCTGGGACGAGGTGGCATTGCAACCCCCTTATGTTGAAGGACCCTGAGTTCCATACCATGATCTCTCAGATGACCCGGGATTACTTCTCCGTTAACTCCAATGGGGAGGTCTCCCATGGCACCATCTGGGAGGCTTTCAAAGCTGTGTTCCGGGATGCATAATAGCATTCTCCGCTGTGAAGAACAAGTCTCATAAAGCAACTCTGACCATGCTTCAGGCAGACCTGGCAAACCAAGAGACTCAGTTCCAATCCTCCCTTCCCCTCCCCCCCAAATGCTAAGTCTCTTTATAGACACATCGTTGGTCTCAAATATTAAATCAATGCTTTACTAAATCAGAAAGCAGAATGGCTTCTCCTTCATTCTAAACATGCCCACTGGGAAGGAGGTGACAAAAGTGGCAAACTACTCGCCTACAGGCTCCGTAAGCAACAAGCAGCATCCTATATACATGCCCTTTGCAACAACATGAGGAAGGTGGTGCACGAGCCCCAAGAGTTCAATAGGGTCATACGAATGTTTTATGCCTCCCTATATGAGTCACAGTCCTCCCTTTCCCCTTTCCCTCTACGGCATGACCTGAGTAGCATCTGTCAAGGTTGGTCTCCTCCCACCCTGACTCCTGCCCAGGTTGCATCCCTGGATGCCCCCCTCATGGGTCCGGAACTTAGGTGGACCCCTATCTCAGCTGGCCCTGGGGAAGTCCCCTGGTCTGGACGGCATGTCTGTAGAGCTGTATTGTGCCCTGGGTGATGACATCACCTGCCCATTGCTTCTTGCATTACAAGAAGCTCACAAGACCATGTCTCTCCCCCCCCCCACCATGCACGAGGCCCTTTTCAATCTCCTCACTAAGAAATCCGATGACCCCCTCAACTGTGCCAACTTCTGGCCCATATTCCTTCTGTCAGTAGATACTAAGATACTCGCCAAAGTCTTGACCTCTAAGCTGTTAGAGGTCCTGCCCTCCATTATTCATTCTGCCCAATCTGGTTTCATGAAAGGAACTTGGTGGTGGATAACACTAGGCTGCTTCTCACTCTCAAGTGAGTTGCATCTAAATCACTCATTCAGATGGCAGCCTTAGCCGTGGATTTCTCCAAGGCATTTGATTCGGCAGAATGGCCTTATCTACATTCTCCACTACAGATGTATGACTTTGGAACTTATTTCCAGGAATGGGTCTCCACTCTCTATAGTGCTCCCCTATCGTGTGTTCTTACCAACACGACTATCTTGTCTCCGTTTTCGTTACATAGAGGTACTCAGTAGGGCTTCCCCCATCTCCCCTTCTTTTCCTGAAAGCCCTAGATCCCTTGTTCTGGGTCATTGTTGCCTCCGAGGTGGTTACAGGGGTGCCAGTGGGGGGCTCCTCCTACTTAGTGGCAGCCCATGCCGACGACCTACTGTTTACAGTATCCCACCCTCAACAGTGCCTGCCTAGTGTTCTCTCCATTTTGTGTACTTACCTCTTCTTCTGGACTAGTAGCCAATCAGAAAAGACTATACTGGCTCCCTTAAACCTGGCTTGCACCAGGACTGTCTCAATGGCACTGACCTGGGTTGGGCAGAGTCAGGTTTCTCATATTCAGGGCTTCATATCTCCAACAGATGGTCAGACCTGGAGTCTGCCAATTTTTCCCCTCTTTTGGCTCAGCTAGCTTCAGAAGTGGAGTGGTGGCGTAAATTACACCTAACCCTGCCAGGCAGAGTGGCTGCTGTACGGATGATGCTATTGCCAAGGGTCATGTACTTGCTTAACAACTTGCCAATTCACATTTCTCCCAAAGTGTTTACCTCACTTGAGTGCCTCATATTCCGCTACCTCTGGGATGGGAAACAGCCGAGATAAAGCAAACTTAAGATGCGGGTGCATTGGTCCCGAGGTAGGTTTGGGGTCCCTTGGTTTAAGGGGTATCACCTCACCTGTATGGCCTCTCTCACCACCCAGTGGCTCATGCCAGCAGCCTCAGGTAGTTTACCCTGGCTCCAACTAGAGATTAGCTTGCTGTCGGGTATTCCCCCACAGGCACTTTTAAACCCGAAGGTCAAGGCCCCTCATTCGGCATCACCGATCATGTTTGAGAATAGGAGGGCATGGCACTCTCTGATGTCCCTCTCGGGCATCCTCCATGAGTCTTGAGCCCCCTCCCCCACGCTAAACCTCGCTCTGACGTAACAAGTACATATTACTAGGAGGTAGGCCGCTGCACTGGGCTTCCTGGGAAAAACGGGGCATTGTCAGCATATGAGATCTGTACGCCAAGGACTCCCCAGTTCTGCTCTCCTTTGAGCAATTGCAAGCCAAGTTTCAGCTTCCCTTCTCAGATTTTTGGAAGTTCCTCCAGATACGTAGCGTGGTGCTGTGGCTCTCGGCACAGAACAGGTTGTCTACCAAATGGGAATGGCTAGAGTCCATACATAAACTTCAGGGCTTTCAAGGTCTAATAGGCCACTTTTATAGAACCTGGAGGGATTCACAACCAGACCTGTCCTCCGTAAGCAGGGTAAAGTGGGAGGGAACTCTGGGCAGTGCTATTCCAGAGGAGACTAGGAATTGTTATCTACGTGAAGCACATAGATGCAACAGGGATGTCAGGAGTCAGTTTCTTCAGCTCAAGATCCTGCACCATTGGTACTGTACTCCAGCCACTCTGCGTTCCGGGGTCTCTTGGGGCACACTCAGTGTTGTCGCTGCTCACAACCCGGCACTCACTTGTTGCATGTTTTGTGGCAGTGCCCCTCTCTGCAGTCTTTCTGGTTGCAAATAGCCCGAGACTGCTCTCAAGTTCTGGGGATGGATGTCACCCTAGCGGACCTGAGTCTTGTGCTAGGTGACATGTCTTCATTGGTAAATCTGCCTTCCCCTCAATGAGATTGGGGTTTACTGGTCCTCCTCGAAGCCAAGCGTCTCCTTCTCATGTATTGGCACCAGGCGACGCTGCCTCCTCATAAGGCCTGGCATGCAGCCCTTGCTCACCTTTCGCTGTTTGAGCGTCTTACATATGCCCATCAGGGGCGTCTAGGCAGGTATTTTGCTAAATGGGGTGCTTATTTGAACTTCCCCTTGTGCAAGGTTCCTTTGTCGTTTTCTAACCCTCCCTCTTGACTCCTTAGCACCATACTCGCTTTAGAGTCATCAACTTGGATCTTCTAGCTCATCCTGTTTTTGTTCTTATCTCCTTAGTTTAGTCTATACACTGGTTGCCATGTACGGCTCTGATTGTTACACTATGTGTTGGTTTCTGCACTGATGTGTGACAGGGAATAGTTAACATAATGTGTTATGGTATTGTCTGTTATGACTTTGTTGATGACAGTATGTTGTATAACTTCAAACGCAATAAAATTATCGTATGATAAAAAAAAGCAAGTACTACTTGACAATGTTCTTTGGCTTCAGTCTTAAGTCCCCCTGTACTCTGCCTCCTCCTGTTCCCCCTTCTGGCCCTCCCATGCCTCCTCCTACCCTATTTCCTTCATAATACCCTCCACCACAGGCCCTTGGTCCTAGTGTAATACCTGGGCTCACTGCTGCTGCAAAGTGCTGGCTTGCTGCTCCTGCGCTTGTTTGTTCTGCCCTAAAAAAAGTTTTGATTGTTATTCTCACCTACAACTTGTCCATGTATAGCTGTTATAACTATCTGTGTCACTCTGGTTGTTCCTTTGTGGGGCTGTCTGGGTTGGTATTGCTTATGCTTATACACTTTGTCACAATAATCATTGGCATCCCTCTGAAACTTTTTAACTTTTTGTTGTTTAGGGTGTTCCTTGTACTTTGTTAATTTCTTTTTAATTTCCTCCAGAGTATTATTAAATTCTGCCTGTTACAATTACATTTTTTTTCTCTTTTTTCCATATTGCATTTTCACCCATCAGGAGGCTGTCAGGCATGTCTTCAGCTATCTCTCCCTTTGAGACAGCTCTGTTCAGCCCCTAAGGGTGTCATAAGCTCTGCCAGAGTCCCTTTTTTATTTTTTCCCCATTCCTCATTGCTGGGGCATGCACATCATCATACGTATGCAGAGGTGCGTGCATGCTGTAGAGTCCCACAGCTCCCTCCCATCTGTTGTCATCCCAGACTCACTACCACCAGGCCTCCATCTGGTGGCAGTCGTTCAGTGGGAACAATAATCCACCCTCTGCAGGAGATGAGAATAGTCCTATGGACATTCGATCCTCTCCCTCCACAACCGACCTGAGTCTATTTCCAAATCTGGGTCACTGGCATGTTAGAAGGTAAGGCATGCAATGCCTCAGCCCTCCACACTTGTGAATCAACTTTCCAATTTAATTTTTAACTATTATTGTTCCTTTTGTAGTATCTCAGCTATCTTACCTCTCTTCTCTACAATGGCCTCAGTCAGAGCATACATTGGGCTCGATTTTCAAACAGTGGTGCAACCTGTGGCAATCCGCCACCTGCAGCAAACCCAGGTATGCCAGGGAGACTGTGCCTGCTTTTTAAAAAGCAGGGTCCTGGCACCAAAGTCCCTGGGTTCGCCACAAGCTGACAGCTGCAGCAAAGACTTGATGCAACTGATGGGAATGCCGCAAGCCACAGGACAGGCTTGTGACACCCATGACAGTGATGATGACCAACCAGCCAGTCATCCTGGTGGCTGGTGGCTGGTGGGTCATCTTAGGCATGCCCAGACTCTTGGGGGGATGGGATAGGTCAGGCTGGGGGGAAGGGGGTGACAACTTCCCCTTACTGGCAACAGTGGGACATCATGGACAGATGAGTGGGAACACCAGCACCAGCCAGGGACCACCAGCCACTCCAGAAGTGGTCTGGAAGGTTTTAGGGGATGTAGGGGTGCCTTCCCCAGGGAACCACAGGTTTACCCCCACCCAGCCGAGGCTGCAGCATTCACACATGGCAGGTTATACCAGCTCCGGGGTAGTCTAATGGCTGGCTCCATGGGCCTATGGGGATGCTTCCAAAATCCCATATTAGGGGATATAGCAGCCACACCATGGCGCAAACCACCTAGTGCCATTGTGCACCCCTATATTGGGTGCAACCCTCATACAGCACCAGTTCAGTGCAAGTGGCCCAGTTTTGGATGCATACCACATTGGAAAATCAGGCTTGGTGCATCTTTTGACCCAAGGAGCCACTTACATCAATTCTGTTTGAAGCAGGCTCCTTGCATCAACATTCAGGCTTTGAAAATCAAGCCCATAAAGTCTACAGAACAGCTATTCCTAATGCCGTTCCATTTTTTGTCAAGTTTCATGGAGTTGATTCCTAAATTAGGGCCTACATGGACTCTAAGTCCCCAAGACATTTTATTATGGGAGATTTAACTGAACAAGTGTCAGGCCATGTCACTCCAAGCTACAGTTGTAGAACTTTATGTTTTCAATCTTTTGTGCTAGGTATTTTGTGTTTTTCACTAATGTGACATAAGGTCCCTAACACCATTAATAAGCCCTAGTAAACACTCCCTCTCTTTGTCAGTGAATGATGCAAAATTAAATTGTGTTTCCACACTGCTGCCAATAGGCAATACTATTAAGTGCTTCCATGCTTCTCAGAGCCGGCTGTTTTGTATGGAAAAGGAAAGTATGGAATTTCACTAAGTCCTATTGTTATTAGACTGGTAAGCTTTGGTCAGACTACAAACCAAATGTTTTCCAGGATACACCTAGTTAGTGTAATGTAAATCAGCTTATTAAACAATGTGGTCAAAAGAAGGCCCTCACATTGGGGGGGATTGTTTAACCAGGAAATCCACACTAAGCTGGATCTTGTTTCCAGGTGTGACCTGGGAGCACAAGGAAGTTAAGTGACTTGCTCAGGGTCACACAGTATGCAAGTGGGGGCTGATGGAATTCAAACCCAGGTCTCCAGGTTTGCAGCTCAGTGCCCTAAATCACTTTGCTATACTGCATCTTTCATGTCATGCATTCACAAAAAATGCATTTAATATTCCAACATCTGCGGCTAAATCCATAGTCAAATGAAGCAAGTTCCTAAAGTACTTATGAGGTGCCACAGGAACTGAAAACCAGCCCTCATGTCTTTATGCTGTCACCCCAGAGGCAAGTAGTTGCTAAGCCTTACAATTAGAGGAAGGGCACTAAAAAATGCATTGTATGAAATTCACTACTTTATTTATTCAAAATAACATTGTACTCAACTCAACATGTTGCCATTATGAATGGGCTTCATCAGAAGACACTTCATCTATTTCTTTTATGAAACAACACAAAACATCTTATAGAATAGCTTCCTGCAACATCAAATTCATAATTCATGGTTTATTTACATATAAAGTAAATCATATCTAGAAGTCCCTAGACAAATCTGTAGTCACTTACTGACCAGCTGGACTAAACTGCCTTACGTCACATTTGCCAAAATTCACCATAAACCTTGTTCCTAAATAAAAGAAAAAATGACTTAATGCTGGCCCAGTGGCATAGAGGGCTGAGGCGCCTTACCTCAACCCACGATGGCGACCTGGGTTCGGGAACAGACTCAATTTGCCATGGGTTGGCAGGGGCAGGAGAGGATCGAGCATCCAGTGGATGGTTCTCCTCCTCTGGGGTGGAGGGAGTGGGCGGCATCACTCAGCAGCAGTCCCTAGTGGAGACTGGAGGCATAAGCTGAAGTGATACACTGTGGGAAGCAGAGAAAACAGGAAAAATCTGCTTGGTGTTCCCTGGATGACGGCTATCTAGCCCCCGACACCTCTGAAACCTCCAGAGAGCCTCCTCCTCTGCCTCAGCAGTGTCCCTGGGCCCTAGTATGAGTGCACTGGGGTATCCCCTCTACCTCGGTGCCTTCCCCCCCAGAGGAGGGGGAACACGCCCAGTGAAGGGTTATGTCCGGGATATCCCAGTAGGACCGGCTGCAATGTGAGGCTTGAGAGGAGTGCTCAAGTGAGGATGGCAGAGGTAAGTCGGAGAGGTCTTGAGGGGGCCTGAAGAAGTGGGGATCACCAGAGCTCGGGGGCGATAAATAGACAACACAAAAAAAAAAATGACTTAATAAGAAATTCTTAATTCTCTTGTCATAGAACACCCGGGGTTGGATTCAGAAAGGTTTATGCAAGGCTTGTGCCAAGCCCTGCATCAAATCCAGCAGCTGGCACAGCTGCACTGAAAAGTTTACCACAAAATGAGTTCGATTCAAGAAGACTGGGAATATTTGCAGCACTTTACTTGGGTTACGGCAGCTTGCACCAAATATTTTGTACAAGCCCCGTAAAACAGATACCCAAGATTGCCGCAAGTGCTAGACCAGAAAAAGCTGGTCTAACTTGTGGCAATCAGTGTACAGCATTGAGAATCCTGATCACCAATCAGGGAATGACACAGGCTCCATGAGCCATATGTTCGGTGCACCTGTGGCTTGGGGCATTCCCTGACTTTTTGTGAATCGACCCCCCACTGTTATATTCCCTGTCCCAAACACTGCACCACTGTGCTATTAAACATGTAAATGGAGACTTGCTCCTAACAGCTTTTAACATATACCATAAACTGTTACAGAAGCTCATACCTGGCTGCACAGTAGTCATTTTTCAACCTTTTAAGTCAGAAAGTAATAAAGGCATCAGTAGGAAAACGCTGAAATGACAGCTTGAATTGTAACAATAGTCTTACAGTATGAGCAGTAAAAGTTTTTTTTACAGCGGAAAGGATTTATTCACCATTTTCATGCTTCATAGTGCCAGCATTCTGTATTTCAGCCAGCCAGAGTGTCTCTGTTTCCATCCTCTTAAGCTCACCATCGCAGGCTGATGCCACTGATTTCAGAACATGGTGATGACCTGCATTTGTGTGCATGAGCACTCTGAGGGGCATCCTACAGTTGCTAAGCAGTCAGATATACTGAGACAAGCTCTTCTGTGCCCCGGTGTCAAAGCAGTGGGCTCAGAAGTTGGCACATTGAAGTGCTTGTTTAAAAGAAAAAAATTGCAACATTTTGAACTTACACCACACATACAAAGCCCACGAAAACAATTTATTGTGCACATCATATGTTACCTTTTCTAAACCTTTTTTCAAATAATTTTTTACCTCATTTAGGAACAATATTTAGGGTGGATTTTGGCAAATGTGACCTAGAACAGTTTGGCCCAGTTGGTCTGTAAGTGACAATGCATGTGTGTCAAGAAACTGCTAGATATAAACACTGCTTTACTTTATATGAACTTGATGTTGCATTAAGTTATTCTATAAAGTGTAGAGACTCCTAGATACAAACACTGATTGACTTTATATGAACATGGAATTGCATGAAGCTAGTCTATAAGGTGTAGAGACTCCTAGATATAAACACTAATTTACTTTATATGAACTTGATGTTAGAGGTGCAGCAAAGTAAAATCCTGACCGTGAACTGGTTGCAAAGTGACCACTTCACGTTAGTGTTCCGGTATACGGAGTGCCCATTTTAAACTGTCACTTCGCCACTTCAAGTTGTAATTATGACTTTGTGTTGTGCACTCTGCCTTATTCCACTTTAAGGAGGAGTGAGAATTTACAGGCAGCCAACACACATCACATGGCTTACACAGTGTAGGTCACATGCTTCAGGCAGGCAGGAGGTTACGGTCAAAAACACTCTCCAACATGGGCCGACTTACACGATTTGCATGGGGTGTGACAAATGGCTCGGCTCTGTGAATGGCCGGGGGGGTGTGGACATGTGATGAAGAGGGCTGCACAGCTGACAAGTCTACAAATTAAGATATTTTCCCCATTTACATATAGGGGTTGATGTACCACTTGCACTAGACATGCTACATTGACCACCACCACCACCACCACTGCTACTCTGACCACCACTTGACAAGATTTCTAAATCATAATCCTCCCCCTCATCATGCCTGTAGTACTCCTCTGGTATTATTTCATTGCTACTGCAAACATCCTACTTGGTCTTGCACTCATTGAAGTGGATAACATGCTCAGTAAGGCTGATGCAAGGGTGAACACCCTACTACGGCATTAGCTGCCATGTGGTGCTGGATCCACAGTGACATGTGCCTGTTTTTAAGATGTATATGCTGGCCCCCCATGCCCAGATGACTCCCCTTTTTACTTCGACTCACATATGCATGGCACAGCTGGCAGATTGCAACTGACTCATCATTTGCATCTCGGACAAAAAAATCCCAAACAAGGGATTGTGATCCCCTACTTTTAACAAGTCCCTAATGCTGCTTATTGGACTCCGGTTTTCTAACACCTGAAATGGGGGGGATTGCTACATGATTTTTCAGGCTGGACACACTTGGACTCCAACTGACCACCAAGACTACCTATGATTATTACTGGGTCATCATCATTATCATCAACAGGAACCTGCAAATCACAACTTTTTTGAGGAGGGGGGGAATTTAATGCCAACAGACCCAGACACAGCCACCTTGACTTTCTTTTTCTCCGATTCCCAACAGGGGCCTCTGACATCATTATCATAATCATCAATGTCATCTGCATCCACATTTTCAGCTTGGATGCTGTCATGTGGAGAACATGTTCCAACCACAGCATCATCACTCAATATTTTTGCGCCACACTTTGAATCATTGGGTGGAAGAGGCATGACCTCAACAGTGCTGGAAGAAATGTGACATTGTGAGTTATCACTGTCAGGATCAGAATCATGTTCGGCTACCATGGGGATGTTAATGGGGAGTATGACATAATCTACACTGTCAGTCACAGCTTTAGACTCAACTATATTTTTTGAAATGGTTAACTGGTCAGAAGTAGAACTTATGGCAGCAATACTCACGCCAGCAGAAACTGCACTAACACCACCAGCTGGGACAACATCATCTCCTCCAACTATGAGAGAAGTTACAGACTGCGCTGTAAAAAAAATTGATGGAGAAATCCTTTTATTGACATCAGCTATGCACTTCTGCGTACTACCATGCCCATGGACAATCTTGCCACTGGCAGCAGTGCCATGGCCAGAAACAGCTATGCTTGCACATCTCTTCGTAGGCATTTTAGGGGATCACCAAGAAAATTCTAAACAAATTTAGATTTCTGAACTTTAAGTTTGGGCCAGTGGATGCGAAGCCAAAAAAAACAACAACTGTGGCTTGCAGATGGAGATTGAGCACTAAACAGATGTAAAAGCACAAACAGATTAAGATTGCACTGCTCAGTCAAGAAGAGATGCAGACACAAAGTCACAACAACACCTTAACCAGTGCTCACAAGTCACAATCCAATCTGGAAAAGACTACTTTTTGCCGGTTGGAGGGGGGTGCAGTGCACTGCAATAACAGTCCAAAACCAAGATACCACAAAGCAGTACAAAATCACACAGGTGCGGTGGATAATAGGTTCACAGTGCTGCAATTGCTCTGTGGCACAATAAAATGTGTCTGATTTGATTGCACACATAGCACACACACTCACACACACACTACAAGTAATGCGCAGCAAACTAAAAACTTCAGTAATATAACCAAATCTTTTAAACAAACTGAAATTATGCACTGTTGCACCACAACAAACAGCAAAAAAAGTCAAGAATTACTGAAAATATTACTGTGTGTACATTAACACAGTTATGCAAGAAAAATATAACCAAAACAGAAAGACTGCCTTTTTCTCTCAATTTTAACCTACAGTACCTCCACCACAGATATGCCCCTCCCCCAAAAGCACACTTCAAGTGTCTGTCAGTACCCAGACTGAATGTTCTAAATAAACGTTCAAAATCCACACACAAACAATAAACACTCAATGATATGAGCACAGGAGGATTTCCTACAATCGATGTACTAAGTTTTGAGCAAAAAAAATGGCTCAAAAAGGCTTTTTTAACAGCTTTTAGAGGATTTGAATCGCAGAGCTCTGAGAGGAAACTGTCTCCATCTACGACTGCACACATACTACATGGAACTGAGGCTGTGCAGAACAATCTAGATCCCATGTGACCTGCAATCCCATGAATCACTGCAAAATTCACCTTGGAGCTCAATAACAAGGCAAAGTGATGCGAAGTACATTGATTTCTATATACTTTGCATTAAGATTGGTGCAGAAGTGGTTGGGGGAAGGCAGAGTAATGCAAAGTCATTGTTATCAATGGACTTCGCATTCCTCATTATGATGCAAAGTACTCCGCTTCACATTGCAAATTACTTCACAGATTCTGCATTACTCCACAAATTGCTTCACAGAGTGAATTTTGACCACTTCACCCACCTCCACTTGGTATTGCGTGAAACTATTCTATAAGATTAACAGACGCCTAGATATAAACATTGATTTACTTTATATGAACTTGGTGTTGCATGAAGCTATTCTATAAGATGTACAGACTCCTAGATATAAACATTGATTTACTTTATATGAACTTGGTGTTGCATGAAGCTAGTCTATAAGGTGTAGAGACACCTAGATATAAACATTGATTTACTTTATATGAACTTGATGCTGCATGAAGCTGTTCTATAAAGTGCAGAGACACCTAGATATAAACACTGATTTACTTTATATGAACTTGATGTTGCATGAAGCTATTCTATAAAGTGTAGAGACACCTAGATATAAACACTGATTTACTTTATATGAACTTGTTGTTGCATGAAGCTAGTCTATTAAGTGTAGAGATGCCTAGATATAAACACTGATGATTTACTTTATATGAACTTGGTATTGCATGAAGCTATTATATAAGGTGTAGAGACTTCTAGGTGTAGACACTGCTTTACTGTATATGAACTTGGTGTTGCATGAAGTTATTCTATAAGGTGTGTTGTGTTAGTTTGTAACAGAAATCAAAGGTGTATCTCCTGAAGAAGCCCATTTAATAAGGGCAAAACCTTGAGTTGAGCACCATGTTATTTTGGATAAATAAAGAAGTGGATTTTATACATCTCCGTGTAGTACCCATTTTTAATTTAGGTAACACGGACTTGGATCAAGCGGAAATTATGTTACACTCAAAAGGGTTATTATTCACACCTATTGGGATAATGGATATGTTCAAGCTTGAATGTGGCATTCAGAAATTTGCTAGGCAACTCAGGCCTAAGGCCCAGTTCAGTGGTGCATTAAAAGGTAAATCAAAATATAATCCTCCTGCAGGAAAACATCACTTCCTTGAGACTTTTATTGAAATAAGCAGAAAAAAGATCCTCGATCTCATCACCAAAGAAACAACTAAAGGCAGGGATAACTTAACCAAGAAATGAGAGAATAGCCTTAAACAGTCTTGAAAAAAACAGAAATATAATCAACTAAAAGACGGACAAGGGAGTAGGATTGTGGTCATGAATAATGAGCAGTATAAGAAAATGTGCCTAGGTTTACTTGAAGATCGTAAAAACTGTTTACAACTATAGGGTGACCCAACCCTGTAATATGAACTCAGGATCCTGATAGAGTAAAGGACAACAAATAACTGGCTGAAAGAATGGTATGGAGATACCCTATGTAAACAGTACCCAAACGTTCAAAACCATAAAATTCAGGCACACACAGCCCATAGAGAGGGACGCCAAACTTGAATACAATTAAAACATTTTATTTAAAATAAAAAATGCCTGATGCATTTTGGACAATAACTTGTCCTTTATCAAAGGCAAGTAAAATCTAAAGTGCAGAAGCAGCTAGTTAAACATTTCAAACAGTACATGTGACTCAGTCAGTTGTGACTCTTACTTCCCATTAGTCCAAACCTAATTGATCCAAATTCAAAGTTAAATAGCATTACAGCTCTGTTAAAGTAAAATATACCTTGACATTTCCTCTTTAAAAACACATAATTATCTTTCATAATAGGTAAAACAGCTATAAATAACAGCACACATAGAAATATACATATTAATCAATTCGTAGTTAATCACTGCTTCTGTACCCGAGAGTTCCAATATTTTATGGGATCTAGACCAAGACCCTCCCCCCTACACCCAGCAGACCAGTTGTATCAGGGATCGATAGAATATTTGAACCTATACATCAACTACCACCTACAGCCGCAGGTAGAAGAAATTGTGACTTTCCTTAGAGACAATAAACATGTCCTAGAAATTCTGAAAGAACTAATCCAGCAGGGTGTGGGAGAGGGACATCAACTAGTTACTCTGCTTGTGTGTAAGCTATATAGCTCTGTCCTACATGATGAAGGGGTCAGGGCAGTGGGTGCTCTCCTGGACAATAGACCAAAACCTAAGCATCCATCTACTACAGTTTTTCAAGAATTAGCGTATTTTATTCTGACAAAGAAAGTTTTCAAATTTGAAAACACTTTCTATGAATAGGTCTGTGGAACGGTTATGTGGTCTATGATTGCTTCTGCCTATTCTAATCCTTACATGTTTGAATTTGAAATGGAGCATGTCTTATCGCATAACAGGAATCCATACTTTCAGAATATGTATTGTTACGCAATGTACATAGATAACCTTTTCATGGTGTGGGAAGGGGGAGAGGCATTGTTGCAGACATTTTATGAGTTCATTAACAGCAGGAAATCAAACCTCAGATGTACATTACAGTGCAGCAGTACAAACATTCCCTGTCTGGATGGCACTATCTATATTAGTGGTAACAAATGAGTGACAGAGGTGTACAGAAAGCAATGGATAGGAACACTGTCCTGCATGCCCACAGCCTTCACATTAAGGACCTCATTTGAAGCATACATTACTCCCACTTTCTACGGGTTAGGGGAAACTGCAACCAGGATGGGAGGAGCCTAATAACACTAAAAAGAGGTTTCGGCAGAGAGGGTACAACTAAATAATTTTACAGAAAACAGTTCAGGATGTAAACAATATCACTCGGGCTGAAGCAGTGGCTGGACCACCTAGACAAGAAAATGTAAACAGACCAGTATTTACTGTGAAAAACAACCAACGTATAAGGGAAATTACCAGTATTTTCTGTGAAAAACAACCAACGTATAAGGGAAATTACCAGTATTTTCTGTGAAAAACAACCAACGTATAGGGGAAATTACCAGTATTTTCTGTGAAAAACAACTGACTTACAGGGGGAAATAAAAAGTGAAATATATTAACAAGCATTAGACTATGTTAAGTTAATCCCACCAAAATCAAAATATTTTCAGAGATAGACCATTTGTGATGGTCAACAATGTCCCACCACTGAAGGGCAAGCTGGTACACAAAGAGCATTGTCAGGGTAAAAAAGAAATGGCAGGACAACTTTTACTGGGTCCTGTAAAATCAGGTATGGAACCTTGTGGATGATTCTCTATGTAGTCATACCAGCAAAAGGAATGAACTAGTCCATCCTACATGGAACTATACTGTTTATGTTGTAATCCATAACTGCTGCAACATGAGCACTAATATGTATATCATACAGTACCTATTATATTGCTAATGCCTTTTGTTCTTCACTGTCAAAAATCACTGGAGACAACCCTATTGTCTGCAGACCCCATACGGCATGGGCAAAATGTCCCAAACTCACACGCTGCCCCAATGAGGCTTTGCCCCCTCCCCACCAGCAATACTTTGCCATTTGGCAAATTCCAAACATACAGATTGGAGGGTCTTCTATACATTGGAAAGATTGGGAGCCGGTGGGAATCTGGATGACAGCTGATATCTCTTTACCCAACACTGAAACCCTTCTATCATTCTAACAAATCCAATCCAAACTCCAAATTCCAAAGAATGACTTCTGGAAATTCTTACAGCTCAGAGGGTCCATATCAGGCATTAAACACACTGTAGCCAAGGTAGAACAATAGACCTGGTTATAGCAAGTGCATAAATCAAATTTCTCCAAAGTTCTCAAAGGAAAGATAAATGGCATCATTACAGATGTTCAGACCGACCCCCTGGATAAGATGCAAAAAAGACTGGGAAAATGATCTGCAGATGCCAAGCCCTCAACCTAACTGGGAAGGGTGCATCAGATAGGCACACTTGGCCTATAAGAATGTTAAAAGCCAACTGATACAATTCAAAATCCTCCAGAGGTGGTATAGAACCCCAAAGATCTTGCATTGGAAGGGACTGATGCCAGATTCAAACTGCTGGAAATGCAACACCCCAGACGCAGGGCTATTGCACATCCTATGGCAATGTCCCAAAATCAATCAGTACTGGAAAGATGTAGTGAAAAATTGCTCTAAAGTCCTGAAGGTGAAGATCCTGCAACACCCAGCTCAAGTGATTTTGGGTGACACCTCCCATCTTTTACAGGGAGCACTCTTAACAGCAGACTGGCTACTCCTAGCCATTATGAAAGTTAAAAGAGCCATTCTTATGAGATGGAAACAATTGTCTCCTCCCTCAGTCCTCATATGGCACACATCCTTGGCAAAAGTGGCTTCTTTTGAAAGACTTGTGTATGTCTCTCAAGATAAACTTCACATATTCGAGAGAAAATGGGCCCTTTTCCTCCAGTCTTACCGCTGCTCAGTACTACTTCCAACACCAGCCAACCCCCCAGAGCGATAATGATTTGCTGAAGAATCACACAGGGTGATATGTTGGAATGCAACCCCCAACAAAGAAATGTCTTACCCATAGTCATGATCATTGTTAGGCATCCATGGTTGCATGATCACCTTGTGAAGAAATTTAGATATATCCAGCAACCATAAAATCCCTACATAAGATACCCAAAGTACTCATGGCTTGACCTGTATACATATTCCTTAATATCTGCAACTAGCCATTACAAATTTTTTACTCCTCCTGTTATGATAATAGGAAAGATGATCACTCTCGCATGAGGCCTCAGTATCTGTCATCATCACCCTGACATACAACCTAGATAACCTGAACAGTTACCACCAAATGCCTGCAAACACCACAGATAAAATGGCTGTACCATGCCGGCATGACAAAAAATATCGCAACCAGCATTACAGCGATGATCTCCATGTCGACTGCAAGTTGCAGTCAGCATGGAGCTGCACAGTTTGGCTCTATTTTTTACATTGGGGGGCTTTGTCCCCTGAACTCCTCATGTGGGGGGCTTTGTCCCCCCCCCACTCCCCCGAACTAAAGGATTCTAACTCCAGGTTGGAGTTAGTTCGGGGAGGGGGTGCAGGTCAGGGGAAGTGGTTGCCCCCCTTCCAGCGGCACTTCCATGGTGGCATGGCGCTGTTGTCGAGATCAACTCATGTCACTGTAGAAATGTTGCTGTTAGGGTGGCATACCAGATAAAATCAATGCTTGATTGACTTCCTCTTCTCCTCTTTCTAGGTTTGTCATATAATGAAGTTATCATATAAAGAATATGGGTCATCCTAACTGTTATTCTCCTGGTGCAAACACTCACTTTGTTACTGTACAGAAACCTTAATGACTATATGTTGTACTTTACTTGTCTCAATACTTATTGTAAGATATTCTGCCTTACTTGCAGTTTACTCTTGTCATATGTCAAGTCATGGTCTAATATGTACCTGTACTACTTGTATTCTATGAAAATTCTAAATAAAACATTTCATGATAAACAAAATAATAACACTGTGAGTAGCAATGACTTGAGTCCAATATTTAGAAAGGGAGGGGCAGGACCAAAAAATATGGGTTAGATGCCCTGTCTCATGGTGACATCTCCAACAGATATCTGTAAGCATGAGTCCCATTTCCTTAAGGGCTTCCAGAGTAAGATACCATCTGTGTAAATGTTTTTTTGTTGTATAAGTTTATATCTCATATCCTCAAGGTTTGTGCGTACATTCCTAAGCATGCATTTCCACATATCCTTTCAGTATAGGCATGTGGAGTTCAGCTTCCAAAATCTTTGATATGACAGGTTTGGGCAATGAGGATCTAACAAGCAGTTGTACAGTATATCCACCCCTGCCCTCTGGGTAGGTTCATAGTTCATTTAGAAATGTGGCTAGGAAGCAAGCTGCTGTGGTTGCCCTAAGCAACTGAGATAATTGTATTAATGGTATGCCTGATCTAAAGATATCTCCAAAAGTCAGAACATGGAAGATTAAATTTGGCAACCAGATCTTGAAAAGTATCAAGTGCTCCCAACTTTGGGTATGTGAGATGTCTCACCAAAGAAATGCCCTTATTGGCCCAGTACCAAAAGAAGGTTCTGTTGTCAATGACGAGATGCAGGTTGTGCCAAAGGGGTTCCCAAGTCTCCAAGGGGGATATTCTGCAGTTGTAACCCTTGACCACTGTGGTTCAGGATTGCTTGTCAAAGGTTTGTACTGGGGACAAGTGGCTGTTTTGAGGCTCTCATCCTGGCAGGCTGCTGAGGTACCATGCGGGGCCTGTTCTGGCACCCAACTCCAGCCAACTCCAGCTAAAGCCAGACTGGGAACTGGGCATGTGGAAGAGTGAGCCAAAACAAGTTTTTCCAGATGCCTGTGGTTTGATGGTAATCCCAAAGCCAGAGAAGAGCCCAGCCTCCCTACCCACTCATGGATCCTAGTCTCCTAAGGCGGAATTTGGGTTTAGATCATTCCCAGAGAAAAGACAGAAAAAGCCTTTCCAGTTTCTGAAATTTGGTTTGTGGGATCAGGACAGGTAGGCTATTCAGTTGAAATAATATTTTGGGGAAAGCCATCATAGAAACAGACTTTGACAGCAGATAAGGGCCACTTGGCCCACCCAGTCTGCCCATTTCCCTACCTATTGGATAAGCTGCAAATTCTAGTTAACCAATAGCCTACTTCCTGCAACCCCCCACTATAATTACCTTATGTCTGTCCCATGCATGTTTGAATTCCCCCACTGTTTTAGACCCCACAGCCTCTCCAGGAAGGTGGTTCCATGCACCCACCACTCTCTCTGTGAAAAAGAATTTCCTCACATTACCCCTGAGCGGCCCCCCCCCAACTTTAAATTGTGTCCCCTTGTTTTTACACATCTCTTTTTCTGAAAGATGCTACCCTCCTGGACTTTGTTGATTCCCTTGAGGTACTTAAAGTTTCTATCATGTCCCCCCGTCCCTCCTTTCATCAAGGGTATATATATTAAGCTCTCTCAGTCTCTCTTCATATGGTTTCTGATGTAGACCCTGCACCATTTTAGTTGCCCTCCTCTGGACTGCTTCCATCCTGTCTATGTCCTTGCGTAGATGAGGTCTCCAAAACTGCACGCAGTACTCCAGATGGGGACTCACTAACTGTCTGTATAGAGGGATAACCACTTCCCTTTTTCTACTTGTCATCATGTGATAGGCAGCCATTTTACCTATGAACATGAGACGTGGCTTCTTTCAACTACAGGAGTCAGGCTCTAGGGAAGAGAATATGGGGTTAAGATTGAGATCTGCGATTTTACCCATGTGTTTTGGAAGGAAGATCCCCAGGCATTATATTTGGGAGGGAATCCACTTCAGACCTAGGTGATGAATTGCACCTTCAAATGTGTGTTTGTTGAGGGGGAGCACTTCAGTTTTCTCCCCGTTTACCTCAGGACCTGAAAATCATGGGAAATTGTTCAGTACATAAAGTATAGCCAAGAGAGAAGTGACTAGGTTAGTAACTTCTACAAACAGATCACCTGTGTACACCACAGTTTTAATCTGGGTAAAGACACAGTGAACACCCTCCATCTCTGCGCTTGACAGATCATACAGAGCAAGGGTTCCTAAACAATATGAAAGAGCATGGGAGAAGCAGGCAACCCTGTCTTGTCCCACTTTTCAGGTCCATCTTTGGACAGAGAGATTCTCTTTTTTTATAAGGAGTCATGCTAGGTTAATAACTTCTACTAACAGATCATCTGTGTATGCCAGAGTTTTGGTCTGGGTAAAGACGTGATGAGCACCCTCCATCTCTGACGCTTGGCAGATCTGACAGAGCAAGGGTTCCTAGGCAATATGAAAGAGCATGTGAGAAGCGGGCAACCCTGTCTTGTCCAACTTTTCAGGTTCATCTTTGAAGAGAGATTCTCTGTCATGTAAGGAGTCATGCTGATGGGTAGGTATATAGGAGGTGCACCCAGTTAGTGAAGCTAGGGCCCTGGGCCCCTCCCCATGGATGGTGTGGCCGGGTGTAGATACTCCCACTCAACAGAATCAAAGGCTTTCTCTGTGTTGACACTTATTAAGAGTGCTGGCCATCATTGTCTGGAGGCAGCCTGAATGATGTCCAAGGCTGTACTGATATTGTCCATGGCCATCCTACCTTTCATGGGAGGTAGGGAGGCTATGATGTTCAGGATAACCATCAAGAGCCATTGAGGCAGTACTTTTGCTAGGAATTACATCAGCATTAAGCAGGGACGTTGGATGATAGCATGAGATCAGCTCACAGATCACCTCACCAAATACACCTCACCAAATACAACCTTCTCTGTCATGAACAGCATGGTTTTCACAAGGGTCACAGTACCACCTCAGTACTGCTAGAATTAACCTCAGCCATTCACACATCCCTTAACAATGGGCACCTGACTGGATCAGTATTTGTAGATCTGTCAAAAGCTTTTGACATCATCCATCACTCCATCCTACTAGTTACACTCTCCCAACTAGAGTTCTCCAGAGATGCTGTTGGCTGGTTTGAAGACTACCTATCTGGGCACTCCAAGAAGGTTAGACTACCTAGTTGGAAGCGTGCAAGAGCTGTTCTCCATTTGGGGACGGTGTGTGGGAATCTTTATTTTTACTTTAAACATTGTTTGTGTTTTATACTTGAGCCATATCTTTCAACCAGACAGGAAGTAGGTAGAGAGCAGCTATAGTTCAATAGTACAGGGGCTGAACTACTATCAGTGCTATGCCATACTTTTGATTGACACTTGACTGAATATTACTGTGCCTTTGCTTTGCATGAGAAGCAGATGCACAGTCGAAAAAAGCTTTTAATTTGCAACTTTCATTGCGAGGGACCCGCGACCCTTACAGCTACTTCTGGGTCATTTAGACTCTTATTACTTGGCCCTGCTGTGAGCAGGGTGAGCGTGGGCAGGGTGCACATCATCACACGCGTCAGCATGTGTTGGCTGTGTCAGCTGGGACAACTGGGAACTGAGACCAATACCTTACTTCATTATAGAAGGTGCAGTGCTAAAATGAGGCCTTGCATCAGGTGCTGTATGCATGCTGATGGGGAGGAAATTCAAGGGTTTGTGTGTGACAAATGTATTGTGATAGAGGTGTTAAAAGCTGAGATAGTGACACTACAACAAAGGGTTCAGGTACAGGCTGAAATTACCACACTAGAATACTTTATTGATACCATGGCTGAAAGTATCTCTGAGCCATTGCAGCCTGAGTTACCCAAACCACCAGAACTTGAGGTGAAGGCTATGGATGGGGGTAGCAATAATGACGATTGGTGCTTAATACATAAAACATCAAAAAAAAAGGGCAGAAGAAATATAGGGGGATCACTGAATATATTAACACCAAATAGATTCAACACCCTAACACTTGATATAAACCCTAATGATGAGGAAGTACCTAACATCCAAGCAGACCCGAAGCCATCTTGTAGTAGTTATATAGGAACTCAGGGAATAGAGGTCACGGAAAACCATGATAAGCACAGAACAACAACACAAAATGAATAATGTCCCTCGTGATGTACTAATTATAGGGGACTCTATGCTCCGGTACACAGATCATTTATTGTGCAAGAACAGAAATGACCATAATACAGTCAGTGTATTACCAGGAGCTGGAATAGGAGACATTAGGCAGCTCTTACCTGGCTTGTTAGAAAATGCAACAAAACCAGTTACATTTTTACACATAGGGATTGATGATGTTAGTAAAAGAAGCCTTGTAGATATACAGAGAGACTTCGAGCAGGTGGGGATGTCCCTTACAGCCAGTGGGTTTGACCTGGTTATTTTTGGAATTTTACCTGTCCCATGGGCCAGGCAAATACTAAATAGGGACAACTAAGATTAAACGGTTGGCTGATGCGCTGGTGTTGTAGGAGGGGTATGCATATGTGGACCACTGGGAGGACTTTCAAGGACCACATTTGTTTGCACTGGATGGTCTGCACCTAAACAGACAGGGGAAATGCATATTTGCACAAAAACTGAGACAAAAAGTTGATACCCATTTAAACTTGATGGGTGGGGGTGTGTGGGAGACATCAAACCCAGGGTTACAAACACTAGAGAGGCCAAACAACCCAAACTTTCTTTTAATAAATGCTAGAAGTCTCACTAACAAAATGGATGAACTTCTGTTTACATTGCATGCTTCCAATTTACATATATGTGCCATACCTGAAACCTGGTGGAAAGAGGAGGATACTTGGGATAAAATATTTCAGGCTACACTCTCTACAATAAAGATAGGACTCAGTCCGGGGATGGGGGTGTGGCATTGTAGATTTCTGATAATGTCATCTCAGAATGCATAGACATCTCTAAATGGGAAAACATTGAAATACTCTGGATAAAAATCTCCCCAATACATACAGCCAAAATTACCATAGGACTGGTGTATAGACCACCTTCTATTGCTGATCTGGAGGACTCCCTATTATTAGACTTCATTAATAAGTTTACATTAGAAGAAAATGTTATATTATTAGGAGACTTAAATCCCCCTGGGATAAACTGGGACACACTAAAAGCTGACACTCCAGCAGAGTCTCTGTACTTAGAGGCATTCATCCTGGCAGGCTTGGACCAGTTTGTGCTAAATAATACCAAGGGTATCCATATCCTGGATTTTGGCCTGAGCAATTTGGGTAACACTATTCAAAAGTGCACAGTTTTGGCCCCTTTGAGTCTAGTGATCACTCCATGGTGGGTTTTAGCTATATGGGTTCATTTGGTAATGACACAGTCAGTATAATAATTTATAATTACAACAAGACAGATTTTCGTAGCATGAGAAAGGATCTGACCAATTGGAACTGGGAAATGGAGTTTGATAACCAACTATTATAACTCATGTGGGCCAAGTTAATCAGTATGATTAACAGCTTGGTCTAAAAATATGTACCCACCATAAATAAATACAATGGGTCCAAAAATTCCCTTCCCACATGGCTGGCTCCATCAGTCAGAAAGGCAATAAAGAAAAAGAACAAAGCATACAAAAAAGCCAAAATGAGTAGTGACAAAACATGCTGGGATAAATATAGAAAATGTCTAAAAGTTACCGAAAGGATTATAGAGTTGGCCAAAAAAAATATGAATATAAACTAGCAACCAAAACAAAGGATAACTATAAGTCCCTCTACTAGTATATTTACAACAAAAAGGGAGGTAGCAGAACAATAAGCCCTATAAAAGGACCCAACAGGAATCTAACAGCAGATAATCAAGAAATGGCTGAACAGTGTAACAGTTATTTCTCCTCTGTTTTTAATCGTGGGTCACTAGCAACAAAAAAATCAAAAATCGTCCATCTGTTTCTGGCCTCATACTTGATACTACAGATGTGAAAACAAGATTCAAAAAGCTAGATCAGAACAAGGCGCAGGGCCCTGATGGTATGCACCCAAGAGTGATGAAGGAGTTGGCAGAGATTTTGGTGGGACCAGTTACATTTCTATTTCACAAATCACTAAATGAAGGGGAGGTCTTGGAGGCATGGAGACAGGCAGTGGTTGTTCCCATCCATAAAAAGGGATCTAGGCAGGAGGTTCGGAATTATAGACCGATCAGTGTAATATCGGTTCAAGGGGAAAATCCTCGAAGGTATAGTTAAGGAATATATCACTGAATTCCTACTCTTGTCAGGGGCAGTAGATACCACACAACATGGGTTCACTTAGGGCAGGTCATGCCAAATGAATCTCTTAGAATTCTATGGCAAGGCCAGTAAAGCCCTGGATGAAGGAAACTCTGTTGATGTCATCTTTCTAGACTTTGCCAAAGCTTTTGACAAGGTCCCACATTGGGGAACTTGTCAATGCCTTAATTGAACCAGGAGTACATGGGAAAATATCCCATTGGATTGAGGCATGGTTGACTGAAAGAAAACAGTGCGTTTGCATCAAGGGGGAATACTCCGGGTGGTCAGATGTGACCAGTGAGGTACCCCAAGGTTCCGTTTTGGGTCCCTGTCTTTTTAACCTGTATATTTCCTCAATGAGTACTCAGTCAGGTGTCTGGCTTTCTAAATTTTCTGATGACACACGTATCGGCTACTCAGTAAACAATCATAAGGATGCGGACACTCTGCAAGCAGCTCTGGGGGAATTAGAAACATGGGCCCTAGATAAGAAGTCAACATTCAACATTGAGAAATGCACAGTGATGCATTTAGGGAAAAACAAAGTATAGCTGAAGTACAGGCTGGGAAGGAAGGTACTAAGGGTGGTCCAGGACGAGAGAGACCTGGGCATAAGAGTCAATAATGACCTTAACTTTAAGGTGCACTGTAATCTGGTCATCAAAAAAGCCAGCAGTATTCAGTATTGCATTCACAAACATATCAAGAACAGAAATAAGGAGGTCCTGCTCCCCCTCTATACCTCATTGGTGTGCCCCCATATGGAGTATTGCACCCAGTTTTGGGCACCCAGGGGAAAAGGTGATATCAAAGCCTTGGAGAAGGTTAAGAGGAGGCAACGTGCAGAATAAAGGAAATTCAGGGTCAAGATTATGAGTATTGGCTACAAAACTTAGGAAGGTATTCACTGGAATTCCGTAGAATGCGGGGAGACATGTGCCTGATCTACAGGACCCTTACTGATGTACAAATGTGGGAACAGCTGGGCTTGGCATTGAGAGAACAGGTATATTGTACCAGAGTCCACCCTTTACAGCTAAGTGGGGAGAGATTTAGCACACGCAGGTGAAAGCTATGGTTTACTGTGAGGGTAACCAAGATCTGGAATGGGCTCCCTACTGAAGAGGTGGCCAGTAAAACCATGAAAGAATTCAAAAACAAACTTGACACTCACCTTATAAGTAAAAATATCTCTGGGTATTCCTAAACAATCTGTGAGCTATAATGGACTTTGGTCTTTAAAAAGCCCTGTATCAACTTATGAAACCTATGAAACAATGTTCTCTTCTCCAGTCTCCCAGTTGCATTTGGGGTACCCCAGGGATCAATCCTGGGCCCGCTCCTCTTTAGTATTTTTCTCAACTCTCTTCTTGCAGCCTGCTCTGGACATGTGCTTCTATATACGGATGACATTGTACTTTTTGCTACCCACCCCAACCCTGCCATACTACAACGGTCTCTACAGCAGTCGTTTAATGAAGTTGAAACATGGTTCTCCAATCACCGTTTGGTCCTAAACTATAAAACAACTAAAATAATGTTATTTGCTAACTCCCGGAACAAATATAGTGGCCAGACCCTGCAAATCCTCAATTTCAACCAGGTCCACCTAGAACAGGTAACCTCCTTCAAATACCTTTGAGTAACCCTAGATGCTGCTCTTAACTACCATGAACATTTCCAATTCTTTAACACCGCTGTAAACACATGCATTGGCCTATTGTACCATCATAAGCACTGTCTCACGCTGGGAGCCCTACAGCTTGCCATCTCATCATCCATCCTGTCCCTCATAGACTACGGGATACTGGTGTACGGTATGGGGCTGATGACTCCACTGCCCTTCAAAGAATCAGGATATCATTAAATAAGACCTGTCACCTTGCCACTGGCTCTGAGTGCCTGACCCACATCTGCTCTCTCTACACCCTCACAAACTGGCTTGACTTTGACAGAAGGCTTAAATACCAGGCCTGCCTTTTTGCAAAGAAAATCACTAATGGTAGTGCACCTTGTGATCTCTCACTCCTTCTTCAACCTGCTCCTGCCCCTAAATGAACCCGTAAATCCTGTTACCAGGTCCCCCTCTGCAGGTCAACAATGAGCCAAATAACCTTTCGTTATGGGGCACCCCTCTGGCTAAATGCTTTCCCCAATACCATCCTCACTGAGACAATAATTGGCCACTTCAAAAACCTCCTTAGGGTACAGATTCATCGTGAAGGGGCATGCAGCTGCCTCTAGCCAAATCCTTTGGTATGCCACCCTGCACTTAGGCCCACTCACGGACACTCCAACCATAAGTTTTACTGCCTCCAGGCTAAGGCACACCTGGAATGCCAGCCCTCCAACCTATGCCCTCCCACCCAGCTTGGTAAATTATATCCCAGTATTCACCATTGATACTGCCTATGACTATGCTATATACCTAGGACTAAGTTACAACTGGTAGCTGCTATATACCTAATGGAACGAAGTGTAATTTTGAATAAATATGTTCATTGTACAGCCTGTTACATGGCCATGCTTCCTGCTGGTAGTTGTAATTTTACTGTATATAAGACCGTGTAATCAGTATGTAATGTAAATAATGGATAATTGCTCACAATGTACAACCTGGATGCTATCATGACAATGCTACCTGCGTGCAGCTGCACTTTACTATTTGTAATTAACTGTAACATGTATAGTTAATGTCGAATATCTGTATGTTCCCAGATGTAGAGCCTTTGTAAATAAGTGTCTGACTCAAAGGTATGCAATTCTGATACACTTAATAAATAAATAAGCTCTAGGTCCTTTCCTGCCATGGGAAGGAGGGTTATCAATACTGCTGTTATAGAGGAGGTAAGACTCCCTTTTGAGTACAATTCCAAGAGAGTAGCTAACAGTTGCTGGTCCACAGCAGAGAGGAAAACCTGGTAGAATTCAGATAGGAAGCCCTCCAAAACAGGAGTTTTCCCTTTAGGGAGGCTCACACAGAAGTGTGGAGATCAGGAAGGGAGACAGTGGCCTCCAGGGCAGAGAGTTGTGCCTCTGATAATGGGTAGATAAAGTTACTGTCATGGGGCATGGATTACCCCCTTTAGGAGTGTTATGAATTTCAATAAAAGGATTCAAAGGTAGTACCAATGTCATCCGAGCAGGTCACTATTTGTCGGGAGGGATTCCTGATACCGTCTATGTGTCTAACAGTTTGCTGCACTTTGGTTTGATAGGCCAACAGTTTAACAGCCTTTCCCCCCCCAACTCCCAGTACTTATGGGCAGTGCACTGGATGAACCTTTGAGTGGTGGTGGATGAGAGTGAATTAATTCTGAGCCTTAGCTGGTGCATGTCCTACTCCTAGTGCAGTTGAGATGAGTGGGATAGCAAAGAGTTACACTCTTTCTGCTTTTGCTTGAGGGCCTGCTCAGGGTCAGTGACCTCCTTAAGGCATTATTTTTTGACATGTGCTGCATAATCAATCACTTTTCCCAGCAGGTGTGCTTTGAAGGTGTCCCAAAGCACTACCTTAGTGATCTCAGGTAAGTCTTTGGAGGAGAAGAATAGGGAGCTCTCCATGGAGAGCCACTGTTTGAAGTCCTCACTGTTGAACAGAAAAGTGTCAAAGTGCTACTGTGGGGGAGAAGGGGTGAGGCACATACAGGCATGGTTGGATATAAAGGGCCTATGGATGTGTGTTGTACTTCAGACAGGGCCTGTGGTAAGGAGTGGAGTAAAAAGAGAATTCTCAGCCTGTGGAGTGCTGCTTTCTCTGTAGATCCACTTACTGGAACTCAGAAACCAGCGCTAGAAGAGCTCTCCTGGATTTAGTAATAGAAATGGATGTGTATCAGAGTTTATCCACATTAGGATCCCAGGTCTTATTGAAGTCACCACCACAGCCATAGTCTTTCACCCTCTTCATACAAGTTTTAAATCTCTTGTGTAAATTAAGGAAAGAAGGAGTTAGACATTTCCTAGCAGCACTGGTTGGGAGTAACTATTTAGTCTCCATAAAACCCATCTACCATTCTTGGAGTGAGAGGTTTTAAAGATCTGTACTTGTAGGCATTTATGGATCAGGAGCACTACACCATGGGACTTGGAGATATGAGAACTGCTGAACACCTGTCCCACCCACTCCTTACACAACTATTGGGTTTCCTCGGCAAGCAAGTGTGTCCCCAAGTAATCTCTCCAATACAGCTGCCATGTTCTGCCTATGAGCATTCATTTAGTTAGTTAAGTAGCGTCCTAGCTAGCTTGCTAGTGCTAGTTAGTTAGTTATGTTTTTATGCTTTGGCCAAGAAGGGCACACTGAGATGAAACAGCTCATTTACTAGTGCATCTAGAGGGAAGGGGTAACATAGGACAATATAGAATACTATAGTTGATAGAAACATAGAAACATAGAAACATAGAAGTTGACGGCAGATAAGGACCGCAAGGCCCATCCAGTCTGCCCATTTCTTTTTCTACCTTATAAATGTGCCATCGGCCTTTGCTATGTCAGTGACCTATCTATTCATAGTCATTTGTATTGCTCCCTTATGCCTATCCCATGCCTGTTTGAAGCCCTGCACTGTATTCATAGCCACTACTTCTTGTGGTAAGCCATTCCATGCATCTACCACCCTTTCTGTGAAAAGAATTTCTCACATTCCCCTTAATCGGCCTCCTCTAATCTCATGCTGTGTCCTCTTGTCCTGCTATTTTTCTTATATTTAAACATGTTAGACTCTTTCACCTTGTTTATGCCCTTAAGGTGTTTAAATGTCTCGATCATATCACCTCTCTCCCTCCTTTGCTCAAGGGTATACATATTGAGCTCCGTTAATCTGTCCTCATATGTCTTCTGATGCAGTCCCTGCACCATTTTGCTTGCCCTTCTCTGGACTGCCTCAATTTGGTTAATGTCCTTGTGAAGGTGTGGCCTCCAATACTGCACGCAGTACTCCAGATGGGGCCTAACCAATGTCTTGTACAGAGGGATTATTACCTCCCTCTTACGACTTGTGATACCCCTACTAATACACCCTAACACCCCCTAGCCTTACCTACTGCTTTAGGGTCTGCTTGGATGATTTCAGGTCATCAGTGATGATGATGCCCAAGTCTCTTTCTTCCTTTGTGACTGCTAGCAACTCCTCCCAGCCTATAAGTGGCTTCAGGGTTTCTCTTCCCTATGTGCATGATTTTGCACTTCTTTGCATTAAATCCCAGTTGCCACTCTTCTGACCATTCTGCTAGTTTATCAGATCTCTTCTCATTCTGCCCACCCCATCTGGATCATCTACTCTGTTGCAGATCTTTGTGTCATCTGCAAACAGACAAGTCTTACCCTCTAGTCCATCTGCTAGGTCACTAATGAAGATGTTGAATAGGACTGGCCCCAGGACTGATCCCTGAGTACCCACTTGTGACTTGCATCTCTTCTGACTGTATACCATTTACCACCACTCTCTGTTTTCTGCCAGTCAACCAGTTTGCCACCCAGTTGACCAACTTCTGACCCACCCGAGCCTACCTAGCTTATTTATCAATCTTCTATGTGGAACAGTGTCAAAAGCTTTGCTGAAGTCAAGGTAGGCGACATCAACTGCTCCCCTTGGTCCACCACTCTGGTTACCCAGTCAAAGAAATCTATGAGATTAGTTTGACAGGACCTTCCTTTTGTAAACCCATGCTGTCTTGGATCCTGTGCCCCTATGGATTCCAGGTGTTGCACTATCCTTTCCTTAAGGAGTGCTTCCATAATCTTGCCCACTACTGAGGTAAGACTGACCGGTCTGTAGTTCCCCGCCTCCTCCCTGCTACCACTCTTGTGGAGTGGGATCACATGAGCCCTTCTCCAGTCTTCTGATAATATTGAGAATAATACATGAGTGGTCATGTGTAACCAGAATATAATTAATGGGTCTCCCCTTTTTCCCAAAAGGAAACCATGCTGTAATTTGTTGTACAAAAGGAGTGTTTATTACAACAAACACGTGCAAGGTTTCCCTCACTCTGAACAAGCACCAGCCGCAGTTCCTCACTTCCTGACTGCTCTCTGTTTGCCTTCTGGCCAAACTGCTAAGGGAGACTGAACCGCCACTCAAACTCAGCAGTATGTAATTAAAGAAAAACAAAGTGTGCCACAACAACTTAACTTTCAGCTGCCCACAAAATAAAAAAAACTTTTAAATAAATACATTAAGGTGACTGTGGACCATGCGCTGTAACCTAACTGGACCGTGGCAGCACAGCAACTTCTTTTTATTTTGTATAATTGCTGAGGCAAAAAGAGAAAACCCACCAATTATATAAAATAAAATATAGGGTGGTATGTGTAAACTCAAAGTTTATACACTCCCTCAGTGTTAGATGCTTTAATAAACCCCTCAAGCTTTGCTCTTAGGGTTTATGTAGCATCCAACAAACATCTCTCGAGTGTGTAAACTTCTCATTACACATACCACCCCATACTTTATTTTATTTATAATTACTAGTGAACATTTTTAATGCTTGGATAATGTTCTTTATAAAATGGGTAGGGACAGTCCACATATCTGATTGGCTGGCACCCCTTGCCAGACATACTTTTAGTTTATACCACACAAACAAAACCAAGTCCCCAAAAAATGGCAAGCATCCCCAAAATGGTATCTGTGTGCCACCCTCCTTTCAAACCTCTGAAACCCACCATCTTGATACCTCGCTAACGGTGCATTTTTAGCAAATAAAACTGGAAGCCACAAATGTGAAATAAAAGCATCACAACACTTAAAAAGTGTTGTTTGTAGCTGGCCCAGTGGCACAGAGGACAGAGGCACCTAGTGCTTCACCTCTGCCATGCTGGCAACCTGAGTTTTGGATCAGTCTCAGACTGCTGGTGGTTGGTCTGGGGGGAGGGCTGGGAGAGGATTGAATGGCTGCCAGGCAGCTCTCCTCTCTCAAATCGGGGAGGTTAGCCTTCCCTGCCCTTGGCTGCCACCAAGTGGAAGCTCAGTGGTAATGCATCCAGATGGGGGGTTGGCATTAGGCCGGGTGGATGGATAAGGGTTGTTCAGGCATTGGAGTGCATGCATACCTCCACGCACATGCACAACCATCTTACTTTGACCCCAGAGAGTTAAAAACAGATTAAACCAGGTGGGAAAAAAAACTCATGATTAGGATGAAGACTGACCCCTCACAGGCTGTGCACTGGTGGCTGGGCATTCACCACAGTCCTGTGGCAGAGGATAACGGCAGCAAGATAAGCCCCGAAGGAGCTGGATAATGTGGCTGGTGGGGGGATCAGTCAGAAAGGGGCAGCTGAGATGAGGAGAATAAGCAATATATGGAAAAAAAGTGCTGTTTGTAGTTACAAATTGCCTTGCTGTCCCTCCCAAACTGTTTCCTTCCTCTTCTTACCTGCAGCTTTATGAATGCCATTAACTACCTCTGAAGCCACAAGCAGAGGGAGACCACCAGGACTTTCACAGGAGTTGTTACTGCAGGAGGTAGCCTGCTGCCAGAAAGACCAAAAGCAAACTTGTGTTCTTGCTTGTGTTCTAACATAGTGACTGGGCAGCTGTGTTAAGCACCCCTAGCAACAACATTTCATTTAACAGCATCCCTAGCAACCTAAAGAAAGTGGAGGGACTATTTCACATCAACCCAGATATTTTTTTTATTTTAGTATTTTTGGTTTAAAATATTACAGTTTAACATATGCCCATTTTATATATAGAATAAAGTATGGGGTGGTGTGTTTAACGAGAATTTACACAGACCCGAGGGGTTAGATGCTACATAAACCCCGAGAGCGAAGCTCGAGGGGTTTGTGCAAAGCATCTAACCCCGAGGGTGTGTGTAAACTTTGAGTTTAAACACTCTACGCCGTATTTTATTTTATATAATTGCTGGGTCTCCCCTATTTGGCCACAGCAATTACCTGTATATAAAATATCAGCAGTTTCGGTATGGCTACGAGTACACGTCACTTTATTTTACCACCGGTCGGATTTTGATCTTTGGCAGCTGCTCGTGTTTAAAAAAAAAAAATTTTCACAGTCCCTTATCTGTAACACTAGTTCTGATTTTGTTTTTTTTAATAAATTTACTCACCGCCGTGTTTCTTTGGCAGCTCCATTGTGAGTTAGAGCCAGGAAGGGAGACACTGCAGTAGGCGCATGCACAAAGGAAGGAGAACTGAGCGTGTGTTTGCCGTTATAAATGCTCCTTTATAATGGCAAATTACGCCACGGTCTCTCAATGGCAAAAGGGGAGACCCATTAATTATATATAGGATAAAGTATGGGGAGAAGTGTGTTACGAGAATTTAACACACACCTGAGTTGTTGGATGGCACATAAACCCCGAGGGCGAAGCCCGAGGGGTTTATGAATGCCATCCAACAACGAGAGTGTGTGTTAAATTCGAGTTTGACACACTTCTCCCCATATTTTATTTTATATAATTGAAGGGCTCCGATTTTTTCTATGGTGAGACTTATTAGTTTAATTATAACCTATGTGCAGTAGGAAAGGCTACAAGATTGAGCAGCACCATGAAGAGTGCTGTATATGGACCCGCTGACTGGCTGTGTGTTGTTCCCCCACCCTGCCAGAGAGAGAGAGAGACAGAACCGAAACCTTCCATTCACAATTACTACATTTTCTGTTTTCTCTTGAGTTTTCCACCGAAAATGAGCAACACACCTGCTTGCACCAAGAGAGAGAGACCTATAGCAAGAGAGACACCAAAACATGTAATTCAGCATTCAGTCAGTTTACCAGTGAGCCTAGAAACACAAGAGTGTGTTTGAGATGGAGGTAATGCCGAGAAGTAAGTGTTTTTCTCGTCAGTACTGTTTTCGGAAACAGGGACAGTTGGAAGCTCACTCTGTTTATTTACTTGTCTCGAGCACATTGATACGGAAAGGGAGTGTGTGAATGCCATAACACCTACTCAGGTGTTACGGTATTTAACACACGGTTTTGTCTATGGCAAAAAACGGAGACCGTTAATTATAAGCACAATAACACATTCTGATGCATGGGTTATGCTCTCATAAATGCATAAGGGCAATAAGGCATGCAGCCACCCCTACGCATGTGTTTATCAGACCTTAACCCACACCCCATCATGTGTTATTGCTTTAATTAAAAATTCATTGCAACCATAATTATGTGTTACAACCAGGTGGTTGTCATCAGTCCCTGTCAATGATATTAATCTCCACAATGGGACAGCATGTTCTTACAGCTAACTCTAATTAAAAATGCTCACTAGTAAGTATGGAAAACAAAACATGTGTTGTGTGTGTAAACCAGAATGTTATATGCACCCTCTGTGAGGGATGCTTGTATAAACCCCACAAACTTCCTCTTTTGGGGCTTATGTGGGATTTGACAGTTTGAGTGTATAAAAGTCTTGTTACATATACCCACTTATATATAAAGTAGGGCTGTGCGAATACATTTTGCTGAATATTTGTCCAAATAGTTGTTATTCAGCAGCCAAATATTTAGATATTCAGGGATTCAGTATTTGCCTCACCCATTTAAAACAAAATTAAAAAAAGCCCTTCCTCCACCACAGCCCAAAACCCAGTAGAATTATGTAATCCCATTCTCCTAACCTCTCTCAGCAGCCCAATACCACCCTCCTCCTCCTAAGCACCCACTATTTGTTTAATCAATAACTACAGAGAAGCCGTCCATTTCCGAAGGATTCCAAAGACTAGGTTTGCTGGCAAAGGCACTTAGCTGTACCTGAGCTTTTTCTTCTAGGTTTGCTTGTAAGGACAGAGCAAGAAACAAGATTAAGGCTTCTTTTTTGCTAGGCAGAGTTACTGTTTGTTACTATTTTCTTTTGTTCTCACAAGGTTTAATACTGTTTTATGCTTACATTTTATTGTTGTAATCTTCTCTGATTCAAATTGCTGTTGCAGGGTATACTTTCTGCTGCATTATTGCAAGGTGTGCCTACAGGTTTGTTAATGTTTTGTGCTTACAGATTACTGCTGCAGTCTCTGATTCAAATTGTTTTTGCAAGGTATATCTTCTGTTACTGCTTTATTTTTCTCTGTAGCAAAGTGATTTTTGCAGGGTATATCTTATGTGAAATTGTTACAGGAGGTGTGTACAGGGTTTACAGTTTTATCTATCATTGGGCTAAGCTTTTGGAGCTACTGCATTTGTTGTTAGCTGATTGTTTCTGCTCTTACCTCCATGTTTCTTTTGTCCATAGTTATTTCTTTTTGGCAGGGGAAGGGCCCAGCCACCAAACCCCATCCCCAACCAACCCATGCTACACTCCTTTTGTAGAGCAGCACAGTCGTGACATTTCCTGTAGCAAAGCAGGAAGGGGAGGATCAGAGGTGTATCCACACAGTGACCTCACTTACAGGGGCATGAGTAATTTAACTTGTGACAACAAGTTTTACAAAACCAAAAACAAACAAAAAAACAAAAAACAAGCAGACAAAAAAAATTCTTACTTTTGCATCATTTTCCTCCTTCCAATTACTCAGACCATGTTATAAACTCAACAGCTCAACAGAAATGGATCTTATTAACTGCAGGCATTGCGGGACACTTTTCAAAAGGGCAGTTATACAGGATTTAGGAAACTGTCCTACATGCTGGACCATTGGAGATCTAAGGGCTCAGCTCCAGGCAGCATAGGCAGAGATTGCATGCCTCAAATCACATATTCAGGAGGAAATATAAGAACCACCTGCCATTTCCCCAACATCCAACTGAAGCACCTCAACTGCAGAGGATAGTTGGTCCGGCAGGTTGGCACGTGGTTAGGAGGGGCAAATCAAGTGCTCCATCACTCAGAGCTCTCCAATGTATCACCTCCATAAACCATATAAAAACTACAAACAGGTATCTGCCTCTATCTCCAAAATCAAACAAAGGGGTAGAGGATGCTGCAAAGCAGGACACTGCTGTACAGGAGCAAGCACTACAAAATTCACCCAAAACAGAGACCAAAACAAAAAAAAAGCAAAAAAGAAATCCAAAACACTTTTGATCATCGGAGACTCCATGATTCGGGAAGTTGATACCTACCTCCAGCCGGGCATAATGGTCAGATGTCTCCCATATACATCAGCATGGAGAGACACTGACTGCATTGCTCAAATCATGTAAGAAGCAGGAGAAAACATCCAAGTCCTGGTACACATAGGGACTAACAATCTCACCACCCGGTCAGTTGTGTAGACCAAGGAACACCAGGACCAGGCTGGGAAACAAACTGTCTTCCATTTTGTCCAGCTTCTCCTTCTCTGAGATCTTGCTGGTCTGGGAGAGGGGGGGGCAGATGGACTGAAGGTCAGAGAAGGGGTGATAGGGGAGCTAAATATGTGGCTCAAGGGCTGGTGCCAGGAAAAAGGACACACATTTGTAGGTAACTGGCAACAGTTTTGGGAGAGAAAGTTTTTAAATTTGAAGGACTGTATCTGACTAAGAAGGGAGTCAGTGCATTGGGGCAGACGTTTGATGTCTTTGCAGAATACTTAAACTAGCCAATGGGGAGAGGGGTACAGCACCCAGTACATTGAACAGGAAGAACACCCCTACCCCCTCAGCTAGTGATCAAACAGGAGTTCATAATGTTTGTAGTTCATTTGCATCACCAGGTAAGGAAAAGGTCCATCTCCCCATACAATGCGTAGAGGAAATGCCGGATGTTGCCCAACAACTAATGCACCGAAAACTGGCCAATGGAAAATCATCTACACAAATGCCCGCAGTCTGGGAAACAAAATCCAGGACCTGCAGATAACAATGACAGAGGCTAAACTGAACATAGTAGCCATTAGCAAGACATGGTTCACCAGTAACCACACTTGGGAGACTTCAGTACTCGGATATGTACTGTTCAGAAGAGACAGAGGTGCAAAGGGGGGGGGGTAGCCCTTTATGTCAATGAAAATATCAAAGCTACAGAAATTCCAAATACACATAAGGAGCCAGAAGAACTGTGGGTCACCCTGGAAACAGGAAATGGGACAGCCATATGAACTGGGGTTGTCTACAGGCCTCCAGACCAAGGGGAGGACATAGACACATTACTTTTGGAAGATATACAAAATACGACAGCTAAAGGGGAGGTTCTGATAATCAGATGCTTCAACATGCCAGATACAAATTGGTCAATACCAGAAGGAACATCTGCCAGAACTAGACACATAGTGGATTCCCTGCAGGGGGAGGGCCTCACAAAATTGGTACAACAACCCACAAGAGACAGGGTTATCCTATATCTGGTACTGACTAATGGGGAAAGGATCACAGATCCCCATGTAGAAGGTCACCTGGGGGCCAGTGACCATCACATGGTATGGTTCAATTTGGCCACTAGAACTTAATCATCCCATTCCAAAGCAAAACTATGGGACTTCAGAGGGGCTGACTTTGATAAGATGGCCAACAGAGATAAGTTAGCCCTGGCAAGAAGAAATACAGGTGAGGGGGTAAAGGCAAAGTGGGCAAGCATAAAGTATGCAATACTTGAAGCAACATCCCATTGTGTTAGGGAGAAAAGCAAGAGCAAAAGAAGGAGGAAACCAATTTGGTTCTCAGAAGCAGTAGCAGAAAAGGTCAGAGCCAAAAGGATGGCCTTTGGAAAATATAAGGGAACACAGTGTGATGAAGATAGGGAGGCATACCAAATTTCACCAAGGGAAGCAGGGAAGACAGTAAGGCAGGCAAAGGCCCAAAACTGAGGAAACACTAGCATAAACAGTAAAAGAAAGGGACAAGACTTTCTATAGATACAGAGGGGATTATTGCTAAGATCAAAGGGGATAAGGGGGAGTGTGCGAAGGAGGACTAAGGAAAAGCATTTATTCTAAATAGATACTTCTGCTCAGTATTTACTGAGGAAAATGTAGGGCAGGGCCCTCAGCTCAGCAGCATGGACACAGGAGGAAGGGAGGTATGCACAAGTCCCTTCACACAAGAAAGGGCCCTACAAAAGCTCACTAAGCTCAGGGTGGACAAGGCAATGGGACCTAATGGCATACATCCCAGGGTACTAAAGGAGCTAAGGGTGGAACTAGCAGAGTCATTATCAGAACTGTTCAGTGAGTCTCTGAGCACAGAAGTGGTCGCAGAAGACTGGAGAAGGGCTCATGTGATCCCGCTCCACAAGAGTGGTAGCAAGGAGGAGGCAGAGAACTACAGACCAGTCAGTCTTACTTCAGTAGTGGGCAAGATTATGGAGGCACTCCATAAGGAGAGGATAGTACAACACCTGGAATCCATAGGAGCACATGATCCAAGACAGCATGGGTTTACAACAGGAAGGTCCTGTCAAACTAATTTCATAGATTTTTTTGACTGAATAACCAGAGTGGTGGACCAAGGGGGTGCAGTTGATGTCACCTACCTTGACTTCAGCAAAGCTTTCAATACTGTTCCACATAGAAGATTGATTAATAAGCTGGATATGCTCAGGGTGGGTCAGACGTTTATCAACTGGGTGGCAAACTGGTTGGCAGGCAGAACACAGAGAGTGGTGGTAAATGGTGTACAGTCAGAACAGATGCAAAGTAACAAGTGGGGTACTTCAGGGATAAGTCCTGGGGCCAGTCCTCTTCAATATCTTCATCAGTGACATTGCAGATGGACTGGAGGGTAAAGTTTGTCTGTTTGCAAATTACACCATGATCTGCAACAGAGTAGATGATCCAGATGGGGTGGGCAGAATGAGAAGAGATCTGGATAAACTGGCAAAATGGTCAGAAGAGTGGCAACTGGGGTTTAATGCAAAGACATGCAAGATCGTGCACATATGGAAGAGAAACCCTGAAGCCACCTACAGGTTGGGAGGGGAGTTGCTGGCAATCACAAGGGAAGAAAGAGACGTGGGCATCATCATCACAGATGACCTGAAACCATCCAAGCAGACCACTAAAGCAGTAGGTAAGACTAGGGGGATGTTGGGGTGTGTTAGCAGGGGTATCACAAGTCATAAGAGGGAGGTAATAATCCCTCTTTACAAGGCACTGGTTAGGCCCCATCTGGAGTGCTGCGTGCAGTACTGGAGGCTGCACCTGCACAAGGACATTAACCAAATTGAGGCAGTCCAGAGAAGGGCAACCAAAATGGTGCAGGGACTGCATCAGAAAATTTATGAGGACAGATTAACGGAGCTCAAAATGTCTACCCTAGAACAAAGGAGGGACAGAGTTGATAAGATCGAAACATTCAAACTTCTTAAGGCTGTTAACAAGGTGAAAGAGTCTAACATGTTTCAATATAAGAAAAATAGCAAGACAAGAGGACACAGCATGAGATTAGAGGGAGGCCGATTAAGGGGTAATGTAAGGAAGTTATTTTTCACAGAAAGGGTGGTGGATGCATGGAATGGCCTACCTCAAGAAGTGGTGGATATGAATACAGTGCAGAGCTTCAAACAGGCATGGGATAGGCATAAGGGAGCAATACAGATGAGTATGAGTAGATAGGCCATTGACAGAGTACAGGCCTATGGCACATTCATAAGGTAGAAAAAATGGGCAGACTGGATGGGCCTTGCGGTCCTTATCTGCCTTCAACTTCTATGTTTTTATGTTTCTATGGTTGGGGGGATGGGTAGCCCAAGGTACAACTGAGGGCCACCTCCCTCTAGTCCACCGTTAATCCAAGGAAATGACCAGCTTCGAGGTTGTTATTGTGATTTTAAGTCTAATCACAATAACAACTTTTTAGCCCCTTTATTTTTACCGCAATTCAGTTTTAAAGCAGAGTGGTGTGAGTCGTGCGTGTCACACAGCATTAGTTGGCAGCTAAATCAGTCATTTCTAAGACATTAATGACCAATCTAGCAGCTAATCAGGAGCCTTGTTAAGCTCATGAATAATTCATTAGACCTATAATACATTTTATTTATTTAATTTGAACATTGTAAATAAATCTCCTGATGGATGATCTGCACAACCCACCGACCTCCATGGCTGGCTATTATCTCTCTTAGCACCTGTTTGTGCATAAAACCATTAGAGTTATGCCCCCCCCCCGACCTCCACCACCCTGGCAGCAAACATAACAAATCGTGGGTGCTTGGGGTGGAGGAGAGTAGCATTGGTAAGGCAAGGCAGGCAAGGCAACATTTATTTAAAAAGACACCCAATCCTGGAGGCTCTGGGCACCTCACAGATAGATAAGCACATATTCACAGAACAAATCAATAAAAACAAAAAGGAAGAATATAAACATATAAATAAATGAATAAGTCTAGATAGAAATGTTTCCCATAAATAATAAACTGAAGCATCAAAATACTAATAGCTGTAACCAGGTCTTAAAAAGAACAACTTAGTCCAGAAAGGCCTGGATAAATAGGAGGGCCTTGAATACCTCCAGAGTAGGGGCCTCTTAACCCCGAGGGGCAGTGAATTCCACAGGACGGGGGCGGCAACACTAAATGCACTGTCGCCAGCCGATCTCAGCCTCGTCCAGGGAATCGCCAGGGGGCCCCCACAGGAAGAACGGAGGGGGAGAACTGAGAGAACAGGTGCAAGAAGGTCTAACCAATAACCATGGCCCTGACCATGTAGGGCCTTATAGGTGAAAAGACCCACCTTAAGGAGGATCTTCCATCTGACCGGCAGCTAGTGCAGCTCACGCAACACCAGTGTAATGTGGCAAAACTTTGGCTGCCCAGTAAGTAACTGGGCAGCTGCATTCTGCACTATCTGCAATCTGCGAAGAGGTCCTCCAATGACCCCATGGTAGAGTACATTACAGTTGTCAAGACTTGATGTAAGTATTGGGCTGCTGAGAGAGGATGGGGGGATGGGGGGTCACATTTGTTTTACTGGGTTTTGGGTAGGGAAGGATGGCATTTAATTTTTATTTATTATGCCAACAATGAGACACGACGAGGTGTGGGTTATGGCCTGATAAGAGCACACCCCAGGTGCATTATGAGGCACGAGGCACTTGTACCGAGTGCCTTTAGCACCTGGGAAGTGCTCTTATCAGGCCATAACCCACACCTCGGAGTGTCTTATTGAGCTTATAAAATGGGCCCCAAGAAATTATAAAAAAAAAAAAAAACAAACCACAAATAACAATGAAAAGTTTGAAATATAAAATTGGTTTTAATGGTTGAAATAGCAAAAAAATAGTCCCCAGTTAAAACATGTTTACTGGGAGAAGAGGGCTTGCTATATATATATAAATACCACAGGAAAATACCTCATAATGACTGTAAGACCTCCTTCCTACACAAACGCTAAACATTTCATGTTTAGTATGCAAAGTCTGACCTGTGCTTTAGTGCTCAAACTTCACCATAGTCAAGTCAGTGAAGCATGGCTTTCAAATCCCCTGGACATGCCGTGCTGCTGTAGCGATCCAGCAAACGTGGTTGTACATTGAAGTACAAATCCAGATCTCCCCTCCTCCTCTGACGATACTTGTGTTTCTCATTTGATAAGAAAAAAAATCATTCTTTTAGTAATGACCGGCCCGAAGTTACAGTCAACATTCATTATTAAGCCCTGTGTCGAAAACATTAAATATGGTGGCTCTAGTGGGACACGCTCATTCTCAATAAAAGTGGACAGGTGGTGTCAGGTTGAGAATGAATGAGTCTGGCATTTTTCTGTTTGGTTAGGCTGAACTTGTAAGGTCTGGACTGGTTACCTTGAAATTTAAACCTTGATGCATCAAACAATCTACTTGGTGTTTCCATGTTGCTGGTTCATTAATGGAGAACTGTATCTATGCCAGGATTTGAAAGCCATGCTTGACTGAGTTTATTGAGGTCAGGTTTCAGCACAGAGGTCAGAGTTTACTTAGAAATTTATAAATGTTTATGGTTTGTGGAGGAAGGGGATAGTTACAGGCACTACATAGTATTTTTTTTTCCACTTTCTGTCTCGGTGCCACTGCTCTTGAAGTTCCAGTGTAGCTGTTGTCATTCATCAGTGAGAGAGCGGTGGCATGCATTAATTTAATTGTGTAGTGCGGTTTGGTTACCACAAAAAGTGCACGTTGAATGGATATGTCCTGATAAGGACACGGCTGGAAAAGGCTCTCAGCCAATCCTGTTTCAGGATTTTTTTTGCCCATTTTATAATGTTTATTTATGTATTCATTTATTTTTTTATTTACTTTTATTATGTAGGTAGTACATGACTAGTCCCCTATTTGGGAATGGCTTCCAAATATTCAGAAGCCCTACTATTCATGACATTCAGGAAGTATTATTCGGTCCCAGCACAGATCTAATATAAACCTGAAGAGTGAAGCTCAAGGGGTTTACAAAAGCATCATACGTCTGGATTACACCCACAAATGTTTTTTTTTTTGTTTTTTTTTATAATTGCTGGTCCCACTAACTGATTAAAGTTGTCACCAGTCACTTGAGGTTTTGTCCAGCTGGGAAGCCTCACATCAGTTGGGAGGAGGACCGTGGCAGTGCTTGGCAGTGCATGGAAAAGTGTGGGGTCTGTTGCTGCCTGCCTGCCTAGTAAGAGTATGTGAATGTGTGAGTGAGGGAGAGAGAGTGTGGGCCTTTGCCCACCTCCTGCTGAGTTTGTGCCACATGCTTTCATAGCCATGCTCTAGATTGACAGCTTTTAATTACACATGGTAGGTTGCAATGGATAATTAGAGCACTGTTATGTGTGTATTAAAGCTGACAACCAGTAATTATAAAACAGAAGAATAAAAAAAATGAGGAAATAAATATGAATGCCACAAAATTACATGGTGTAGAAGACATACAGGATTAATATCGGAAGCATACTATTAAGTTAGTTGAAAACTATGAGGGGGCACTGTAGAGAAAAGCATGCTAAGACCTCCCACAATATTTAGGAATGAAATGGAGTTAGGAGTCTATTGTCACCAGTGTGGCTATTTAACGCTTGAAGTTGTGTAGAGTGGGGTGAGTATTGAACTCCCTCCATGGACTTGCAATATGTGATTCAGCAGTGATTTGACCAGGTTTGAGCCATTGACTTGCACTTGTGGCATGACATGCCTGGAGTTGTTTCAGTGCTTCTTGCTTTGAAGGGGAAGTACTGTTTGGTCAGTTTTGATTACAAAGTTTCTTCATGGTTTTCTGTTTTGTGTGTATCTGCTGCTTCTCCATGCTGCAGTTTCCTTGTCTGTCACATGGCATGATGCTGTTAGCCAAGCAGTACAGCCGCACCATGTCAATTTATCTTCCATTGTGGCTCACTGTGCCTGCGGCATTACTGGTAGCCTGCTGAAGCACAGTATATGTTGTCTTCTATTCTTTTTGCTCTTTGCCATCACTGAGTGACCAATGGTATGCGGTCAGTTTAGGATGTGAGTGATATTGGGGCACTTATTTTGCCATTTAGAAAGCAAAGAAGGAAACTTTTACAGTGTGTCTCATCTGCTAGTGCCACTGTTTTAGTTATGATGAGGATGGGGATGAAATCTACAATGAGAGGGTGCCTTCCTTGAGGACGCAGACAGCAACAGAAACAAATGCACTCATGGAACAACAAATGAAAAAGTTTCCTGTAGAAATGCCATGAAAAATACTACATTTCAAACTCGGGTTGATGCAGAAGCTGAATGGAGGTGCCGATCATACCACAGCACTTTGCATCACTACCAAACCCCATGGCAGAGCACCTAATATCTGAGTTCAAAATAAATTATACAATGGGGACAGCAAATCTGGTTTTCTAATTGGTTATTACCTGTGCATGAAATCTGTTCCATACACAGGTAATAACAAGTACTGTAAAGCAGGACCACATTACAGAAATCAGTGTGCATTTAGAACATTGTGTTTTTTAAATATAGCCATTTTCACCCCTCGCTAATGCTGATCTTCCTTCTTCACGGACTTAATGATCAGGAACTCTGGACAGCTAGCTACTTATTTAGTTCCCCTTCAGTAGAAAAACAAATTAGAGCAAGAGAAAAAAAAAACTACGAAAAAGAAACTAACTCGCCTTGTCCAATGTTTCAATGCCGCTGCCAGTCTCATATTCCCACAGCATACCGCACCCGCTCTCTCTGATCATTCCCACTACTCTACTCTCTGCTACTTCTGGCAAAGCACTAGCCATGAGAGCAACAGTTATAACAGCAGTCCAATGCTGAATTCAACATTCAGTGACTCTGGCTTGAGCGGCTTCCCTCAAAACAAATAAAAACTAAACAAACGAAGCGCTCAGTCTCCTTTCTTATCACTGTAAAAAAATACAAACAGTTCTCCCTCAATCTGCTTCCTTTCCAGTCTATCACAGTAAAAAAAAAAAGTTCTCCCTCGCACACCTTTTCTGGCTCTCACAGTACAAAAAAACACCACACAAATACAGGGAGGGGATCGTGATCCTGAATCAGTCTGTCAGTAAGCTTTCCTACTGATGGCAGTGCAGAAGAAACTTCAACGGCACATGCATGATGATGTCATTGTGTGGTGGGAGGAAGGACTATTATATCATAAATTTACGTAAGCAGCTATGTTTTTTCTACATATAAACACTATTTTTTTTGACTCTTTAAAAAAAATTTAGTCCATTTTATAAGTGCATCAAGACACTCCAGGGTGTGCAAGTAACATATTTTACCACATGACCAGCAGCTAAAGTCGCTCGGCCTGCAGCCTCATGCCTCATGCCTTATTATGCACCTGGCCATGCAGTAAAATATGTTCCATGCACACCCTGTCATGTCTTATTGCTTATGTAGCATTTTGCAGCATTTCTGCAGATGAGCTTTGTCATTTATTGCTAAGTTCCTCACTTTCTGTTGCTGTCTGTTCTGAGCTCTAGCTCTTTTTAATCAGCACTGGCAGTTTTGCCAGCATGGCTCCAGTCATACTCTCCACTTATGTCCTCAACTAGCAATGTGCACATACAGCTTAAGAAATGCTTTTTCATGGTGACCCCAATTGGTTAAAGGCATATGTAACATTAAAAGCTCTGGTGTGCTGACTCTGTGGTGTTAAGTAGTTTGGAACAACTTTGGCATGCTGATGACCCAGGTTCAGTCCTGAGACGGGACTTCAGGAGCAGAGGTCTGTGAGGAGGATGAAAAAGCATCTGCGAGGATGCTCTACTCCTTGGGGGGGAGGCATACACTGCTCAGAAGGTGGCAACTGGCAGTTGTGTGGGGCCATTACTGGCATGGGTGACCACACGGTGGTGGGTCACACGCCCAGGGTGCTGACATGGTGCACACTCCAGATGGGGAGGTAGGAAGCTGGTGACAATTATGGCCAAGGATGCCTTTGGTGATGGCTTCCCTGTGAACTCCACCATACCACCTAATTCTCTTCAGCAGCCCATCTGCTACCCAGGTTCTGGTACTGCTATTAGTTTTGGTGACAAAGTACTCCTTTCCTCTTCTTTCACCCCACCAAAGTAGGTGGCTGGGTCAGTGGGATCCCAGGCGAGGGATACAACTACTGTACCGAGCCACCAGAGGGTACAAACTGGGATCTGGCAGCAGGCAGAACAGTGGCGCCCTGTTGGACCTGAAAGAGAGAGACTCCTGGGGGCACATGGAGTGGCAAAAACAAACCCCTTGGTGTTATAACTGTTATCCTTGCTATTGATTTCGACTTTCCTTTTGTGGCCCCAACTTTTACATACTGTACTTTAATAAGTTTCAGTATTCAGGTCAGAGTTCATACTGAATTTGGTGTGGTCTTAGCTTAATTACAGAACTCTTCTTCATTATCTGATACAAAATGTTTCTTCAGTTTTGCATTTGCCATCACACCGTGAGTCATGCCACGCTCTTTACCCTTGTGATCCTCAATCCTGGTTGCTCTTTGTGCTCCCTCTCTGAGACAGCAGTGAGAGGTTTGGCCAAAGAACAATTTCACTGCTGGAACTGGAAGTCATTGTATTCTGTTCGTCTCCTCCCTGCCATAAGAACAGTATGATACATGTTTATGTTTTCTGTACTGATAGTAAAAAGTACAGCAATGTAGTTTTATTTGTTTTACAATTTTTCTGGCCAGGAAAGACGCACTGTGCTGAGGCTTGATTCCAGGTGTGTCTTGAGAGCATAGACAAGCTACGTGACTTGCTCATGATCACACAGTATGTAAGTCGTGACTGTGGGATTCAAATCCAGTTCTCTAGGTTTGCAGCTCGGTGCTCTTAACCACTGTGCTATACTGCCTCCTAACCTTCTTAGCAAACAGTTTTTGAATAGCATGGCCATGATGGTTCTACTATGTTTCTCCTAAACCAAGTCTATATTTGTAATTTATTATGTCACACAAAGCTACAGTACCTGTGCCTTGATATTATGCTAATAAAATGAGTTTCCTGCTGCTTGACTGGCACAGCTCAATATTCCACATGCAGATGTGCAAGCCAGACCTTATCTGTATTTATGTACTGTATGTGCAGTTTTAAGTGAGTGCACATTGCATGTACTGAAATTATTAATGAGGTGGGGTGTGTGCCCTCTTACAAAGTGTAGTGTACAGGAATTTAACATTTTAGAGGTTTTATATCTCATTCTTCAGCAGTAGTTTGGTGCAGATATGTTAATTCCTGAAAAAAGTATAATTACGGTACATGTGAAAGAATCTATTGCCGAAATGGTACTGGGTCAACACCGCACAAGAAAGACAGCGCAGTACTAACCACACTGTGTACAGCGCACTTAGAATTACAGCAACAGGGGTAGAACAGCAGTAGGAAATTACTGCTATCCCTGTCATTGTACACTGAAAATGCAGAAGTATTAGATCGGCGTGTGCTGGGGTGCTGGTCGAGCCGCTCCCATGGTGGAATATCTAAAGCACCAGCACACATCGGAAATGGAGACCTGGGACCATGGTTCAGTTCCTACCAGGTCTCCCTGAGCTGCAACTTTTTGCAGCTTTTAATTTTTAAAAAAAAGAAACTTTCTCCCCTCCCGCGTTTCTCCCCATCCCCAAAGTCCACCCCCCCGGAGTTCATTACAATAATTTTGGGGGGGTGGTGAAGCTCCCCATGTCAGGGGGTGCGGGGGTGAAACCCCCCAACAAAACCACAAAAAGGCCCATTGTTTTAAAGGGCATGCACTCTTCTGCGTTGTTTATGTCGGGTTAGTGTTTTACCCGCACTTCCTTTTGCTTGCAGCATTGGTTGCCACGTGGTGTTTGCTTTCAGCAGAATGACCCCATGCCTGCTGAAATCAGGCTTTTAGTGCTATTGCTGGTTCTATGTAGTGAGCTGATAACAACTCTGTGTGCTGACTTTTTTTATTAAAGGTTTTTTCTGTATGTGAATTTAGTGCTTATGAAAGGTGCTGAATTGACAGCACTGGAAACTGAAGTCTCCTGTTTATTCACATGACAGATACAGCACAGGCAATCCCAGTGTAAGCTTCCCTACACTGTCCCACCAATGTCCCTCAACCCTATCATAAAGGTACCATCTCATATGTGAGAGATCTGTTCAGAATCTTCAGTCCTTGGCCTCTCATGTGCAACTGTCAATAAAGGTGCCAATTAGTGCCAGTGGTGTTTGTGCTTTTTGTGATGTGGACACCCGCCCACTGGAAACTGAACTGAGACTGCCAAAGCTCATTTCACATAGGCCACTAACAGCCCTCAAGTGATAATGACTTTTGGCCACTACTGACCTGGGCAGGATTTGAACCGGGGACCTAGAGATGAAAGGCTCCTTTAACCTGATACTGAGCCAACAGTGCTTAACTTTTGATTTGTACTCAGTATGCACTGTATTACTAAAACAAACAAACAAAACAAAAAAAGGAGTAACTAGTTTTCAATGTTTATTTATGCCTGATAAGTTTTGAGTTACTGCCATATGTTTGTATGCTGGTATTTTCTTTCATTTTGTGAAGTTTTCTGTAATTTCAGTGGGTTATCATTCTGGTTCCTGTTATAAAGAAAACCCAAGCTTGATTTATGCTTGACAGGTATTGTGAGTTACTGTACTGTGATCCTGTGGACAGGCAATGTTTCTGAACTGCTGCAGTCATTCTCAGAGAGTTAATATTTTGTGACAGTAACCTTTGAAAGCAGAACTTGATGGAAATTATAGGACTGCATAAAACAAAATACATAAGCCTCAGTTCAGCAGTAGAAGATGTTGGCCTCTGGGAGCATGAGAAATGAAAAATTCTCATTTTGTAGACCAAGACACAGGGTGGTTTCAGGCTCCCACTCTCAAAGCTGAATGAATTAAGCCGGTGCTGAGCATTTGTAGAGGTCAGTTTCCAGGTGGTACCCTGGGCCAGCACTGCCTCTAAGGTAGCACCTTGTCTTTCACACATTTTTGTTCCCCACAACTAAGTCACATTTCCTTTAGATTTACTATTCTAACATCACGCAGCCATGGAGCAGCACTCAAGGGAAATTTGCCTTGAGGCAGAACAGGAGGGGTGATTAAAGCCCTGCCCTGTCTGGGGTGCAGAGCAGCATTGAAAATAGTGCTGGCTGAGGGCCGCAGTTGAAGGCAAAAAAGATTCACTGTGCAGTACCCTTCCTGTCTCTCAAGTTTGGTTTGGGATTTAGAAGCAAAGAACATGTTAGAAACTAGTGCTTTCATGTTTGCAGACTTTGCTGTTCACTGAGCAACTTTACCCCTGCAAAATGTATTCTAGAATGTAAAACAGCACTCCCTCCATGACAGATATAATGTAGTGGTGCTGAGGGGCCAAAATAAGAGGGACATGCCTTGTAATGCAGACAGCTCAAGTCACCCTCAACATCTGGGGTCTCCTGTTTTCTGCCGCTCTCCGCACCCCCTCATGGCAACCTGGGGTGTAAAGTAACCAACAGAATTTTCAAAAACAACCAAAATTACAGCAAAAAATTGTTTTCATGTACTTGCCCTGAAATTGTTTTCAGTCTCCCTGAACTCATTCCTTTATCTTTTTCCTTGAAAGTGTCATCCCAGTGTTAATCTGTCTAACAATGTAGGACAATTGAGAGTGTGTGGTAGTAGGGATAGTGGAGAGAACTGGCCATTGCACTGAAGGAGTTTTTATATTTTATAGTGACAGAGAATTTTTTCCCTTGGGGTTGGGCAGGTCATTTTTAAGGCTGCCTGACATAGTCAGAACATCCTGAGGACAAGTACATTAGTGTATCTGTGTATAAACATGTGGCTGTTTGTGTGTGATAAAGTGTCTACAGCATGTGTGTTGGTGAGTCTGCCTCTTGATATGTATGATATACTGTGTCTGTGAATCTTGATGCATGAGCATTAGTATGACTATGTGTGCATTAATGTGTGTGTGCATGTTGGAGTGTGTGAATTTATGCGTCACACTACATCAAGCTGCTGAAAGCACCCCCACCTCCCACTGCTGTAACAAAAGATTTTCTACCCTCCAGAGACCCGGTGCGCTAGATAGAATCTGCTGCATTACTCACAGCATACCCCTACTCTGTGCTTACCCTCTCCTTATTAACATCACAGGTGGGCTATGTATATCATCAAGCTGATTACTGTATTGGTTTTAATTCCTCCCAGTCACCCAGTTCCACCATGCTGAGGACACACTCATAAATGTAGTTGGTAAATCTGACCTAACCACAGGAGGTGCCCCCTCATTCACTTTTTGATCCATACCTAGCGAAGGTTGGGTTGGTACATGTGGCATTTGCAAGAGCCCCCACCACCACCATCAGCAGTAATCACCTTAAAGGAGTATTACAGTCAAAATCTGCAAAAACATATGTTGTGTAGTGTTTCTGATTTGTGTGTAGTCCTGGTGTATCCTTCCCTTTGTTTGCTATTAAGAGTTTTTTCTAAATTAGCTTTCTAGTTATATAGTAATTTGATGGCCCCTGGGGATCTTCATCTTAGCAAGGTTTATTGCTCTTCTTTTTCCACAGTGCCTCCTGTTCCATGTGATAGTGATGTGTCCAGAACCACTGATTCAGGAAGTACCAGACATAGGAGCCTGATGTTCTGGCTGCCACTAAATAACTCTAATTAAATATTTTTGTTTTCTATGTGTGTCAGGACTAGCCAGCAGGAGTAAATGTTTTCCTTTTAAAAGTTTTCATTTCTTAAGACTACACACAACCATAAAAAGTACACAGATCACCCCAGAGCATCAGTGCTATAATTAGTAAAGATGGTGTCCCATGAATATAGCCAGTCAATTACAGCAACTCAATCTGGGTGAGGTAAAAATAGTGAATGCAAAGTCGGCTGTATGGTCTTTGTAGCACATTGCAAGTACAGCACTTCCACTTTGTAGGGAGTTCTTATTTAGCAGAGTATGAAAGGATTTGCTGGGGGGGGGTGGACCAGTTCCAAGCCGGCTTGCTGGCATAGTGGGTACATTCACTGCCCCTGCATGTCATAGACCCAGGTTCGGGACTGGCTGGGGATTTTTTGTGTGTTTTATTGGGGGGGGTTGTTTAGCTTTTATTCCCATTCCCGCACCGTCTCACCTTTGTTCCCCCCACCACCCACAGGTTGCCCCTCCTCCCTGACCTGCCCTCCGGAGTTTTCTACGGTCCCCCTTATCATCCCCCCAGTAGGGAGGCATGGGGGCATAGTCCCATGTATAAATACTAGCCTCGCAACTCCCCTGGAGAGTAGGTAAGCTCCAGTCATTGTTTGCAGGGGTCGCTGTAGTGCACATTGCCATTTTGACTTTTCAGCAAAGTGCACTTGCTATTTTGGTTGGCGCTGTTTTTAAATCACCAATATCACATAAAACCAGTAAAGACTCTAGATGTTTACCTACAGAATAACCTCTCAGTTAGCCCTCAAGTATCTACTAAACTGTAAATGTAGCCCATAGTGCTCACTGGATAAGGAAATGTACTGAAAATCACAGCTCTACCATTGTAAAATTTACTCTAAACCAGTGCTTGCCGAATCCATGGTCTTGGACATCACTGTCACTTAAGAGAGGAGACATTGTATGAACATGAAGAGTAACAAACCATGCTAAGATAGAGATCCCCAGGGGACAAAAAAACACCATAAAACTAGCAGGCTAATTTAGAAAAATTTGCATTCCCTCTGCTGCTCGTTCTTCCTAGTGTTGCCATAGCAACAGTATACTAGGGCCGCAGCTGTCTTCCTTTGCTAAGCCACACCCCTTCCCCCAATTGGTGGTGGCAGCCCAATTTGGTGGGTTACGGGGATTTAAATTCTGCAGCTTACGAGTTGCAGCAGCATCTGAAGAAGCGGCTTGTGCGGTGAAGTACAGGTAAGTGTAGGAGTCTGAGGGAGCTATGGGAGTGTGGGACGTGACATTTTGTTTGAGATTAAGTTTGACTGTTTATTGCTTTGTCTGAATCATGTTGGGCACATCAGTATTATGGTTTAATGGTGTGTTACTGATTTCCTTATTAGTTGTTAATAACATATCCGTAGGATGTGTTGTAAATGAGGAGGGATAGAAAAATATTGAGTCTGATTACAGTATGTCTAATTTATTGATACAAAAGTATAGGGCAACAGATATACAGTATATGGATATAGCTTATGCCAGAGAACAGACAGAACACCAGGAGGAAGGAGCTACTGCTATAACTAAAACTTCTCTACTGGGACTAAGAACTAGAAATCTTGTACTGGGACCTTCAATTTAGGGTAAAAAAAAGAGTTAATGTGTTTGTCAGAGGTAGTTGAAGTAAATTGTTATCTGTTATCTGTGTTATCTGTGTACTTATGTAGGTGCCTGTCACAGGTGTCAGAAGGGAATTGTTATCTGTGAAAGTAACTAAGTGTAGAAAGATTTGCAAAGCAGGGGGAGTGGCTTAGCTAGAAGGAGCCAGGTTAAAACCAGATTTAAGCACTGCCCTAGACAGCTTCTGCCAGAGAACAGAGAGAACACCAGGAGGAAGGAGCTACTGGTATAACTAAAACTTCTCTACTGGGACTAAGAACTAGAAATCTTGTACTGGGACCTTCAATTTAGGGTAAAAAAAAGAGTTAGTGTGTTTGTCAGAGGTAGTTGAAGTAAATTGTTATCTGTTATCTGTGTTGTCTGTGTACTTATGTAGGTGCTTGTCACAGGTGTCAGAAGGGAATTGTTATCTGTGAAAGTAACTAAGTGTAGAAAGATTTGCAAAGTAGGAGGAGTGGCTTAGGTAGAAGGAGCCAGGTAAAAACCAGATTTAAGCACTGCCCTAGATAGCTTCTGCCAAAGAACAGACAGAACACCAGGAGGAAGGAGCTACTGGTATAACTAAAACTTCTCTACTGGGATGATATTGCCCTCCTTCCCTTCCCTCCACCCCACACCGTAAACCAGTTCTACTTTTATAGGCACAGGATTTAACTGACAACAGGAACTTCCTGTTTGGGAACAGGAAGTGAGTGATCACAGAGCCACCAAAGACTCACCATCCTAGAAGGGTAAGAGTAGCTCTCCATCATCCCAGCTGCTGGAGGTCTGACTCTGAGCAAGTAAGGAGACTACTGAGAAATATAGGAACTTCTTGTCTTAGAACAGGAAGATCAGGAGCTAAAAGGGCACAGAGGCAGTAAGTAAGTAGGGGAAGAAAAAAGAAAAAAAAGAAAAGAAACAAACAGAGGAAAGAGTAAGTATTCCAAATAACAGTTAGATGGCCAGAAAAAAGACATGATGGGAGTGGTGCAGTGCAGTGGCTGTGGAGCAGCAGTCTTCTGGAAGACGTTCAGGAGGATGCAGTGTTGTCCCATCTGCAGGCACCTCTCCGGGCTGAGGGAGGAGGTTGCTCATCTCCAGGCTGAGTTGGCCAGTATTTGTGGGACCTCCTTTCCCACCCAGGGACCACCAGAGTCACTGCCATTGCCTCAGAGGTTGCCAAGAAAGAAGAGTGGTTGGACCACAGTGGGCTCAGGGAGGGTGAGGGTGGTAGAACAGAGGTGCATACCTCCAGTTGTACTCTCCACAATTTCTATGCCATTCTGGAAAAGTGTGGTTCCTCTATGGAGGCACCCACAGTGGAGACCAAGGAGGATGCTGGGAACCTCCACAAAGGAGACCCACAGGAGAGTGGCATGGGACCCCACAGGGGAAGGAAATAACTCCTGGTGGGGGACTCCATTGTAAGGAAGGTAGAACTGGGGGAGGAAGGGGAGAGGGAGGTAAGGTGTCTGCCTAGCGCCATGGCTTGAAGGGACAGGGAGTGAATCCTCAGGATCACAGGAGCAGATGCACAGGGGAGGGAGCTGGATGTCATTGTTCACCTAGGGACAAATGATCTGGCTAAGAAAGGGATCACAGCAGTGCAAGAAGTATTTGTGGAGATGGGAAGGGATCTTAGACAAATAGCACACACGGTAACCTTCTCGGAGGTGTTGCCTGTCTATGGCACAGATGAGGCTAAGGTGCTCCACACCATGGGATTCAATCAGTGGTTGAAAAACTGGTGCAGAGCTCAGAGATTTGGCTTCATTGGGGACTGGGGGTCCACCTGGATGGATGCAGGCCTATACTGGCATGATGGTCTGCATCTGTCCAGGAGGGGAACCAGGATCCTAGGTGATAGGTTTAAATACTTCATTGGCAAGCATTTAAACTAGCCAAGGGGGGAGGCACTGGAAAGGAGCAGGGAAATCCTAGCCCCCCAAAAAAATCAGGGTACTAAGTGAGGTAGACACCAACATAGAGATATCAATAGGGAGAAGCACGGGGTAAATGGAGAAAATGACAAACGCAATAAGAACAGGGATGGGGTAAAAAAGGGGTAAGGCCATCAAGAAATGGAGGGTAATGAGTACCAACACCCATAGTCTAGGCAACAAGCGCCCTGAACTGGTGGCCTTGATGGAAGAGGGATGCCTGGTTATGGTAGCAGTCACAGAAATGTGGTACACAGAGAACCATGACTGGGATGTTAACATACCAGGATACACAACCTACAGGAGAGATAGGGAGGGCAGAAGGGGGGGAGTAGCTCTCTATGTAAGGGAAGGGATAAAAGCAACTGAACGAAAGATAAACAGGGAGGAGAGGAGGCACTGTGGGTCACCTTAGAGACTGGAAATGGCACCACAATCCACACAGGGGTTGTATACAGACCCCCATGTCAGGGGGAGGGAGTGGACAAGGGTATGATAGAAGGCATACTTAGGATGGCAGAGAAAGGGGAGATACTGTTGATGGGGGACCTTAATATGCCAGATGTTAACTGGAGCACCTTTCCTGCAGCCACATCCAAAAGCAGGGCCATTCTTGATGCCCTTCAGGTGGCATGCGTCAGACAGCTAGTTTTGGAACCTACTCATGAGAGAGCAATCTTAGACCTTGTATACTCAAATGGGGACAGTGAGAGGATCTCAGATCTAGAAGTGGGTAGCCATTTGGGAACAAGTGACCACCAAACAATGTGGTTCATGATAAACTCAGCTACAGAGTCAAGCCATACAAAGTGAGGGTTCTGGACTTCTGGAGGGCTGACTTTGGCAAGATGGGAGAGTGCCTTAGAAAAGCACTAGCAAACAGGCTAGAAGGAGGGTTGGAGCAACAATGGGGAAATATCAAAACTGCCATCACAGAGGCAACAAGCCTTTGTGTGAAGCAAATAAACAAATCAAAACAAGAAAAAGCCACTATGGTTCTCAAAAGAAGTGGCGGTGAAGGTTAGGGAGAACAAGATAGCATTTAGGAAGTATAAGGAAACACAGAAGGAGCAGGACAGAGAACTGTACCAGTTAAGGCAGAAGGAAGCAGGGAGGGTAGTCAGAATAGCAAAGGCACAAACTGAGGAAAAGATAGCCAACTCGGTTAAGAAGGGTGATAAAACCTTTTATAGGTATATCAGGGAGCATAGAAAGACAAAGGGAGGGATAGTGAGTCTGAATAGAATGGATGGTAGGTGGGCAGAGAGTGACAGTGAAAAAGCAGGGATACTGAATGAATACTTCTGTTCAGTATTCACAAAAGAGAAAGTGGAGGAGGTGCCTAATCCAATTAACAGAAGCACTCTGGAGAGGGGGGACGATCCCAGTCCTTTCACAGAAGAAAGGGTTCTGAAAGAACTGCTAAAACTGAAGGTGAACAAAGCAATGGGGCCAGATGCAATTCACCCCAGAATTCTAAAAGAATTAAGCAAAGAACTAGTGACACCACTGACTACCCTTTATAACAGATCATGGGAGGATGATGTGGTACCTGAGGACTGGAAGAAGGCTGATGTGATTCCCCTTCACAAAAGTGGGAGCAAAACAGAGGCAGGAAACTACAGACCTGTCAGTTTGACCTCTGTGGTAGGGAAAGTGATGGAATCACTTCTGAAGCAAAGAATTGTTGAGTACCTAGAGGCCAGCGGGGCACAGGACCCAAGGCAGCATGGGTTCACTGCAGGAAGGTCATGTCAGACAGATCTAATTGATTTCTTTGGGGTGACCAATGTAGTAGACCAGGGAGGGGCTGTGAACATGGCCTACCTAGACTTTTAGCAAAGCATTTGATATAGTCCACACAAAATATTGTAGTCAAACCAACCAGCCTTAGAGTGGGTCCCAGGGTGGTAGCCTGGGTAAAACATTGGCTGAACAACAGGACACAGAAGGTAATTGTAAATGGAGTCCACTCTGAAGAAGAGGTTACTAGTGGGTACCGCAGGGTTCAGTACTGGGTCCAGTCCTTTTAATGTCTTTATAAGTGACATTGCAGAGGGACTGGAAAGAAAAGTATGCCCTTTGCAGATGACAAATATCTGCAACAGGGTTGATACACAAGAGGTGTGGAAAGGATGAGAAGGGACTTGGCAAGGTTGGAGGAATGGTCAGAGTATGGCAGTTGGATTCAATGCAAAGAAGTGAAAGTAATGCACCTGGGAAACAAAAACCCAGGGGAATATTACACAATGGGGGTAGTAACAACAACAAAAATGGAAAGGGACCTGGGGGTAATCATATCAGATGACCTTAAGGTTGGCAAGCAATGTGAGAAGGCAGTAGGGAGGGCTGGGGCATACTGGGATGTATATGGAGAGGCATCACCAGCAGAAAACAGGAAGTTGTTATCCCCCTGTACAGACAGTTGGTGAGACCCCATCTGGAGTACTGTGTCCAGTTCTGGAGACCCCATCTCCGCAAGGACATAGACAGGATGGAGGCAGTTCAGAGGAGGGCAACTAAAATGGTGCAGGGTCTGCAAGAGAAGCCATATGAGGACAGGCTAAAGGAACTTAATATGTATACCCTTGAGGAAAGGAAGGAGGGGGGGCATGATAGAAACATTTAAGTACCTCAGTGGAATCAACAAAGTCCAAGAGGGTAGCATCTTTCAGAAAAAGAGATGTGCAAGAACAAGGGGACACAATTTGAAGATAGAGGGGGAGACGGTTCAGGGGCAATGTGAGGAAGTATTTTTTTACAGAGAGGGTGGTAGACGCATGGAACAGCCTTCCTGAGAAGGGTGTGGGGTCTAAAACTGTGGGAGAATTCAAGAATGCATGGGACAGACATAAGGCAATTTTTGTGGGGGGTAGGAAGAAATAGGCTGTTTGTTAAATAGGATCTGCAACTTATCCTCTAGGTAGGGAAATGGGCAGACTAAGTGGGCCAAGCGGTCCTTATCTGCCATCAAAGTCTATGTTTCTATGACTGCTGCTTTAGTGTAAAAATGTTGTGAGGGTATGTGGATTCCATCTTCTGCCATCAGCGGTGTACTATTCTCCGAGGGGGTTTTGTAAAATTGGCGGCAGAATTAACGGTTTGGTGTGCTTCGATTACTTTTATTACCATCTGGGGATGTTGAGATCCACCCCAGGGCCTCTGCTGATTTTGGTCCTACTGTTGGTAGAAAAGTATGGAATACCTTACATGAGCTGAAGATAGTGCATTTGAATGTTAAGAGTTTTCTGCCCAAATCAGCTGAGGTTGAAATCATATCTCAAAGTTATAATCCTGACGTAATAGTCTCAACTGAATCTTGGTTGAAGAAATCTGTAACAGACAATGCCTGTCAAATCCCTGGATATAAAGTGTTGTGTGCTGACCAAAATGGGCAAAAGAAGGGTGGTGGGGTTATAGTTTTTTTCAGAGAATGTTTACAGATATTTGTATTGGATAGTAGTGTTAACTCGGACTCACTGAATGACTGGCTCCTATTAAGGCTAATTCTGGGTGGCAAAAAATTCATGTATTTATAATCCCCCTACTTGTGGCTTGCATGGTTTTGAGGGAATTTTTAGATAGAGCCTCTGGATATCTTGCTGCATTTGATTTTGTTCTAGTCAGGAATGTAAATTTGAATTGGCTGCAATCTGAGAGTTTGGGCTTAGATTCCTTCTTGCATTCTTACAATAAGACTCACTGATTTCTGAACCAACCAGACTTAATCATCTTTCTGGGAAACATTCCACTTTAAATAGGATTGTTACAAACAGGGTTGATGTTATTTCCTCAGTGGGGGTGCTTGGCGAATCAACTAGTGACCGTCAGGCTATTTATTGCATTTTGAATTTTAAAAAGGTTAAGACCCTCTCCCGGTATATACAGTCACAAAGTTTTAAGAAGTTTGATTCTGAAATTTAGCACACCATTTTTCATTGATATATTGGTCAGTTCTTGATTTGATTTAGCCCGATTATGCTGCTGATTGTTTTGCAAGCAGTTATTACCAGTTCAGAAAATGTTTTTTCCTTTGTGTAAGTTAAGTGTCAGGGGCAATGTAAACAGGTGGTTTATAAACTGAAATTAAGGAATAGATTAATGCCAGAAACAGCCTGGCATAATTATAAGCTATCTCCTTCAGTTGCCTTTTTGGAAAGATATCGATTTTTTTTAAGGAATAAAGTCAGTTTCCTAGTGGGTATTGCAAAGAAAACCTTTTAAAAAAAACAATTGTGTGATAACTGAGCTAATCCCCAAAAGTTTTGGGATTTGGCAAACAATTTCATAGCTCCCAGGAAGAAAATCAATGGCTAATATTACAGCTCCTGATGGAATAATATCTGATCCAATTGATATTGCAGAAAGATTTAAAGACACGTTTTCAAATCTTTCAAGTTATGGGTGTAACCCTGTTAATGTCTCTATTACTCCTAGTACTAATGATGTTGGAGACAGACCTAGATTTTATTTTTGTAGGATGACAAAGTCTGTCTTCTTAAAATTAATTACTACTAGCCAGCCCAGTAGCACTGAGGGTTGAGGCGCTGGATGCCACACCTCGCGCCACGCTGGCAACCTGGGTTCGGGAACGGACTCAGGGCTGCCAGGGGTTGGAGGGGAGGAAGAGGATCGAGCATCCCAACAGATGCTTTCCTCCTGCTGGGGTGGGTTCCTGGGGTGCTTTGAGCACCCAACGCACCTATTCCTGTGGAAACATGGGCAACAGGGCACAGGCAGCTCTCTGGAGTCAGGGAGGGGAGGACATCGTGGGCATTTGATGATGCGCACCATCTATCTGGATGTCAGTCCTGCGTGCCGGTGCCATCAGGGGAAGGAGGGACCAAGGGAAGAAAAGTGGAAAAAAAAAACCTCTTGGTCCTACATGACAACTGATCCTAGCCCTGATCACTAACCCATGAGCAGATCCCATTGTGCAGGTGCTCTGAAGAGAGGAGTAAGGAAGGGGGGATAACGGAGTAAGCCTGCCACTCTAGGGGCAGACACCGTGGGAGGGATCATCAGGGATTGATCAGGTCTGAAGGAGTGGACTAAGAGGGTAGTAAGGCGGGATAAAAAGAAATTGAAAAAAATCAAATTAATTGCTACTATTCCAAATAAGTTCAGCGTTTGCAGTGAAGGCCTTGATGGTCGCTTCCTGAAGTTAATTGCCCCTCAAATTGCTGGTCCTCTACATTCAATTTTCAAACCGTGCCTCATTTCTGGTCAATTTCCATCAATTTGGAAACTTGCAAGGGTTGTACCTATTCCCCCCAAAAGAAATGGTGCTGACTGTCTTGATGATTTCAGGCCCATGTTGATTCGCAACCCTTTAATCTGCCATCAAATTCTGTTTTTCTATGTTTTTTCCTTTTGTTTTACTCAGCACCTTTAGATACTATTCCCCATGTTTTTGTAAACAGGTCCCCACTTGTTTTAGTGTGCATGTTTGTGTATCTGTGTGCATTTTTCTATTCATGCTGAAAAGTAGGAGTGAAACATTATGGCATTCCTAATTTACTGCATATGTTCTCTGCCCCTGTTCTCTTCCTACACTATATACACTGCATGTCTCTCTCCCCCCCTTTTTGTTTTCTGTCTAGCTCAGCTACAAAACCAACTCTGTACGTGTAGTACCTACCCTATAGCACAGTTAAGAATGCTCTAACCAGTGGCATCATCAGGTAGAACCAGTATGTGGGTCCTATGCTGATATCTTCACTGGCATGAGCTACTACTCCACTGCAAACTGAGTACCTTGAGGAGGTGCTCCATTTTCTTCAATGTAGCAGCCATTAACAGCAGCGATATCAGGATTACAAGCCACAGACTGGCTCTAACCAATGATGTTATCCATTGGATCATTTAAGGGCAAAGGAGACAGAAGACAAAAATGGAAGACAACAGGGGTAAATAAATATGAGGAATGGTACAGTGTTTTTTATCTCCTTTCATGTGTCATTCAGAGTGCCTGTCACTTTGCATGTACTGTATATTAGTGTGTGTATGTGTGTGTGTACATGTTCCTGTTTGTGTACATGTGCCTATGTGTGTTTATACTAGTGTGCAACTGTGGGTGTCACTGTCTGAGTCTTAATATACGTGTGTACATGTCCCTGTATATTTTAGTGTCTATGTGTGAGTACCAATGTATGTTCATTAGACTGTGTTTGCATCAGTTGGTGCATTACTGTGGTTGTTTGAATGTCAGTGTCTGTGTGTGTATCAGTGTGTTTACACTGCTGTGTTTGTGTGTGCATGCAGTGTGCACATTACTGCATGTAATAGCACATGGGCCTGTGCTGCTGTGTACAGATCCTAATCCAAGCATACTCACAAATTTGCTCACGCATCTACGATTACAGTGCAGGACCAGATATTGATGAGTATTTTCAGCCTGTTTCTTTTTTATCTGTGAAACCAATAGAATAAAACCTTGCACATGGAGCAAATGATTAAGCAGCTGTTGTCTCTAATCAATACTCGTTATATAAGAGCACTAGCTCACTGGGAAATATGATTTATATGTTGAGGTATGATTCAGTACTGATGTCATTGTAATGCTGGTGTTGAAAGTGTTGTGAGTTGTTTGTATTTCTTTTGTTAAACAAGTCTGGCTGATAGTTTCATCACACCATGCCAATTCCCCCATTTGCAAAAACTAGAAACAAATACCATTAATTCTTACAAAGTGTATATGCTGTTCAAAATGAATATTGTTTTGCCTTTAATCACTAGTGGTACAGTACATTGGTTAATAAACTGTATGTAAACAATTATAAATAACCATCATGTTTTAAAGTCGAGGTTCATCTGAATCTTTTATCAAGCCAAAGAAAGCTCTCAATGTCATTAACAGTGAAATATTACACAATGGCAAGAACAATTAGTGAATCTGATTGGCTCTCTCCCTTTGGCAACAGTGAAGTTATCTCAGCACAGCCTCACTGGATCAAAAGCTGACAGCCATATGACTTCATCACATTTGCACAAATACATTTCTACTCACCACAGACAGCCTCTGTCATGAGCTTCCCCACAGCAAACTTCAGACTCTTCACAGAGCAGCTCATTGAAAAAATGTCCAACCCTCATGAAGAAACATCTTCAACTTCTTCAAACCCAGTAAGTGTGAAATCTAAAGAAAATAAAAGGCACTTAAACCTCATAGACCAGCAGTTAGACACATTAGAAATTGACTGGAATGAAGCCAGCACCAGGAAATTAACTAACTGGGCTATACGAGTTCTGTCAGACTGGCTGACAGGAAAAAAATCAGCAGATAGATTTTGAAACAGTGTCAGCTACTGAATTAAATAAAACACTACAAGAATTTTATGGCACAGTCAGGAACAGTGACGGAAATCTGTACAGTATATCAAATTTCGTCAGTCTAAGAGCAGGGCTGAACAGATATTTGAATGAGCCGCCACTGAGTCGCTGTTTCATAGGACATAGACTTTCAAAGTGCAAACAATGTCTTTCTTGGTCACCTAAAAAAATCTAAGAAGACAAGGGCAGGACAAGACAAAACATCACCCATCCATAACAGCAGCCCACCTCATAACTCTTCAGCAAAGTGGAGACCTGAGTCCCAACACAGCCCCCGGACTTGTCAGATGAGTGTGGCTGGAATTACAGCTTCATTTTGCCCGTAGAGACTGTGAAGGGCAGCGGTCCCTAATGCCTGACTTATTTACCATAATCACAGATGAGCAAGGCCTAAAATATGTGACCATGTCCTACAACGAAAAGATTAAAAATCACCCCAGTCACACTGAGTGAGAAAGGTGCCAGTTATGAGGAGTGATGTTCAAAATACCAGGTCATCCACTCTGCCTCATCCACTGTTTTCAAAAGTATGTCTCCAAACTGCTCCAGGAGCTCCAGCACTGTTCATGCACCCTCAAAAGAAACCTCAGGAACAACTCGACAAAGAACCAGTTTAGTACACAGCTGAACCTATGGGGGTGAATTTTCTAGCAAGGATGCTGCCCAAGATCTGCAAACTAGCCAACTTGCCTCAAACGTACACAAATCACAGCCTCTGAGCTACAGCTGTACAAATTCTGTTGAATGCCAGTTTGCAGTTCCGCCAAACAATGACAGTAACTGGGCATCACAGCGAATCCTCTCTAAAAAGTTACTGGGGAGCCAAACTCACAGAAAGAAAACAGTGGAGATCCATCCTATCCTCCTTGAATGAAATGCAACACAACACGGAAACAAGCAGGAAGCTCTGACGAACCGGAACCACTGAAGATGCCATGGAAAACCACGAGAATGAACCTCTCGCCTCCAGTTCGGAACATAATCAACCAGCACTAACTTCAAGCCACCACAGCAACAGAACAAGCTACACCATGGAACAGTCTGATAAATCCATGATTATTCAAGGCAACTCGATGTGTGTGTTTAATTTTTACAGCAAATGAAATCCCCCAGAAGTGAAGACACAGTTGCCTTGACAACAGTTGAAACGGTTTAAGCCTTTTTTGTTTAAAAGCATTGAAAATTGACTTTATAAATTTCAAAAACGTTTTAATTGAACAGTTTTAAAAGTCTCATTAAAAGTTGCCTTAATTGTTATGTATTACTAAAAAATCCCACAAACAAATGCATTCCAACTCACTTTTAACTATTTTAAACTATTTTTATAGGGGCTATTTTATGTATTTAAGACATAAATTAACTTGTTCTGACCATTTTAAACCAGTAAAAACATTATCTTCAACACAACTTGACTCCATCTCATCATTTCACAGAAAGGGCCACTGTATAATAGCAATAATGCACTCCAGGGTGTCGGTTGTGCTGGGATAACCCCACTTCTGGGGTGTTGGAAGCACTCAGCATGCGGCCTCGTGCCCAACCACTCCAGGCGTGAGGTTATCCCAGCACAACCCACACCCTGTCATGCATTATTGCTTAATTATTACATCCTGGTTTGAACATTCATTTTTAAAACTAAATGCATGAAACCTTGTACTGCTCCCATTTGTGCTTAAGTTATTAAATGGATTTTTGCCAAACAAGGTGAATGACATACATGTTCCATGTGTTCATCATTCAAAAGCTGTGACAGTAGTGATTTAAAACAAGCATTTGTCAATGCCGAATGTTTGCTTACTGGCATTAGCAGTGGAAGTGCAGGAGTTAGACAGAGATGCAGTATAGGAATGGCAGTGATGTATTGAACTGATGCCAACTCCACCCCCGCCCTGCAGAGATGGACAGGCATTGGGGTGTGCCTTTGGGTCATCACCCATAGCGGTCACAACATTTCACCTCACCCTACCCTGGAGTACTGACAAGTGTCAAGGTGTGCCTTGGGGTGTTCGGGCTTTATACTCACCTCATTCCTTAAGGAAATATGCTGAAATGGGTGCAGTATAGGAGAATGGTGTAAATTCTGGGGTCAAAGAGTCCATGGTGCACCTCAATGCCTGTCACTGGCTGCAGGGTGGGGGTGTGGGTGGAATGGGGTGAGCATTACTGTTGACAATCCCAATTCACACCCCTGATGCCTGTCATTCCCTACAGGATAGGGCGGACACCTGTCATAACCTACAGGGTTGGACGTTATGGTCAGAAATCCTAAGGCCTTGGGTGTTTCTTAGTATTTTTACTCTAAGTTTTCAACATGGGCTTTTTGTGACCCCACCGCATGAACAGTGACACTATCAGTTTGTTAGCTGAAAGGTGATTTTGCACAGTGACTGCGCCATTTGGCGCCACAGGTGCAAAAGCACATTTTGAACATGATGTAAAAAATGACAGCTGTACTGTTCATGAGGAGGTGTAAGAAATGGTAATCTGTCCTGAACACTGATTTCCTACAGCAATTACACTATTCTGCGCCGGAAGTGTGAAAACACATTTCGTCCAGGATGTGAAAAATGACAGCTGTACTGTTCATAAGGATGTGTGGAAAAATGCCAATGTTGAAAATCTGGAGTGAAAATGTTACAAATTTGTGAAGTCAAGAGGGTGCGTAAAAACTGCGCAACGCACGCTCGTAATACAGCCATTTTATGGACTTTTGTGACCAAATTTTCAACATAGGCATTTTAGGACATCTGCTCATGAACAGTGTCACTGTGATTTTCTTAATCTGTCCCAAACACTGATTTCCAACAGTGGCCGTGCTATTCTGTGCTGGACGTGCGAAAACACATTTCAGCCAGGATGTGAAAAATGACAGCTGTACTGTTCTTAAGGAGGTGTGAAAAAATGGCAATGTTGAAAATCTGGAGTGAAAATATTACAAATTCACAAATTTGCGAGTGTGTGTGGAAACTGAGCAACACACGCTCGTAACACATTCATTTTTGGGAATTTTTTCACCAAATTTGCAATATAGGATTTTTGAGAGCCCATCTCGTGAACAGTGACACTATCGTTTCATTAATCGGTCCCCAAAGGTGATTCCATGCAGTGACTACGAAATCACCTTTCGGGACTGAATAACCAAATGACAGTCACAGAATTCATGAGGTGGGTTCCCAAGAACCCCATGTTGAAACTTTGGTGCAAAAAAAAAAAATGAGATATGCACCAAAGTTGAAAAAACCCTATTTCTGGCATTATACAGCTTACCGGCATTTTTTCAGTTCATGGTCGGCTTTGAAGAGTGCAGACGTGTTCCCGCTCCACCTAAGATCATCGCGCCAGCCTCCGGAGGTAAGTATGGGGTGAGGGGTGTGTAGGGAGGTGGGGTATGCAGTAGGTGGGCACGGGTTGGGGAGGGGGGCAAGAGTCAATGAGGGACCGTTTTTCTTTTGTTACAGGTTTTTATTTTACAAAGATGATGTGAGACTTTTGCCATACTGGGGTGGGCTCCCAGCATGGCACCTGGATGTTTGGGGGGCAGTGGAGCCAACGGGGGATTGGGCAGCCCCACTGGCCATACAGTGTGGGGGGGACACATGAGAATGCTGGACTTTTGCCATGCTGGGGTGGACTCCCAGCATGGCACCTGGAAGTTTGTTTATTTTGAGGGGGGCACTGGAGCTGATGGGGATTGGGCATCCCTGTCAGACATACAGTGTGTTTGGGGGGGAGTGTGCACGAGCCAAGAGGGATTGGGTACCCACACGGCACACAGCAAATGGGGGGAGCACATACAACTACCACTACAGTCAGCAGTGGTGATGTGTTGGCAATTTGCATACTGCTAATGGCACAGCAGTATGCAAATTGCCTACACGTTACCACCGTTGATTGTAGCTGTTGTTTGCTTTCAACTGTATGCCACTGCAGCTGAACTGCTGTCATAGACAGCTGGGGCATTTATTGGTGTGGTGCAGCCGTGGCTGCAGAAATGCTCAGGGTACTGGAAGCAGGTGCCTCACCTATGAAAACACGTATAGTGGCACTATGTTTCTTGCACATTCGTGTAAGCAAACATAAAAATGAAACCGTAAAGGGTAAGGGACTCATGGAAGTAGAAGCTGAAGCCTTCAGTTTAACTACAGGACAGGAACGATGATTGCAGACACAATGGAGGCTGCCCATATATAGTGATCAGCAAAAGGCTTTGATCTGACCCAGTCTTTAAGTACTTCTAAACAAAGTAAAAGGAGGGGATAATAGTAAGAGGAGCCCAATACAGCTGCAAGAAAGTATTGCCAAGTGGTTGCAAGACTACAAAACTTAGTAACAGCACAAGTTTGAGACCCTGATGTGCTAGTGGGGGAGTGAGATTGTGTTGTGGCATGAAATACAGTGCCATTGTTGGGGATGAAGGCTGTGATGGGTTTTTCAGTGGATGCCAAGGACTACATTTGGCATGGGGAGTAGTTGGAGAGCCATTGAACCCAGGAGAACTAGCCTGCAGCAAGGGAAACCCATAATGACAGTGACCTAGAAGCAGGGCTAGTGATGTGTGTCAGGTGAAAGGAGGTGGAAACCTACATTGCTGCCATGAGCTGGCAGTATGGCATAGCACCATGCGACAGGTTCTTTCCCATCCTGTCACTCCATGGGTATCACTAGTCAGTAAAAACCATGTCTATACCTGTTATTTTCTGGCTTTCTAATTAGCATTGCAACTAAACAGCAGTAGGGGGAGGAATCCTTCCCCTTCCCCAGGACTCAAAGCTACAGTACTTTTGTGTATGGACCCCAAATGTGAGCAGGGATATCAGGGAAGCTGCTTACATCCTGTTTGGGCCTCCATACTTTGGGATTAAGAATAGGCTCTATGAAATTTTAAAGGGAATATGTTTGGAAGCCACAATATTAACCAGAATCAAACACTGCTGTAAAGAGTGGTACACTGAAACATACAATATGCACTCTCATTTCCAAGTTCATTTTGGTTTGTAGAAAACCTGTAGTAATTAGAAGCTTGCTGCAGTTCAATGGTCAACTGATCATTCACCACTCCCTCAAGCCGCTATTTACACTGGCTGGATCCTCTCTTCAGGGTTCTAGCCAGTTTATTTTCTGGTTGCTGTGGCCTGGCAAGCTTCCTTGCTCCTGCTTGGTCTCTTCTTCTGTTTTCCAGCTCTTACTTTGCCCTTCCATCTCACCTGCTACAGTTACAGTATGTTTGGCCTTTCCTTGGTGTATGCCCTCAGCTGCTGTTTTGCATGTACTGTATTTTGTCTTCTGACTCCCTGGCTGTAGCAACTTGCCTCCTGCTTTCACTAGGGCAGTCACCCATGCTTCTTCCATGTCCTCAGCTGATTCCTGTGTTTACTTCAGTTTTGGTTTTTTGTTGTGCTAACCCATTTCTGTGCACTATCTAAGACCCTCAGTTGTATTTCATTTATGTTTTCTTGGTCTTTCTACCTACTGTTCATACCAAGTAGCCTGCTAACTTTTCTTCGGTTCCACTGTTTCATTACCTGCACTTGGCTCAGGCAGAGAGTTGCTACCACTTGCACTCAGTCATTCATTCAACTAGCTTTAATTAGTCAATTTGTTTCAGTATCTGCACCACAGTCATGATTCTACTCCTAATACAGCTTCCTGCTCTCCTGCTCATGACTAAATGCTACAATGATGAAGTCTACAAACATGGGTTTCCGTAGTTTCCTCTATAGTGTTTTTCTTAAAAAGAGTCTTGTGGACATGCACATAGCCAGAAACAAGGTTCCTGTATGACTCCTGTGTGCTGCTTGTATAGGGGTACTATCTACTGAAAATTAATGCATATCATTACTTTTCCATTTAGTGAATAACACACTCAGGCAGTTAAAAGGAACATCAATTTGACAGGGGCACAATGTTATGTCTGCACTTGCAAATAATAAGTCTAATGTGAGAGAAAGCAATGCGGTACAGTGGTTATGGTCTGGGGTGGGAGAAAATTTCAAAGCCTACATGCAATTTTCTATTGTGTACTATTGTGTTCTGCTGCATACAAATTTGGACACACAAGTGAATTGTCCCTATGCCCAGTTTTCAAAGTTAGGACATATCTAAGTCCAATTTTCAAAGCTTTGACTTATTTATGTCTCATTTGCATAATTATGTCTGAACACAATTGCCAGACCCAGTTCGACCTGATTTATCATTTACATCTCTGTCTAGCAGTTGTGTATCCAACATTTTATGTAAAGTATAATAAAAAAGCTTGAAATGCTGCAGATTAGTCCAAAGTTTGAAAATATCTCCAATAAGATAGAAAGTTGTCTAGACATGCCAGGACAGTTTCTGACATTGATATATAGTAATTAGGAGTTGCATCCATTTTATGACTTTCAGAATCTTCCGCTAGAACTATAAAGCAGGAAACCCTCTGTTTGAGTCCCACAAGAGCCGTGGCTTCCATGTGTGACCCTAAGCAAGTAACTTGCTTTATCTGTGGTTCAGTCTTCAGATGTAAAACTTGGTAGACTTATGAGCGGACCCTGCTGACAACAAATTGTTGCATCTCAGTTGGGCCATCCTGGGTAAATGAAGTTTAAAAAATAGAAATGAATAATGTATAACTACCTGGCCATCACTATCTAGAGATCATTTATCAATGTTTAATAAAGAACAGATGTATCAAACAAAATAAATCAAATTTGCTTTGCCAGCCCTAGAGGCAAAGAAAATAAATAAGCTTGAATATCTTTCATTTCTGCAAAATTGGCAGTGAAATAAACAAAAATGGGTTACCAGGTCTGGCACAAGCAGCAGCCTCTGCTGTCAGGGGTCTCCTAACTAATGAGAAAAGGTGCCAGTTGGAAACAGCAGGATGGGTGGGGGGAGGAGAGAGGGAAGGGAGTGAGTGAAGGACCCTGGGAGTAATGTCAGAGAAAGAGAAAGAGAGAGAGTGAGAGAGAGAGAGAGTGTGTGAAGGACCCTGGGAGGAATCTTGACCCAAAAGGGGGAGGGTGGTTTAAAGGAGGATAGAGATTGGTGGAGTTGTGGAGTTGGTAGAAGGATAAGCCCACCAATAGGGCAGTATAAAAAAGGCAGGGAGAACAGGATCTCCCTTCTTTTTCTTGCTAAGCAAGTTGCCCTCCCTCCTGCCAGGTAGGTTGCCAAAAAGGGGTGCAATAAGTGGAGGTTATGGCCATGATGGACTGCTGAAGGTGGACAGCAGTGGGTGGCCAGGTACGTTGAATATTTCAGGGATCAGGGAACAAAGATGACTAGATGGAGAAAGGGGGGACAAAGCTGCAGAATAAAGATACAGGGGGGCCAAAGTGTACTGGGCTGGAAGAACAAGGACAAGGACATGGCCTGGGTGTGCACCTAGACATGTTGGCACCCTGGGGATTTGTACCCAGATGGCCAATGGTGGACTTGGGATATGCATCCAAGTCAAAATGATAACAAGGAAGTGATGCAATCATTTAAATCAATAAAGTTCTGTAAATTATGTAAATACAAAGTGATTTGTGGCATGAAATAAAGGATGTAATGGAGTTGTGAATAAAATATGCCAACTGGGTACCCAAGTAAGGTTGTGTGTGTATTTTTTGGGAAGGGGATCCACTGACAGGTAACATTTATGGGCCAAAAGAACCCAGAGCTGAATGATCAAAATGATGTGACACCTTTTTTTTTTGCAAATTTTTTGTTGCCCCCTTCTCACTGGTGTCCGGACTCCCTCGTCACTCAGTACTGACCTTTCTCCTGCCCACCTGAAGCCTCCAGTCTCACTCTGGGTGGGCCTGTCTCCACTCCATTGCACCTGACTGCCTGAGCCCCACCCTGTTCTAAGCCCCCCAGGGCAGAACCACCTACTCCTGCCTGGCACTCTATCTAAAAATCTAATGGAGCTGCCAGGACAGGGAGGGAGGGAGTACCAGAGCAAGCTGGAAGGTCCAGCATTGGGCATAGAGGCTAATCACTGGACCCCCCCTTTGCCCACCAAACACCAGGGCTTTTCCATTTTCCTGGATCCCCACCGAACATGGGACATGCAATGCCATCCAGCATGTGACCTGAACATTCCTGTGCACATCTATAGGACAGTCACCCAATGTTCCCCACTATGCTGGTCCCCCAACTGCAGTGCACCCCGGTCTCCACCTGGAGTCACTAACAGCATGTGATGGAAAACTCCTTCCCTCCCAGTAGAGGAGAGCAGTCCATTGAACACTCAATCCTCTCCTCCTTGGCTGACCCCCAGCACCATGGGCTAGTTTCCAAACTCGGGTTGCTGGCGTGGCGTGAGATAAGGCAGATGCCTCAACCCTCATTGCCACCAGGCCGGCACCTGTGACACCTTTCTGATGAATTTTGTTACTGATGAAATTTCTTTGTAGTAATATTTGTGTCTTCTTTTTTCAGATTTCCTTGATGTCCTGTCTACATTTTTGATAATGATGTTAAGAAAATAATGTGGCATCACATATTGAAATATGTGTTTTCCCAGTTATATTAATCACTGTTTAATATGCGATATGGGTACTTCTGACTGGTCTAGACCAGCAAATTATATTATAATATTAAATAACAGCTTTTGAATATAATAATATGTTTTTTTTAAATTACATCCTTTATCACTGCACTGTGATAACAATGACTGTTGAGGCTGGTGGTAAAGCAGATAAAATCAGGGAATAGGGGAGGCCACGAGTGGGGTACTGCAGGGATTAGTCATAAGACCAGTCCTCTTCAGTATGTTCATCAGTGACATGGCAGAAGCAATAAAGGGCAAGATTGCAAATGAAAAAATAAAATGTTAAAAGTGTGTCTGTTTGCAGACGACACTAATCTCTGTGGCAGGATAGACAGTAATGAGGAGTTAAGGCAGTTGCAGAGGGACCTGCAAAGGTTAAGGAAGTGGTGATCCAAGGGTTTGGAGTTGAAATTCAACACCAAAAAGTACAAGGTGATGCACACAGGGATCAAGAACTCCAGAATGTAATACTTCTTTTTTCAAAAATAATTTAAATTGGTTTTCTAAACAACTTCACTTGAGAATTACAACATGAAACAAAGACAAGAATATAATATTAATTTTTAAAGGAAAATAATACACTCAAGTAAAATTAAAAAAATATGTGATGCAGTTTTCATTTCATTTCATTTATTTGTAATTGCAGGTAGGTACACTGAGCTACATGTTCTCATTTTCAGGCATGACCTGAAGTTAATAGGTTCAACAGACAAACCTTCAGCAAAAAATTGCATGAAATTCTGCAATTTTCATGGAATTTTACTAATATTCTCCGTGGGTGAAATTCTCCCCATACTGAGGAATTTCACTTTGGTGGAATAATCATGCAAACTGTGAAATTTCTTTGATGAACTGCCAAATTCTTCTTTATCATTAAACCATTGCACAGTTCATAGTAAAATTCCACCATTTGTGGTAGAACTCTGGAGAGCATTGTAGTCATGTGATAGTCTTCAGTTATGTAGAAATGAAAGGGTCAACAATTCATTTGCCATAGAACCCCCCCCAGCAAGATTGACCCTTTTACTTAACATGACTTCTATGAAAGTGATATAAGATTCATTATGTATTTTTAAATTTCTGCAGTTCATCAAACAATTCCACTGTTAAATACTGCAGAATACTTGTTATTCCACAAGCAATGTGGTCACACGATAGTCCTCTGCTAGGCAGAAATGTAAGGGTCAATGGGTGAGTTGCTAAAGCAACCCTCCCTCCCTAGCTCTCTTCTTCTCAAGTGACAGCTTATCCTACTCTGCTGTGTAGTTTTACAGTGGCTGTTGAAGAAGAAAGATATGCAGCTCTTTGTAACTTACTTTTGAAAATGAAAAAGCAATATTTCAAAGCACTTTGTAGAATTTTTTATTTGTGCAAGTTTTTTGGGGGGGAAGTCCCTGCTGATTTTTTGCAGTGCTTTTCTGCAGTATAATGGTTAGTTCATTGGCTTTAGTTGTTGTGAAACAGTTATTTGTTTGCATGCGGGTGGATAATGAGAAAAAGTGGGCCTTGTGGCTATGGTACAGTGGTCTGAAGATGTGTTCATCATCAAGCAGTGGTGGTGGTGGACATGAAATAGATCTGCCACCCCCTGTTTAGTGTCAAATATTCCCATAGTTGGTGGGGAGCTCAATCCACTGGGGCCAGCATCAGTATTGCTGTTTTTTTTTGGGGGGGCAGCATAGAACTCTAAATCAAAAGACAGCCATCTCTATGACAAGCACAAACATACTTTAGGCAAATCTGCGATAGATGCATAGAAACACAGAATCTGACAGCAGATAAGGGCTGCTTGTTCCAACCAGTCTGCCCAGTGCAACAGCACTAATGCTGGACACAGAAGATGTTGAGTACTTGTGGAGGGGAACACAGCTGAAGCAGCAGTGGTGACTAAAATATGAGTTAATACCAGAGTAATGACAGTGCAATCCACTGTTTGCAAGATATTCTGAGGTGTACACAGGCCACTGCTGTTTTTCAATGTTTTCTCTTTAAATTCCCTTGCTACCTCAAACACCGACCTCCCACAGGAGCTCCTAAAGCACATTCAATCCCCTGTACTCCAACTTGTGATTGCCCTGTAAAGAGGCCTTTTAAAAATAATGATTTGCCTCAAAAGGGCTTTTTTTCACAATTGTCTACTGCCTGCATGACCCCAAAGTCCTTAAAAGGACTAATTTATCCTCAAGCCCTTGTCATAGAGGCATATGTCTGGAAACATAGGCAGACCAGAATAAGTTTGCAAGTAGCATTTTATTATTATCAATAGCAATAACATAGAAAAAAATTAAAGTATACAGGATAGCTCTTCATAAAGACAGTATAACAAAAAGTCCTACATCTGAGTCTTTCCTTGGAAAAGCATTACTCTGTTTATATAAGTTGCTTTTGCCTCTCAGTTCAAACTCTGCATCCTATTGTTGAAGGATACATCTCCTGCTTTTTTCACAAAAAGTATCAAAACATTGTCATTTTCCTTCCTAAGGCCAGCCTGAAGAGCACATCTAGTCTTAACATGTGCCACAAAATAATACATTTTGTCCCATAACTGGTTTCCTGTTGACAACTCTGTAAACAAGTTTGTGGAGGTCAAAATGCATCTTAAGGTCACCCCCTGTGTTTCAGATTGTTATTTTTTCTCATAAACCCAAAATGTTTTCTGCAATCATTTCAACAATATAATCATACATTTGCAAACCAAGGGATCTGAGTTTCACATACAGCGAATATTCACATATTATTTTTTTAACCACAGAGAAGCAAGGCTAGAAAGCAAGCATAGAAACAGCAAGTGAAAGAAGTGAGATAATGGGAGAAATTGTGGGAACATGGGAATGACCGGTTCCTATGTCCCACAAGAAAAAATTGATTGCACAGTCAGACAGGCAAGAGACAGATAAGTAGCAGAACAGAAGAGGAAAAAATGGATCCCTGGGCTCGATTCCAAGTCAAATATCATAACTTGCCATTGTATGTGAGTTGCAATATTCACCTCTACGCCAGGGACTCTGCGCCACATTCTAAGAGCGGCATGGTTCTGGCACTTGTGACATATGGTATGTGCCATGCAGAGGCTAACACTACAGGCATGGTGTAAAAGCCCCTTATGGCACAAATTGCAGCCCACTACTGACAGCCCCCAGAGCCCCCACCCCAGAACACCATGGCACACACCAGGGGGCATGAGGGGGCAGGACAGGTGGCACAGGTTTCCAAGGGGGGGTGCACTGCAGCACAGACCCCCGGGGTCCCTGACATTTGGGGTTGGGGGGCATGGATGTAGTCATGGGGGCACAAGGGGTGCACTGGTGCCATTGCCACCATGCTGTGGAGTGGGCATCCCACAGATGGTACTGTCAGATGTCCCTTAGAGCAGATCTGAGCTGCTCTAACTTCACTTCAACAGCGCAGCTCCTGGAATAGCCACAGCGAGTTACAGCAGCTGCCCTCTTGGAATAGTGTGCTGTTGCTGCTGTAACCTGCACTTGCACCATGTCATTTTGGGCTGCAGTGTAGTGGGAGGCGTAACCCATGGTTGGCATAGCCCGCAGTTGATATGGTGCATATCGCCTCCTGGAATCGGGGCTAGCATACCACTTGGTGTAAGCCACCAGATATGCCAAGGAGTTTGGCATATCTCAATTTATGCCGGCATATGCTAACTTGGAATAGGCCCCCTTGATTTTAACTCTCTCTGCATAAGAAATTGGACAGTGTCTACCCAACCCTGTCACAAACCTTGAAAGGGATTTTTATTTTAAATTGAATTTCTCCTGCCTGTCTTCAGACCTTAAAAGGAATTACTAGCCACCAGGCTTTGAAATCAGCTTTAATGCCTTGCTGCATGCTCTAATAAGGCCTTAGCCCCAATCCTGATTTTTTTTTATATTTTTTATAACGATCTTTCTTGTGCCTGCCTGCATGCATGCCCCTAGTCCTTTAAAGGACTCACTAGCCCCCAAGCCCTTAAAATAGCTTTAATACCAGCCTGCATTCCCTAATAAGGCTTTAGCTCTTAAGGCCTGAAAATAATTTTCTCCTGCCTGCCTACATGCCCCAAATCCTTAAAAGGACTCTCACTAGCCCCCACACCTTGAAAAGGGCTCATTAGGATACCCTGATACAGTGTGTCCTCATAATTATTATCCCCCAACCCTTAAAAAGGTTTTTGACTTTATATGTTATGCTACACTGGTGTTGAGGATCCCAGAAACTCCATATCAGAAGCCTTTAAAATGATTGTGTGTGAGTGCTGATTTTAAGCCCTTAAAGGACTATCCCCTGTGTGCTGCCTGCTGCTCCAATAACTGATTCAACTCGCAGACATGATGCATTCTGACAGGCTTAACAGTGCTCCCCAGGGTATACTGTTAACACCGCGTTGGAATAGCAGTGCAGTGAAATGTGTGTTGTGGTAATAGTGTGAGTAAAAACAGTTGCATGTGCATAACAGAATGGCGATGTTATAGCGTACCCCCCCATCTTTCACCCTCCTGGAGTTGGCAATCGTAAATCACCCCTCTCCCCGATTTTCACCCACATGGATTTGGCAATTGTAACCCCCCCCCCAACTTTCACCTTCCCAGAGTTGGCAATCATAAATCAGTACCCCCAACTTGCTGCACTATCATTAGTTTGCACTCTATTTCTGAAGCACAGTTTTCACTGTCAGGATTTTATCCCCTTTCTTATTGACTGCACTGTATTTCTTTTAGTGGTCTTGTCATGGACCCACTCACCAGCAACACTCTGTTGGGGAGGGATCAGTTGCCAGCAATAGCCAATCAATGCCTTCACTCCAGACTGAGATTTTATGTCTAGTGAGAGCCTTTATCATGTGATATCAGCTACTTGACTGAGTCAGCAGAATACTCAGCACAGAGACTTTGCAGTCAAATGACAATCTCTCCATCATGCTGCTCCTTCCTGGTCCTGGCTACTCTGCCTCACCCAAGGGTAAATCCTCTCACGAACATAGTTGCCTGCTGCTCATGCTGCACCATTGCAGATGGCTGAGGCACTTGGGGAAGGGGTGGGCTAGGGGAGTTAAAATAAAAAAAGGAAGAGGACAGGAGGACACAATTATGGATATAGTAGAACTAATGCCTTAGGTGCCCCAGTGGACAGACACTGAGGAGCTGTAGGTGTCTTAAGACAAAAGTGATTGCCTTGGGGCATCTAAGGTATAGGCATTTTGCACCCTGGCAATGTCTCCTCCCAGTTGTAAAGGTGTCTCCTCCCAATTGTGTTAGTGCCTTCCACTGTACTCACAGTTAGACGTGTTTTGCCATAGCTCGTTATGTCAGTGTCTCATCCCATGTACACCAGTGTCTACTTCCAGTTACAACAGTATCAGTTGCAGCAGTGTCACCTAGCAGTTATTGATTTTTTCTCTCATTTACACCAGCATCTTGACTTCCTAGTTATGGTTCCCAGTTACACCAGTGTCTACTTACTAACTAAAATAAAAAAATCAGTCAGTTCTGAGAAAATACTTTCTGCAATTCACCACATTGTTTCATCATACAGTATATGACAAAAGTCCCAGTTTAAGATGGAAATTTGCACAATTTTCTTTTTTTGTGTGTGAAATTTTAAGAAAATTAATTGGGCATTTCTCAACAATTTTTTCAGCAAAATGTAAATTTTGACCAACCCTATGAGGGGGATGATAAAACTATGTTGGGAAATGTTGAGAAATAAAATATGACTTAAAGCAGATGTGCAATGAAATTAGGCAAATAATTTGACCCTACCTTTTTTCTCTATAAAAGATTTCAGGCAACTTCAAGTTTTATGTGGTGGTAAAATATTCTAGTACCACCAAAATATGAGTATTTTATAAATGGTTTAATTTATTTTTTTCTCAAGAAACAAGATGGCTCCGGCATTTGGCTTAGAAATTGCATTATAAACCTGGCACAGGTTAGGGCTGAGAGAATAAATAAAACTCATGGTGCTCTGCATAGGAAACACCTAGAAGAATAAATTTGACAGGTATGCTAATATGTTTATTAATTTTAGCTGAAATTATGTTTCTGGAAACACATTTTTCATTGCACTGCTGCTTAAAGTCTGTTCTTGTCCAAAATTATCAGAAATCATTCTCAACATATAACATTCATATCACCTTAAATCCTTCATTATTAGTAAATACTGTCTATCATTAAATTTGCATCATAGATCCAGAGATGTTCAAAAATCTAAAATATTGTTCCAAGAGGAATCTGCTAAATCTTCTTTATTATATACATGGTGCATTAAACATTCATGTAATAAGAATTCTTTAAATGTATATATATATACACACACATATATATATATATATATATATATATATATATATATATATATATATATATATATATATATATATATATATAGAAGTGGGTCACACCCCTACAATTAGGGTTGAGTAGGCACTTTAAAGGTAAACCTCAATTTTTTCATGTTAATAGCTTTGCAACTGTTCAACGGATTTGCACAAAATTTGGAATACATGGTCAGGTGTGGTAGATCTTTTGATTTGCCAAGTTGCATTTTAGTCGAACATACTGTTTCTGCACAGCAAATTGCCAAAAAATACACTTTTCGCCAGTTTTGACATGTTTTTTGCCCATGGTACTGTGACTACACCGTGTGGTCTTTTGGTCTGAAATTTGGAACATAGAAAGAGTTTGAGTCAAAGAACAATACAGCACTGGTTTGGAAAAAAATTATGGATCCGTTCAAAAGTTATTAAATTTTTCATGATTGAGTTCTCAGCATGCTCAGTTCACTCAAAAATGTATGTGTATAGTTTCCAACCTAAGAATTGTCTCATGGTCAAGGATTTTGCTACCTCATGAAGGAAAATCCTAGTCTGTCAGAAAAATTCTTAGTTTGCTAGCCGCCATCTTTTTTTTAGTTTTCCAGCAAAACAAAATGTCGTAGCTTTCCCCATGGGTGACTTTTGGGCCAAATGAGGCATTTGTTTTGTTCAGAGTGAACCCCTCTACAAAGCCATGCCTTTGGTTTGGTTCAGTTCAATCAAAAAATAGGTTTTTAAAAATTCTTCTTTCGCCACTCGCTAACAATCCTAGTCCGCGAACCTGCAAAATCCTGGTCCATGAGACAATCCTGGTCTGTGGGCTTTGTCTGTCAGGGAATGACCAAATTGCCAGAATTTCATGACCAGACATCCCTGGGAGTAGACCAGATGGCCCTGATGGAGAGACCAGATGGCCCTGATGGAGAGACCAGATGTCTCGTCATAGACTAGAATTTTTTTAGCTTGCAGACTAGGATTTATCTGACAGCCCAGGATTTTGCTATCTCATGAATGAAACATTTTTAAAGGTGCAAAAACTTTTAAATTGCATAGCTCATTAATGATTTGGTCTTTTTACTTGAAATTTACAGGGTGTTGAGGAGATGCCCTAGAGATGTGAATTATGCTGTTTAGGTGTTGGGGAATTAAGTGGTTCCATAGATATGTCATCACAAAGTTGAGATTTTCCCCATAGGATTACACTGTGGGGTCTGTTATGCGTTTCGGCACCTGTGTCTCAAAAACAAAGCGAGATACGGAGTTTTCACTACTGGTGGCTTTGATCACCTTTAGGTGACCTATGCCACTGGAACAAGATTTTAAACCATAGAGTAAGCCTGCAGTGGAGTTTTTTCCATGGGTGGTACAGTTAATGAGATATTGTCAAATTTCTGTCACAATAGTTCAAAGAGTGCCTGTCCAGTGCTTTTTGGATTAGATAACATTGCGGGGTCTGTCATGCATTTCGGTGTCCGTATCTCAAAAATGAAGTGAGATACAGAGTTTTAGATACCAGTGGCTTAAGTCAACTCTAGGTGACCTATGCCACTAGAACAAGATTTTAAACCACAGAGTAAGCCTGCAGTGGAATTTTTACTGTGGTTTGCATGGTTAATGAGATATTGTCAAATTTGTGTTACAAGGGTTCCTATCCCTATAGGGCTGCTGTATGGCTCTGTAGCAATGCGTAAGTGGGAGTATGGGCCCAGAGGGCCTGCACGCCCACAGATGAATGTTGCTATGCAGAAATGGCCTCCCACCAATACATGTTTTTTACTACTTATATTACACTTTTTCAAAAAGTAAAGGAATTCATGGTAAAAAAAATGCATTTAATGCATTAATTAGGGTTAAAATGACAACAGTGAGGAAATGAAATGTTAGGGTTGAGTTTTCAATTCCTCACACTATTACCATACTCATCCTCCACAGACTGAAAGACACCAGGGTGTGCCATGGGGTCATGAGGCCTAACTCTCACCAAATTCTCCTTTACTGTAGCATGTCAACCTGCTTACACATGGAATGGGGTGAGAGTTGGGCCTGAGGACCCCATGGCATACGCTGGTGCCTGTCAGTCTGTGGAGGATGGGTGTGTGGTTTGTGTGTGGGGGGTTAGGAGCTCAACCCTGATGTTTTATTTCCTCACTTTCATCACTTTAACCCTAACTGACACATTAAATGCAGTTTCTTGCCATGAATATATATATATAAAGATTCATTGCAAAAAAAAAACATTGTTAATGCACTAGTTATGGTTAAAGCAGCAAAAGTTTGGAAATGTGGCATTAGGGTTTCCAGTTCTAACACCCCAACCCAACCCTGCAGGCAGCAAAAGGTGTGGGGTGTGCCTTGTGATTGTCAACCCTAATGCTCATCCCATTCTATGAGTAAATAAGCTAAGATGGGTACAGTAAATGGGGTGAGCATTAGGGTTGACAACACCAAGGTACACCCCATGCCTGTTGCTGCCTGCAGGGTGGGGGGTATTAGGGCTGGAAACCCTAACACTACATTTCCCTACTTTTGTTGCTTTAACTCTAACTAGTGCATTAACAACATTTTTTGCAATGAATTTCCTTACTTTTTTGAGACAGTATAATTGAATCCTTATTTGCTTGTGGGAGCGCAGGGTCTGCTGGGCCCTGTACTCCCATTCATCCATAATTTTTGAGATAGTGTAATCATATCCTTATTTGCCTGTGGGAGCACAGGGCCTGGAGGGCCCAGCACTCCCATCCCTCCATAGATGCATATATATATATATATATATATATATATATATATATATATATATATATGTTGTTGTGGAAGTGCAGGGCCATCTGGGCCTTGTACTTCCATTTGTAGGACAACAGCAACCAAATTGTCAGCATAGCATTCTTATTACTCCACCTCATGTACATGTTACTGAAACTTTCCAAATCCCCAGCAAAATGTGATTCCACACCACCACCACAACATCATTCCATGCCACAGGTGCAAAAACACAATATTGGCAGGATTTTAAAAATGGCAGCTGTCATGTTCATGAGGTGGTGTAAAAAACGTCTACGTTGAAAATTTGGGGTCAAAATATTTAAAATTACCAGAGTTACAAGCAAGAGTAGCAAAAGTTCAATGGATGAGCATATCTTTGCCTCTTTTACATATTATGACCCAAACTTTTCAACATACCCTTCTTATATCCCAACCTCATGAACAAGGGCAGTGAAAATTTCCAAATCCCAACTGAAAGGTGATTTCACCAACTGACTGTGAAATCGCCTTTTGGGCTGGACTTACATAATTCCACTGACATTGATAATGAGATGGGGTCTCAAAATGACTATGCTGAAAAGTTGGTGTACAAATATGCAAAAATGGCAAAGCTATGCATCAAAGTTGAAAACCCCATTGAAATGCAGTGAAGCTCACTTACCTTACCTTACTTTATCATATAGCAGTTGGCGGTTCCAGCAGCAAGATGTGTCTTTAATTGGAGAGTGGATATTAACCCTGGGACCTGTTCAGGTGAGTGTGTGTGTGTGTGTGTGTGTGTGTGTGTGTGTGTGTGTGTGTGTTTGTGGGGGTGTGTGGGCTGGTTGGTAATCAGTAGGAGGTTGGAGGTGGGGTCAGATCAGCAAGGGTCTGTTTCCTTTTTAACAGTTTAAAAAAAAGACATTAAGAGACTATATTCTTTATTAAAGATGGGATGGTGGTGGGGGGTACCATTAGACACCAGGGAAAGACAAAATGTAAACAGGGATGGCAATCAGAGGGTGGGCGGAAATCTTTTACAATTATGAGGAAAGTGATCCAAGGGTGGGGGTGCCACTAGACACCAGGGAAATCAATTAGAATTATGAGGATGGTGATCAGAAGATGTGGGTGCCTCTAGACACCAAGGAAAAATAAATAATTACAGGGATGATGATCAGAGGGTGGGTGGGGGCTTGCCACTAGACACCAGGGAAATCTATTACAATTCATGAGACAGTGATTGGAGGATGGGGGTGCCACTAGATACCAGGAAACTCTGTAACAATTACAGGGATGGTGATGGGAGGATGGGGGTACCACTAGACACCAGGGACATCTATAACAGTTTTGGGGGTGGCAATCAGAGGGTGTTGGGTGCCACTAAACACCACAGAAATCTATAAGAATTACAGGGATGGCAATCGGAGGGTGGAGAGTTCTGCTAGGCAACAGGGCAGCATTCCAAAAATTATTTTTTCCATCACAAAAAAGGATTGGCACTTTATTCTTCAGGTATATAAGTGAAAAGAGGAAAAGAAAGGAAGACCAAAGGAGGGACAGTAAGGTTAAAGGGGAAGGAGGGGTTTGTGTGGAAGAAGACCAAAAAAAGCAGACATATTGAACAAATACTTTTGTTCAGTATTTATTGGGGAAAGGGTAGGTGATGTGCCACACATAAGGAACAAGGGCATTAAAGGAAGGGAAGTGGGCACTAGTCCTTTTACAGAGGACAGAGTCCTCAAGGAACTAGCACAACTAAAAGTGGACAAGGCAATGGGGCCTGATGAGGTACACCCTTGGTTACTGAGGGAGCTCAAGGAGGCGCTGACTGCACCTCAGACAGCCCTGTTCAACCTATCACTAGATACTGGGAAAGTACCGGGGGACTATGGTCCCACTTCACAAAAATGGTAATCAGAAGGAGGTAGGAAATTACAGATTTTTCAACCTGACTTAGGTGGTAGGTAAAATAATGTAATCACTACATACCTTGTGGCCAGTGGATTGCAGAATTCGAGGCAACATAGTTTTACAGGGGGGAGACCTTGCCAAACAAACCTGATCTTGTTCTTGGACTGATTGACCAGGGAAATGGATCAGAGCAGAGGCCTACCTGAATTTCAGTAAGGCCCTCAACACCATTACACACAGAAGATTGGTGAGCAAGCTGGGCAGCCTAGGAGTAGGTCCAAAAGTAGTAAAATGGGTAAGAAGTTGGGTAAGCAACAGGAGTCAGAGGGTGGTGGTAAATGGTGTTCACTCTGAAGAAGGCAAGGTGACCAGTGGGGTGCCACAGAGGTCAGTACTAGGCCTGGTACTCTACAATGTCTTTATTAGTGACATTGCAGGAGGGCTGGAAGGGAAAGTATGCCTGCTCACGGATGACACAAAATCTGCAACAGAGTGGACACACTGGGGGGGGGATGAGGAATGATCTGAAGAGGCAAGAGGACTGGTCAAAGGTTTGGCAACTGGGTTTTAATGCAAAAAAGTGCAAAATCATGCACTTTGGGCACAGAAACCCAGGGGCAATGCACCAATTGTGTGGGGAGGTATTGGCAACCACAAAACAGAAAAGGGACCTGGGGGTAATTATTTCTGATTACCAAAAGGTAGAAAAGCAGTGTGATAAGGCAGTGGGGAAAGCTAGCAGGATGCTTCGGTGCATAGTTAGGAGTATCACTAGCAGAAAGAGAATGGTAGTGTTACCCCTGTATAGATCGATGGTGAGGCCTCACCTCAAGTACTGTGTCCAGTTCTGGAGGCCCCATCTCCAGAAGGACATTGATTGGGTGGAGGTGGTACAGATAAGGGCAAACAAAATGGTGCAGAGCCTGCATCAAAAGCCCTATAAGGAAAGACTCAAGGACTTAAATATGTACTCTCTAGAGGAAAGGAAGGAAGGAAATGGTGGACATGTTAGAAACGTTCAGATACTTCACAGGTATTAACTATCAATGAATACGAAAAAACTGAAGCAAGTCATGAAAAAGGATTTAAAACCAAAAAAAAGCACCTTTGGGGTCCTTTTTCCAAAAATTAACTGCAGCTCAAGTAAGGTCTGCGGTGATAAAGTAGGAAAGGGAAAACAAGCAGATTAGGTGGGCCAAGTGGTCCTTATCTGCTGTCAAATTCTATGTTTCTATGCTGGTCTTCCTCTACTGAGGCATTTTTGTGGGTTTTCAATTTAAAAAAAATGGAAAACAGAATGGCAGCAAATGAAAAAGGATGGTTCCCTCATGAAAAAAAGATTGGTCCCATACGAAAACGTTATACAGCTATTTTAAAGTGCTTACTGAGCATGCTTAGAACCTGAAATTTTAAAATTGAATAACTTTGGAATGGATTAATATTTTTTCACCAAACCAGCCAAAGACTCATATGTGGACCAAGCTCCTTCTACCCTGAACATTTCAGACCAAAATTGTAAACTATCTCGGCACAGGGCAATGACAAAAAAAAATAGCAAAAATCAGCATTTTTGTTACATTTATTTGCTATTTGCACCTCAAAATCCACTTATCTGACCAGAACAAAATGTGGCACATCAACATAGCTACCCCACAAGACTGCACATGCAACATTTTGTGCAAATCTTTTAGAATGGTTGTGAAGATATTAAAGTGTAAACTGTGAGATCTAACATGGAAAGTCCTGTTCAACCCTAACTGGAATGGTGCTACCACGCCACTATAATATATATATATATATAGAGAGAGAGAGACTAAATGATGGCAAAGTGTTATATATGAGGAAATAATACCGTTGAGGGGTTGAACGAGCCATAAAGCCATGAGTGCAAAGGGTGACTGGCCATTGAGCATTTTCAACCCAAAGATGGTATTATTTCATCATATACTACACTTTGCCATCATTTGTTTTATTATAGCGGCACGGTAGTACAGCTATAGTTAGGGTTAGAATAAGCATTTAATGTTAAAGGCTAATTTTTGCAGGGTAATGACTTTCTGCAGGTTCATTAGATCTGCTTGAAATTTTGCAAGCATCTTTGAAACTGGCAGGTCTATTGATGTGCCAAATTTGGTTTAAATCCCTTGTGTGGTGTCTGAGATACAGAGTGTTGGAAAAAAGCTGATTTTTTATGTTTTTTGCAATTTTTTTGTCAACCTGTATTTTAGAAATGGCTGTAGCTGCAGGGCTGAAATTTTCAGGGTAGAAAACATTGGTCTCACCGATGTGCCTTTTGAAGGTATGGTGAAAAAATATTAATCCATTCCAAAGTTATGAAATAGTCTTTTTCCCATTATTTCCTATGGGGAAAAAATAGATGTCCCTGGAGGCATAGGATTCTAGCCTGATGCAGAATCCTGCATCAGAATAGTATTCTAGTTCAATGCAGAATCCTGCATAGGAGTCTAGTTTGATGCAGACTCCTGCATTGGCATAGGTAGTTAGATGCAGAATCCTGCAACAAACTGCCATGTTAGATTCAGAATCCTGCATTGGAGTGGCATTTTATGATGCAGAGTCCTGTACTGAACTGCCATATTGCGATGCAGAATCCTGCATCGAACTATCATTTTTCTAGGTGTACCCTTTTGTAATTATTGTTTGCCAACATCGGGGTGCCCAATCTCTGTGTCAGCATTTCTTTCACCCTCCACTACTGTGGCACACTGGGGAGACCATCCACAGTGCACCAAAAGCATTAACCTTCTGATATCTTTCTGTTATTTCTGACACTACGATGCCCACCCCAGAGTCGGATGCACCTCCTGCCACCCCCACAGCCCATTCTTATTATTTTTTGCTGATATCAGGGTGCCCAATTCTCATGTCAGGATTTATTTCTCCCTCTATTACTGTGGCATACTGGGGAGACCACCCCCAGTGTGCCAAAAAAATGTTACTTTTTTTCATTGTTGTTTCTAACACTGGGAAGCCCACACCTGATGTCGAATGCCCCCCCGCCAGTTCTAATATTAATAGTGTTCACTGACATTGGGGAGCCCAGTCCTTGTGTTGGCATTATGAACCCCCCCAGCACTATGGGACACTGAGGAGCCCTCTCCCAGTGTCCCCCCAGAAAGTTATCCCTGCCATAAAAAAAAGAAAACTGGCCCCAATGTCTTTTTTAATCCTGAAAAAAAGAAAAAGGTCCTCGTCATCTCCCTGTTTCTCTCCCCATCCCAACCCTCCCACTGAGCACAACCTCCCCACACCCCCCCCACCTTATACTTACTGTTGGAGGTTGGCGGCTGTCATCATCTCTGGACTGGGACACATCTGCACTCTTCAAAGCCCAACCGCATATTGAGGAATCAAGGTAGGCTCATATTATGGTTCTCAATGGGGTTTTCAACTTATGTTGCTATCTCAGCAATTCTTAGAAATTTGTACCCCAAATTTTCAACATGGTGTTCTTGGGACCCCACCTCATGAACACTGTCACTGTCATTTTGTTATTCGGTCCTCAAAGGTGATTTTGCGGTTGCTATATGGAATCACCTTTCTAGGCAGACTAATGAAATTAAAGCGCCACTTTTCATAAGGGGAAGTCCAAAAAAGCCCATGTTGAAAATTTGGGCCAAAAATTACCCAAAATGACTGCATTATGAGTGTGCGTTTCGCAGTTTCAACGCATATTCGTAAATTCGCCAATTGTTAATATTTTCAGTCCAGATTTTCAACATTGAGATTTTCTTCACACCTCCTGATGAACAGTGTAGCTGTAATTTTTCACATCCTGCTTGAAATGTGTTTTCTCAGCTGTGGCACAGAATGGCGCAGTTGCTGTGTGAAATCAACTTTTGGGATGTACTAACAAAATCTCAGTGCCAATGTTCATTAGGTGGGGTCCCAAAAAGGCCATGTTGAAACTTTGGTGCAAAAATTCCCAAAAAATTACAACATTGAAAGTGTGCATTGTGCAGTTAGTACGCATATTCGTAACTTTGGCAATTTTTAATATTTTCATTTCAGATTTTCAACACTGAGGTTTTTTAACACCACCTCATGAACAAATATTCCTGTCATTTCTCACATACTTTTTTATTGATATCCTTGACTAGGGGTTGTACCTTTGGTTCCCCCATCCAACCAGCCCTCACAGCCCCCACCCTGGCAGCGGTTAGAGCTCAATCCCCCACCGCAGCCTTTCCCATGTTGCTTCACAGTGGGTACTTACCCCACCACCATGAAGACATGGAGGGTGGGCACAGGTGGGAGCTAACTTGAGCGTATCTGTGGTGATGTTGGGGTGGCCATCATACTACCACGGGTTTTTTCTCTTTATAGTAGTAGCCCCCCCAACACTGGAGTGCAGTGGCATCAAGGACACTGCAGTGCACGCTTCCGTATGTTGCACATCTGAAGCCACCAACACCATACCCTTCTGTTGACCCCTGAGATTGCACAGTCCCCAGCACCGCCAGGAGCCAGCACTTCAGCAGTCATCCCCACCCCCCCTTCCCGAAGAAGGAGATCTGTCCCTGGGACACTCAATCCTCCTCCTCCTCCTGGCTGACCCCTGATGGCTCATGCCCGCTCCCGAACATGAGCTACCAGTGTGGCACAAGGTGTTGCGTCCATTGCCTCAAGCCTCAGTGCCACCGGGCTGGCTGTCATTTCTCACATACTGTCCAAAATGTGTTTATGCAGCAGTGATGCAAAGTGGCACAGTTGCTGCTCAAAATCACCTTTGGGGACTCAGTAATGAAATGAAAGCATCAGTGTTCATGAGGTGGGGTTCCAAAAAGGCTGTGTTGAAAATTTGCAGCAAAAATGCAAACAAAACTCCGACAAAACTGAGATACTATTATACGATAGATAGATAGACAGATAGATAGATAGATTGATTTATAAAATGGGTAGGGAAAATACTTTCTGCTTGTTGTCTGAAACACACCAGATGACTGTGCCTATATCCGAGCATGATCACATGCCTGCACTTTTACTCATCCTAGACAATTCTGGCCATTTTATAAGCTAAATAACCCACTCAAAGGTGTGCGGTCGTGGTCCGGTATACGCATGCCTTGGGTGGTTGAATGCACTCAGCCCACGGCCTTGTGCATCACAACACACACCAAGGCATACGTACATCAGAGCATGACTGCGCACCCTATAGTGGGTTATCTTACATATATACTGTAGATATATATATATTTTTATCTACATTATATATATGTATACTGTAGATATATATATTATATATATATATATATATATATATATATGTATACTGTAGATACTGTATATAGGGGGTATGACATGGCCTGACTGAAGATATCATATTTATCTTCACGAGAGGCCAATGATATCATGATATCACTGGCCTCGAGTGAAGATAAATGATATCTTCAGTCAGGCTGTCATATTCTGTTTATATAATGTATGCTTTGCCCCCACCCCGCAATACAACCTCACCACATGCCCCTCTCAATGCAATGGGTGATACAAAGGTGATGGCCCTAGCAATACAACCCCACTTACAGAAAAGCTGCCAAAACAGCAGATGTCATTTATTGTTTAAAAATATCTGGTGGATTCTGTTATTTATGGTTAGTTTAAAAGTCTTATCTGGTTTATCCTGCCATGCCCCCAACAGAGCTCCACATGCCCCCCGCCAACATAACAGATTACATAGGGTTTTCAAGTATCTGGTTGGTCCTGTCATTTTAAATTACTAAAATATCTGGTTGATCCTGCTATTATTTTGTGGAAAAGTGATTTTTTAAATGCTTATCTGGTTGATCCTACCACTCTGAGCACTTTCAGTTTCCCTATAATTGTAGCGTGACCGAGCGCTATCCACACTGACGATTGGTACATTGCCAAATGTTTTCTAGGAGGTGCCCCGGGTTCAGTAACTGAGAAAACGCTGTGCTTTATGTTTATCTTGCTGTCTCTTGTTGAAAAAAGCTTCCGACTGCACATAAGTGCTGCGGTGACCGAGCCGGTGGCTTTTGAACAGTAAAAGGAAGCGCGGCGTCTGTTGCCTGGGGTCACTGCAGCACTCTATGTGCAGTCGGAAGCTTTCTTTCACAAGAGACAGCAAGATAAACATAAAGCACAGCGTTTTCAGTTACTGAACCCGGGCACTTCCTAGAAAATATTTGGCAATGTACCAATCGCCAGTGTGGATAGCGCCGTCACGCTACAATTACAGGAAACTGAAAGTGCTCAGAGTGGCAGGATCAACCAGATAAGTTTCGATATGACGTATAGGAATGTGGAGATAACATATGACGTATAGGAACATGAAGATAACAATGTTATCTTCACTGGCCACCTGAGATATCATGTTTTATACTGTTATTTATCTGACAACATACATTGTATAAATATATTTATATATATATATATATATTTTTTTTTTTTTATCTACATTATATATATGTATACTGTAGATATATATATATACATATATTGCAAAAATCTTTGTTAGGGACTGGCCTGGTGGTGCTGAGGGCTGAGGCACTGGATGCCTTACCTCATGCTACACCAGTGACCTGGGTTCGGGAGCAAGCTCAGGCCACCGGGGGTCAGTGGGAGAGGCAGGATTGAGCATCCAGAGGATGGCTGTCCTGTCCTGGGAGGGAGGGAGGTTTGGATCCTGGGCTATGGTGTCTCCTGGTGGTGACTGGGGGCACAGCAGCCTGTGGGTCTATCAGCCAGGGGATTTGCTGCTGCAGCGATCCTGTGCATCCATGCTGGATGCATTGCATGTCTGAGCCATCAAGGGAGGGAAGAACAAGGAAAATGCCCTGAGGCCTCAGCAGGTGAAGGTGGCTCAAGTGACAGACCACCACATCAAATGCCAGATCCTCCAGCCTGTCTCCAGTGCTCCCTGAGCAAGGCCTGGTCTGCCCAATCGATTTCAGAAAGGTTGCTGGAGGAGTTGGCGGTCCCATCCCAGGGGCCTTAGATCCAGGGGGTTGGTGGACTAGGATGAGCGGACAGGAGTCCTCTCTCCTCTGACAGGTAAGGCTGGGGATTTCAGGTAGGTGGGATATGGTCGGTCGGGTTCCTCACTGGAGAGAGTCTGAGGCTCCAGAGAAAGGATCATAAAGAGAGTCAACAAAAAAAAAATCCTTTGTTAATGCATCAGTTAGGGTTAAAGTGACAAAAGTAGGGAAATGTGACATTAGGGTTTCCAACTCTAACACCCCACCCCCACCCTGCACAGACCAAGAGGTGATGGGGGCAGCATTGGGTTCATCAGCCCTAATGTTCATCCCATTCCATTAGAAAATAAGCTGGATGGGTACAGTATAGGAGAATGGGGTGAGCGTTGGGGCTGATGACCCTAATATCACCTCCAATGCCTCTTGATCCATGCAGGGTGAGGGTGGGGTGTTAGGGTTGGCATTGGGGATGTGTCTTGGGGTAGTCAACCCTAACACTCACCCTGTTCTATAAGTAAATAAGCTGAGATGGGTACAGTATAGGAGAATGGGGTGAGCATTAGGGCTAATGACCCTAATGTCACCCCAATGCCTCTTGGTCTATGCAGGGTGAGGGTGGTGTGTTAGGGTTGGCATTGGGAGGTGCCTTGGGGTCATCAGCCCAAACTCTCACCCCATTCCATAAGTAAATAAGCTGAGATGGGCACAGTATAGGAGAATGGGGTGAGCATTAGGGCTGACAACCCCAAGGCGCACCCCTGACACCTGTCAGTGTCTGCAGGGTGGGGGTGCAATGTTAGGGTTGGAAACCTTAATGCCATATTTCCCTACTTTTGTTGCTTTACTAACAACCCTAACTGATGCATTAACAAAGTGTTTTGCAATGAATTTCCTGAATTTTTTTAGATAGTTTACTTGTATCCTTACACCCTCCATAACTGACCTTATGTTTCAGTGGAAGTGCTGGGCCCTTGGGGCCCTGCATTTCCATGCTTCATGATTTTTCTTATTTTACAGTGTGAGAACAGGGTCCTTCAGCTCCTCCCCACCCATCCCTCTATAGATGCTTGACCAAATTATCAGCATAGCCATCTTATTACTCCAGCGCATGTACCCTGTACAGAAAATTTTTTGAATTCATGACAAAATGTAATTCTGCACAACTGCAATGCCATTACGTGCCACAGGTGCTAAAACACATTTTGGCCATGATTTGAAAAATGACAGCTGTGACATACATGAGGTGGAGTAATAAGAAGACTATGTTGAAAATCTGGGGTCAAAATAATGAAAAATTCCAAAGTTACAAGTGTGTGTAGCAAAACTTCAATGAATGGTTATAACTTTGCCATTTTTAAATCTTTTGACCCCAAATTTTCAACATAGCCTTCTTATGACCCCACCTCATGAGCAATATGACTCTCATTATGCAAATTCTGCCCAAAAGGAGAATTCATGAAGCAAATGCAAAATCGTCTTTTGGGTAGGAGTTGCAGAATGGCAGTCATATAGGTCATGAGGTGGAGTCCCCAAAAGGTTGTGTTGACAATTTGGGATCAAAATCTCAAAAAACACCTGAGTTATGCATAAAACTTGAAACCTCCATTGAAATACACTGAACAGCATTTAACTTACTTTCAAAAAATTGCAGTCGCCAGTTCCAGCAGCAATACATATCTTCAATTGCAGAGTGGATCTTGAAACTGGGACCTGTTCAGGTGAGTGAGGGTGTGTGGAGGTATCAAGGGGGGTGTGGGGATGGGGTGCACAGTGGGAAGTCGGGTGGGGGATGTGGGTCTGATCGCCAGTGGACTTTTTTTTACAGGTGTTAAAAAAAATCAAGGGACGGTTTAAAACCTACAAGGGGTAACCACTAACCACCAATGACAAAAAATACCTTAAAGATGGTGATCAGAGGGTCTGGGTTGCCACTAGACACCAGGGAAAGGTATGGGAGGGTGGGGGGTAAGGGATTAAATATTTTAAAAAAAAATATGGGGATCGGCGGGTGGGTGGCGCCATTGGATACCAAGGATATAGAAAGGAAGGTGGGGGATACAACTAACACCAATGCAAACAGTTTTTTAATAAAATTAAGCACGGGGATCAGAGGGTCAGGCTGCCACTAGACACCAGGGAAGTAGTGGCTCACACATGACAGTGCAGCCAGTGGCACAAATTCCAGGTGCGGCTGCACAAGTCAAGAAAATCCAGCTGTTCTCATACAGAGAACTTGGGGAAGCACTCCTCTCACTAAGCTGGCTACCCGGGATTTGGGCTGCCCAGAAAAGGTGCCTTTTGCCACAATTTGAAGAAAGAAACATCAGAATGTAGCTAAACAGATCTTGTTTAGCTAGGTTCTGATGTTTCTTTCTTTAATTCCATTAATTTTTATATGATTTCTTTATTTTCTTTTTCACTGACTGAAAAACAAGGTGGCGGACACAGCAGAGCGCTGCAGAAATTTATCAGGCTCCCTGTGACACTATATGACCCTGTCTGCTAAACTACAGTAGCTCCTGCAAAAACAAAAGTATTTTCATGCCTGCAGAAAGACGTGTCTTCAATCGCAGCATGGAGCTCAAAGCTGGGACCTGTTCAGGTGAGCGAGGGTGTGCGGGGGGTGTCAGAAGGAGTGCAGGGAGGTGGGTGCACAGTGGGAAGTCAGGTGAGGGGGTGCAGGTCTGTTCACTGGTGGACTTTTTTTTTACAGGTGTTATAAATTTAAATAAAAACATCAAGGGACAGTTTAAAAACTATAAGGAGGCAGCCACTAATCACCAATGACAAAAAAACTCTTAAAGATGGTGATTGGAGTGTGGGGGTGCCACTAGACACCAGTGAAAGATATGGAAGGGTGGGGGATAAGGGATTAAATGTCTAAAAAAATAAATATGGGGATTGGAGGGTGGGGGTGCCACTAGACACCAGGGATACAGAAAGGAAGGTTGGGGGACACCACTAACACCAACGGGGACAGTGTTTTAATAAAATTAAACATGGGAATTGGAGGATGGGGGGTGCCACTAAACACCAGGGACACAGCAGCTCACACATAACAGTGCAGCTGGCAGCACGAGTTCCAGCTGCATCAAGAAAATCCTGTTGTTCTCATATATAGAATGCGAGGGTCTAGTATGATCTCCCGACATTGATCTTCCCAGCTAAAAATAGCTCGTATTTTACTTCCCATTTGTAACTTTCCCACTGTTTTTTGGGGGTGGAAGTATGATTTTAAACATTAAAAATAAAGCTTGGTTTTCAATCAATCAATCAAAATCTTTATTTATCCAGGTGAAACATCATTGAGCAGAGCTCTTTTGCAAGATGGACCTGGTTAGGGTAAACTGATACATATAAATATATATGACCAAACAAATTTAACATGTGGTATACAATTTACAAAGCAACATACAACAAACAATAGTAGGCATACATCTTACATTATTTACAGATATACATATCTACAAGGTGATGTTGCAGTGTTAACTGCTTAAGTAACAGGTGGACAGAATTTGAGTTTGGAAGGTGAAAGGGTATGGGTAAAGACTATGTGGGCCTAAGGGTACAGGGACAGTCAGCAAGGGAAAGGACAAGGACACCAGCTATACAGGACCAGTAAATTTGACCCCAGAGATAGTGCTAGATAAAGTTGATAACAGTTGTGAAGTTGATTAGACCAGAGTGGCTAAGTAGTAGAAAAATACAGTAGAAAGCAGTAGAGGGATGGTAATAAATGGATAATAGAGCAGTTTAGAAGACAGACTACATGGAGATACTAAGGGAGTTAATTCTAACTAGAGGCGTTGATAGCACTTACATGGTTCCTTCAGGAGACGCGAGTAGAGGGTCTTGAATGAAGAAATGCTGATAACAGAGCTCAATTTTAAAGTTTTCTGCAGATTGTCCCACATTGTTGGCAGCGTAAAGCTAATGGATGCTCTTCCAAGGAGAGAGTGGACTTTGGGAATCTTCAATAAGATATAGGAGTAACTTCTCAGGGCATAGGTACCTAATAGATTTAGTGGGTGACAATCCGAAATATGTTGTGGAAGCTTTTTTGAGATAGCTCTGTAGGTCCATAATGTGGCATTTTTTTCTCGCCTAAACTTGAGGGAGGTCCATCCTACAGCTGCATATAGTGAACAATAGTGTGTAGTGAAGGGAAGATCAGTGATAAATCTCAAAGCTCTGTGATACAGCATATCCAGTTTAGAGAGCTGAGAGGTAGGACATCGACTATAAAGAAAATCCGCATAGTCTATTAGTGAAAGGAATGTTGCTTGTACCAGCCTCTTTTTGGCATCACTCATAAGAAAGTAGCTAATCCTAAAATATAGTCTGAGTCTCTGATGTAGTCTTTTTAGCGAGTCCTCTAAGTGCTCGATGAAGAAGAGTTTATGATCTGCCAAACTCCCAGGTATTTGAACTTTGAGACAAATTCTAGGTTTCCCCATAGGATTGTAGAAATCTGTGGTACAGACCCTGGACTGACCGGGTTAGTTGTGTGTGTAAAAGGAGAGAGAAGCATCGCTTTGGTTTTTTTAGCATTTAGTAATAGCTTTTTGTGTAGAAGCTGGTGTTGAAGTAGGTTGAATTCAGTTTGAAGGTCGCTGCATGTGACTTCTGGGGATGGACGGCCTCGGATACAACACCGTGTCATCCGTGAATAGATGGACGTTAGCCTTGGTTATTCTGTCATCAATGTTGTTGATGTATATTGCAAACAGTATGGGACCAAGAATAGATCCCTGTGGCACTCCCCTGAGTAGGGGTTTTATAGGTGAGAGCTCACCTTTGGCCTTGACTTGCTGTAATCGGTAAGTAAGATAATTGGTGAACCACTGAAGGTAGAGCGAGTCTAGGCCTATTGACTGAAGAGATGAAAGGAGCAGGCTATGGTCTATAGTGTCAAAAGCCTTACTTAAGTCTAAGAATATGGTGCAGATAAAGTTTTTTTTGTCCAGCTCTTTCTGCCAGTCGTCGGTCACTTTTGCAAGGGCTGTAATTGTGCTGTGTTTAGCTCTGAATCCAGATTGGGCAGGATTTAGAAGATTTGTTGATTCTAGGTATGATCTCAGTTGTGTACTTACAATTTTTTCCAATAATTTCGACAGGACAGGGAGAAGGGAGATTGGCCTGTAGTTATTGAGATCACAGGGATTCCCTGATTTAAACAGGGGAATCACGTGTGCTGTTTTCCAGATGGGTGGAAGGGTTCCTTGGGTCAGTGATAGGTTGAATCGGTGTGTTATAGGTGCAGCTGGTATGTGGTATGCGATTTTTAGAAAATATGGGTCAATGGATTCTGCACCAGTGCTTTTCTTAGTGTCCAGCTGACATAGGAGATCTTCGACCTGTTTCAGGGTGGCAGGTTGCAGAGAAAATGTAGCATCCATGACTCGGACATCAGTATAATGAGTATACAGCTGGGAGCATAGTAGGTTCGCAGAAGAGTTATCAAAGGCTAACTCCACAGTTGTAAAATGGTTGTTAAAGGAGTCCAGAATTTCCCCTTTGTCAATAATGATGTTAGTGCCAGATATGATCTTAGGTGGAAGAGAGTTACCCGGTGTGTGACCAGAGAGGTCCTTGACGGTGTTCCAGAATTTAGCTGGGTGCTTAGTGGCAGAGTCTAGTTCAGTACGATAATAGGTGGTTTTTGCATTTCTTGTCATCCTGGTACAGAGGTTTCTAGCTCTCCTAAATACAAGCCAGTCTGAGGGTGTCTTAGATCTTCGAGCTTTTTTCCAAAGTTTATCCCTCTGTAACAGAGCAGATTTTAGTTCAGACGAAAACCATTGGCATGTTTTATTCTTTACATGGACTTTTACTAAGGGGGCACATTTGTTTAAGGCCCCTAAGATTATATCACTGAGGATGTCATAGGCAGACTATACTGACCTTGCCAGGTAAAAAGCCTACCAACCAATGGTATGTTTTAGGGCATCCATATAGCCACATGGGTCAAAATTCCGCTTCGATCTTTAACAGAGAATTTTGAAGAAGATAGCAATTTGTGGACTGATCTTACACCAGCAATGAAGCAGTGATCACTGGCGTCACTGAAAAAGGTACCTACATGGGAGAACAGGTGTGGTTTGGATACAAGTATAACATCCAGCAATGAGTTATTACTGGGATTCTTTTTATTCAGGCAAGTAGGTTTGTTTATGATTTGTGTTAGCCCATGAGCATCACAAAAGGATGAGAGAGGTTTTGAGGCCTTAATTAGCCAATCTAAGTTGAAGTCACCTAATATGATAGTTTCCTGAGATCCATTCCCTATGATGGCACCCCGATGTGAAAGGAGTTGAAGGCCAGAAGAAGGGGGTCTTTAGCACCCTATAATACACATCGAAGTGTTCTGCGAGAACACTACCTTAAGGGATAGACACTCGAATTCATTTGCAGCGGTTAACAAGTCAAGGTATGATACTGTATATTTGTCCTTGGCGTATATGGCCACCCCTCCACCTCTCGATTGTCTTTCAGTTCTAAATAATAAATAACCAGGGATATTAACCTCCTTGTCTGCTGTGGCTGGTTTAAGCCAAGTTTCTGAGACCACTAAGACATCTGGAGAGGTGTGACAGATCCATACCTGGATCACGGTGATCTTTTTTAGCAGGCTACATACGTTGACATAGAGGAAGCTTACACCTTTGATCTTCGCTAATTCTGAGGGCAAAGTGATGGCAATTTGAGGTCCAGGATTAAGCTCTATGTTGCCGAAGCATATCAGTAATAGTAACAGAAGCATTCTGAGGGCAGCGCAAGATAGTTTACAACTCCTGGACCTTGTATGTCTTTGTGGATAGAAGATGTGGGTTTGAGGCCCTTTACTAACATTCAGTCGCACTAGTGCAGCAAAAAGTAATGCCCTTACTGAGGATTGCAAGGGATGTGCAGTTCTGCTGAGAGTAGGTGGCAAGTGCTCTGGAGGCAGTTCAGTTAGTGTCCCACCATAGGTGGAATGTTGAATGTTTGACTGTATCCACAGGGAGTTGGTGGCATACACATAATTATTGTTGAACACCTTCCAGTGTAGCATAACGTTCAATTCCTCTTCCATGGTTGCATGAGGGATCATATATCGTCCAGCCAGTGAGACAAGAATAAGGAACAGGACGAGCTGCCACATCCTTGTCTTCATGATTGGACTCATATAGTGTAAGCAGGCACAGGGTGTCTCAATGGTAGAGGAAGAGGAAGAAATCACCTAGTAGGTAAGCAGTAGACAGCCACATGGTGTCTCTTAAGAAGAGAATGTGAAGAAGTCACCTAGCATGGGGTTTAGTAGGTAAGCAATTGATGGAGGTGATTATAAAAGATGACGATCCACCGAATATGGCTAATGGCAGAGAAATTGATAGGAAGGATGGGCAGAAGTAATCAGAATGAAGGCCAGAAGTGGAAGCTTCCTGATGAGGCTGAACGGTTTGGGTGGAGGAAATTTGAGGTAGGGAGAGGAGAGAGGTAGCCAATTACCAAGTGATAAGGTTAAATGGGCATGGAATAAGGAAAGGGCGGGAAACTAGTCTATATAATAACACACAGAGAGGAGGGTGTGTGGGCGGGCATAAAAGTTGCAGCTTTTGCTGTACCTTAGGCAGTCAGGAGTCCGGGGTTGTGGTCCTGAGCGGTGGCTATGAGAGTGCCGACCGCCCGCTGGCTGAGTCCCCCTCAGCTTGAGAGCAGGGAGCCCCTGGAAGGATTTCTTCAGCTAGGGAGAAGGAGAAAAATGCAGAAATTAAGTGCTGTTGTAGACAAGGGCCTACAAACACAGCAGGGATTCCAGATTTGCAGCACAAAAGGGATGTGTATTGGATTGGCACCCAAAACCTGTCTGGAGCCAAGAGACACTTTCCCAGAGGGGCTGTTTCACTTAAGCATACACCAGAAACACTTAATTTTTTTCAAACAATATTCCTAAATCCCCACAATGCTATATCCATTACATTTTGACATCTTTGGCAGCTTATACATTACAACAACAAGGCTTGAAGATGGTGAGCGAACGGGGAGACCACTCGGAACAATGCCCTGAAAGGCACTCATGTTCTGATTGGTTGTGGCTTTTGCCGTACCTTAGGCAACCAGGAGTCCGGGGTTGTGGTTCTGAGCGGAGGCTACGAGAGCACCGACCGCCCACTGGCCAAGTCCCCCTTGGCTCGAGAGCTGGGAGCCCCTGGAAGGATTTCCTCGGCTAGGGAGAAGGAGAAAAATGCAGAATTTAAGCATTGCTGTAGACAAGGCCTACAAACACAGCAGGATTCCAGATTTGCAGCACAAAAGGGATATGTATTGGATTGGCACCCAAAACCTGTCTGGAGCCAAGAGACACTTTCCCAGAGGGGCGGTTTCGCTTAAACATACAACAGAAACACTTATTTTTTTTTCAAACAATATTCCTAAATCCCCACAATGCTGCATCAATTACATTTCTACATCTATATCAAGCTATATCAATTTACATTTTTATCTGGATATACTACAATTGCGTCTGATAATGGATTTAATATTGATGTCTAATTATGGACTTTTCCACAGCACAGCACCAGCACCTGGTAAGCATTTCTAGCATTTGTTCTGTTACTTATGTTTATTATAAACTTCAGTAAAAGCAGTTCAGATTGCCTATAGTTGCTGTGTTGCAAAATGAGCTCTGGGTCTGGCTCAGTGCTTGTTGCAGCCGGGTGCCATCAGTAATGCAAAAGCATTTTGAGCATTTCTTGGGTAGTTTCCTGTTCATGCCGCTATTAACGCATGTCAGGATAATTTCTGTCAATTTTTTGGGGTCGGTAAGTTAACAGTGTTGGCAGGTTGGTGTCAGTGAAATTAATATCGGGAAGCTGAAACTCGGGCAATGGTACTGATCCCAAATGTGGGGAAGTGCTCCTCTCACTAAGCTGGTTACCTGAGATTTCGAGTGCCCAGAAAAGGTGTTTCTTGCCACAATTTGAAGAAACATCAGAATGTAACTAAATGGATCACTTTTAGCTAGGTTCTAATGTTTCTTTAATTCCATTAATTTTTATGTTTTCTTTATTTTCTTTCTCTCGCTAACTGAAAAACAAGATGGTGGACACAGAAGAGCTCTGCAAAAATACATCAGGCTCCCTGAAACACTTTATGACCGTGTCTGTGAAACTACAGTAGCTCCTGTGAAAACGAAAGTATTTTTGTGCCTTTCATTTATTTTTTTCCCATAGGAAATAATGGGAATTTTCAAAATTTAATAACCTTTAAATGGATTTATATTTTTTCACCAAACCTTCAAAATGCACATCTGTGAAGAAAAGGCTTTCTACCATGACAATTTCAGACCACAACCTAAAACAGTTTCTAGGATACAGGTGGACAAAGAAACAGAAAAAAGACACGTACATTTAGGGATTTTTGACACTCTGTATCTCAAAAACCACACAACAGATTTACACAAAATGTTCCATGTCAAGAGACCTACCCTGAGAGATTATGCATGCAAAATGTCCTGGAAATCCATTGAACGGTTGAAAAGTTGTTAAGGTTAAGAAATTTGGCTTTAACAGAGAAATGAGCACTCAACCCTAACTATACTTGTGCTACTGTGCCAGTATAATACATATATTACACCTGCCCAGTAGGGCAGGTACAGTTAGGGTTACACGGCCACTTCTATGTTAAATCCAAACTTTTGCACTTTAATAACTTTGCAACTGTTTGTCCAATTCACCTGAAAGTTGGAATGCACATTGTTGTACCATAGATCTCTGGATCTGGAAATTTTGGTTCCAGTCAGATTTGCAGTTGCAGAGCAGTGGCACATCGAAATGTGTGGAAAATCTTCAACTTTTGCAAATTCTTTGCTTGTCTCCACAGCCCGAACAGTTTGTCCGTCCGGTCTAAAATTTTTAAGGTATATGGAGACTGGGTCGGGGAAGTGCCTTTTGAAAATTTGGTGTAAAAATATTAATCTGTTCAAAAAGTTATTACACAATAAAGTTCCCCATTATATCCTACGGGGAAAAAATATAAGTTCTGTGCCACAGTGAGAGATTCGTCTGTGACAGCACGTTTTACTGTTACATATGCCCTCTATACTGTCGTACTGCTGCCATCTTGATTTCAGTTAGTGGTGGAGAAAAAATGTTATAGTTTAAAAACTACTGCCCCTAGGTAAACACCAAGGGCCCAATTCCAAGATGGGTTATGCATGTCGCAAGGTAACTTGTGCCAAACCCAATGGTACAAGTCACACCTTGCGACATGCATTACACTGCCCGTGATTCCAAAAGGTAGATTACATCCCTGGCTATGCCAGAAACTTCCTGTGACATGGTGCAAGGGGGTTTCCAGCATCAGTTATGGCTATATTGCAAGTGGATGACTGACAGAATGGCCAGTTGCCATTCCAGGAGGGACCACGGCAGACAATAGTCTAAGTACAGTTAGACCAGCTATTAGCTGGTCTAACCATACCCAGTGTCCACTGGGGTTGTTCCTCCGTGCCTGGCACCCCTACAGCTGACCCACCCATGGTCCAACATGTGTCTCCACCCCACCCCCAGTGGCAGGGCTGCCCCCTGTGGGCATCTGGCACCTCCATGCCCCAGTCCCAGAGCAGTGCCCCCAGGGCAGTACACAGCCCCCACCTGACATGCACTCCAAGGCTGTCTGGAGGCCCCCACTATGTCCACAGCCCTGTGGGGCATTGCCATGGTGTCCAGGTGCAGGGCTTGCACCCTGTGGGTGGGCATCGCTGCAGCTTGTGCTACCCAGGTCGGGTACACCCTTCCCATGGTGCAACCCTGGAGCTGCCACAAGTCACAGGGCATAGGTGCCAGGGACCCTGCCTGTTCTGGAATCTAGCACAGGGTCCCTGACATAGCGGCATATGTCGCAACTCACATCCATCTGTGAGTTGCACCATACATCTTGGAATCGCATCACAACTGTTGAGTTTACCTAAATGGGGTCCTAGGAACAGTATCCATGCATCACAATTTTTAATAATTGTGATGCATGGATATGTTTATTTTGATGTGGACATTTGTACTGTCACAATTTGTGACAGTACAAGCATGAAACTTTCGTAAATTTACAAAAGTGTTGCACCGTACTTTTGTAGTTTGCTACATACTTTCACAATTTGTGACAGTACAATTCCCCAAATCATAGCTTCTTTTCCACCGTACTGCCACGACATGGTTCAGACTTTAGGGATACAATTTGCTGGGTGGCAAGCCCTTGCACCACAGCTGTGCCTTTTGGTGGTTTGGTGAAAAGATTTACATTGGTTCCAAAGTTACAGTACTCTGAAGTTGTGAATTTTTCCTATAGTATAACATTAAGGCATCCACCAAAACCACAGTTTCTTTGTCGCTTCACTGCCACTACATGGTTTGGACTTTAGGGCTGATATTTGCAGGGTGGCAAGGCCTTGCAGAACAGACATGCCTTTTGCTGGTTTGGTGCAAAAACGTAGACCAGTGGCAGCTACAGCACCTTTCGGCACCTATACCTCAAAAACAGTTTGAGATATGGATTTTTCACTAAGCGCCACTTAGTACACATAAGCATGTATAGAGGTGGCTAGGTCATGGATACAACGGCAAAATAATTTTTTCTGCAGTTGCTATGGTTATTGCCAAATAAGTGTTACAAGTTTTACTTGGAATTCCTCTAAGCTTGCACTATGTGTCTATATGTGTGGGTAGGTGGGAGCACAGGACCCAGAGGGCCTGCATTCCCACCTATGCATACTATTCAGGCTAAACTGGGAGCACTGGGCCTTCCTATGCTATGCCTCTACACTCATGGGCAGGCAGGAGCACAGGTCATGCCCAGACTCCCACCTATGGATATGATTATGTAAAACTAAAAGCACAGGGCCCTCATGCACTATGTTTATGCACTTATACAGTCACAGCTAAAGACATAACCAGATATTACCTGACATTTCTGTGATCTTTCTAGAGAAATCTCCTGCTTTCTTCATTTCCACAGTAGGGGCAGCAGAAAGAAACTCTTTAGAAATTTCATGAACTATTTGGCAATGTCTGTGGCTACTACTGTAGGTAGGTGGGAGCATGTGCCCACCCATGGAAACCATCTTGCAATACTGGGAACTAGGGCACTTCTGTGGTATGTGTCTAAACTTATGGGTGGGTGGGAGTGCAGGGCCCAAAGGGACCGTGCTGCCAAATATGCATCCCATTATGCAAAACTGGGAGGACAGGGCTCTCCTGCACTATGCCTCTACACATATGGGTGGGTGGGTGGGTGGGAGTGCACAGCCTGGAGGGTCCACGCTCCCACCCATAGATACCATATGAGTAACATTTCACTTTCTCAAAAGAAGGAAATTCATTGCAAAAAAACTCTAATGCATCAGTTAGGGTTAATTCCACACCAACAAAAATCTAGAAATTTGATATTAAGGTTACCAACCCTACCCCTCCACACACACACACCCCACCCTCCACAGACCAACAGGAGCCAGGTTGTGCCTTGGGGTCATCAGGCCTAACTCTCACCCCATTCTCACCTGTCTCTACATTCCATCCCTCCTTTCCCTTTTCCAATCCACTGTCCCCTCTCTACATACCAAGTTCTCTCCCCATACTTCTAATTTTGCACCTCTAGTCTTCCCCTGACTGCAGCCTCCAGTCCCATTTTCCCCACCCTCGCCCCATTACCCCCCCTTCCTCTCACCCACCTCCTTCCTTATAAGGTGTTAGTATCCCTAGCAGGGTTCTCAGCATTCTGAAGAGATCTGGCTCCTACTCTCCCCTTCTCTCCCATCTCTCTCCCACTGCTCCTCTCCCTCTCTCACTCCCATCCTGTCCAGTACTTGCTCACTTGCAGGGTTCTCTGCATCCTGAGGTGGTCTCACTCCTGGCTTCTCTACTTCTCCCTCCTTGCTCTTACTACCATTCCAGCTGGGTCCCAGCCCCTTGCAGTATTCTCTGCTTTCTGAAGGGGTCCTGTTCCAGATATTTCCCTCTAATCCTCCCTTCTCTTTCCTCTCCCTCTTCCTGCCCACAAGCCCTCTCCCCTTGTCCTTCACTACCTTCTAAACAGGTAACCTAGCACTACCGACTACCATGTACCAACCTGCCACTTCCAGCACTTTAAAGCATCCACCCCCTCCAGTCAACACCTTCCTTGTCTTACTTGCTTTCCTCTTAGGGTTCAGGTATTATCAGTCCTTATGTTGTTTCTCTAAGTTACTACCAGACTTAACTCTATTGTAGCCAAGCTTGATGGACTATGTATGCACTGCACTTCTAGGGTTTATGTAATTAGCTTGTTTTTGTCATTGGCCATTCTTGTGCATTGTATGTATATTGCTGTATATGTTTTTGCACTCCCCACTATGTATCCCCTTCCCCCAGGATGCTTCTGGAAATGAGCTGTTCTCAGCTCATGTTGTCTTTCCTGGTGAAACCTTTCAAATAAATACAATTCTCATATATTGTACCATCTCAGCTTGTTTGCACATGGCATGGAGTGAGAGTTAGGGCATGGTAGCACTAGTATATTAGGATTGAGTGCAAAGTTCTATGTTAAACCTGCAATTTTGAACCTTAATAACTGTAGAACCATTCAACAGATTTACACAAAGTCTGGAATGCATAATTTGTATGGGTAGGTCTCTTGATGTGCCAAATTTCAGTCAGTTTTGTTGTTTCTGAGATACAGAGTGTCAAAAAATCCTACAGTAAATTTACCAGTTTTTATAAGTTTCTTTGTCCACCTGTATCTCAGAAACAGTTTTCAGTTTTGTTCTGAAATTTTGAGGCTAAAAAGCCTTTGGGACACAAATGTGCCTTTTGAAAGTTTGGTGAAAAAATAGTCCATTCAAAAGTTATTACAGTTTTATTTTCCCATAATTTCCTATGGGAAAATGTATATGTAGGTGCAAGATACATAACTTGCGCAAGATACTGTTGTATTGTGTGAAAATTATGTAATTTGCAAAAAATACAACAGTATCTTGTGCAAATTACAACTTTCATGCATGACATGTCCTATTCTCCCTGATGTCTACTGCCCCCATGCCCTCCTTATTTATAATTTCATTTATTCTGGCACCGGGTTGCCCACTCCCAATGTCAGATGCCCCCATACTGTCTTTTAATTAAATGCCAACATCAGGGGGCCCAATCCCCGTGTCAGCAGTGGAAGACCTCTGCAACACTGTGGGACACTGGGGAACCTACTCCCAGTGTCCAATAACATTAACTTAAATATTGCTGACACTGGGGTGCTCTATCCCTGAGTCGGCATTTGAAGCCCCCCTCAGTACTGTGGGACATTGGGGATCCCACTCCCAGTGTTCTGAACTGTTTCTTTATAAGCTGAAAGAAGAAAACCATCCACGACATCTTTGTCTTATTTTACCTGAAAAAAAGAAAACAATCCCTCGTTGTCTCCCTCGTCTTTCTCCCACATCCCCCCTCCCTCTGCACAGCCACCTCCCCTCACCCCCCTTACCCCATGCTTACCTTCGGAGGTTGGTGGCTATGATGTTCTGTGGAGTGGGACATGTCTGCATTCTGCAAATCTGAACCGCTAACTGAAGAAATCCAAGTAAGTGCTGTATAATGGTAGTCAATGGTGGTTTCAACTTATGCTGATATCTCAGCCATCTTTTGAGATTTTTGCACCAAATGTTCAACATGGGGTTCTTGGGACCCCACCTCATGAACACTGTCACTGTTGTTTCATTAATTGGACCTGTAAGGTGATTTTGCAGTCACTGCGCAGAATCACTTTTTGGGACCAATTAACGAAATGACAGTGCCAGTGTTCAAATAAATGCTTGAAGGAACATGTCTCAACAAGAGCTAAATATAACAAAAAGGCCAAATCACCATGCCCAATCACCATGCTGGCCAACTAGCAGAATAAAAAAAAATGATGATTAAAAAGCAAAAACTGTTTAAAATACTAAGGGGCAATAAGCTGGAGTAAGGGTGGATAAGATACAGAAACCTACAAAGAAGAGTCAAAAAAGAAATGAAAAAAGCAAGAGCTGACTATGAAATTAAATTAGCAGCAAAGACCAGGGATAACTATAAATTGTTTTGCACTTATATAAACAACAAGAAAGGGACTGATAGCCCAATAGGACCTCTGATGGGACAAGATGGTATAGTAGCAAATATAAAGAAGGAAATGGCAGATGTTCAAAATAAATGTTTTTCAACTGTGTTTACAGACATAGATCAGAGCAGAATGGGACACAAATTCAATATTACTCACTGTCCTATCCTCATTGAGGTAGCAGATGTAAAAAAAAGACTTAGCTCCCTAAATCCCTATAAATCCCCAGGACCTCATGGATTCCATCCAAGATTATTAAAGGAACTAGCTGTGGAATTAGCACCCCAATTAGTTACATCTTCCAATATTCATTGGACAAGGGAGAAGTACTTGACTCCTGGAGAGAGGCAACTGTAGTCCCATTACACAAGAAAGAAAACAAACAGAGCCAATCTAACTATCAGCCGGTTAGCTTAACAGCTACTATATGTAAAATGCTGAAGGGGATTATAAAAGAATACATTACCAACTTTATATTTCAAGGACACTGAGCTGTATGATGTGTTTTAAACTTTGTTTGGTGCTTTGACTTTTGAAAGGCACCATAAAATAAAGCTTATTATTATTATTACTATTATTGTTATTCAGGAAGAACATCTAGGAGATGATTCACAACATGGCTTTGCTAAGTGGAGAGCCTGTCAAACTAATATGTTGGAATTTTACAGCAGGGTCAGTAAAAGTTTGGATGAGGGGGTTTCAGTCTATGTGCTTTTTTTGGACTTCACTAAGGCCTTCGATAAAATACCTCATTATTTACTGGTAAATGCATCGAAAACCATGGGCATCCATGACAATATTGCGTCATGGATTCACTCATGGTTCAGGGACAGGAAACAGTGAGTCAGCATTAGGGGAGTTTTTTCTGATTGGATGAAGGTGACGAGTGGTGTGCCACAGGGCTCAGTGCTGGTTTCATGCCTCTTTAACACCTGTGTAGCATCACTACAATATGAACATACTAGGGTATAGATGATCAAGTTTGCAGATGATTGCATGTTGGGGGCCAAACTAAAAAATCAAAGTGACCATGGGTCACTGCATGAGGCATTAAAACACGCAAGTCTAATGAACTCCCCCTGGATCCTGACAAGTGTACAGTTATGCATTTGGGAAAAAACAATCATAACCACATATGTCATATAGGTAGTACATTAATTAGAACTGTGACAAAGGAAAGGGATTTAGGAATCACCATAATGAATGACCTGCAATTTAAAACCCATTGCAGTAATGTGTGCAGGAAGGCAAATGGGGTTTTGAACTGCATACTAAAACATGTAGCCAGTAGATCCAAACAAGTTTTGGTAACCTTGTATGGATCCCAGGTGAGTCCAGTATGAATTACTGTGCACAGATGTGGTCTCCTTACCAGAGGAAGGAGATAGACATCCTGGAAAGGATTTTGAGAAGAGCAACTCGCTCTATTTAGGGTTTGGAAAACAAAGACTACACAACCCAATTGGGGGACTTGAAAATATTTTCACTAGAGTACAGGAGGGTAAAATGTGATATGTGCCTCCTGTTGAAAGCCATGACAGATCAAGATCTATGGAAGAAGTTGGGACTAGCTTTTAGGGATCAAGCCTACAGCACTAGGGCATATTCGCTACAGTTAACAGGAGAAAATTGCAAAACCAGGAGACTGCATAGATGGTTTAATCAGAGAGTGATCTCGGTATGGAACTCCTACCTGAAAAAGTAGTGGGTAGTACATCAGCGGAGTGTTTTAAACTGGAGCTAGACAAACTACACCAAGTAGGTGTAATAACAAATTAATAAAGGCGAGCACTATGGACATAAGTCTTACTAGCTCTGTATAAACCCATGTTACCGATGTTATCTACTGTATGTTAGGTGGGGTCCCAAAAAGTCCATGTTGCAAATTTGGTGAGAAAATTCCTAACAATAGCTGTGCTACAAGTGTGCATTGCACAGTTTCTACATAGGTGTATAACTTTGGTAATTTACATTATTTTGACTCCAGATTTTCAACATCTCCATTTTTTCACACCACCTCATGAATAGTACAGCTGTCATTTGTCACATCCCGCCCAAAATGTGATTTTACACTTGCGGCAAAGAATGGCACAGTCACTGTATGAAATCACCTTTCGGGACTGATTAACAAAATGACAGTACCAGTGTTTATGAGGTGGGGTCCCAAGAAACCCATGTGAAAATTTGGTGACAACATTCTTAAAAATGGCTTTGTTATGAGCATGTCTTGTACAGTTTCTGTGCAGGCACATAACCTTGGTAATTTACAATATGTTGACTCCAGATTTTCAATATACCCATTTTTCACCCCACCTTATAAATAGTACTACTGTCATTTCTCACATCTGGTCCCAAATGTTTTTTTTTCCCACCTGGGGCAAAGAATGGAGCAGTAGCTGTGCGAAATCACCTTTCGGGACTGAGCAACAAATGACAGTAGCACTGTTTATAACGTGGGGTCCCAAAAAGTCCATGTTAAAAATGTGGTGATAAATATCCTAAAAATGGCTGAGTTATGAGTGTTTGTTGAAATATTTCTACATACATGTGTAACTTTGGTAATTTTTAATATTTTCACTCCAGATTTTCATCATGGCAATTTTTTACCACCTCATGAATACTGGCCCTTAATAGGGATACAAATAGAGCCGGCCCAGGGGTGCTGAGGGTTGAGGCACTGGACATCACACCTCATGCCATGCTGGTGACCCAAGTTCGGGAATGAGCTCAGGTGCCGGGGGTCGGCAGGGAAGGAGAGGAATGAACATCTGATGCACTGCTCTCCTCTCCCTGGGGAGGGATCCAGGGAGTCTCCGGTGCAGCAGAGACCCCTGGTGGAGACCAGAGGTACAGCCTGCAAAGGAGCCATCAAAGGGAGGAGCACGACGGATGTCGATGGCTTGCCATCTAGATGTCATTGCATGACCGATCTCTTGGGGAAACACCATAAAGAGAGAAAAAACCCTCCATGTCTGGATAGGCAATGGCTCCCCACAGTACCACATCACCACACATCCAACACCAGGCCACTGTCTCTGCCCCCTCTGTCCTTCTGCCAACCCAGCTGACATTCTAGACTATAGATAGAGCACCAGAGTGGAGGTGGTCCTACCTCAGGGGGCTCAGAGCTGGGGGAAATTATTTGGCTTGGGATTGGGGAAGGGAAGCTACCCTCTGAGGAGTCAGGACCACGGTGGAAAGTAGAAGTGATCACTGGTGAGCTGGGCAGCCTGAGAGAGTTCCAGATATGGGGGGTGAGAAATAGAGTCCCCAAAATAAAAATAGTGATACAAAGTATCTGAAAAAGTAAGAAAATTCACTGCAAAAATCTTTGGTTGAAGGGTTGAAGCCTAAAAAGTAAGGACATGAGATCTTAGGATTTCCAAGCCTAAGACCCCTCCCCACCCTCAGCTTTAAACCTGAACACCCCACCCCACCCCACCCCACCCCACCCTCAGCTTCCAACTCAAAGGCCCCACCTCCACCCTACATGCAGGAATAGGTGTGGCCAGATTGTGCCTTAGGTGCAAACTATAATGCTCACTCCATTTCAGCACATAATAACCTGACATAAGTACAGAATAAAAGAATGGGGTGAGCATTAGGGTTCACAATCCCAAGGCATACTCGTCATACCTATTCCTGCATACAGGGTGGAGGTGGAATCTTAGGGTTGGAAGTCAAGGGTGAGAGTGGGGTCTTAGGTTTGAGAACCCTAAGGTCTCACCCCTAATGTGTATTAATTAAGTTTTTTGCAGTGAAAAAAAATTATATAAATGTATATATATATTATAGTGGCATGGTAGTGCCACTATAGTTAGGGTTGGCAGGTCACTTCTATGTTAAACTCAAAAGTTTGCAGTTTAATAACTTTGTAACCATTTCTCCAATGTGCCTGACATTTTGATTGCACAGCCTCCAACAATAGATCTCTGGATCTGGAAAGTTCCATTCTGATCAGATATATGATTGCGGAGCTGTGGAGTGTCAACTATGTGAAAAATCCTCAACTTTTGTGCAATTCTTTGTCAGGATCCAGACAGCGAACAGTCTGCGTGTGTGTGTGTGTGTTTGGCTTCAAATGTGCATTTGTATATGTGGCCTAGGTCAGGGTGGTGCCTTTTGAAGATTTGGTGAAAAAAATATGAATCCGCTCAAAAGTTATGGAAATTTTTCATGTCTCATTTTAGCCTACAGGAAAATGCATATGGGTGACATGAAAACTTTCAAGAAAACATTTTTGTTTTTGTGCTCTGGATTTTTGTTTTCATGCTGCCACCATCTTGTTTTCAGTTAGCAAGCAACAAAAAACATTGTAAATAGAAACATAATGTCTCTTGCTAAATACCAACACTTGTGTTTACCTATTCGGGCCATGAGGAATTTGCCACTGGCATCGGTTTTTGTGCAGGTAGTCTGGAAATGTTTTTCAAAATGTTTTCACCATTTGGCCATTTTGTTTTCATGAAAACATTTTTTTGTGTGCACTATAATAGCTGTGCACAAAATAAAAGGTGGCTCGATAACATATTTTTGTACATGAAAAGATTTCATTATAAGGTATGGGGTGTTGTAAAAACATTTTTGTTTTCATGAAAACAATGCTCAAAAATATTGTCCCATGTGTTATTTTCTTTGTTACTTCATTGTGTCAAGGTGGATTGTGCTTTTGGGCAAAAACTTGCAGGGTGGCATGCCCAGGTTCCACAGATGTGGCTTTTGGTGGTTTGGTCCCAAAGCTTTCAGTGGGCCCAGAGTTACAGCATTCCAAAGTTCAGAAATTTCCCATAGACTAATATTGCGTCACCCACAAGGACCTTTGACATCCATATCTCAGAAACAATTTGAGATACAGATTTTTCATTACCCACAGCTTAGACTAAGCTTGCGTGGAGGTTTTGAAGTCATTATTACAACTGCAGTGACATTTTTTCCTAGTTGCTATGGTTACTGAGATATTGCCAAATAAGTGTTACAATGGTTAATTTTCAGTACTATGGGGCTGCTGTAAGGCTCCATACTTATGTGTAAGTGGGAGTGCAGGGCCCAGAGGGCCCACACTCCCACATATACATACCATTATGCAAAAACTGGGCAATGTGAAGGGAGCACAGAGCCCAGAGGGCCCATGCTCCCACAAACACATGCCAGTTACCAGTTACATTACACTTTCTCAAAAAGAAGGGAAATTCATTACAAAAAACTTTATTAATGCATCAGTTAAGGTTGATAGCACAGCAACACAAGTATGGAAATGTGATGTTAGGGTAAGCCCCCAATCACCCCCACCCTCTGCACACCAACAGGCATTGATGTGTGCCATGGGGTCATCAGGTCTAACTCACAACCCATTCTCCTATACTGTAGCATGTCAACTTGCTTACACAAGGAATGGGGGTGAGCATTGGGCCTGACAACCCCATGCCATCCCCTCAACATCTGTTGGTGTGTGGAAGGAGGGGGTGGCTGGGGTATGCAAGTGGTTGAGTAATCCTAACATCACATTTCCACACTTTTGTCACTGTGGTATCTACCCTAACTGATGCATTAACAAAGTTTTTTGCAATATGTGTGTGTGTGTGTATATATATATATATATATATATATATATATATATGTGTATTCTTTGCAAAAATCTTTGTTAATGCATCAGTTAGGTAAAAAGCAGAGAAATTAGATATTAGGGTTTCCAACCCTAATGCCCCACTCCAGTGTTCCCACCACTATGACCCCACCCCATCCCCCCACCTTCCAGACACCAACAGGCATTGGGGTGTGTCATGGGGTCATATGGCCCAACTCTCACTCCAGTCCATGTGTAAATATACTTACAAGCTACAGTATAGGACAATGGGGTGAGAGTTAGGCCTTATGACCCCATGGCACACCCCGATGCCCTGGGGATGGGACATTAGGGTTGAAAACCATAACACCTCATTTCCCTGCTTTTGTCACTGTGGTATCCACCCTAACTGATGCATTAATGAAGTTTTTTGCAAAGCATTTCCCTCCTTTTTCAGATAGTATAATTGTATCCTCATTTTACTGTGGGAGCACAGGGTTCAACAATTCAGATAGTACAAAAGTGTCCATATATCTCGGTAGGAGAGCAGGGTCCTTTGAACCCTGCACTCTCATCCCTTCATCCAGATAGTACAACAGTGTCCGCATTCATGGTGGGGAGCACAGGGTCCCTCCATTGAGATTGTATAGCAGTATCCATATGTCATGGTGGGAGCGCCGGGTCCTTAGAACCATGTGCTCCCATCTCTATATTGAGATAGTACAACAGTATCCATATGTCATGGTGGGAGTGCAGTGTCCAAGGCATCCCTTCATCGAGATAGTACAACACTGTCCATATGTCATGGTGGAAGGACCCTGCACTTCCATCTCTCCATAGAGATAGTACAACAATATCCATATGTCACAGTGGGAGCACAGTGCCATTTTAGACCCTGCCCTCCCATCCCTCAATCAAGAGAGTACAACAGTATACATATGTTATGGTGGGGGCCAGGGTCCTTCAGACCCTGTGCTCCCATACCTCCATCCAGATAGCACAACAGTGTGAAAAATGGGAAACACTGGCAAAGTTATGACAGTGCGTAGAAACTGCACAAGGCACACTTGCAAAGCGCTCATTCTTTGGAATTTTTTCACCAAATGTTCAGCATCGGCATTACAGGATTGCACCTCATGAACAGTGCAACTCTGATTTTGTTAATCCATCCCAAAAGTTGATTTCGCAAATCGACCACACCACTCTGTGCCATAGGTGCAAAATCATATTCTGGACAGGATGTGCAAAATAACAGCTGTTCTGTTCATAAGGTGGTGTAAAAAAATGGCAATATTGAAAATCTAGAGTGAAAAATTGTGGGGGTACACATCCACACAGGGATTGGGCACCCTGATGTTGGTGCAGGGGGTAGACTAGTCCGATGAAGGATCCTGCATTGAAATGATCACAAATTTTGGTGCAGGATTCTGCATAGAAGAAAAGACAGTGGGGGACAGTTTTCTTTTTTACAGGCTTTTAAATAATGTCTGGCACACTGGAGTGGGCTCCCAGTGCACCAAATGTTTGTGTGTTTGCAGTGGATACATACAGACAGAGGATTGGGCACCCCATGTTGGTGGGTACAAGCAGGTCCTCCTGACTCTGCAGCCAACAGTACAAGTTCCTGCTGTGGCTGCACAACTCAAGTAAATACCAGTCTTTTCATACAGAGAATGGCTTATAAGTAATTCTCTGTAGAAGCTGGACACTGAAAAAGAATTGCCTGGATCCAGCTTAAAACACAAAAAAATCAGAATATGCATAAAGGGTTGTTCCTTAGCTGTTTTCTGATTTTTCTTTTGTATTAAAAAGGTTCAGGACTTCTACTTTCTCACTAAGCTGGCAAACAAGATGGCAGCCACAGCACAGCTCAGTTGATCGCAGGACTGTGAACTGTACGAAAAAGTACCAATATTCTTTGTGAAAAGAAGCTGGTATTTTTCACACAATAGTCCTAATGTTCAAAAATAAGCTGGTATTTTTCACACAATTCTCCTACTGGGTGAAAATTAGTATTTGTTGTGCCTGACACATAAATTTTCCCATAGAAAATAATGGGAAAATAAAAAATTTCATAACTTTTGAATGGACTAATATTTTTTTACCAACCCTTCAAAAAGAACATCTGTAACCCAAATGCTTTTTACCCTGAAAATTTCAATCTACCACATAAAGCCATTTTTGAGAGACAGCTGTAGAAAGAAATGTCAATAAATCCCAATTTTTCTGTTCTTTCAACGCTTTATATCTCAGAAACCACTTAAAAGATTCCCACGAAATTTGGCAGGTCAAGAGATCTACCCCTAGGGAGTATGCAAGCCAGATTTCATGCAAATCTATTTAACAGCCTAATGTTATTAAGGCTTAAAGTTTGGATTTTAACATAGAAGTGCAGTTTCACCCTAACCATACTGGCACGACTGCACCAGTATATATATATATATATGTATATATATATATATATATATATATATATATGCATATTCATTACAATAAATCTCCGTTAATGCATCAGTTAGGGTTAATAGCACAGTGACAAAAGTTTAGAAATGTGCTGTTAGGGTTTAAAACCCTAACTCCACATTCCCCCCCCCACACACACACACATACACATACACACATATGCAACCAGGGAAAGAACCAAGGCAACAACAAAACCAATCAGAGCCAACCAGCATCAGGTAACAGAAGTAACGTACAACTCTCTAAATGTACTGCAAGACACACCCATCATGATGGGTCTTCAACTGTATGAGTTCTGTCACCATTATAGTGCTTTGGGGGTTGACACGCATGCTGGGCAACCATGGGTGATGCCCCACAGTAAGCATTTTGTGTTACAAACAGCAATAACAAGATTTAAGCAGATGCCTATATTTCAATAGTGAAGAAGTGATGTAACACACAGTACGTTATCCACAGATGGTTTCTTGGAAATAAGAGTTAGTATAAGCCTACCAACAGTCATTGTATGTTTGCATTTATCTTTCTGATAGAGTGAGTTAGTTCTAATAACAAACAGTAGTATAGTTTACAAGTACTGTAACATGTGAAAGAAACAGTTGTAACATCCAAAGCTAATACTAACATGCTGCTAATGAGCATTTCCAGGTAATGCAGCCATATAACAACATGTGATGGTGCTAGTTTCATACTTGATCAGTATCTTAAAACTAGTATGTGTCATCTCTATCTGTCCTGCTACCACATGCCCATGTGGTAGTCTGCAGCAACCCAGCTGTTGAATAGGGACACATAAAAGTCAGTATTTTGAAAATGTGTACAGACTAAGTCTCATTGTATGAAGAAGAGATGCCAGAAATAATGTGTCACCATACTGTGCTGGCAGTATAGAGTCGATGATACTATATTTGTATTTTCATTACATAGCGTTATGTGAAATAAGTATAGGGTTGTGATTATTGTGATTACAGAACTGACAGAGTGGTATAGTGTCTTACAATCTTGCATGTGTCTTGCATGTGTATGGGGGGTGGTGGGGAATACTCAGTTAGGGTTTTGAACCCTAGCAGCACATTTCCAAACCTTTGTCACTGTACTATTAACCCTAATTGATGCATTAACAGAGTTTTTTGCAATGAATTTCCCTTCTTTTTGAGAAAGTGTACTGTAAGTGGTGAGTGTTAGTGGGAGTGTGGGCCCTCTGGGCCCTGCACTTCCTTCACATTGTCCATTTATTGGCATAATGGTATGCACATGTGGGAGCATGTGCCCTCTGGGCCCTGCACTCCCACTTATACATAACTATGGAGCCATACAGCAGCCCTACAGGGCAAATAACCCATTTAAGACTAATTTGCTAATATCTCAGCAACCATAGCAAGCAGGAAAAAAATGTCAGTACTGGTGCAATCATGACAGTGAGTACCTCATGCAATATGAATCAACTGAATCTATATATTGCATCGTTTCTGAGATACAGGCACTGAAATGCACTGAAAAGGCACCCTTGGAACCTTTGGAACATGTTTTTTTCCAATATCACTGTAACCATAGAAAGTAGGGAAAAAATTCCACTGCAGGTGTCATCTATGATTTCCAAATTTGTTTCTGCAGGTTAGCTTACTTAAAGATGCACTAAGCTGCCAGTAGCGAAAACTCCATATCTGGTTTCATTTTTGAGATACGGGCACCGAAAGGCATCACAGGCACTGCAATGTTACCCCATGGGAAATTTCTCAAATTCAGAACAATGTAACTTTTTGCCCCTGAATAGAAACATAGAAACATAGAATTTGACGGCAGATAAGGACTGCTTGGTCCACCCAGTCTGCCCATTTTCCTACCTAATGGATAACCTGCAGATCCTAGTTAACCAGCAGCCTACTTCTTTCTACCCCCAACCCCTAGAATTGCTTTATGACTGTCCCATGCATGGTTGAATTCAACCACTGTTTTAGACTCCACAACCTCCTCTGGAAGGCCGTTCCTTGCATCCACAACCCTCTCTGTGAAAAAATACTTCCTTACATTACCTCTGAGCCGCACCCCCATCTTCAAATTGTGCCCCCTTGTTCTTGCACACCTCTTTTTTTGAAAGATGCTACCCGCTTGGATTTTGTTGATTCCCTTGAGGTACTTGAAAGTTTCTATCATGTCCCCCCCCCCTCCTTTCCTCGAGACTATACATATTAAGCTCCTTTAGTCTCTCTTTATATGTCTTCTGGTGCAGACCCTGCACCATTTTAGTTGCCCTCCTCTGTACAGCTTCCATCTTGTCTATGTCCTTGTGGAGATTGGGTCTCCAGAACTGTACACAGTACTCCAGATGGGGTCTCACCAGCTGTCTGTACAGAGGGCTAACAACTTCCTGTTTTCTACTGCTGATGCCTCCCCCTATGCATCCCAGTATTCCCCCAGCCCTTCTTACCACCCTCTCACATTGCTTGCCCACCTTTAAGTCATCTGATATGACTACCCCCCGGTCCCTTTCCATTTTTGTTGTTGTTAGTATCTCACCCCCCATTGTGTACTCTTCCCCTGGGTTTTTGTTTCCCAGGTGCATTACCTTGCACTTCTTAGCATTGAATCTAAGCTGCCATACATTTGACCATTCCTCTAACCTTGCCAAGTCCCTTCTCATCCTTTCCTCCCCACCTTGTGCATCTACTCTGTTGCAGATCTTTATGTCATCTGCAAAGAGACATACTTTTCCTTCCAGTCCCTCTGCAATGTCACTTATAAAGACATTGAAGAGGACCAGTCCTTATACTGAACTCTGCGGTACCCCACTAGTAACCTCCCTTTCTTCAGAGTGGACTCCATTTACTATTACCCTCTGTGTCCTATTCTCCAGCCAATTCTTTACCCAGGCTATCATCTTGGGACCCACTCCCAGGCTGGCTAACTTGTATATTAATCTTTTGTGTGGGACTGAGTCAAATGCCTTACTAAATTCTAGGTAGACCATGTCCACAGCCCATTCCTGATCTACTACTTTGGTCACCCAGTCAAAGAAATCTATTAGATTCATCTGGCATGACCTTCCCACTGTGAATCCATGCTGCCTTGGGTCCTGTGTCCCTCTGGCCTCTAGGTACTCGACAATTCTTTCCTTCAGAAGTGATTCCATCATTTTCCCTATCACTGAGGTTAAACTAACAGGTCTGTAGTTTCCTGCTTATGCCCTGCTCCCATTTTTGTGAAGTGGAATCACATCTGCCCTCCTCCAGTCCTCAGGTACCACCCCATCCTCCCATGATTTGTTAAAGAGGGTAGTCAATGGTGTCACTAGTTCTACCCTTAGTTCTTTTAGAATTCTGGGATGAATCCCATCAAGCCCCATTGCTTTGTCCACCTTCAGTTTTAAGAGTTCTTTCAGAACCCTTTCTTCTGTAAATGGGCTGGTATCAACTTCTGCATCCAGAGTGTTTCTATTGCTTGTTTTAGGTACCTCCCCCTCTTCATTTGTAAATACTGAGCAAAAATATTTGTTTAGTGTCTCTGCCTTTTCACAGTCACCCTCTGCCCACTCCCTTCCCCTTTATTAAGCCTCACTATCCCTCCCTTAGTCTTCCTTCACTCCCTGATGTACCTAAAAAAGGTTTTATCTCTCTTCTTAACTGAGTTGGCTATCTTTTCCTCGGTTCGGGCCTTTGCTGTTCTGACTGCCTTTGCAGCTTCCTTTTGCTTTATCTGATACAATTCTCTGTTCTGCTCCTTCTGTAATTCCTTGTACTTTCTGAATGCTTTCTTTTTCTCTTGAACCTTCACTGCCACCTCCTTTGAGAACCATAGTGGTTTCTTACATCGTTTTGTTTTGTTTATTTGCTTCACACAAAGGCTTGTTACCTCTGTGATGGCAGTTTTTATTATTCCCCATTGTTCTTCCACCCCTCCTTCCTGCCCATTTGCTAGTGTATTCCTTAGGCACTCACCCATTTTGGCAAAGTCAGCCCTCCTGAAGTCCAGTACTTCTGCTTTTGTATGGCTTGACTCTGTTGTTGTGTTTATTGTGAACCATACTGTTTGATGGTCACTAGTTCCCAGATGGCTACCCACTTCTACATCTGTGATCCTCTCTCCATCTCCATTTGAGAGAACCAGATCTAAGATTGCTCCCTCTTGAGTGGGTTCCAATACTAGTTGTCTAAGGCATGCCCCCTGTAGGGCATCTAGAATAACACCACTCTTAGAAGTGGCTGCTGCAACTGCACTCCAGCTAACATCTGGCATATTCAGATCACCCATCAGCAATATCTCCCCTTTATCTGCCATTCTAAGTATAATTTCTATAATTTCCTTGTCCATTTCCTCCCCCTGAGAGGGGGGTCTGTATACAACCCCTGCGCGGATTGTGGTGCCATTGCCTGCCTCCAAATTGACCCACAGTGCTTCTTCTTCTCCCTGTTTACCCTTTTGTTCTGTTGCTTTGATTTCTTCCCTTATGTAGAGATCTACTCCTCCTCCTCTTTTACCCTCCCTGTCCCTCCTGTAGATAGTGTATCCTAGTATGTTTGTGTCCCAGTCATGGTTCTGTGTGTACCATGTTTCTGTGACTGCCACGATGTCTAGATGTTCCTCCTCCATCAAGGTCACTAATTCAGGAAGCTTGTTACCCAGACTACAGGCATTGGTACTCATTGCTCTCCATTTTTTGATGGCTTTACCTTCTGTAGCAGCATCCTCCACTGACCTTTCTACCTTGGTCTTTTTCTCATTTAGTATCCTGTTTTGTAGGGGGAGGCTGGGATTTTTCTGCTGCTTATCAGTGCCTCCCCCATTGACTAGTTTAAAAGCTTGCCAATGAAGCATTTAAACCGATTGCCCAAAAGATTTGTTCCCTTCCTGGACAGGTGCAGACCATCCTGCCAGTATAGGCTGGTGTCCCTCCAGGTGGAACCCCAGTCCCCAGTGAAGCCAAACCCCTGTGCTCCACACCATTTTTCAACCATTCATTAAACTGCATGTGCAAAGTACCCTCGCCTCACTAATGCCACTGACAGGCAGCACCTCTGAGAAGGATACTGTGTGTGCTACTTGTCTTACGCCCCTCCCCAACTCTACAAAGTCCTTCTGCACTGCTCTAATCTCATGATGAGCCAAGTCATTTGTCCCTAGGTGGACAATGATGTCCAGCTCAGACTCCCGTGCAACTTTTCTCGTGATTGTAAGGATGTGCTTCCTGTCTCTCCAAGCCATGGCACCAGGCAGGCACCTTACTTCAGTTTTCCCTGCTCCCCCCAGTTCTATCGTCCTAATAATTGAGTCCCCCACCAGGAGCTGATTCCTTTCTCTGTGGTGCCTCTACCTCCTTCCTGAGGGCCTCCCTTGTGACAGTTGTCTGCAACCTCCCTAGTCTCCTCTGTGGGTGCATCCATAGGGGAACTATGCTCCCCCAGAATGGTGTATGGATTGTGGAGTGGAACAACTGACTGGGTGTGCCTCTGTTCCACCACCCTTACCCTCCCTGAGCCCACTGTGGTCCAACTGCTGTGCTTTCTTTGCAACCTCTGAGGTAGTGGTGGTGGCTCTGGTGCTCCCTGGATGGGGGAGGTTCCCTTACTTCTGTCCAGTGTGGCCTGAAGACAGGCAACTTCCTCCCTCAGAGCAGATAGTTGTCTGCAAACAGGACAACATCTCAGCCTCCAGTTTTGCCACCAAACCACCAAAGGCACATTTTCTGTGATCAGGGCTTGTCACCCTAGAGAGTGTCAGCCAAAGACCAATCGTTTTGTTGCGGAGGGCGGCAAAAAATTTGCAGTTTTAAATACTTTACGCCAAATCACGAAGTTTACGCTTAAAGCGTGAATACGAAACATTTGCATTTGTGACAGTATTTCATCCATTTCTTTTGTGATTTATGAAAGTATTTTTCCCTGATGTTTAAAAGGCATTTCTGGGGGGGTTATCCCCCAAAAAAGATAGGGCTGGCATCCTTAGGACCCGTCTAGGTAAACCCAGTAGCCAGTGTTTACATAGAGGGTCCCAAATTTAAACTGCAGGCATTTTTCTTTCTCATTAACTGAAAATAAGATTGCTGAATCATGAAAGTAAAAGGGTCATTTACAAAAGTAAAAGAGTATTTGCAAAACTTTCATGATGCACTTATATTTTTCCCCCATTGACTATAATGGGAAATTTGTTTTTTGAATAACTTTTGAACTGTTTAATATTTGTACACAAAATCTTCTAAAGGCACATTGGTGACCCAGACTACATCTTCCCTGAAGATGCTGGACTGAATGGACAAATCATGCGGACTGTGGGTGCGAGCAAAGAAATGAACAGAAAGTCAGTTTTTTAATGTTTTTTGGCATTCTGTAGCTCCACAACTGTACATCTGACCATACCGTAACTTGCCAGGTCCAGAGATCTACAGTACCAGACTGCGCATGCACAATTTCAGGCAAATTTGTCATATGGTGGCAAAGGCATTAAGGTGCAAAATTTGAGGTTTAACATTAAAGTGCTTACTCAACCCTAAGTATACTGGCACTACCATGCCAGTATAATACATATATTTTTTTTTTCTGAAATATATTGTTTGTGAGTCCACATGTCCTGTAAAAATAAATTGCATAATCTAAATTAATTAAATGCTGAGAGACTACTTTGTTTATTGTTACCATATGCTTCCCTAGGATTTATCCATGACCATACTTTTCTAATTTTATAAGCTAAATATTAAATATAAGGGTTTGGGCACCCAATACCACCACCTTGTCTTAATATCTTTAATCTATTCAAGGTAATCTTAGGTGGCCCACCCCTCCAAAAAATTCTTAAATGCTTCCTTAATCTTTTTAAAACACAATTTTGAAATATTTCCTTGCAAAGACTGTATCTGGAACAGACTCAGGGGCATTACTTTCATTTTTTAATCCATCAGTTCTACCCCACAATGAGAGAGGTAATTTTTACCACCATCTTTCCAGGTCGTGTTCTAGTCTAGGTAACAAAGCATTAGCATTGCACATTATTATCTGTTGTGAATTACAGCAGCTGAAATATATATATATATATATATATATATATATATATATATATATATATATATATATATATAACATGTTACAAATATATAGCATATATATACAGTATATATATATATATATATATATATATATATATATATTAGGAAAAAAACTCCATTTAATGTATCAGTTAGGGTTGTTTCACAGCAACAAAAGTGAGGAAATTTGGTGTTAGGGTTGAAAGCCCCCTTCCACCCCTTCAGCCCGCCACCCCAACCACCAACATGGTGTGCATTGGGGTCGTTGACCCTGACTCTCACCCCATCACATGGGTAAACAAACTGAGGTATAGGAGAATGGGGTGAGAGTTAGGACTGATGACCCCAATGTACACCCTCTTGGTGGTTGGGGTGGTGGGCTGGTGGGGTGCAGAAGGGTCAGGGCTTCAACCCCTGTGATAAATAGTTTTTGCCTCTAATTTCCTTCTTTTGAGAATGTGCAGTAGAAATAATGAATGGAATGTGGTGGTGGGACCAAGTGATTTTTTGTGACATAGTAATGGAAATGCAACCGCTAATGGTTGCGCACATGGTGACTGAAATGTAAATGGAAAAGCAAACGTTACTAGAAATGCAAACGCAAAGTGATGTCAAAGCAAACAGTGATGTGAAAGGAGATGAAACCATGTAAGGAAACACAAACCATGATGCACACTGTCACGGTACCGCAATCAGAAATGCAAATGGTAGCATTAACAGCAGAAATTAAGCCAAAGGAAACAGAAATGGAAATGCAAATGCAAGCGCATACACAAAGAAGAACGCAAAGGATAATGCACACGGTGGCATACATGGGAACAGTAATGCAAATGGGTACAGAAACGCAAGTGGAAATGCTAACTGTAACAGTAATGGAAGCGCACCCCCTGTTTTTGCTCAACAGCTGCATGGAGAAACACAGTGGATGGGATATTCAGACATGTGACAGGCAGGGGCGCAAGCCGGGCACAGTGCAACTGGGATGCTCTAGAGAGTGTGCTGGGTGATATTCAACGGTGCTGTGCCATGGCTCAGCACTGTCGACTGTAACAGCGTGGCCTCCCACATTGCACATGGTGCAGTGTTGCTCTTCCGTACAGGTAACAGAAAGAGCAGGGGGATGTGCCAGCTTAAGTGTGGTTGCACTAGGTGCAGGAACCATGATATTCAGCAGTGGATAATGAAAATTGGGCAATAATGCATGCAAGGCACAACTGGGGCATTAGCATACCATTATGACCCCATTTGCATGGAGGTGCACCAATCCCCGGTGACTCGCACCTGGCACCCTGCCAGGCTGCAGCTGTTGGGACTGATGCCCCCTGCACAGTGTGGCAAAGTGCCCCATGCCCAATCGCAGGCATATCTATTAAAATGACCAAGCGTGATATCCCTGGTGGTCCAGTGGACTGCTTCCAGCCCGACCATGGGCATATCTATTAAAATAATTAAGCCCGATATCCCTGGTGGTCCAGTGGACTGCTTCCAGCCTGATTGCGGGCATCGTGAACTAGAATAGTTTAAACTAACCCTGGCAGTCCAGCAGTACCCCCACCTCCCCACTGGGCCCTGCGCACGATCCTCCGGTCAGTGGTGGGCAGCAGCTCCCACTCACCAGCTGCCTGGCTGCCTGCCAACTGGGACTGACTGTGTACACTTGGCTGTATGCCCATTGGTCCACAGTGTGGGTCAATGGGTGTGTAGACCATACCATACTACACAGTCCAGATATGTGAATGGCTACTGCCCACTGCTGACCGGGGTGGGAGCGGGGTGGCAGGACTCAGTGGGCGGGTGGGAAGGGGTAGAGCTGGACCACCAGCATTAGTTTAAACTGTTCTAGTCTATGTATGCCCATGATTGGGCTGGAAGCAGTCCAGTGGACCACCAGGGATATTGGACTTGTTATTTGTAATAGATATGCCCGCTATCGTGCTGGTAGTGGTCCACTGGACCACCAGGGATATCAGACTTGTGATTTGTAATAGATATGCCTGGGATTGGGCTAGAAGCAGTCCACTGGACCACCATGGAGTTCAGTACAGGTTCAATGCCCATGATCGGGCATGGGGGCACAACGCCAACGGAACCTGGCACAGGAGCTCGGGTGGCCACCCACAGCTGGCAGCTGCCATTTTGTGCCCTACAATGTGGCAGCTCACCTGTGGGTGGCCAGTCCTTACTCCTGTTTCTTTTGTTGGCTCAACTCTGAGGCACCTGTGTGCAGCATAAGTGGGGGTTGCACCATCATGCGCCGCACACCCAGGCTGAATATCAGGATGTGCAGAACATGCATGGGCATGCAGCACTTCTTGTTGCCACATTATAGTCGCCCAGGCGCGTGGGAATCTGTGCGCCAACATCCCCTTTTGAATATCATGCTGGGGTGCATCACTGGGTTGCACATGGTGCAATACTGTTGCACCATGTGCAACCCCTTTTAATATCCCACCCAGTGAGTACAAAGAATGTATGCATAATAATGGGCCTTGGAGCAGAAAATGAGCTGTTGGAATACTAAATTGCTTATATCTCAGGAACTGTGCGACATAGAAATAAAATTTAAATTTCACATGATTCATGAGTTTTCTGGCTAGGTTTTCAGAATGTGTAGCCCTATGCACTACACATTGTCACAATGAAAATTCTGTATCTCGTACCATTTCTGAGATATGAGCCCTGAAATGTGCGGTGAATGCCACCATGTTAGTCTATGGGAAAAAAAGTCAACTTCAGAGTACCATAACTTGTCATCCTTGCAATATTTTGTCACCAAACTACCAAAAAGCACATCTGAGAGATGTTGGCTGCCTTCTCTCCAAATTTCAGCTCAAAAGACCAAACGGTTCTTTTGCAGCAGGGCTGCAAAGAACTCCTGTAATTTTGGCCATAGTCTGGAAAAGTAGTGTCGCATTTTGCAAAAGCTTTCACAAAATTTTGTGAAAGTGTTGCAGGCGCGACACTACTTTGCAACACTACTTTTTCCAGAAATTTGAAAAACATATTTATGGGGTGTTTAACCAAAAAATAAAGACATGGCTAACATCCTGAAGGTCCAACAAGGTGAGCACAAAAAGAATTGTGTTCCTAGAGGGTCCCAATTTTAAATGCCAAGCATTTTTCTGATCAGTAACTGAAAAAGAAAATGGCAGATTTGCGACACTGCTAGGGTCATTTGCGACATGAAAAAGTGCATTTGCAAAAGTGTTGAACTTTTTAACTTTTGCCATTGACTTATAATGGGAACTTGTTTTTTGAATAACTTTTGAACTGTTCAATATTTTTTCACGAAATCTTCAAAAGGCACATCGGGGACCCTGGCCATATGTTTCCTGAAGTTGTTGAACTAGTCGCGCAAACTATGCGACCTGTAGACATGAGCAAAGAATGTGCAAAAAAGCATAATTGCGCACATGGATGTTGCTTAATAACTCCACAGCTGTACATTCAACCAGTACGAAAGTTGGCAGATCCCAAGATCTACCATGCCCAACCGTGTATACCAAGTTTCAGACCATTCCATTAAATGGTGGAAATGTTATTAAGGTGCAAAGTTTCACCCTATAACCTTAAAAGTGTTACTCAACCCTAACTATGGTAGCACTACCATGCTACCATACTATATATATATATATATATATATATATATACATAGATAGATAGATACATATATGACAACACCGTCCTATTCCTGTCTGCTCCCTCTGCCCCAGCCGTCTAAACTCCACTTCAACAAAACTTTACCACAGTATCTAATTGGAGGCAGTATAGCGCAGTGGGTTAAGGCTCTGAGCTGCAAATCTGGAGACCTGGGTTTGAATCCCACAGCCACCTAGATGCATACTGTATGATCCTGAGCAAGTCACTTAACTTCCTTGTGCTCCCATTTCAATCTGGAAACAAACTTCAGCTTAGTGTGCTACTGCTGGTTAAAGAATGCTCCCCTTCCCTTTCCCTCTTCTAACTGGTTCAATGATAACTACCTTAAAATGAATACCAAAAAGACCATAGCCATGACTTTTGGCTTCAAACAGAAACTTGCCAGGCTGCCCGCCCTTCCTGCCTTCTCTACCACAGCCAGCACTCCTCTTGATGATGTCCTGACCTACAAATACCTAGGAGTGTGGCTTGATCCCTCACTAAATTTCCATGACTTTAAGGCTCTTCACTCCAAACTGTGTGCCATATTGGGTCTACTCTACCACCATAAGGTTAGTCTTTTCATCCCAGTCAGGCATGGCCTGAAGTTCAAATGGATACTCCCAGTTTTTGACTACATGGACTTTGTCTTCAGAGCAGCTCCAGCCACCTCCCTCACCAAACTTAGTATCCTCTTCAATGCCTTCTCTCATTGTGCCTCAAATTCCCCCCTTCTGGCACATCATTGCAACCTCTACTTCTTCTCCCTATCCGTCCAATCCCTATCACAAAGACACACATCCCACTGCTCCACTTTCATCTCCAACTATTGGTTTTGTACTCTTCCTTCCTACCTCTCCTCTTTCCTAAATCCTGCTACTCCCTCCTCCTACAGTTCACATACGAATAGCCTCCTCTCCTTCACCCTCCCACATGCATGCACCTTGGCTGGGAAACTCGCATTCTCTTCTTATAGACTCCCATACCATCTGGAATAACCTCTCCCCTCAAATCCGCCTCACCCCCTCCTTTCCTGCACTTAAGCGCCTCCTCAGGCCATCTTCTGCTACATCTTGAAGCTTTCCACTGCCCTAATCCACAACCATGCTAATGTCCTCCTCCCTCTCCTCTATTTCCTGTATTAATTAGTGACCACATGTTTTTTGTTCTTGTTGTCACACCCTGCTTATCAAATCTCCTGTACAATACTCTGTAATGTAATCCTATAATGAAAATGTATTTGCACATTGTATTATACTGTAATGCAGTATTTATTCTGAATTATACTGTATATTTTGTTTATTCTGTATTATACTGTATATGAATTTTGTTATCCCTTTGTTGTAGTTGTACCCCCTGTCCCCAGGTCGCACCTGGAAATTAGTGTCTGCTCAGTGTGCCTTTCCCAGTCACCAAATTTTAAATAAATAAATAAAATATAACCCTAAATATTTTATCTTTTCCACTATTTGCATTTCTGAATGAAGCTGTCTGCTAAGCTCGGAAACCTGTCCCAATAAAGAACCAAAAGTCTTAATTTTGTTAATCTGAAAATCAGAAAACACAGAAAAAAAAATAAAGTTCTTCTTCAAGTTCTATTTAGGAAGTATTTCTATTTTGTAAAACCAGCAATACATCATCTGTATATGCTTCCACTTTAACCAGTGGCTACCATATGATATTCCTATATTATTTTAGTATTCTTAATTTTATAAAGAAAAGTTTCCAATGCCTGCACAAATACATTAAGATGAGAGAGAGGGGGCATCCTTGAAGAACTCCATTTTGCAAAATTAATGAAGATTTATATGCATGTACCTTTAAAACAGCTTTAGGGGAGTCATATAATAATTGTATTAATTTAAATTTTTAATCAGTGATACCTCATCTCTCCAAATAGTCCTTCATATAGGTCCATTGTAAACCATGACAGACCTGTGTAGCATCAAGTAAGACCAAAACAGATGGGATTTTGCTTTGATTTGTATAACATATTACCTGTTGTACTAAATCTAATGCCTGAAGATTGTTCTGCTTTTTGCAAACCCCTTCTGATTTATATTTACCATTACCTCTCTGCAGGACCCTGATGAGATCCCATCTGGAATACTGTGCCAGTTCTAGAGTCCACACCTAAGGAAAAATAGAAACAGGTTGAAGATGATGCAATGTAGTGTGACTAAAATGGCCAGCAGAGCAGATCCCATGGAACTGGTTGTCAGGTCACTGAAAATGAACTCACTGAAGGCCAGAAGGAAGAGGACTGACATTATAGAGACATTCAACTTTGTGAAAAGAATGACTAAAGTAAACTTTGAAGAACTATTCAGCAAGAATGGAGGGTCAAAAACATGGGAGCATGATTGGATGCTGATGGGGAGAGTCAGGAGGGTTGTGAGAAATTTTTACTTTATGGAGAGCGCAGTCTAGGCAAGAAACTGCTTACCAGCCAGAGGTGGTGGGTGCAAAAACCATTATTGGGTTCAGTCACAGCTAGGACAGAGTAACTCAGGGGGGTAGTAGTAAGGAATGGAGCAAGGAGAGGAGACAAGAACTAAAACCCTACCTAGACAATAAGTCACAGATTTGTACAGGGTAAAACCTAGCATACTGGATGAACCAATTGTTTTTTTTTTCTGATAACACTGTCTATGTTTCTATGTGATTGTGGTGATTGACCAGCCTCACTGAGGAAGTGCACCTGCTCTCCAGTGGTGTCTCACTTTGGGCTTTGAGTATTGTTTTGTTTTGGTGCCAGTTTTACACAAATGAAAGATATTCACTGAGGTGAATGGTCCCTTTTTTGTTTGCCTCTGTCTCTACTTGGCCAGGCACATCAGTTATAGATCAGCTTTTGTTGCTTGTTCCAGTTACAGTACAAGCACCAGAACCTTACAATCCTGCTTAAAGCATAGGCAGCCAAAATCTTTTCATGGTGATTTACATATGTTGACCATGATGCCCTGCATTCAGATGAGTTTTTCTCAGGCAGCTAGTCAAAGAACCCACCAGAGATGTGGCAATGCTGTATCTGGTGCTTACAAACTAGGATGGCATTGCAGACATCACAGTGGGCAGCCCCCTGGGTGCCAGAGATCACTGTACTGCATTGTGCAGTTTAATCATAAGATGTGAACAGAGGCAAGTCACATAAGGACAAGGGTCCTGGACTTAGGAGTGCAAATTTAAAGAAATGGGAGATTGCCCAATAAACTGCCTCATGCCTGTCAGGGAGCAGTAGAGGCACAGTGGGGAAAAATACGAGAGGACAAAATTAAGTCAACCAACAACTATGTGAACAGAGTGAGTAAAAGTAGAAGGAAAAGGAGACCATTATGGATTTCTAGGGATGTGTTCAAAGCAATGAGGGATAAAAATGGTGGCATTCAGGAGGTGTAAGGAAATGCAGAGGAAAGAAGATAGAGTTGTATACCAAGTAAAACAGACAGAAGCAGGAAAGGCAGTGAGGCAAGCAAAGGTGCAGACTGAGGAAAGGATCACCAAGGAGGTAGCTAATGGGTAAAAGATTTTCTTCAGGTACGTAAGTGAGAAGAGGAAAGCATGAGAATGGATAGTGAGGATACAGAGGGTGGAAGGGGGACTGCACAGAACATGATCAAGAGAAAGAAGACATTCTGAATAGGTACTTCTGCTCAGTATTCACAGTGGAAGAAGTGGGGTTGGGCCACAAGGAAGTAGCAGAACAAATGGGGGAGGAGGTGAACACAAGTTCTTTTTCAAAGAAAAGAGTGCGCAAGAGATTTGCAGCTGTGAAAGTGGACAAGGCTATGGAACCAGACAGGATACACCTTAGGTAATAAAGGAACTCAGAGACGTGTTAGCTGCCCACTGATAGCCTTATTCAACAGTTCACTGGACACAGACATGGTTCCAGAGCACTGGAGGAGAGCAACATTGTCCCTCTCCATAAGAGCAGTAGCAAGGAGGAGGCTAGCAACTACAGGCTGGTCAGTCTCACATCAGTGATTGGTACATTAATGGAAACCTGTTAAAGGAAAGGTTGGAAGAGTATCTTGAATTCAATGGGCTACTAGACCAAAGGCATCATGGATTCACAGAGGAGGTTGTACCAGATGAATCTGATTGATTTCTTTGACTGGGTGACATGGGAAATAGATCAGAGTAGGGCAGTGGACATGGTTTATCTGGACTTCAACACTGTGCCACACAGGAGACTGATAAGGAAATTGAGCAGCACCAGCAGTGTGGATAAAGAACTGGTTAGGTGACAGAGGATGGTGGTTAATGGTACTTGTTCTAATGATGGGAGAGTGTCCAGTGGGGAACTAGTCCTCTTCAGTGTCTTTACAAGTGACATTGCAGAAGAATTGAAAGAAAAGGTATGAGTAGTTCTTCCTTCCTTCCTTTCTTTCTTTCTTTCTCTCTCTCTCTCTCTCTCTCTCTCTCTCTTTCTTTCTTTCTTTCTTTCTTTCTTTCTTTCTTAAAGTTTCACCAGGAAAGACATACTCAGCTAACAACAACTCATTTCCAGATGCATCTTGGTGGGAGGGGGTAAAGGAGGGCAATGAAATCAATCATGGCAAACAATTACATAGTAAAAACAGATATTGTATACAAGCATCATAAAAAGGCAAAAATATAGAATGTATACAAAATAAGGCATAGAATGTACTCCATGGATATCAAAGAGCATTATTCAAGATGCAAAGTGCAATTCTGCAGGGGTAACAAAGGAAAGCTGATTCAGTGAGAGTCAAACAAATATAAATTTGCGTGAAGACATACTGGGGGAATGACAGTGTAAGCTATGGCGAGAAGCATTGATTTGGAGGCGATGGAGAGCTGTGGGTGGTTGGGTATAAAGTAGGGGGTAGAGAAGCAGAGTAAGATGTGGTATCAGGTGCAATTGCAGGAGTGCAGGGTGAAATCATGGAGAAGAGAGAGGGTTGAGAAGTGGCGGAGCAGATAGATAAGGGGATAGAAGTCCATAGTTTGGGGAAACAGTAAGAGAAAGCAGCCTGGTAAGCTGAGGATTTCCTAGAAGGGAGAGCGAGGGAGCAACAGCCAAAGCTATGAAGGGTGTAAAAGAAAGAGGGGGGAAGAAAGGAGAAAGGTAGGGTACAGGGGGTAGTGAGGCAAGACAGTATTTGGAGATAAAAAGAGGCACAATAAATGAGGCATCTCTGACTTCAAGGAAGGGGAAATACAGGGAATAATATAGGGAGCAGAGGTGGGTTTAGGGTAGACAGTTCAGAGCAAAGTGTCAGAAGGAGTGAAAGAGGGAATCCAGTCTGGCTAGGGTGTGCTTAGGAGCATCACTGTAGACAATGTCACCAAAGTAGAAGATGGGAAGGATCATCTTCAGGACAATCACATGGTGAGCAGAAGGAGGAATGCTTCCTCCATTCCTGTATGTGCTTCTAATTTAGGGTAACGTTTATTGTGTATGGTATCCGCATGCCCAGATAAGTCAAAGTGCTGGTTGAGTCAGACCCCAAGGTACTTACATGATGGAACATCATTGATAGTGGCCCCTTCTAGGGTGTGGAAAGAGGGCAGGACAGTAAGCCAAATGAGCTTCTGCCTAGCACCAAAGGTCACTGAAACAATTTTCTTAGCATTGCTGGATAACTGATATGAACAGAACAGTGCTGAACATTGTTGAAGTTCAGCTAAAGCCTGGCCATGAGATCAGAGGGGGAGGAACCAGAGGTAAGCAGAGCAGTGTCATCTGCATACATGTGGCTAGATGCCAAGGAGCAGGCAGCGAGGAGGTCATTCAGGAAGACTGAAAAGAGTATTAGGCCAAGGATATATCTATCTACAACATCTTGTGGGACACCAGTGTTGATAGGAAGTAGGGGGGTATGGATCTGCCAATTTGCACAGATTAAGACCTACCCTCAAGGTAAGAGCAGAAGTAATTTTAGTAGCGGAGTCAGAGAGCCCTGTTGCTATAGCTTGTCAAAGACAAGGGGGTGAGATACAGTGTCAAAGGCTTTGGCCAAGTCAGCAAAGACACTGGAGGTAATAAGGCCCTGATCCATGCCTGAGAGAATGGAATCAGTAAGCCAGAGGAGGGAAGAGAGAGGAGGGAAGTGAAATGGAATTTACAGAAGCCAGACAGGAAAGGGGTGAAGAAAGAAAAAGAGTCAAGGAAGGTGAAGAGCTGGGACAGAGAACAAACTAGAAGCCCCACTCCTCAACTGGTGGACTCAATACTCATTTAATGCATACAAGTTTAAAACATACCACCAAGGAGCATACAGGAGAGAAACAAACTAGTACCCAAACCAGTTTCATACACCATACGTCACCCCCTGATGACGTATGGTGTATGAAACCAGTCAGTGTACTAGTGTGTTTCTCTATTGTATGCTCCTTAATGATATGTTTTAAACATGTATGAATTAAATGGGTATCGAGTCCACCTGTTGAGGAGTGCAGCTTATTTGTTCTCTGTTCAATGGTTGCAGCATGCACCCTCTTTGGCAGTTGTGCTGTTTTGTTCATCTTTTTGAAGAGCTGGGGCAGCACAAGGTGCTACTGCAGTTTGGCTGAAGTGGGGAGCAGGGAGATAGGATGGTAGTTGCCAAAGGGTATGATGGTTGCATGTTTCCAGGAGGTGGGGATGGAGGCAAGGGAGAAAAAGAGATAGATAAGGGAGGTGATATGTAGAGCAATGGCAGGAGCAGAGAGAGGGAGGAGTTTGGGGTCAATCCTGTCAGGGCTCCTGCCCTTACGGGGGGTAAGAGCCAAGAGAGCCTCGAGGGAGGTGGCAAAAGTGATAGGAGAGAAGGAAGGAGAGATCACGTGATGCTTCTACCGTTTTTTGCCTACGTGCTTATTGCTGCTTTCGGGCCAATCGCTGGGTGGA